>JAPVLO010000342.1:1200000-1827500 GCA_027257055.1 Cephalopachus bancanus | reverse complement strand
CTAGCCTGGTGAGATCTTGTCTCTACAATAAATCAGAAAATTAGCCAGGTATGGTAGTGCACACCTGTAGTTCCAACTACTTGGATGGCTGAGGAGGAAGGATCGCCTAAGCCCAGCAGGTCAAGGCTGTGATGGCCGTGAAAATTCCATTGCACTGCAGCCTAGGTGACAGAATGAGACTCCAACTCCAAAAAAAAAAAAAAAAGAAAAGAAAAGAAAAGAAAAAGGTGACATTACAACTGAAACCACAAAATTACAAAAGATTATCAAAGACTATTATGAACAACTGTACACTCACAAACTAGAAAACCTAGAGGAAATTGAGAAATTCCTGGAAACAAACAACCTCCCAAGACTGAACTAGGAAGAAATAGAACTCCTGAACAGACCAATAATGAGTAGCAAAATTGAAACAGTAATTAAAAAAACCTCCCAACAAAAGAAGTTCTGTACTGGATGAATTCAAGGTCAAATTCTACCAAACATACAAGGAGAACTAATATGAATCCTCTTGAAGCTATTCCAACAAATGGAGGAGGAAGGAATTCTTCCTAACTCATTCAATGAGATCAGTATCACTCTGATACCAAAATCAAGCAAGGGCACACAAAAAGGAAAACTACAAACCAATATTCCTGATGAACATAAATGCAAAAATCCTCAACAAAATACTAGCAAATATAATCCAACAGTGCACCGAAGAGATATTATGCCATGATCAGGTGGGATTTATCCCAGGAATGCAAGGATGGTTCAACATACGCAAATCAATAAATGTGATAAATCACATAAACAAAAATATGATCACCTAAATAAATGTAGAAAGGGCACTTGATAAAATTCAGCATCTCTTTATGATAAAAATCCTCAACAAGTTAGTCACAGAAGTATACCTCAATATAATAAAGGCCTTATATGACAAATCCACAGCCAACATCATATTTAATGGGGTAAAGTTGAAAGCACTCCTTCAAAGAGCTATAAAAAGACAAAGATGCCTGCTTTCACCACCTTTATTCGACACAGCACTGGAAGTCCCTGCCAGAGCAATTAGGCAAAATAAAAAAATAAAAGGCATCCAAATTGGAAAAGAGGGAGTCAAATTATCCCTGTTCACTGATGATATTATCTTATATATAGAAAACACTAAAGACTCCACCAAAAAACTTGTAGATTTGATAAAGAAATTTAGTAAAGTTTCAGGATACAAAATTAATGTACAGGAATTAGTAGTACTTCTTTACACCAATAACAACCTAGTTGAGGCCCAAATCAAGAAGGCAATCCCATCTACAATAGCTAATAAAAATAAAATAAAATACCTAGGAATATATTTAACAAAGGAGGTGAAAGATCTGTATAAGGAGAACTATAAAGCATTGGTGAAAGAAATTGTTGATGACACAAACAAATGGAAAAACATTCCATGCTCATGGATTAAAAGAATCAATATAGTTAATATTACCATAATGCCCAAAGCAATCTACAGATTCAACACAATCCCTATCAAATTACCAAAGTCATTTTTCATAAAGTTTTTCATTTTAGAAAAGATAATCCTAAAACTCATATGGAACTAAATGTGAGCTTGAATAGCCAAAGCAATCCTTAGCACAATGAACAAAGCTAAAGACATCATATTACCAGACTTCAAATTATACTACAAGACTGTAGTAACCAAAACACGGTATAAAATAGACATGTAGATTAATAGAAAAGAATAGGGGACCTATAAATAAAGCCACATACCTACAACCAACTGATCTTTGACATAGTCAACAAAAACATACACTGGGGAAACGATACCCTATTCAATAAATGGTTCTGGGAAAATTAGATAGCCACACGTGGAAGAATAAAACCGGACCCATAACTCTTATATATACAGCATTTAAATTCATTCCTTGGTAAGACATGAAACTATAAAAGTTCTAGGAGAAAACCTAGGAAAAACTCTTCTAGACATTGGCCTATGCAAATAATTTATGACTAAGTCCTCAAAAGCAAACACAATAAAAATAAAAGTAAACAAATGAGACTTAAACTAAGAAGCTTCTGCACAGCAAAAGAAATAATCAACAGGGTAAACAGACAACTACAGAATTGAAAAAACTTTGCAAATTATGCATCCAGCAAAGGGTTAATATCCAGAATCAAACTATTCTATTAGAAAAAAATCAAATGACCCCATTAAAAAATGAACAAAGGACATAAACAATTTTTGTATGAAGACATACAAGCAGCCAGCAAACATAAGAAAAAAATGCTCTATATCACGAACTATCAGAGAAATGTAAATTAAAACCATGATGAGATATGATCTTATACCAGTCAGAATGGCTATTACTAAAAAGTCTAAAAACAACAGATGTTGGCAAGAATACAGAGGAAGAAGAATGCTTAAACAGTTTTGGTGGGAATGTAAACTAGTACAACTCCTGTAGAAAACTGTATGGAGATTTCTCAAATAACTAAAACAGAGCTACCATTTGACCCAACAATTCTGTGGTTGGGTTTCTACCCAAGGGAAAAGAAATTATTATATCAAAAGACATCTGCACTCATATGTTTATCACAGCACAATTCACAGTCACAAAGATATGGAATCAATCTAAGTGTCTATCAATGGAGGACTGGATAAAGAAAATGTGGTATATATACACCATGGAAGAGCTAAAATGAAATCATGTCTTTTGTAGCAACATGGATGGAGCTGGAGGCCATTATCCTAAGTAAAATTACTCAGAAACAGACAGTCAAATACTGCATGTTCTCACTTATAAATGGGAGCTAACCAATGGGTACACATGTCCCCCACATGGACATATAGAGTGGAATAATGAACACTGGGGACTACAAATGGTGGGACAATGGGAGGTGAGTGAGGGATGAAAAATTGCCTACTGGGTTTAATGTTCACTCTTCAGGTGATAGGTACACTAAAATCCCAGACTCCATCATTATCCAATTATGCACGTAAGGAACCTCCACTTGTAACCCCTAAATAAATATTTTTAAAAAGACAAAAAATTAAAGGTATATTACAGGCATTGTGTTACTTTGCCCCTTAATACTTCATCATGTATCTTCCAAGAATTAAAGGTATTCTCTTATATAACCATAATTCCATTATCATAACTATGAAATTTAACATTAATTCAATGCTATCATATAATATGCAGTCCATATTTAAATTTTATGTACTTAGCTTAAAAGAATAAATATTTATAGAAGGCTTTATAGGGAAGGCACTTCTTCTTCCCCAAGGGAACCATTTCTAGTTCTTTTAGCTCTTTTTTTTTGTATTAACTCCATATTTTTAAACACCATGCTTATTCTGCTGCTTTTACAAAATTTTACCTATAATTTATCAACAACTTTCTTTCTTTACTTTTTTTTTGAGTCGGAGTCTCACTCTGTCACCCAGGCTGGAGTGCAGTGGCACACTCAGGGCCACCCCAGCATCAATCTG
The DNA here is from genome assembly GCA_027257055.1 of Cephalopachus bancanus. Classification (NCBI taxonomy): domain Eukaryota; kingdom Metazoa; phylum Chordata; class Mammalia; order Primates; family Tarsiidae; genus Cephalopachus; species Cephalopachus bancanus. Next base: position 1,824,028 of record JAPVLO010000342.1, on the reverse strand, counting down.
CTGGGCTCCAGCCATCCCTTTGCCTCAGCTTTTCAAGTAGCCGGAATTACAGGCACATGCTACCATGCTTGGCTAAGTTTTGATTTATTGTAGAGACGAGATCTCGCCAAGTTGCTCAGGCTGATCTCAAACCCATGGGCTCAGGCAATCCATTTGCCTCGGCCTCTCAAAGTGTTGGGATTACAGGCTGAGCCACCGAGCCCAACCAACAACTTTCTATGTTAGAAGAGGATTTAGCACTCTTATTCCCCACAAACACGTATTCTCCTATCCTCTCAAAATGATTATATCATTATATGGGGGGTAATATTGGTATTCAGTATTTAAATTATTGTGCTTAAATTATTTTCATATTGAGTTATATGGTGTGCCAAGATTATATTTCCTTTATTGTACTGCTTTGCTGTTTTCCCTTGGACTATAATTGCCCTGATTTGTCTCTTACTTGGTTTCCTATGTACCATTTCATCCCTGAGCTCTCTGGATGAATTATAATTTTATTTTAAATATGTTGGCATTTATCACACTATGTATTGGCTCAGTTTTTCCTTGGTCCTCCTGCTCTAATTTGGTCTGCCATTCATCTGTCATCCTGGAAATCTCCTTTATCGCTGAATTGGGAATTCCCTTGGCCCTCTCCCATATTAAATTCCTTTTTTTCCTGGATTCTGGGCATTTTCTTTCTTGATTTACTCTCTCATCTTGGTGGGAATATCCTTCAGTAGTTTTCTGAGTTAAGAATTCCTGAGAAGCAATAGTTTTGAGATTTTGTATGCGTTAGATGATTTTTATATTATGCCTTCACAACTGATTAATTGCTTGAGTGAATATAAAATTGTAAAATGAAAATCACCCCCCCATCAGGATTTTAAAATATTTCTTAATTGTTTCTGTCTTTCAGTGTTGCTGTTGGGAAGTCTGATGCTCTTCTGATTTCTGATTCTTTTCAGGTATATCAGTGAGTGGGAGATGTTTTCTATAGATTGTTCTGGCATTTGGCAGCCCTTTCAATCTAGAAACTCATGTCATGATTTATTGCTTCAATATTTTTCCCTTTTGTTTTTTCTTTTTCTGGAACTTCTGGTATTCAAATAATTATTGGCTCTCCTCACTAGTGTTAAATGTATTCTTACATTTTCTCTAATTTTTCATCTCTTTGGAGATGTGTGCTTGTTTTTAAAAACTTCCTTAACTTATTTTTACAATTATCCTATTGAGTTGTTTGTTATAATATTTTAATCTTCAAGAGCTGTCTTTAATATTTCTTTTTAAATTATTGTATGTTCTTGTTTAATGATGTAATATTTCCCCTGTATCTCTGAGAATATTGGTCATAGAGTTATTTTTTTCACTCCCATATTGCTTCTATTTCCTCTGATTTTTTTTCTTAATTTTGTTTTTCTTTTCATGATAGAATGATTCCTCAAATGTCTGGTGGATATTGATTGCCTTTCATATTTAAGAGGGAAGCACTAAAATGCTCAATGGAAGATCCATGTGTGCAGGTATATGAACTGGTGAATTTTTCTAGGATGATCAGGCAAGACCAAGCTGTTCTAGTAGGAACCTATAAATGCTGACACCTTAAGGTCTCTTTCCTTGGACTGTTGGCCAGTTGCTGCCCTTTCCAGCCCCAAGGCCATACCCTGTTCTCTTCATCCCTTTCCCCAACTAAGGACAGAAGCTGCCCTCCAGTCATGCTGCCACTCCTGGTTGACCTCTGAAAATGAGCAGTTAGAGGTGTCTGTGTAGATTTTGACTGAAATGCCTTTTCTCACTTTTCAACTCTTACTTAACAGAACTCTGTTGCAAAAACTTCTACTGCCCCCCACTTCCCATCTCAGGACAGAGTTAGCCTCTCCTGCTCCCTATACTCATGGCTCCCACTCTTCACGGAAATCCCATGATTTCCTGCTTGTTTGTCTCCCATGCTAACCTTAAAGCCTTTTGAGGAGCCCTCTTATTCTATTACCTGGCCTTGGTATGGCCAATTCCATTAGCAAAGGTGACACATTAGCATCTTGGGATAATAAAGAGAAAACAGAAACACGGTTGTTCCCAGAAATCAAGAAGGTCTTATGAATCTGCCACCATCACAGACATCTAAACCCAACTCCAAAACTACATTTTGACCAAGATGCAAGAGTTTTAAAACCCCACAGAACCCTCTCCTATCCCACATTCTCCTAGTCTTTTCTCAGGATGTTGAACAGACATACAGACCACTATTTATCTACCATGCCCAGACCAATGTGGACCTATTCCCTGGAAAAACAGAAAGAAAATGCCCACCATGAGGACCTTTGATCCCTCACTGAAAACATCCTTGTCTATGGAGGTATCAAGTGATGTGGACAGAAAGTCCCAGATGGGTTTGGGGTTTCCCAGAATTCTTACGTTTGGATCTCTTGCATATCCACTAACAGATCAAAAAAATATCAACATCATATAATACATATTAGCTAGGGCAGGAGCGGTGATTATATTTCATCTCCAGTGTAATTCCACCTGATTATTGGTGGCTGCCTCAAGTGCTTGTTAAGGGTTCTGAGCCCTTGACCAGGTTCAGAATGAAAGAGCCCTGTGATCAATTAATGATGTCTGCTACGGGCAGTTATTCACCAGCCCAGAACCAGGGGAAAGATGAAAGTAAAATGTTCTAAGACAGTGTTTCCCAAACTTGGCTTATGATAAGAATTTCCTGGAGGTACTTGTTAAAAATAGATTCCAGATTCTTCACCAGGAGATTCAAGTTCAAGAGGTCTGGAGTGAGGTCTTGGAATCTGTACTTAGCAAGCACAAACGTGACTTATACCATCAGGCAAATCTGGAAACACTGTTCTAAGGAATGGTGAGTTTTCAGGACTTCCTGCTTATGAGGAAGGAACACAGAAAGATGGAATAACATAACCCAATCCTGGGGAAAGAAAGAGAATAATGGTTAATCTAGGCAGGCAGGACTCCAGGGCTCTACAAGTCCTAACTGAAGCCCCCTGAACATATCAGTGCTGATGATGAATAATTAGCAAATCACTGAGTTTTAGAAATATGCATCTCGCCAGCTTAACATTCAAAAGTCCACATCCAGATCCCTGAGTCTTGCTCCTACCACCTCTAGTTTAAGATGTTCTAGAGATGTCCCAGAGGAATGCCGGCTGTAACCAAAAGAAGAAGCAATAAAGATCTCTGTGTTTGTGCATCAGGAAAAACCAAAGGCTGAGCAACATAATGTCTTCAGAGAGGACCCACAAAGTCTTTGGCATGAAGAGTCCCCTGAACATTGAACAATTTTCAGCAAATTCCATCTCATCAATGGAGAATCAGTTCTTGAAACTATCCACCTATCTTAATAAAAGAAGAGCTCTTAAGACAGGCATAGCTAATGTGGACCAATATCCCAACATCAGTAGTGTGTACTCATGCTTATGTAAGGAGAGATTGGATCCTGGAAACATATTTAAGGAAGAATTTGCACATACATCATGTAATCAAGACAGATGGCTAAATATTGACTAAGCACTTACCATGCAGGAAAAACTATCTTCAGGCTTTCTTAGTTTTTTATTGCTATAACTGAATACCTGAAACTGGGTAATTATAGGAATAGAAAATTATTTCTTATAGTTCTGGAGGCTAGGAAGTTCAAGGTCTATGGGCTGCATTTGGTGAGGACTTTCTTGCTGGGGGGGACTCTCTGCAGAGTCCCATGGTGGTGCAGGTGAAAGGGCAAGAGTGTGCCAGCTCAGATCTCTCTTTCTCTTATAAGCCACCAGTTCGATCCATGAGTGCCCCACCCCAACGACCTTATCTAATCCTAATTATCTTCCAAAGGCCCCAATTCCAAATGCTATCAACATTTAGACTTGGGGATTAACTTTCCAACACATGCAATTTGGAAGACACATTCAAACCATAGCAAGACCTTTATATATTAACTTATTTTATCTTCCATGAGGAAATTACTGTTATTTTCCCTACTTCATGAAACTGAGGCACAGAAGTTAGAAGTAATTTGCCCAAGACCATATAGCAAATATATGCCCATATTAATTGTCTGTTAATGCACAATACGTTGCTACCAAATTTAGCAGTTTAAAATGACAAAACTTACCTCACAGACTCTGTCAATCAGAAATCTATGTGTGACTTAGCTGGGTCCTCTGACCCAGCCTGCAAAGTGTCTGCTGGGGCTGTAGTCATCTCAAGATTCAATCAGAGAAACATCCACTTTCAAGTTCACTCATGTGGCTATTGGCAGAATTCATTTCCTTGGACTTGTTGGACTGAGGGTCTTTCTCAGTTTTTTGCCATATGGACCTTTCTATAGGACAACTCAAATCATGGCACTTGGTTTCCATTAGAATGAGCAAGAAAGAAAGTACGATAGAATGAGCAAGATAGTTGCTAAGATCTTTCTGCAACCCGCTCTCGGGAGTGACATCCTATTGTGGTTACTATGTTCTCTTAACTGGAAGAAAGTCTTTAGGTCCTGCCCACATTTGAGGGAAGGGGATTACATAAAAGCACGAATATTAGATGGCTGGGATTTCTGGGGACCATTTTGGAAGCTGCCTACCACAGTAGCCATGATACAGAAAGTGAGGCTCCAGAGCTGCCCTCCTAATGCCAAGAAGCAAAAGAATGATAGACCAGAATTCAGGAATATGAATATTACCTCTGAGGGGAGGAAGGAGATGGAATCTGAGAGGAGCATGTAGGTGAATGCAACAATACTGATAACCTTCTAGTGTTTAAGCGGGTATTCACTTTATTATCATGTCATATAATTCATATGTAGGTAACATGAATTATTTTGGATGAACTAAATATTACATAATAATTTAAAAATATAAAGAAAATAACTTACTTCATTTGTGGAAAGTGACAAGCACAAGTGCCAGTTGTAAAGAATCAAGAACTTTGCATGCTTGAATTGGTAATATGCAACAGGACTGTATATAAGAAGTAATTGGGGAACATTTAAAAAATAATATACTTTTTTTTAAAGAACATTTTTAGGTTTAAAGAAAAATTGGGTCGAAAGGGCAAATAGTTCCCATAAGCCATCTTGCCACCCTATTTTTTCTTAATATTAACATCTTGCATTAGTCTGGTACATTTGTTAAAATCAGTGAGCTAGTATTTATACATCATTACTAAAGCCCATAATTTACATTAGGGTTCACTCTTTGTGTTGTACATTCTGTTGGTCTTGATGAATATTTAATGACCTATATTCACCATTACAGTGTCACACAGGATAGTTGACTGCCCTAAACATCCCCTATTCTCTACCTATTCATTCTTCCCTCCTCCCAACCCTGTGGCAACCGCGGATCTTTTTTTACCATCTTCCTAGTTTTGCCTTTTTCATAATATAGGTAATTGGAATGATACAGTATGGAGACTTTTTTTTCAGATTGACTTTCTTTACTTAGCAATATGCATTTAAGGTTTCTCCATGTCTTTTCATGACTTGGTAGTTCATTTCTTTTTTAATCACTGAAATATAATCCATTCTATGGATATGACACAGTTTGTTTATCCATTCAGGTATTGAAAGACATCTTGGTTGTCTCCAAGTTTTTGCAATAGTGAATAAAGATGCTATAAACATTTGTGTATATGTTTTTATGTGAATATGTTTTCAGCTCCTTTGAGTGAATATTAAGGACCATGATTGCTGTATCATATGGTAAGAGTATGGTTAATTTTGTAAGAAACTGCCAAGCTGTCTTCCAAAGTGGCTGTATCATTTTGCATTTCCAGTAGCAATAAATGAGAGTTCCTGTTGCTCCATATCCCGTCAACAGTTGATGTTGTCAGTGTTTTGAATTTTTGCCATTCTAAAAGGTATAAAGTGGTGTTTCTATGTTTTAATTATCATTTCCTTAATGATAAGTGATAATGAACAGTTTTGCCTGGGCTTATTTGCCATCTTTCTTGGTAAGATGTCTATTCAGATTATTTGTTCCCCCCAAACTTTTTTGAAGAGAGAGAGTGTCTTGCGTTGTCACCCAGACTTAAGTGCAATGGTGTCACAGCCCACTGTAGCCTCAAACTCCATCTCCTAAGTAGCTAATACTACAGGCATGTTACCATGCCTGGCAAATTAAAAAAAATGTGGATACAGTGTTTTGTTATGTTGCTCAGGCTGGTCTCAAACTCCTGGCCTCAATCAATCTTCCCATTCCCACCTTGACATCCCAAAGTGCTGGGATTACATGATTACATGCCTGAGCCACCATTGCAGGAATGAACCGGATCTGTTTGCTAATTTTCAAATTTAATTAGTTGTTTCCCTATTGTTGAGTTTTAAATGTTCTTTGTATATTTTGGATACAATTCCTTTATCAGGCATATGTTTTGCAATATTTTCTCCCAGTCTGTGGCTTATCTTTTCAGTCTCTTACCAATGTCTTTTGGACATTAGAAATTTTTGATTAAAAAAAAGTCCAACTGTTCAGTTTTATTTTCTTTCATGGATTATGCTGTGGTGTTGTATCTAAAAGGTCATTGCCAAGCCCATGATCATCTAGATTTTCTCTTGTTATCTTCAAGCAATTTTGTAGTTTTGCTTTTTGCATTTAGATTTTTGACTCATTTTGAGTTAACTTTTACACCTTTTTTGTAAAATATATAAGATCTGTGAATAAATTTCTTTTCACATAGATATCTTGTTGTTCCAGCACTGTTTGTTGAAAAGACTATCTTTTTCTCCATTGAGTCATCTTTAATTTTTTTTTTGAATCTGAATATCTCTCTGCCACCGAGACTGGAGTGCAATGGCATGCTTATGGCCACTGCAATCTTGACCTGCTGGGCTCAGGCAATCCTTCCACCTCAACCTTCCAAGTAACTGGAAATACAGGCTCATGCTACCATGCCTGGCTAATTTTTTGATTTATTTAGAGATGAGGTCTTGCCATGTTGCCCAGGCTGGTCTCAAACCTTCGGCATGGACAATTCTCTCACTTCCACTTCCCAAAGTGCTGGAATTACAGGTGTGAGCCACATCGCCTGGCTGCCTTTGCTTCTTTGTCAAAGATTAGTTAATGATATTTCTGTGGATCTATTTATGGGCTTATTTTCCGACTGGTTATTTAGCAGTGCGTTGGTTAATTTGTACATATTTGTGATGTTCCCAAATTTTCTTCTATTATTAATTTCTAATTTGATTCCCTTGTGGCCAGATACTATATTTTACTTTTTATATTTCCAATTCTTTTAAATTTATTGAGGCTTATTTTGTCGCCCAGTGTGAGGTCTATCCTGAAGGATGTTCTATGTGTACTTGAGAAGAATGTACATTTTACTGCCATTATGTGGAGTGTTCTACAGATGTCTTTTAGATCTAGTTGGTTTACAGTGTTGTTCACATATTCTATTTTCTTGTTGATCTTCTGTCTAGTTGTTCTGTTCATTACTGAAAGTCAAGAGTATTAAAGTCTCCAACTATTATTGCTGAGTCATCTATTTTCCCTTTCAATTCTGTCACTTTTTGCTTTAAGTATTTTGAGAGGGCCTCTGTCGTTAGGCGCATATATATTATTATATTCCAGATATATTATTAGATGTATATAATTATTATATCTTCCAGATAGATAGACTTTTTGTCTATTATAAAATATTCCTTTTTATCTCTAGTAACACGGAACTTCTTCACTAGAAATGAGCTGGGGCCGAGGAAATTAGGTCCCCGACATTCTTGACCTACTGTGCCTAGGGTAGAGCTTCTGTCCTGCGAGTGCGGGACTGCATGGGAGAAGGAAGGCTGGTTCTCTGTGGTGTCAGCCAGAATAGAACTTCTATAATATGGGGCTGGGGAAAGGCGTGAGAAAGGTTGGCAGTTGTCCTCTGCTGCCTGGGTAAAACCATAGCCCCAGACTGGGAGCTGAGGGAAGTGAGAGCCTTTTTCTTGGTCACACTGGCTTGAAGTATAGTTTTTGGAATGTGGACCTGAAGGTAGAGGGTAAGGGGGTGGGTTGTGTCTCGAATGACATAGACACTTACTGTCTTTACTGAGATTTCACAGATTTTCTTGAATGGATGTTTTCCCCTTTGCCTTATGCCCTTAGGACACTTTCCAGAGATTTTAAATAAGTTCTGAAAAATGTTTTTCACCACATTGTTGTTTTGTTGGGGAAAGAGTCGGTCAAGTTCTTTATCTTGCCTTTCTGGAAGTCCTGCTCCTCAATAACAAATTTTTGAAAGAATAAATAGGACTAGGTGGAGTCTGTTTAGGTTGAACACAACCTAAAATTTCCTGATTTTTGAGGTTGCCATAACCTGAAATGAGCAAAAACAAGACATAGTCCTTGGCAGCACCAAATTATACAGAAATAAAGGTTGGCTACAGAGTGACCACATTTTTGCCTTTCACTTCTCTGAGAGATCAATCTCATTACTCAGCAACTCAAAAATTATGGCAGCAATAAAAGTGCAATTGCATTTTTGTGAAGGCCTAACCCAGCTCAGTGCTTTGGACCGCTTATAAGCTCTGTGGGCAAATGCCAAGGCAGGAGGCTGATTAACAAGAGGCCATAGATTGAAAAAAAAAAAACAACAACATTCTAATTATGTAGTTAAAAGGGAAAGTGGAACCTGTTAGAAATAAAGAAATGCCATTCTTAAACTTGTCAAAAAAGGACTTAGTGGTGGGCTGATGTAGGCTGGGGAGGCCTCAGATCCAGAGGTTAGACATGATTACTGGGCAAATGTATTTGCTTGGTGTTGTAATTATCAGAAGGCCAAGGACATCTCACCAGGCAGAGTGTGCTGGAAAAGGACAGTTATGAGGTAGTCTTGGCAGGTGTTGAGCCACAGGGAGGTCTAGCCATTCTCCATCCTTCACAGACCTAGAAGAATGGATACTGAGGCATGAACCATATCTCATTGTCCATGGGGCACAAAGTTAGAATGAGATCTAGTACCCAGACTGGCAAGAATGAATCATGGACAGTAGGCTAGTGGAGCCTTAATTTCTTCCTAGTACCAGATGATTGGGTCCTGAATCTGAGGTGAGAACTGATTGGCTGTAGCTGTAGGCATTAGAGGTACTTGAGGTTGGAGGATTGTCTCCTTACTGGACAATTCAGGTAGTAATCATAGTAATAATGGTAATAGTGACAGTGGCAGTAAACATATAACACATATATGTGCCAGATTCTTTTAAATATACATTTAATTTTTACAAAAACTCTGTGAAATAAATCTAGTATTACCCTCATTTTAGAGATGAGAAAGATAGAGGCAGAGAACATTTAAATATCAGCGCGTATCAGAGCCAGGGTACAAACCCAGGCAGTCTGGTTCTATAGCCTATACCTTAACATTTGCACTCCACCACACTGGATGATCTTAGAATCTATTTCTTCACCCCCTTTGGGCAGAACAATAGATACATCATCAGATTTTAGGGAGAATAAATGAATGTGGAAACACACGTAAACCAGGAATTATGGCCCCTTACAATTTGTTATTGCTCATGATTTCTCCGATCCCAGCCTACCCTCAACTACAACCCCTCTGCCTACTTCTTGTAATATTGAAAATGAGTTAGCGATAGAAGCTCTCATCTCTGTGGTAATGTCTTTTTGCTTAAGCTGGATAGGGCACACAGGTATTCGTTGCATCACTCTTTATACCTTTTTGTATATCTCAAATATTCTAAAATGAATGTGCGCCAGTATGTGTGCCAGAATGGACATCAGAATACATAACCCTTGGCTGGGCACGGTGGCTTAAGTCTGTAATCCCAGCACTTTGGGAGGCCTAGGTGAGAGGATTGCCTGAGCTCAGGGGTTCAACACCAGCCTGGGCAACTTGGCGAGACCTCGTCCCTACAATAAATAAAAAAATAAGCTGGGCATGGTAGTAGGTGCCTGTAGTTCCAGCTACTTAGAAGGCTGAGGTGGAAGGATTGCCTGAGTCCAGCAGATCAAGGCTGCGGTGGCTGTGAGCATGCCACTGCACTCTAGCCCGGGCAACTCCAACTCAAAAAAAAAAAAAAAGAATACATAACCCTTGAGTGGCCTTATGATCAACTTTGTTGACTTGACACTATGGATTTTGGGCCATTCTAGCTTTCTAGACACCATCTGGAAACATCTGGAGCGAAAGCAAATGTTTCAGGCAGGGAGATCTCTACATTGGGAAAAGGAAGCCAAGAAAGCGAGGATAGAAAATTAAGAGAACAACTATTCACAGTACTATGTGCTAGAAAAAGCCAAGGGAGGAGGTTAGGGAAAGACTTTAAAGAGGCTGAGTATGCTGAGAAGCATGAGGCCACTTGAGGAAGCAATTAGAAAGTCCTTGGTGATTTTCCATAGAGCAGCTTCATAATTTTTCAATAATTCTGCCTCTTTCTATGGAATAATTGATATGCTTTGTCCACAAATATATATATCCAATTGGTTTAGTAAAGGATGGATCCCAAGGAGAAATTGGGACCTAGGATAAAAGAGCAACTAAAACATGATAACAGCAAACTTTGACTTTGCATCCTGAAATTTGAAGCAAAAAGTAAAATACAGAAGTTACAAAGCCATTAGACAAAAAGCCATAAGCCAGTTCCTCCAGACAGGCATTTCCCCCCCTCACTAGAGTTGGTCTTTATACCTTGGGATATCTGCAACTAGAAAAGGTTCATTTAAATTGTCCTTAAAGGGATCAAAAAACAAACAAACAAAAAAGGAACCAAAGTTTCAGAGTAATTATTAATAAAAGAACTGTTATAATACATCTTGAGGAATTTAAAAAATATTCAAATAAGTTTATTTTATTTTACACTTAAAACCAAAGTTTTGTGTGCAACTATCTGCCTCCTTTTTGAATAATAGAGTGAACCAACTACTGACTTTTTTGGTGGAATTTTTCCAACAAAAGTATACAATAGAATAAAATAACATTCTCAAATTCATGTTTGACTTTGGCAGGATGATCATAAAAGGGTTATTTATTTGCAAAAACCCTTTGAGACTTTATCAATTTTCTCAAGAACTTCTCTTATTCCTTTGATATTCAAACTATTCTCCTTCAAAGTCTTCATAGTATCATCGTCCTCGTTGTTTTCTCCTCTTGAGTTGTTAACTGCTTGAGCTCTCCCAAATTCTGATTTGTAAAAGCCTTTGCACACGATGCCAGCAGTTCCTCCACTTCACTTTCATAGACTTTGTGAAATACAGCCCCTTGTTTTGCCATATTTTCAATTATACTTTGCAATCAGTTTGCATTGTATTCCCAGGGTATCGATCATCTGTCAACCATTGAGAGGTTGAGCAATAAAGACATTGATAGGAAAGGAAGGAATAGACTATAGTGGGAATGTGGGAGGAGTGTGGAGGAGTGAGGACTAATGTTATAAGTAGAGACCTTTGCTTTCATAGATGACCTATAGTGATGGCAGCCGGTTAAGATAATGAATGCTTGAATAGGGACAAACCCTGTACAAAACTTATGTGTTTCTTACATGGCCCCTTACAAAGAAGATCACAAAATTAAAGAAACAGCAAACTATATGCTTAACAGCAGGTATACAGCAAAATTGGTAGCACATTTTATATGGCTGTTTCTTATAACCATTGCTGATAAACGTTGGGGCACAATATCCAAACACAGCTTTGTGGAGGTGATTCTGCGAGGGACTGACCTTAATACGGCCCAACATGTAGTCTGCCTGTATTAGTTATCTATTGCTGTGTAACAAATGACTCCCAACTTATCAGCTTAAAACAACAAACTTTTATTATCTCATAGTTTCTGTGGGTCAGAAATCCAAGAGCAGGTTAACTGTGAGTTGGCCAGGGCTGTGGTCATCTGAACATTGCCTGGGTCTGGTGAATTTATTTCCAGGTTCATTCATGTGTTGGTTGGCAGAAAGCTCCAGTACTTGCTATTTGGGTCTTACCATAAAGTTTCTGATGACATGACTTCCTCCAGATGGAGAGATCCAAGAGACAGAGAGGAAATGACCAAGGCAGAAGCCTAAAATCACCGCTAAAAGCTAGTGTCTTTTGTCACCTGGTTTTGGGAGTGGCATACCATCATTTCTGCAGTATTCTATCAGTCACTCTGTGGGAAGTGACTGCACAAGAGTGTGAATACCAGAAGGTGGTGGTCATTTTTGTGCTGGAGGCAATCTTGGAGACTGGCTACCACACTATCCTGGGTTGATTGGTTATAGTGGAGAAGCAGTTTTAAATATAGCAAAAAACTGGGAAGAGGCAAGGGACTTTGAGAATGGGAGTGCGAGGGAATAGTTTGAAAGAATTCTTGGAGTAATAGGTATAGAGGCTATGGCAGGGATGCCCCGTACAGTTATGCTGGTTGTGCCCTGCACTATTTTGGATATTCTTTTTACATAGAACATATATTAGGTGCTTTGAATGAAGACAGGCACAGTCTCTTCTTTGAAAAATTTGACATGGAAGGGGCTTCGTTATAGTCACCATTTCATCATGCAGAAATAACCCAGATGTCTTTGGAAGCTGGGTTTGTGGAGCCCGTTCTCTGTGTAGATCAGGCGGGAGGTGGCCACTGAGTGAGAGGGTCTAACTGGCATCTGTGAACTCGGCTCCGTGTGATGCTCCTTTCTTCTGCTGAAGAAACCAAGGGAGGCGGGTATGATGGGGGTGCCACAGGAGAACTGGCTGCACTTGGGGATGGGTGGCGACACGACTCGCTAAGCAGGAACAGCAGTGAGGCATAGCTGCTGTTTTCCTTTTTAGTGTTTGCAGTTCCATTTACACCTCTGACAGAAGGAAGGGTTGATGGAGACACAATGACTCTGGAATGAAGCCCCAGAGATGTATAGATGGAAAGCCAGAAAATATCAGGTTCTATTTCTGGAATCATCAATGACTTTCTGTGTTACTCTGTGTGATGGACTGAATTGTGTCCTGCCAAAATTCTTATGTTGAAGTCCTAACCCCTAGTACCTCAGAATGTGACTGTATTTGGAGATAGGATCTTTAAAGAGGTAATTAAGGGCAAATGAGCTCATTCAGTGGGCCCTAATCTAATATAATTGATTTCCTGATAAGAAGAGGAGATCAGGATGCACACTTGCAGAGGGAAGACCTTGTGAGGACTCCGGGAGAAATGGCTATCTAGAAGTCGAGGGGAGAGACCTCAGAAGAAACCAACTCTGTTGACACATTGATCTTGGACTTCTGTCCTCCAGAATTATTAGACAATAAATTTATATTGGTTAATCTTCCCATTCTATAGTACTTTGTATGGTAGCCCAGCAAACAATGACACCCTAGACAGGTCTTCACCGTCTCTGGTCTTGCAGTGCTTAAAGTGACAACTCCTTGTCGATGGTGCTTGCACATAATGGATATCGTGACGTATATTGCACATATGGCTGCTGCCAACCCACATGGTGCTTTTGTGCAAATTAAGAAAAGATGGCCTTTTCTCAGTTAGTTGAAATCTTGTACCAGTGTGCTTGGCTTGGTGAAGGGAACATGGGCTAGATTCCAATGCTCCCTCACTCCTAGACTGGGCGCACTTGTGCTGAGCACAACCTGCATGTCTTTACATGGTGACTTTGCCTGTGGAAGAATCCCCAGCAAGCAGGGTGGGACACCAGCTTTGACTGGGGAAGCCATCCGTGCCACTGTTCTCAAGGGGAAAGGTTGAGATGACGTCCTTTACTCCTCATTGCCCTTTCTTAGAGCAAACTCCATAGAAAACTTCTGCAAATGATGTATTAAACTTTAAAATTTACAGCGTACTTAGCAAGTCTACTGTACCTTAATAATATAACATACCAAAAGGTTGAAGAGAACTCCTTTTAAACATCTTATGAATTCATGGCTCTGTACTCACTGCCTCATTCTCATTCTCAACCACAAACCCAGACATTTACATATTCATGTATACAGAAATACCAACTAGCTCTCTATATAAATGCATTTTAATATAACTTTGAGGAAATTTGTAGACCTGGCTACCTTGTCACAGGTTAATGAATATTTGGTTAGATGAAACTGGCTCTTCCTTAACAAATTTTCTCCTCCTATGCTCAGGAACTGCCATAATTCTCTTCCCTTTACAGTGTATCTTCACAGCAGCTCAGGAAAACTGGAGGAGCTAGGAAGTGAAGTCAAGCAGCCTGAACTCAGACTGGGTGTGGTCACAGGTTGCTGGGGCAAAATACTAAGACTTATCTGTGCCCAACACCTTCACACCCTCTGTACTGAGGTTGTTTTTGATGACTTACAGCTGCTGGTATCTGCAGATACGTTTCTGGGGCTTTCTCCAGAACCACAGAAGCCCATTTTGTATGTGTTGGAAGAGCAACAACCCCAGAGAGTAGCCTCCAACCAACAACTGGTGGGGGCTTGCATATAAAACACCCCAGCATCTTTGCTGGGTGTTTGTACATATGAATAATTTTGAGGCATGTGTGTTACAGTACTTTCCAGAGTTCTTCATGGGATTATGATGTAGTCCCTCACTGTGGTAGCTGGCCTAGTAGCACACACATTTTGAGTGCATTTTTTTCCTGTGTCATTTCTCTACTGATATCTCCCTGCCTCCCGCATAAATTATTGTTACTTGAGTCTTGTCTCAGAGTATGCTTCTGACTGAACCTAAACTATATCTGTCTTCATATTATAGAAGACTCTACCTCAAACTTTAGATAGACTCAGCTAATTGCTCTGTCCCAAAGAGCTTGACTGGGGTGATTCCTGCTACTAATTTGCTGCTACAAGGCACATTTATGGTTCACAGCCTGAGACACATCCAGTGTGTTTTACAATGACCCTATGGACTGGATATTATAATTTTGTTTATAAATTTTTGAGGCAAATAGAGGAGTCAGGTTCAGAAAGTGTAGGGAAGGAAAGGGAATTCATAACCCTTGAACAGCTATTATATTCCAGATGCTCTATATACTTAAAAAAAGTTTAATTTTGAGCTAATAGAAAAGTTGCAAAAATAAGATAAGGCATTCCCTTATATTCCTCACCTCACTTTCATTTTATAAAATGTCATGGATTGGTGTACATATATTTATTTCCTGGGTCTGTCTGAGTAGAGGGCCTATAGGCAATGACACCCCAGGAAAATTAGCACATCTAGCACCCAGATCTTGGTCTTTAAACACTGCTCTCCACTGAATGGAACCAGGGTTCCTAGAAGAAGTAGTTGATTCCAGAGCCGAGGAATGGAAAATATAAGATGAGCTTGGAACTTCTGGAGGCTTGTGGACAGAACACTGGGGCCACCCTGCTGGAGTTTCTAATGGCCAAAACTGGAATCATTTGAGCTGCAAAAAAATAATGCTGATGTTGGATTTTGAACCGGAGAATAAAATATAAACATTACATTTTTTTTTTCATTTTTACAACAACTCTATGAAGTAGATATTATTATCTCCAGTTTATAAATTCTTGAGGTAATAGAGGAGTCAAGACTCAAGTCCAGGTTCAAATAGAACCAAAGCTCCACTGTACAGCGCACCTTTCCCATTGTGGGAAGGTAAACAGAATCTCTCAGTGCATTAAAGCTCTCACATCTGCTTTGAGTAGAGCAACACTCATGTGAGAGTAGATTCTATTTTCTTTCTGCACCTTTCCATCTTTCAGGCAAGCCTTTAAGTCCTGCTGGCCTCACACTGACCTCACGGAGTCACTGTGCTGTTTACTCTGCCAGCTTAAATCAGAGGTCACTTGGTTGAGCACTACAATAATCCCCCTTTTCAAAGTCTGCTGCTGTTCCAGTTGTTTTAGAACAACTCTTCCATTCTGGTCTATAACTTCGATAAAGTCTCAGACCCTATCTAGGGAATTCTGGGGGATGGGAGGGAGTTAAAATAAGAAGTAGATAGGGCGGGGGCGGGGATGTGGAAAGTTGACATCCCATTCTTAATCACTCCTCTGTGTCTTGATGCCTTCCTTGATAGCATGGGTTTGGATTCCTTATTTGTTCACATTTCCTGGGGGGTGCTGAAGAGAGCCATTGTACTCCCATACTGCTGTAAAAATAGCGAAGGTGATGAATGGCCCCAAACAGCAAGGAAGAGAAGAAAGGCATTCCCTCCCGCTTTTCCTGGGCTGCAGATAAATTACATCTGTCGTGGCTGGGGCCGTGGAGCTTTAGCTGTGATGTGGTTGGGGTGGCTATCTGCCAGACCCTTCTCCCCCTTCAGCAAGGAGACTGACCCTGCTGGCTAATTTTAAGAAGAAAAAAGAAAGCAGGGATCCATTACTCTTAAGAGTTCAAAGCCCCGACTTCCTAGGACCTCAGGACTTTCACCTTCGCATCACACAGCTTCCTCATGGAGAGCAGGACCAACCTGTGCACTCAGGGTGTGACTGTCTTTCGCTGCACCCACAGCTGACCGCTTAGAGGGGTTGAATGTAGATGGGACTCGAGGCAACGGGATGGTTGAGATGACCTCAGATAGGCTTTTTCTTGCCACAGATTTGGATTGCAAGGTGGGTTTTGAGTTTTGGCCCAGGATCAGTCTGTGATAAATCTCTACTATTTTAGAATGATGAAGGAAAGTGGTGGGCCAAAATCCAGAGTCACCCTTCACCCTTGACTCTTCCCTCTTTTCTATTCCTTATGTCCAACAGGAATCTCTGTATTGACAATTCGGCCTCTTTACCATCTCCTGTTTGTGCCTCTCCTCTCTTCCCAGGCCTTAGGGAAGACTCCCCCCCACCTCAATTGATGCAAAGGCTTTCTGGTGGTCTCCTGTCTCCACTCTCATCCTCTCTAATCTACCCTCTACAAACAGTTGAAGTATGCACCGTTCCACGTACACATGTGCCCAGTTGAAACCTTTCCATGACTCCCATCATCATCAAGATAAAATCCACATTCAACTACATGGTATTCATAGTCTTGTACAACCTGGCCCTTGTTTGTCTCTCCTGCCTTGCCTCTCTCTGGTTGCTCTGCAGCAAACTCTAATCCCTGGGAATATTGAATCTCCCTCTGAATTCCTAAATGAGAGTCCCTAAATGCTTTATCTTGTCTTCCACAAAGTGCTTAAACATGCTCCTATTTATTGTTAGAGTCTCAGTTGCAGTGCCATCTCCTCTAGGAAGCCCTCCTAAGACTAGATTAAGAGTCTTTCTTCTGTCTAACATTATCCATTTAATTTAATTTAATTTTGAGTTGGGGTCTCACTCTGTCACTCAGGCTGTAGTGCACTGGTATGACCACGACGATCATGGCTCACAGCAGTCTTGACCTCCTGGGCTCAGGTGATCCTTCCATTTCAACATCCTGAGTAACTGGATGCCACCATGCCCAACTAATTTTTATTATTACTATTATTTGTAGAGACAAAGTTTCACTGTGTTGCCGAGGCTGCTTTTGAACTCCTAGGTGTCAGTAATCTGCCCTCCTCAGTTTCCCAGACTGCTGGGACCACAGGTGTGAGCTACCACGCTTGATGCATTATCCATTTTATAATTTCATCAGACTCCTTAGTAACAAGGCTCATGTTACTCCATGAGCTGACTGATCGAGTCCTCATACCCATCCTCTGTTAAGCTTCTTCATTTTACAGATGATGACACAGGCAAAAAGCAGTTTAAATAACTTTCCCAAGGCTTCAGAACTTGTAAGTGACAAAACTGGGCTTGAACTTAACCCATGCTCTTGACCACTAGTTTGTACCATTTGTATCAAGTGAATAGCTGAGAATACTGGTTTCTCACAGTTTTGCAGTTTTCCTTAGAGCTGCAGAGTTGAACTCCTGGGGCTGTAATTAGAATTCTGAGAGTTACACTTGAACTGGGAGGACTCCGAGGTCAGCCAATTACATCCTGAGTATGGACCACCTGCTTTTATGAATAAAACTTTAGTGAGACACAGCCACATTCCTGCATTTACATGTCACCACAGTGCAGAGTGAGTAATGGTGACAGAGACTTTATGGCCTGCCATGCTTAAAATATTTACCATCTAGCCCTTTAAGAAATGCTTTTTGGACCTCCCATCAGACAAGCCTGTATAGCTAGCAAGTGACTGAGCTGGGATGAGGACAAAAACCTTTCAGGATCCAAATTCCAGGAATTCCAAATTCTGGTTACCCGTTTCCAAGGCATCTCCCCTGCAGCCAGGTGCTGGGATAGGTAGCACGCTGGCCACAGAAATAAAAGGAGGTGACAAGGACTGTGTATCACCAGAGTTCAGTCAGTTGCCTTGCTCCTGCTTCCCTACTCACCCCTCCGTGTTTTCTTCTCCCCACGTGGTGTCTGATGTCTTAGCAGAGGCTGTTAGTTTGTAGTGCTCATGGGTCTCCGCATCCGAGTCTCCATCTACTCTTTAAGCCTAGCTCCTCATGAAACAGCTGTTCAGCCTCCTCTTGCCCAATGCCAGCTTGCTCCCTGTAGATAGGTGCCAAGAATTGAAGTCCACATCTCCTCCAGCTTGCTGTCTCTCTCTGGACCCCATCACTCCAGACTGGCTTCAGTGCCACAGATGGAGTTAGTTATAAAGGTGAATCAATAAATAGAATTAGGAAAAAAGAAGATCCCCACCATGGAGGGGAGAGAGAGAGAGAGAGAGAGAGAGAGAGAGAGAGAGAGAGAGAGAGAGAGAGAGAGAGAGTGTGTGTGTGTGTGTGTGTGTGTGTGTGTGTGTGTTTGTGTCTGGTGGGGGGAAGGAAGGTGGGAGTGGGAGGAGGGCTTTGCAGAGAGAGAGAGAGGGCAAAGGCCTGGGAAGGGAGGGGTGTGTGGGGCTGTCAGCAGCAGGAAGGGTGATTTAAAATCAATTTTCTGGCCAAGAAGAATCACTCTTGCCAGGGTGAAATATAATGTGAAATAGAAAAGAAAGGCAAGCTTGGGCCCTGCCTCGATGTGCCTCGGGCCTTCCTGCTTATGAAGCAAATAAATAATCTTCTCCATAAGGCAGCCAGTCCAGTTTTGTTATCATAGCAGGGGCAGATTTGAGTGCAATTGGCTGTGGTCAACTGACTGGGGATGCCAGACTCAAGAGGGATGAGGCCCTCAAGGGCTGGCCTGGCCTACATGTGAGTGGCTTTAGCATCAAACCATCTTGGGTACCAGACTTACTGTCCACCTACCCTTTGGGTTTCAATTCCTATATTAGAATTCTTTTGGTTGCTAATGACAGAAATCCAATTCAATTTCATTTAGGTTACAAGTGGCTGTATGGATTGAGGTTACCGAACCCCAGACTAGGCAGGGGCTCTGATACCCCAGGGCTTCTAGGGCATGACTGACCTCTGACTCTCTGGAAAGTCAACTGAAATCTACCAGATGGGCTTTCTCCACTGGCTACTCTCATTTGGAGTCACAAATCCTAGGTCTCATCAGAGAAAAATACTCTATTTCCTTGGTTTTAATTTGAGAAATCCTAGGGAGGGACTATGATTGGCCTAGCTTGGACTCATGCTCTTTTCTGGTCCTGCTGGAACTAAATGATTGGGTGCTTGGGAAAGGAATATGATCCCCAAAAAAGTGGGCTTGCGGTTCCCAGAAGAAAGGGTCTGAACACACAAACCGTGGATGAGCGCCACAGCACCTGAGTTCCTTTCTTAGGCCCCTGCCCATCCCATCACGGCAGCAAAGTTTTGCAGAGAAAGAGAGAGCGCAAAGGCCTGGGACGGAAGAGACACCCGTGTTCAACTCCATCCTTCTCCTGAGATGTGACTTCAAGGGGTCTTACTTCTCTGTTTATTTCATTGTTCAAACAGTATCTATTCAGTACTGGCTGTAGGCTAGACAGTGTTCTGGGTGCTTAAAAATAATAAGAATAACAACACATGAAACAATAACAATTACAACAGCACTCGTAGAAGGCCTATTATGTGCCAGGAACATCGAGATAAATAAGTCACACAAGGTCTCTGTCTTCCTGAAACTTATATTCCAGCAGAAGAAACACACTAGGAAGTAAAGCCACTTTTATCGCGATGATTGCCGTGGTGAGAAGAAATTGGTGACGGGAGGAGGTAGGCTGGGGACTGGGGGTGCAGAGGGAGATTTCTTTAGAAAGGGCATTCAGGGAAGTCCCTGAAGAGGAAGCATTTGAGCTCAGGCTTAGTGATGATATTTCACGAGAGGCTTACATCCTCTTATGCCTAGAGGGCATTGGGTGGAATTGGTGAGCCCCTTCTCCCTTGGGTCTGATGAGGGGAACCAGGCAAAGAAGTGGAAGGAAAACATTCTAAGTAGGAAACAGCAAGCACGAAGGCCCTAAGGAGAGGGCAAGTTTGAGTTGTTTGCAGAACAGAGAGAAGCCAGAGTGGTAGGAGCTAGTGAGCAGCGGGGAGGCAGTGTGTGGCGAGGTCAGAAATGTGGGGAGGGGACAGTCAGTGCAGAGCTGGGAAGGCCATGCAAAGAATTAGACTTGGATAAGAAGGTGATGTGATCAGTCATGCATTTTTACAAGGCCACATTGTAAAATGGGGGAACCAGACACTGAATGGGGGATGGAGCCAGAGCACCAGGAAAAAGTCCATGGCAACAACACCTGTGATAAGAGATGACCTCTTGGGTTAGGGAGATAGAGGGAGAGATGAGCAGAAGTGGTTGGATTGGGCTATATTTTTAGATGGAAAGATACAGGTCATGTTCATGGACTGGGTGGGTCGAAGAGAAAGTGAAGAATAAAAAATGGTCTTATGATTTGGGGTCTGAGCAACAGGTCAGTGATGGTAGTAATACCAAAACAGGGGTTCCTGGGGAGGGGAGGCTAAGAGTGGGGGGAAGTGATGAATGAGAGGTGGGCTTTGGCTCACTGTGCCACCACCCCCATTCTGGTCATTAGTAATCAGGGGCTGATGGATAATATTCAGAGAGACCCTGAAGCCAGCTTTGTGACCCACGAGCATAATTCCAAATCTGTCTTGAGGCCTCGGGCATATTCCCTATAGGATAGAGTCCAAGGTCCTTCAAGTCACCCACAGTCCCTGAGATCTTGCCCTGCTCTCCTCTTACCCTTTTACCTCCCACTCTCCCTGAGTACTCAGTAGTGTAGCCAGATCTAAGAGTTCCTCCCTGATTTTATGCTTTGTCCAACATGATGGCTTTAGACCTAAAGAGTTCAGCGTCTGAGGGTACATGGGTAATTACAAAACAAGGTGGGGGGCGGCACAGGTAGAAATACCCAAGGACACTGGTGGAGAAAGAGGAGAGGCAACAGCCGAGGGTGGGGGAGTCTTTGTACAATCTGTTTCCTCTTCCTGATAATCTTCAGGAAGAACTGCTGTCTGGGGAGCCAATATTGACCGCCCCTGGGGACTGAGCGCTCCACCTCCTTCCTGCCTCTTCTGGTTTTCTTGTGTATGACCCTCCATGACAGTGCTTGGGTTGTAGTTTGTCTGTTTCCCTGTACATCCCTCCCTCTGGTCATCAGCTCCTCCAGGGCAGGGCTTTTGCTAATTCATCTTATCATTTTCAGGGTCCCAGCCATAGATTCCTAGTCTGCTTGTGCCTGTTCCTTTATCATTGCCCTGCAGTGGGAAGAGGAGGCCTCCAATACATTTTTATTGGCGATGGAAGGAAAGACCACTTCATGGCTGCTTGACCTGTGTGCTTCCTGCCCGGAAGAGATCTCTGCCTCTCCAGCCTGACAGCTGCTCCTCCTGCCTCTGGCTGCCAGAAATGCTCAGCCTGCTTTAAGAAGGGACCAGACTGCCCACTGGGGCAGATATTTAGGAAATTAGTTGAAAATACCTCTATACACAGAAAACATTCAAAGACATAATATCCAGAGAGCATGATGGTTTTTGACTCGTTTTTATTTTTATTTTTGCACCAGAAAGAGATTAACCTAAGTCTGTATGTGTTGGGGGATGGTGTAGCACAAAACACCTCAAGCTTAACCTAATTCTTCCTACTTTGTCACCCTTCCCATTCACCTCCTCAGGGCTCTTCTGAGCTCAGAAGGACTCATCATGGAGGAGAGTTGTGCATAGTATGGATGAGTGCAGAGGGGATGTGGGAAGCAGCACCCGAGACTGGCATCGTCTTTCCACATTTAAAATTCAAGTTTATGGGCTTTGTTTCTTTAACTCGTGGTTTCCTCATTGTGGCGCTTATGTTTTTATTTGCAGGAATAAAAGTCAGTGGCAGCTGATGTGGCCCTCTGGAGTTGGAGGCAATAACCATTGTGGGAAATGCAGCCTGGAAAAGAATAATAATAATAATAAGTAGCAGAAGGGGAGACAGCTTTTTGAAGGTGGTTGATGAATGGCTATTGATGCCATAACATCTCCCCACCACAACCAGCAGCCACATACACCCAGCTCTCCTGCAGCCCTGCACGAATCCCATTGAAAAATGCAACATAGAGAGACAGTACAAAGGAAGGAAGCGGATAAGCCTTGTCTCAGGGGTCCTGCAACTGGAAGGCTAAAGCAGCCACTGGAATGAGGAGGGGACATTACATCCAGAACAGAATGGGAAAGGAGATGAGGCTCCCTGACCCTCAGTTTCCTAATCCATATAATGGGAAGGGCATGCCTGCCTCCTAGGCTGTTGGGCAGTTTACATGAGACAGGATATGTTTAGCATCTATTAATAGTAGAGAGCCTAGCACACAACGGCCCCTCCATCAGTAGGGCTTCCACAGCTTTCCTCCCATTCCAAAGCTGGAGATGGAACAAGTAGTGCTTTTTGAAGAAAGGAAGGAGGAGAACCCCAAAGGGGAAGCATGTGGGTTTGATCTGATCCCTTAAACGTGCCCATTGGAAAGAATTTTGAAGGTGCCACCAAAGGCTGACTGGAATCTCTCCCAGCCAAACTCTTTCTTCTCCACTCTGACTGCCTCTGCCCTCCCAGCCTGGTGCTCTTTGCTGTCTGCATTCCTTCTGTTGCTCTCACCACAGTCTGCCTTCCTCCCATCTGTGCGCCGTATCCCCTGCCCTACTGTGTTCAGGGCCTTGTTTATGGTGATGTGAGATCTACAACGATGACCACCATTTCTGGATGATTCTAATGCTTCTCAAGTTTGAAGCCCATTGATTTAGTGGAAAGGAAAAGGGGTTTTGAGGTTATGGAGAGCTGAGCTCACAGCCCAGTACTGACCATTTGTGTGACTTTGGGCAAGGCAGTCATGAGGACTTTATAATAATATTACTAACATTTACTGAGCACTGTGGATGGTTGAATTACACCTCCACAAAAAAGTCCATGTCCTGTGAATATGTTATTTTATACAGCAAAAGGGACTTTGTAGATGTGACTGAGTTAAGGATCCTGAGTTCGGGATATTGGGTGGGCCCAATTTTACCACAAGGGTCCTCAAGAGAGGAAGAAAGGAGAATCAAAGAGAGAAGGTGATATGACACCAGAAACGGAGATATGTGATGAGGCCAAGAGGCAAGGAATGCAGGCAGCCTCTAGAAGTTGGGAGGGGAAAGGAACAAATTTTTCCCTGGAGACTCCAGGGTGAAGCAGCCTTTCTGACACCTTGATTTTAGTCCTGTAAAACTCACTTCATACTCCTGGCCTCCAAGACTGTGAGAGAACAAATTTCCCTTGTGATATTTTGTTATAGCAGC
This sequence comes from Cephalopachus bancanus, assembly GCA_027257055.1. NCBI lineage: Eukaryota > Metazoa > Chordata > Mammalia > Primates > Tarsiidae > Cephalopachus > Cephalopachus bancanus. The sequence continues at coordinate 1,800,522 of JAPVLO010000342.1, read as the reverse complement.
AATAGGAAAGTAACAAGCACTTGCTATATGCCAGTCTTTGTTCTAAGTGCCTAACCCATAGAAAAGATAAAATGAACTATCTATCATTCTTGATAACTCATTAACAGACCTTTCATGTGAGTACTGTTATTTGATCTTTTTACATATGTGAGCGCTACGGTGCAGAGAGGTTTAATCATTTGTCCAAGGTCATACAGCTAGCAAGGGGCAGAGCTTGGATGAGGCACCTGGCTCCAAGCTTGTCTGCCATGGCTGGATTCACCCTTTATCTTACGGGGCTTGGCCTCTGCACATTTTAACCACCTGTCCCTTCTCTATTCTTAACAGCAATTCACTACTTCCATGTAACTGTTTTATTCTAGCAGTAAAGTTGCCTGATGCCGGGGCAAAATTGTCCAAGCTAAAGTCTTGACCTCCTCTGAGCAGGCATGTGCTTTTTTCTGACCTCTTCCCAACCTGGAGGGACCTTAGCTTTGGGGCCTTTCCCAGATACTGGGCTTGGCTCCCAGAGGCTCCAGTGGTGCCCTTCTTGCCTTCTATAGAAGGACCCCTGCTTTGCCATGAAACTGGGCTATGGAGCTGGGTGGGCCACAAAGACTAGTCCTGGGAGAGCTGTCTAGAAGCTATGCCCAACCAGAATGCCCTTCCTGGTGAGGTGCCAGGGCTCTCTCTAAGGTTTCTATCCACCCCACAGTGAGAACTACATTCTGGCTCTTGTTTGCAATGTATACACGTGTGTGGGCTGCATTTCATTCATGTCAGAATCTGACACATAGGCAGAATTTTTGTAGCAAGCATATGGCTGAAAACCTTCAGATAACGTGCTCAGTGGGGACCCATTTTGAACCAAGATTTCGAGTGAAAACACAAGTCAGCAAAGAAATAAAGGCTAGGGTATACACAAAAGAGCCCTTACCTTTCAAATGGACTTCTTGTGTGTGAGTGAGTGTGTGTGTGTGTGTGTGTGTGTGTGTGTGTGTGTGTGTGTGTGTAAGAGAGAGTGTATGCAATGCAAGCTTGACAGTGTATGTTGGAGTATGTCTGAGTGTGTAACCACATGTGAATTGCGTGATCACTTGTGTATTGTGAGGTATGTAAAGTCCAAGGATGATTGTGAACCTGTGAGTGGGTAGATGGCTTCAGGGTATGAGTGTGTGCATGGGTATGTATTTGAGTGTGTGTGTAGCATATTTTCACAAGTGCAGGTGAGTGTGTATTGTTTGTGAATAGTGAAGTGGGGCAAAGGTATGTACGTCTGGGCATGACAGCACATGTGTGAATGGTGAGAGGGTCTATGTGACCCCTTGGGCCTGAGCATGAGCTCACGTGTGCGTGCAAATGGCGTGAGTGAGTGTGTGGACAAGCATGAGCTTCTACATCTCAGAGAATGCTCCTGGCTAAACAGATGCAAGATTGCCTCTCCAGTACCTGTTGGCAGAGCTTGCTGGTGTTTTATAACCGAGCCTCCCAGACACAATTTAGATGACGGCCAAAGAGTGCGGCCATACAGCAAAAGATCCTTTCAGATGGACCATGAGTTCCTTATATCCTGGTCCATGACTGTGCAGCTCATTTATTCCCTTTCCTTGGTTATAATGCTGCTAGCCCTTTCCTGGAGCCACTGCACACCAGATCCACGAAGGATGCTCCATCTCAGCTGGTGCCTCCTGGCAGACAAGGGGATGCCAGAGGCTGAGACTGGAGTAAGGTTCCTCTATTGCTGCTGTCTTGTTCTGCAATTTTTCTGGACATGTTAAACCATCTTAGTATGTGGCAATCAGGCTAGGTACAGGCCACATCTTTTCCAAATGGGGCTTTTTCTCTGTTCTGCAGATCTGGTGGAGAGTTGGAAATTGAAGCTGAGGGTGAGTTTGAGAGATCCCACGCAGAACGTATGAAGTGGGAGAAAGTGGTGGACAGGGACAAGTGGTGTGTGCCTCCGGGAACAGTTGGTGGTGATTGCTCTTCAAACTGTGGTTGTAGTTTATAAAGTGCTTTCACACACAGCACCCAATTTTTCTTCCATGGTAATCCTGGGAAGTAGTGTCTTCCACATTTTGAAGTTAACAAATTTGAGACTCAGAGACATTCAGTGACATGTTCAAGGTCACACAGCTGTAAACTCTGGAGCTGCATCAGAGTTTGGGGGGAATAAAGACTCTGTGTCAATTACGTGGCATCTAGTAAGGGCCCCAGCCTTAGCACGGTCTCAGATCATATTTCCCTTCCACAGATACATCTACACCCAAGCTCTGGGGCTTTTCCATCATGTTTTCCTTGGCAATCTCTCCTCAGCCAAGGTGCTCTGGCACCAACAAATCAAGACAAAAAGTCAAGTCAGGAGCTATTGATGGATAGCTGCTGTGGGGCTGCTCTGTGCCAGGTATTGTGAACATGATAGCAGAGAAACCACAATGTGTCCTTTGGTATGATCTGCTCAGGAGGCCAGCCTCAAGCACCTGTCACTTTCTTGCTGGGTGACAGTGGGTAAGTCATTTGTTCATTTACACACTCCCTGACAGGGCCATCTGTTATTTTGGCTCTCCAGTGGCCACCCTGCCTACCTCTCATAACTGTAGCCCAGATTTCCTTGGGGGATGTACTCCTCCCTCACCATATGGTACGTTTGGTGGTGCTTTAGCCCTGATACTCTGGGTAGAGTGTTTGATTCAGGCATGGCTATTCACAGCACTGTGTTCCCTTGACTACAGTGACCAGTTCAAGAATGGGCATGAGACTCAGGCAGAACCAGTGAGATATAAGAAGACTTTGGCTGGAAATGTTGGAAGGAGGGGCACCCTCTTTCTGACTGGACACGAACCAGTCAGAGGCTGGTGCCCCTCCTCCCCATCCCCTGCAGCCCGAGAATGGAGCCAATGCATGGCAAGGGGCAGGGTGAGGTTGGAGATGGTGCTCAAGAACTGGTGACATTGCTTGAGCCTCTAAAACAATTATGCCTGAAGCTGGCATAGTAATTAGTGTGCAGACCTAGCTGCTCTGATGAAGAAACTGACATATACAATGGTGTAAACAAAATCCATTTCTCTCTCAAGTAACAGCCCAGAGACAACAGAATGCCTCTGCCATTCTCAAATTATGGCTCTGTCCCTAGTACTTACCTACTTCCTAGTGGGAAGGAGAAAGGGAGCAGGGAAGCTTTTTCAAAATTGTTAATCAGCTTTATTGAGGTATAATTTACACCTAATAAAATCAACACATTGAAGTGTATGGTCCTATGATTTTTGACAAACACTATTATGCAGCTACCGCTATAATCAAGATATATAGAACATTTCATTCTTTACAATTTTCTACTCCAATCCCAGCCACAAGTACCACTGGTCAGTTTCCTATAATTATAGTTATGTATTTCCCAGAGTTGCATATAAAGAGAATCATATAATATGTATTCTTTTTGTCTGCTGTCTTCAACTTAGCATAATGCTTTTGAGATTCAGCTATGCGGTTGCACGCATCAGTCATTGTTTGCCCCTTTTTTGTTACTGAGAAATATTCCATTTTATGGATATACCGTAAGTTGGTTTTCCATTCACCAGTTGATATTCATTTGGATCTTTTCCAGTTTCTGATTATTATAAATAAAGCTGCCATGAACACTTGAGCACCAGTATTTTTGTGGATATATGCTTTCATTTCTTTTGAGTAACTATGTGTCTAGGGATAATATTGCTTGGCCATCAGTTAAGCGTATGTTTAATTGTGTAGGATATTGTCATATTGTTTTCCAAAATAACTGTATAATTTTGCATTCCCATCATCAATATTTGAAAGTTAAGTTGTGCCTCCCCACATTTGTCAACACTTGCTATTTTTAGTTTTTAAAAGCTATTAATATTATAATAGTTAATAGATATGTAGTAGCATCTCATTGTGGTTATAATTTTTATTTCCCTAAAACTAATTATTTTCAGCATCTTTTCATGTGCTTTCCTCCATACATATGTTTTTGGTGTTCAAATATTTTGCCATATGCAAGAAATAAAGCCTCTTCTATACTTCATAGCATATGTAAAAATGAACTCAAAATGGATCAGATGGTGGGTTTTTAGCTGTTCCAGCATCATTTATCGAAAAGAATATCCTGTCTCCATTGGCTTTCCTTGGCACATTCATTGAAAATAAATTGACCATATATGCAAGATCTATTTCTGAACTCTCTTATGTTCCATTTCATTTCAATATATGTGTTGATATATTGGCATAAAGTTGTTCATAATATTCTCTTACTGTGCTTTTAATGTCTCTAGTATCTATACTAATGCCTTGTCTTTTGTTCTTGATATTTGTAATTTATATATTCACTATTTTCTTGGTTATTATAGTCAGAGTTTATCAATTATGTTGGATCTTTTAACCAAACAGATTCTGGTTTTATTGAGTTTTCTTTGTTGTTTTCTTTTTTATTGGTTTTGGCTCTTATCCTTTTTGTTCTTTTTCTAGCATCTTAAGGTAGAGGCTTAGATCATTGATTCTAAAGCTTTCTTCTTTTTAAATATAAACACTTAAATGTAATTTTTTCTATGCATTACTTTATTTGCATCTCACACATTTTGATATGCTATGTTTTCATTTTTATTAAGTTTAAAATAATTTAAATATCTCTTGTGATTTCTTCTTTGACCCATGTGTTAATGACTTTTTTTGAGTCAGTGTCTTGCTCTGCTCAGGTTGGAATGCAGTGGCATGATCACAGCTTACTGCAGCCTCAAACTTTTGGACTGAAGAGTTCCACCCTCCTCAACCTCCTGAGTAACTAGGACTACAGGTATGTGCCACCATGCCTGGCTTATTATTATTTTTTTGTATAAACAAAGTCTCATTATGTTGCCCAGGCTTGTTTCAAACTCCTGTGAGGCTCTGCACCTGGCCTCCATGTGTTGTTGAAATGTGTTGTTCAATTCCCAAATGGGTGAGGTTTTATAGCTATTTTTCTGTTATTGATTTTTACTTTAGTTTCAGTGTAGTAAGAGATCCCAATCCTTTACAATTTATTGAACATTTTATTGCCAAGAATATGACTATATTTGTTAATATTATTTGTTCACTTGAAAGGAATGTGTATACAGCTGTTGAGTAGAATGCTCCATAAATTTCAATACACTCAAATTTTTTGTATTGAAGTTGAAATTATACTGCTATTTTGTGGTATTCTTTCAGTTACTCAGATTGATGTGTTGAAATCTTCAGCTATAATCATGAAGTTGTCTATTTCTCCTTTCAGTTATATCAGTTTTGTTTAGTGTGTTTTGAAGTACAACCAATAGGTGTATACATGTTCAATATTGTTATATTGTCATAATGAATCGACTCTTTTACCATTATGAATGATCACTGTTTGGAAGAGATATTTGAAATATTTCTTGTTCCAAAATATTTTTATCTGATATTAATATGGCCATCCAAGTTTTATTTTGATTACATTTTCCATGTTCTATCTTTGTTTTATTTTTAAAAACTTTCTTGGTATGTTGTCCAAGCTGGTCTCAAACTCCTGGGCTCAAATGATCCTTTCACCTGGGCCTAGCAAGTGTTAGGTTTATAGGTGTGAGCCACTGTGACTGGCCCTTTTCTTCATCTTTTAATTTCTAACCTGTGTCTTACAATTAAGGTGGACTTGTTTAAGCAGCGTTTCACTTTTATTTCATTGATTTCTACATTTTTTATTTAAGCTGAAAATCTGCTTTTTAGTTGGAGTATGTAGGCCATTTACATTTAATATAATTGTCAATATGGTTGGATTTAAATCTACGATTTTCTTATTTGTTTACTGTATGTCTTTTGTTCTTCTTTATTCTTTTCCTAACTGTTTTTAGATAAAATTTTTATTACAGTTTATTTCCAATCTTGACTTATTTAGTTATGTATCTGTTTTGTTTTACTGATTACTTTAAGAATGAAAATATTTATCTGTCACAAGTTACCTATAAGTGATACATTACTTTGCATGTAATGTAAGAACTCTTAGCTTTTGTGCTACAATTGTCATATAGTTTATTTCTAAGTGTGATATACACCAACATTTATTGTTACCGTTTTTGCTTTAAGCACTCAGTTATCTTTTAAAGTGATTTTTTAAAATAAGAAAAAAATGTTTAAAATATTTATCTATAGGAATCTTTATTCCTTTGTGTAGATTCAGATTTACTTCTATTTTTTTCTTCTGCCTGAAGTGCTTTCTTTGATATTTCTTGTAGTGCTGGTGATAATTTTTTAATGCTATTGTATGCTTAAAAAGGTACTTATTTTATTTGAAAGATTTTTTCACTGAGCATAGTGACATATTTCTTTCAGTATGTTAAAGATGTTCCACTGTTTTATAGGTTGCATTTTTTCTACTCAAAGATCTGCTGTCATTCTTATCTTAGTTTCTGTGTATGTAACGCCTTCTCCCCACCTCCATTTCTTGGTCAATTTTAAGATTTTTCTCTTTCTCACTGGTTTTAAACCATTTGAGTATTATTCACTGTGGTATAGTTTTCTTGGTATTCACTAAGCTTCTTGGTCTATGGATTTTTTCATCAAATTAAGAAAAGAGATTAACTTCTTTTTTTATTTTGCACCTCCTCATTTTTTTTTGGTGAGTCAAGAATGCTACACTGTTTACTATTATTTCACAGTTCACTAAATTCTGAGGTTTTCTTTGTGTGTGTGTCTTTTTGTCTTTGTGCTTCATTTGATATCTAGTTTTTATTGGTACATCTCCAAGTTTACTGATTTTATTCTTCTGCCATGTCTAATTTGCTGTTAATTTTTCCAGTTTACTTTTTATTTCATACTGTATTTTTCATTTGTAGGTGTTCCCCTTGAGGTTTTTGAAAATATCTATTTTTATGTGTATTTTTCCTCTATATGTTTGAGCATATTTATAACATTTACAATAGCTATTTTAAAGTTCTTTCTTAATCCTACAGTATTTTTGCATTTATGTATATTTTCTCATTCATTGGCTTTTCCTCTGGTTGTGAGTTATATTTGCCATTATTCACATGTATGGTAATTTTGGACTGAATTTTGGATGTTGGGTGTGTTATAATCTGAATGCTAGATTTTATTTTCTTTCAAAGGATTTTGGAATTTTTCCGATACAAATTTTAGTTACTGAGGATCAGTTTGATCCTTTTGAGGATTTATTTTAAGTGTTATTATTTAAAGTCCAGATCAGGGGTAATCCCTTAGGGTCCCCTCCTGCTGTGGGAGCTTTTCTGTCCTCTCAGTAAATCCTGCTTTCTCACAATAAATAAATAAACAAATAAAGTCCAGATCACCCTTTAAGACTAATTCAACCTCACCACGAAGACCTGAAACTTCTGCAGATTCTACTCATGATTTTTCCACTCTGGCTTTTGGGAATGTGAATGATTCCTAGTCTTATATGAGATCTGAGCATTTTTTGGTCTGCTGATTACTGGAAGTTCTTTCTCTGGCCTTGAGGAATCTCACCCCAGGATTCACAGATAAGTACTCAGCCAAAGACTTAAAAGGACCTCTTTGTAGAGCTCTGGAACTCTGAGTGCAGTTTTCTCCTTTCTGGTACTCTGCCCTACAGAAGCTAGCTGCCTCAGCTTTCCCAATCTCTGTTCTATCTTCTCAACTCAGCAAAATCAGTGGGCTCTGTTTTGATTGTCCCTCCCTATTCTATATAATAGAAACTGCCTCTAGGCAATAAGTGAGGGTCATCAATGTGCTGTCCCTGCTGAATACCCTTCTCTCAGGGATCACAAGCCCATGCTTTCTGTTGTCCAATGTCTTGTGTAAGTTGTTTTTATATATTTTGTCTGTTTTTCTAGTTGTTTATGGTGAGGGACAATTTCAGTAGCAGTTAACCCTTTACCATAAGAAGCAAAAGTCCTCCAGGGGTAAGCTTTTAAAAGAAAGAAGTTTCCTACTTTACTTCTACTAATATTGGATAATTAGAATTTAGTCATACATCAACTTACTTATAAGGTGGCAGCCTGAATAAAGAAGTCTCGCTGGGTGACTGTGTACCCAGTTAAATTGCATTACTATGGAGTAAGGAGAAAATACCTGATTGTCATTATTCCTCATCTTTTCAGTTACATGCATCAGTTTGGATTTGAGTTTCTGTCTCTGTAATATAGAGTCCTGGCTGATGGAATCAGCTGACAGGCAGATGGAAACATGTTTAACAACAGGTGTCAGTTAATTTTTTTCTTTTGAGTTGGAGTCTCATTCTGTAGCCCAGGATGGAGTGCAGTGGCACACTCATGGTCACCCCCGTGTCGACCTGCTGCAGTTAATTCTTTAATTAATCTCTTTGGAATTTAGTTTTCCTATCTGCAAAATTGGAACATGTAATACTGGTCTCTCTTGTTCTTAAGTTTAAAGATTACATGAATGCGAAAGTCCTTTGTAAGCTGTTTAGTACTATACAACCATATATTATATGTATCAATCTTTTTCTAACCTTCACATTTAGTTTGATTTTTTTCACCTCTCATACACTCTTGAAACACCTGATATTTGTTCCTATACTTTATATCAGTTGTAATAGTCATTTGCATAATTATCTGTTTCCAGGTTGTATTCCTCAATAAAGTGAAAGATACAGGGGATGTCAGAGAGTTGCTGATTCTCTTTTTCACAGCTGTATCACCATCAGTGATACAGTGTACAGTGACTGGCATTTATTAAGTTCCCTGGGCACTTGAATGGATGAATGGCAGCAACATAAGATGGCATTCCTTGTCTGACCTCTAGGGGGAATTCAAGACTCCTCTACAGTCATTGCACCTCACCTAAATAAAGGCCAGACTAGAAGGCACAGGTATTTACTGGGGTAGGATGCTGGCAGCCTTTGGGTGGGAGACAAATCGACAGCTTTCCATGAGAGCAGATAAAGATTAAAAGTGATTGCATCCACATGGCATACTTTCTGAGGATGTGACCTCTCTTTGTCTTGCCCTTGGAGCATTTATCTTCTATGGGGTCAGTGTGCTGAGATGGATCTGGAGCTGCCTCCTGCTTGACAGGTATGCCCATCTTGGGAAAGAATCTTGTACTCCAGAACTTGGGGGAGAAAGCTTTGTTTTTCTTGGGTTCATATGAATGGAATGACTATGAGGACTATAGTCAATATTAGGGTCTAACTTTGAAATGTGAGAGAATTTTAGAAGTATATTCCCTCCCTGAATGATCAGTTTCTTCCTATCTATGTCACATACCACCTCCTATCTAACTCATATACCTTATTTACAAAACTACCCTTTGTCTTCACATATCCCTCCAGTTACTTCTCTATTTATCTACTTCCTTTCACATTAACCTTCCTGAAGGAATCGATTCTTATCAGTACCACCATATCCTCAAAAATGCCCTTCCTTTCAGTCTATACTCACCAGCATTCTGCCCCACACCACTCAACTGCAATGGCTCTTGTCAAGGTCACCAATAAAATACAATGGTCACTTGTTTTTTCTGTTGTAGAGATGAGGTCTTGCCAAGTTGCCCAGGCTGGTCTTGAACCTGTGGGCTCAGGCAGTCCTCTCACCTCGGCCTCCCAAAGTGCTGGGATTATAGGTGTAACCCACCACACCTGGCCAAACTTCTTATATTATTAAAAACTTAGATGTAAGTCCTGAAAGTATAAAAATACTAGAAGAAAACCTAGGGGAAGCTCTTTTGGACATTGGTCTAAGTAAATAATTCATGACTGAGACCTCAAAAGCACAAGCAACAAAAACAAAAAATAAGTGAATAATTAAACAAAAAAGCTTCTGCACAGCAAAAGAAACAATTAACAGAGTGAACACACAACCTGCAGAATAGGAGAAAATATTTACAAACTATGCATCTGACAGGGGATTAATATTCAGAATTTACAAGGAACTCAACTCAACAACAATAACAAAAACCCAAATAGCCTCGTTAAAAAGTGGGCAAAGGACATGAATAGACATTTTCCAGAAGAAGACATACAAATGACGAACAAGCATATAAAAAAAAAACTCAACAACACTAACAATCAGAGATATGCAAATTAAAACCACAATGAGATCCCATCTTACATGAGTCAGAGTGACTATTATTAAAAAGACAAAAATAACATGTTGGCAAGGATGCAGAGAAAAGGGAACACTCATATACTGTTGATGGGAATGTCAATTGGTACAACCTGGAAAACTGTATGGAGATTTCCCAAGGAACTAAAAATAGAACTACTATTTGATTCAGCAATCTCACTACTGGATATTTACCCAAAGAAAAATAAATCATTATATCAAAAAGATACTTGCACTTGTATGTTTATTACAGTACTATACACAATAGCAAAGATATAAAATCAACCTAAGTGTCCATCAGCGAATAATTGAATAAAGAAAATGTGACACATAGACACACACACACACACACACACACACACACACACACACACACAATGGAATACTATTCAGTCATAAAAAAGAAATCACATCTTTTGCAGCAACATGGATGGAACTGGAGACCATGATCTTTTTAATTTTTTAAATTAAAAAAATGTTTTTACTTATTAATTAATTATTTAAAAGATGTGGGATACAATTCAGGATTAGGTATACAAATGTTCATTACGCAGGTATCCTTGTTGATGAGGTGTGCCCCTCCCTCCCCTGGCAGTTTCCCTCAACTGCCATTCCTACCTCTCCCCCCGGGCAGTTTCCCACTACTGCCAATCCCTTTCTTATAGTATTATGATAATTGTCCAAGGTCCCCTTATGAGTAACAACATATGGTACTTGGTTCTTTGTTTCTGTGATAGATCACTGAGTATAATAGACTCTAAATCCAGCCAAGTTGCTGCAAAGTCCATATATTTGTCCTTCTTTATGGCTGCATAATATTCCATTGTGTATGTGTACCACATTTTTTTAATCCAACTATGATGGGCAGCATAGTTGGTTCCATGTTTTTGCTATTGTGAATAGAGCTGCAACAAACATGCGTGTGTGAGTATCTTTTTTTGTAGAATGATTTGAATTCCTCTGGGTATATTCCCAATAGGGGGATTGCTGGGTCATATGGAAGGTCAATTTCTAGTTCTTTCGGAAATCACCACACTGTTTTCCAAAGAGGTTGCACTAGTTTGCATTCCCACCAGAAGTGTAGAAGCATTCCTTTTTCTCCTCATCCTTGCCAGCATCTGTTGTTGCTTGTTTTATTAATGATGGCCATTGTTACTGGGGTTAGGTGGTATGTCAAAGTGGTTTTGACTTGCATTTCTCTGATGATTAGTGAGGCTGAGCACTTTTTCATGTGCCTGTTGGCTGCCTGTATATCTTCTTTTGAGAAGTGTCTATTCATGTCTTTTGCCCACTTTTTAATGGGGCAGTTTGTTTTTTCTTCCTTTTGGTGCGTTTGAGTTCCTTGTAGATAGTAGATGTTCAGCCTTTGTCAGATATACAGTTGGCAAATATTTTTTTCCATTCTGTGGGCTGTCTCCCTGCTCTCTTGATGGTTTCTTTTGCTTTGCAGAAGCTTGTTAGTTTAATAAGGTCCCACTTATGTATTTTATTTCTTATGGTATGAGCACTTAGGGTTTTGATCAGGAATTGGTTGCCAGTTCCAATTTCCACAAGGGTGTCTCCTGCATTTTCTAAGATTCTTATCGTTTGAGGTTTGAGATTTAAGTTTTTGATCTTTTTAGAGTTACTTTTTGTGGATGGTGATAGGTAGGGGTCCTGTTTCAATCTTCTGCATGTGATCAGTTTTCCCAGTACCATTTACTGAATAGATTCTCCTCTCTCCAGTGTTTATTGTTGGAGGCTTTGTTAAAGATGAGTTGGTTGAGAAATTGAGGCTTTGCTTCCAGAATCCCTATCCTGTTCCATTGGTCTACATGCCTGTTCTTGTACCAATATCAGGCTGTTTTGATTATTGTAGTCTTATAGTAAAGTTTGAAATCTGGAAGTGTGATACCTCCTGCTTGTTTCTTTTGCTAAGGATTGTTTTGGCTATTCGTGGTCATTTGTGTTTCCATATGAATTTCTGCATTGTCATTTCCAGGTCTGAGAAGAATGATTCTGGTAATTTAATGGGCATTGTGTTGAATCTGTAGATTATTTTTGGTAGAATGGACATCTTAACAATGTTGATTCTTCCCATCCATGAGCATGGAATATTTCTCCATTTGTTTGTGTCTTCTTGGATTTCTTTGAGTAGTGTTTTGCAGTTCTCATTGTAAAGGGCTTTCATTTCTCTGGTTAGGAAGATGTTGAGGCATTTTATTTTTTTGGTGGCTATTGTGAATGGGATTGTGCTTTTAATTTGATTCTCTGCCTGCTTGTTGTTGGTGTATAAGAATGTAACTGTCTTTTGCACATTTGTTTTGTACCCTGAGACTTTGTCAAAGTCCTTTATCAGTGTAAGCAGGTTTTTGACAGATTCTTTTGGATATTCGAGGTATAGGATCATATCGTCAGCAAAGAGGAATAACTTGACTTTCTCTTTTCCTATCTAGATACCCCTGATTTCCTTCTCTTGTCTGATTGCCTTAGCTAGGACTTCCAACACAATGTTAAACAAAAGGGGTGAGAGTGGGCAGCCTTATCTTGTTCTAGTTTTCAGGGGGAAATGTTTCCAGTTTCTGTCCATTAAGCAATATGTTAGCTGTGGGTTTATCATAGACGGCACTTACTATTTTGAGGTATGTTCCTTCTATACCTAGGTGTTTGAGGGTTTTTATCAAGAAGGGATCCTGGATTTTATCAAAAGCTTGTTCTGCATCTGAGATAATCATGTGGTTTTTGTTTTTACAGCTGTTGATGTATTTAATTATATATATAGTCTTGTGGATATTGAACCAACTTTGCATCCTGGGGATGAAGCCTACTTTAGACCATTATCTTAAGTGAAATAATTAAGAAACATAAAAAAAAATGCTACATGCTCTCACTTATAAATGGCTGCTAAATAATGTGTATATATGATGTAGATTGAGGAATGATTGACAAAGGAGATGCTGAAGTGTGGGAGTGAGGTAGATGATGATAAGTTCCTTAATGTGTATAATGTACATTATTATTCTGATCACTACCTTCATATCCTAGTGATAAATATACTAAAAGCCCAGACTTCACCACTATATAATATGTACATGTAACAAAATAGTGCTTGCACCTCCTAGATTTATACAAAAAAGAAATAATCTTCCTTACATTGAAAATACATTTCCCTGAATTGGCTATTTAATGGTCCTTATTTTGCTCTCTGGATCATCACAGTGAGCCTAAAACTCCCACCTAACTGTCTGTTACAAATTGAATTGTATGCCCACTGCCCAAATTCATATGTTGAAGTCCTAACCCCCAGTGCAACCAGTGTAACTCTATTTGGAAACAGGGCCTTTAAGTAGGTAATTTAGGACAAAAATGAAGTCATAAGAATGGGACCCTAATCTAATAGAACTGGCCTTACAAGAAGAGGAAGAGACCCAGAGGCATGTGTAAGGACATATGAGGACACAGTGAGAAGGTGGCCATCTGCAAGACAAAGAGAGAAGCCTCTGGAGAAATCAACATTGTTGGCACCTTGATCTCAGACTTTTGACCTTCAGAGCTGTGAGAAAATAAATGTCTGCTGTTTAAGCCACCCAGTCTATGCTATTTGGTTAAGGCACCTCAAGCTGACTAACACATAGTCGTTGTATACCTCAGGGAACAGTGAAAGCTTTTTGTAAACTTCTCTTATTCAATGAAAGACTCTACTTTCTTGAAACTGCTCCTCCTTAGAGCAGACATGGCCATTAGAAAGAGGCCTTTCTTGATAATCATTTTTTATCCATTTAAATAATTTTATCACCTCAAGAATGTTATATAGATGGCATCATACAGTACATAACTTTTTGGAACTGTCTTTTTTAAAATTAGCATGATTTTTCTGAGATTCATCCAAGATATATGCTGTTACTTTTGTTTCTGAGTAGTAATCTATGGTATGAATATGCCACAGTTTATGTAATTTGTTTTGTATTTTTACTGTATTAATGTTAATATCCTGGATTGTGATATTTCGCTTTAGTTTTACAAGATGTTACTACTGGGAAAATTAAGTAAAGGGTACATTGTACCTCTTTATATTATTTATTAAATAGTATGTTGTACTATTATCATATATTACTATTAACTCAAAATAGAAAGTTTGGTCAGACAAAAAAAAAAAAAAGGAAGAGAGAAAGAAAGAGGCCTTTCTTAAGGGTAATGAGTAGAACAAACCACCTCAATGAATCCTACTGGCCAGAGCAGTAGGATTGTCACCTTACTTGTTCTATAGATACAATTTTCATAATAAATACAACTGAAGACCAATGTTTTGGCAACTATTGACTAAGATTAACTTAGTCAAGTGGGTTATACATAGTGTAACCCTCTCTCTCATAGGTTTTGCTAACAGTCCATCAGTTTTGTTCATTAATTCCCTGACTTAACATCGGTCTGGTTAGATTTTAATAAGGTTAGATTTGTCTCAATTTTCAATCCATCCAAATATACTCACTGTCTTTCCCCAAATGCTTATTATTGGAAAATTAATGCCCTTCTTCAGACATTTCATAAAGTTGTTGAGTGGGAAAGGGTCAAGAACAGAATCTGATATTGTGAATGATAATAATAACAACTTACATCTATATAGAACTTTACAGGTTAGAACTTTCTACCAGTTCAGGGATCCCAACAAAATAGGAAATGAGTTTCATCTTTCATGACCTTTTCTTTATGAGTTGCTCAGTATGATGAAAAGGCAGTGGAAATCAGGAGCACTAATCTCAGCTTTGAAGCCACATTACCTCTTTCAGCTTTGATGTCTTCCTACAAGTGACGGGAAAGACTTGATGATCACCAAGGTGATTTGTCTTCGATATTTTTTGCCCTGGATAGCTACATAGCATACGTTTTTTCATATAACAGATACACAGATATATAAAGACCTACATATATATAAAGTCCCCCCTTTCAAGTCAAAACATCCTTGGTTCCTTAACCAATGCTTTGTGTTTGGTAAATCCACACTGGTTCCCAAGCTCCTTGCTGTATCTGTAAAGTATTCATAAAACTTTTCACTAGTTAATAGTGTGAGGAATCCACTTTCTCCTTCTTTTCTAAGTTAACTACCTTCCTCCTTCTGCAGCCATCAGCATCTCACCCATTTTCTCTGATACCTCATAGAAAACTAACAGGGGTTTGTGACTGCATCTGCGTCTTCTCAGGACTGTGGGATGCAATTCCTTCAGCAGAATCTTTTTTGGCTTTGCAAGAGCAGCCAGGTGCTCTCTTGCTCCCTGTTCACCCATTGTGAGTTCTCCTCTCAGCACTTTCATCTGCACATTTCATATTCATGTCTGCCATATCTTTATTCAAGGTGCCAATAAAAATGCATTATGTATGACTTGGTTTGCTCAGAAAATGATCATGTTTTGTATATTTAGGGATGTAAGAGCTTATAAAGAAGCAAAAAATTGGGGGGGATGTGTTATTTCCTGACAAAAAAATCTTCAGAAAAATAATATTTTGGTTTTATTCCTCTCTGTCAACCCTCCCCACCCAAATCTGCACATCTCAATCTAGAGCACATAGTGCCTGAGGGGAGGGAGACAGGGCTAAGATAGATGGATGGAGTGGATGGAGTGCAGCCTGGCAGAAGTAGCCTGGAAAAGCAGGCCAAGAGACTCAGGCTAAGTACAGCAGGCAATAGGTAACTAACCACTTGCAGTTTTTAAGCTGAGATGTAGTGCAGAGGTTGCATGTTTTCTAATGGTCAGGGGATTGCTTTTCTGAATTGCCACAGCCAAAGCAGATGTACATTTGGACACTTGCTGTTTCTTTACTGACCCGCAAAAGCTTTAAAAACAGGTTTTTCAAACGTGTGTGTGTGTGTGTGTGTGTATTGTAATCTGTTAAAATATAGATGAATGGGATGAGTACCCATCCCCAGAGTTTTTGGTTCAGTATGTCTGAGATGGGGCCTGGGAATTTGCATAGTTAACAAGTTCCCAGGTGATGCTGATGCTACTGATTCTGCTGGTCCAAGGACCACACTTGTAAAACCACAGCATTTGAGAATCACATGTGGGTCTTCTCTGGACCTTTCTTCATTAATAAGATGCATGCAGCAGTATGAGGGACCACTGAAAATAATTACTTTTTTTTTTTTTTGCTTATGGTAGGACCCAGAACTTAACCTTGGCATATAGCAAGACATTTTTCCTGGGGAGGCTTGTCTTCAGAGACTAGGTTTTTACAGCCAGAACCGGTGGAATTTGACACTATGATTCTTTTTCAATAGACTAAAATTCCCCCTCTCAATGGAATAGGCCAATTAATAGATGCTTATCAGATCATCTCTGTCTTCCCAGGATGTTGAGATTATCCTGGGAAGTATTTAGACTAGGTACCAAGAAGAATCTGCTGATAATGAAAATTGTAAAATGTCTAGAGAGGAGTAAAGATAAGTTATTGCATCTCTTGTCCAGGCAATAATTGGAAACACATTAGATTTGGCTTAATGTAGACAAAGTTAGAGTTCTACATGAGAAAAAGAAAGAGAACAGAGTTGGAATAATTTTTCTCTCTCATTTTTAGAGGATGAGTCACTGCTTTGAATGAGTCACTTACCCTCTCTCAGCTTCTGCTACTATGTACATAACATAGGGACTATAGGGGCTTTTGTAAAGCTTAATCAAGATAAAGAGTGGAAAATGCTTAGCACTTTGGCTTATAGTAGATGCTCAACTAATGTTAATAATCTCACTTCTAATGTCTTCTCTATATAATAGAGGTCATTCTACCATTGGACATTATGATCATTTTGAAATATATAAGAAAGTAAAATAAAGAACCTGGCTTGAACAGAGAGTGTCATTTTCAGTCTGCCAATTCAGAGATTAAACTTTCTCTGTGGTCTGAGAACATGAGCATGGTAAAGGATTTACCTACAAACTGCAGAGAGAAATTGACTCTGCAGGGGGCCAGCTCACTCCACTCTGGGTGGCCCTTGGAATCTACTTCCTGTTGACAGAGGGCAGACAGCATTAAGCATGGTAGGCATCAGCACCTCGGACAGCTAACTGGAGGTCTAGTTTTGTCAGCTGGGTGCTCACAAGGCCTGGGTAATGATTCGTAGCAGTCTTGTTAATGGCCTTAGGGTTTCACATATTTCTGTAATTATTCAATCATTTGGAAGTTTTGAGTTTCTAATTATTGGGCAAAAATTAAAATGTCCTCTATAATTCAGTTTCCTCCAGGCCTGAAACTAGGGGTGTCTAGTCCTGTCAGGTTATCCTCGTGAGTGGTGGATGATGGCAGTTGCAGTCACCTTTCTCATTATTTCTCTATGTATTGTACCTCCAGGACTTCCTCTTTGCCATCAGATGTTTAAATCATCACCTGATAAATGCCAGGTGCTCCTCTTTCTAAGCTCAGCCCTTAGTCTAGTCTAAGATTCTCAGTCTTGACTACATATTAAAATCACCTCAAGAGCTCTTAAAATGTCTAGGCAAGGCCCTGCTCCAGATAATATAATTTAATTGGTCTTTATCTTGGGAGAGACAAGAGCATCAGTATTTCTTAAATGCTCCCCAGATAATTATAACGTGCAACCGGAGTTGAGAACTATTGGTCTAGAGATGGACTTTTCCCCTCCAAAAGTCTTCCTGGTTTTGATCTCACCTTCTTACCCTTGATTCTGTTGGGACATAGACTGAGCCCATTTTCTAGCTTATTGATTTCCAGCATAGACATTGCCAAACCCACCACTGCATCCTCATCTTTTCCAAATTTAGAGTGGAGATATATTTATCTCAAAATTCTGCCCTAGTAACCTCAAAATGCTAATCACAGAATTGAAGAAAGTAATGTAAAAATTTTAAATTTCAAATAAAAACAACTAGCATTAATATATGGTTGGAAGAGCTTAAAGAAACAAAAGAAAGGACCTGAATTCTGGTATGGACATTCTAGAGCTCATTTAGGGAAATTGAATGTGCACATGACCTGAGACTTAGCAATCTTACTCTCATGTATACATCACAGAAAACTCCAGGCAGAGGTTCCTAGGAACATGGACAAAGATGTTCATAGCAGCATTGTATGGCAGGGAGTTTTAGGCAACCAAGAAACTTATCACTAAAAAGTTGACAAGCAAAATTTAGACTATGCTTTTACAGAATACAGTAGAAGTTAGAACAATAATTGGATATATATATATATACAGCAACATGACGAACTATAAAATAGAGTGATAAAGAAGAAACAGCATGAAATCTGTAGCATACTGCCACTTATGTACATTTAAAACACATTTATTCACAAAGCAGTATTACAGATTTTCATGGATACATTCAGATTCAAGGGAATTTACCAAGCACAATATAGTAAGGGCTCATAGGAAATGGGCCTGAGGAGTGGGGATGAAGGGAAAAAAAAAATGAAACAAAATCTAGCAAGAGCAAAACTTTAAACAGGCAGACGCTAATGATATGTGCTGTGAACCAAGAAGTATGATTAGCTTGGTTCTTTGCCCCTTCCAAAGAAAGGGGGTGGGGAGAGCGAGCGAGCCATGGCTGGTTTACAAGTAGGAGCAGGAGAATCTAGGAAGAAAAATGAGATCTTGGGAGTTAGGAAAGAGAACCAGGAACCTGCCCTGGGCTGGAAAGAAAAACCTATCATTATTGCTCTCTGTAATGGATGGGGAGAGGAAATGAAAAAGGGTTGCTGGGTTAGAAATAAAGGTATTTACAAAAACCCTGAGACAGAGGGGGAGCAATTTAGAGACTGGAGTGGAGAAATTATACTTCTAGACATGGAAGAAAGTTTTATGTTCGAGACTCAGGAATGTGGCTGCTAGGAGATGGGCTCTGTTCCTTCTAACATTCTGGGCACACCTAAGCTTCAGAGTGAGGAAGTTCCCAGAGTTGAAATGATGTTCTCCCCAGGATAGACTGGCCCATGACTGAGGCCTCCTTTCCAGACTTCTGATCTAGTTGTTGAATCACCCCAGTAGGATAAATGCAGCAAGTCTCTACCATGTGCTAGGCAATGGGTGTACAGAGAAGGGTGTGACTTGCTCCTGGCTTCGGACAAGGCAGAGGTAGATATTGAAGCTGTGCAGAATTTCTTCTCTAGCTGATAGCAGGTATTCATCTACCTATAGAATAGAAACCCCAGTGATGCATTCACTGTCAACCCAGAAAAAAACTTGCCTTAGCAGGAAGCCTTTCCATCTGTACTACTGATAAAGAATAGTGCATATATTAATTAATATATTAAAGAATCCCATTTTGAGCTTGTTTTCTACTAGGAGTCTAAGAAGAATAATACAAGCATTATTAACTTATAACTGAGGACAACTTGTACATCAGATCAAACTTGTGTAATGATGATGCTAGGTCTTGCTGTTAGAAGGTTGGGTTGTACAACTGGGGAGATGCGAGGGCTATGCAATCAAATTTAGACTCCCCCCAAAGCAGGGCAGGGACACTGGTGTGTGGGGTAGCCACCCCAGATGACCCCTGAAAGTCACAGTGCAGTAGCTTTGAGAGCAATTATCTTGGTAGAACAGCTCTTACTTTGCATTTAAGATTGTCCTCCTGAAGAGGTCATGTGTAAATCAAATTTAATAAATCAAATTCCACACTTCATACCTTTGGGAGGCTTTCTGTTCAAAGGAAACTGTGAGTGAATCCCTTTATAATAGAGGTAATCAGCTCTTCATTTATCTGATTTGTAAGGTAAGATTTTTATGTATCAGGTTTTCTTAAAGTGATCGGCAGCATCTTTCTTTTGCCAGTAGCAGAAAACCCAACACAGAATGGTATAAGTGAAACCACCACAACAAAAATAAACTGTAGGCTCGTGAAGTGAAAAGCTTAAGAGTGTACTGGCTTTAAACATGGCTGAATTCAGGACCTAAACAATGACACGAGGTTTTCTTTTTTCCCATCTCTCAGATCTCCCTTCTCATGGCTTTGTTCTCAGGTGCTACCTGAGTGAGGCAGCTGCAGCGTCTTATCCTGCCAGCTTCAAGGCCGTCAAGGAACATGACTTGTGTCTCTTCCCAGTAGTCTCAGAATTGGCTCTGATTGAGTCATTTGATCCTCCCTGAAAGAGTAAGGAGTGAGGAACTGATTCGTTTAGGTTGCATGGGGTCTTCCACAAGCCACACGGATGAAGAGTGAGGAAAGGGTATGTTCAAGAAGAAAATCAAGCCAGGAGAGGGGAACATAAACTCAATTCTTCTTCTCCCCTGCCCTCATACACAATCCATCAACAAGCTTGTCTATCCTAGAAATATCTCCCAAGGAGTTGTCTGCACAGCACTTGCACCATAATCCCTATGGGGTCCCTGTTAAAATCCAGGTTTTAGGGTCCTACTTCAGATGTAGTGAATTTCATTATCTTGGAGTGGTTCTCATAATCTGCAGTTTGAGGTCATTTCTCAGGTGATTTTTTAAAAAGTACACTGACATTTAAGAACCACTTCCCAAAGCCATTCCGTCCTTTCCATTTCTCACAGCCTCTGCCTTCAATCAGGACTCACCGCTTCTCACCTGGGCTATTCCAAACGCCTCCTTACTGGTCTTCCATCTCAGTTTCTTCTCCGCCAGCCACAGTTTCCTCCTTCACTGCGTCTGCTCTTTCTAATCATTGTAGACCCCCAAATCTACCTATGACTTCTCTCTCCAGCTTCCTGACTGCTCTGGATCTCAGCCATGCTGGATATCTCCCTCAGCCATTCTCTAAACATTCCAGGCCCTTTTCTCAAATCTACTGCACACGATCTTCCTTCTGCCTCAGTTGTCATTCCCTTTTCTTGACAAATGCAGACTTCTGTGTTAAAGCCCCAGCTCAACGGCTACCACCTCTGTGTAGCCTTCCTGTCCTTTCCTCTAGGTGGAATTAGCAGCTACCCAGTCCATCCACTCTTGTTCTTCTGTGAATTCCTGTTCATGAATCTCTTCTCCAGCAGTTTAGCACATTATGTGAAATGTATGAATGCACATTTCTATTTTTCCCTCTGTTGCTACCAAGGGTTTCAATAATATTTAAGTGTTAAAAGAGAGCCTATGAAGAAAGGAAAACTGGGTTCCCATTCAGCTTGAAGTCTTTATGAGATGTATTGTATGACCTTGGGGAAGTCACTTCGCCTTTCTGAACCTTAGTTTCTTAATTTGTAAATGGGAATTTTTATACCTGCTTCATAGATTTGTGGATGGTGTCAGCTGAGATGACAAATGGAAATCTCTTAGCACAGTGTCTGGCAACATAATCTGTGTCCAGTGAATGATAAATTAAATAAAAGTTAAACTTCAAGTCGAGGAAGGAAAAACCTTCCATGGTGTGTGTGTGTGTGTGTGTGTGTGTGTGTGTGTGTGTACACATATATATGTATATATATGAATTTATGTTTGTATAATACTAAGCAACTGTTTCTTAAGACCACATTGCAAGCTAATTATTTAATGCTGTGTGGGTCAAATCTGGAAGGGCACAAATGGACTCTAAGCCTTAGACCATTTTCCATGTCTCTGCCACCTTCATACTCTTCTTTATCTTCTCCTGAGCTTTGAGTGGGTTTAAGTCCATCTCTCTGAAATAATCACTTGCAGAGCATGGAATGCTGACACAAGAGAAATGCAACTCCCTATCGGTGCAATTTCTCTGGACCATGGAAATGTTTTGGCTTTGTGAGAATGAGAAAGGCTAAGGGTGCCTGGTGGTGGACAACCAGTTCAGAAGTGGCAGTGTTGAGCTCGCATAAATGAAAGCCATTAAAGCCGCCTGAAGTGACAAGATTGGTCCAGGAATCCAAATGAACTGATAAGCGTGGGAGAGATAAACATTTCATTTAAGTGAGCAGCAGGATGAATTTCAAGAAATTTAGCTCCTCTTGTGGTGACTGTTTCCTCTTTGCTTTATAATCTGCCCCAAATTGTCACTCCCTTTTATGACCATGCATCTTACACTTGACATGCAAGAGGATATGCAAAAGGGATCACAAACAGAAACTGGGAAAAGCATGGACAGTCCACAAAAAATGACTGAATTCTTAGTTATCTGCAATACCCACTGCAACATAGTAGGCATGAGGAATGTCTGCATGGTGTATATTTGATGTATGAAAAGAACCCAGCACAGTAGCTGGTGCTTTGTGGCTATTACTAATGTTGATTTCCTTGTTTTCTTCCAACCATATTGAAATTTAGTGGGTAAGGTATGGAGGGTGTGTATGTGTGGGCATGTACGCATGCAAGAGAATACAAGAAAATCACTGTGCATTTGTGGAATGCTCAAAATTTAGAGTATAGATCACAGCATTAACCTGATTGTGTTTATCTAGTCAACAAGCTATATGCTATTCTGAATGCAGCTCTGCTCCAGGTGCAAGGAATATGAAGTTTAATATGAAAACATGGGGCAAAATCCTTGCCTTCCAGTAGCTTATGATTGGAACTCAAAGTTGACAAGTAAACAAGCCAGAGATTATGTTTTATGCAAATTTGTTCCCTTAAACTATTTCTCTAGGTTGTTTCATGACCTTCACAGAACTTAGGTACTCTTAGTTTTAGAGGCCTGCCTTATTTAAAATAAAAAAAATTATAATACCCCTGTCACATTAAATATAGAGTTGGCCCTCAGTAGCCATGGGTTTTGCATCCATGTATTCAACCAAGCAACAATTTAAACTATTTTTTGGACAGTTGTATCAATACTGAACACGTATAGAATTTTTTCTTGTTTTATTCCCTGAACAATACGGTATAAACTATTTACATAGCATTTACATTATATTAAGTATTATAAATAATTAAGAGATAATTTAAATTAATGGAAGAAAACATGCAGGTTGTATGCAAATACTGTACCTTTTTATATAAGAGAATTAAGCATCCTCCAATTTTGGTATCAGGTAGAGGTCCTGGAACAAATCCTTCATTGAAACTAAGGAAAGATTGTAATTTATACATAACCATATATGAGTTGTGCTAAAAAGTATGTCATAGGCTGACATAAGGTTGCACTTTGTAGACTTTCAAGTAGTTGTTTGTTGATTTAATTTCACAGTCTTTGTATTTTGGAGATGATAATTATTTTCAGGTGTCAAATATTTTCATGAACCCCTGAAAAGCCCATGAGTCCTGGGAAATGTTTTGATGTTGCCTAATAGATTACATGACTCTGGAAATGTCACACATTGCCTGGCACACAGTGAATTCTTCATTCAAATATTTGATGAATGAACAAATTAATTAAATACACAAGATAATGAATAAATATTTGATGTTAGAAAGTCCAGTTCCATGAAGTTGCAAACTTATCTTATGGCTCTGGATTCTATCCTGGATCCCAGTTCTGATTCATCTGAAAGCAAAGGCCATGGGTTGCTAAGGGATTATGGCGGCTTGGGGTGAATATCTTTACCCTATTATAAAACTAACTAAATTAGCCTGCTTCCAGTGGGCTTTTAGAAAGAGGTGTGAAATGATCCAATACACACAGAGTGTGAAGTTAAGCACTGTGAAAGTAAGCAGGTACTTTTGTCTCACTTTAAAACGAAGGGGTGGTAGAGTGGTGCAAAGTCAGAAAGGTTAAGGTACTAGAGATAATGGATTAAAGCACGAGCTTTGAAATTAGACAGCCTGGGTTTCAGTTTTGGCTCCAGTATTCTTGGTTGTGTGTCACTGGGCAAATTACTTAGCTTGTCTCCAGTTTTTATTTACTTATTTAATCTAAAAGGGGGAATAATTACACAATCCATTCCATAGGGTCATAGTGAGAATTAAGTGAGTTTCGTAAAATGCTTAGCACAGTGCCTGGCATGTGGTAGGCATTGCCAAATTTTAGCTCTTAATTTTTATTGATTTCAGTGTCGTCAGAAATTAGTGGTATGATCTTAGACAAATCTCTCATATATTTACAAGCTTCTGGTTTTCTTTCTTTTGTGCATTTCCTAATGAATCAGAGCCAGGTTGTAAAGATTGGATGAGGTCACTTGAGTTGGCACAGAGTTAGTGGTGTGCTAAGCCAGCTCACATCAACTCACAGAAGCCAATCATTAAATTTTCAGGAATTTGGTAAGCCAGTTATTAAAGACAGATGTTTAAGCAATTAAATTACATAAATTTATAATTAATTATATTATAAACAAAAGTAACAAATACTAAAAACTCATCAATTTCTAATAATTTTATTATGTTTTACTATTTTCTGTGCTCTTGTGGTTATTTATTTATTTATGTCTATTGTATCTGTATGGTAGAAATACTACATGGTGTGCCACTGTATGTCTCTTCCCAACTCCACATTCAGAGTTATTACACTGAAACCTTGACATGAGTTACGTTTGGAGTATTTACACCATGGACATTGGCAACTGCTACAAATAGGGGCTTTTTTTTTTCCTCCTGAAAAGCTGGTTGGTAAGTTATTTACTTGTATACCACTGCACAATTATCCATTAATAGTCCTCCTAATTTCTGTGTTGCATACCTGGGTTCATAATACTCTCTAGGCCCATCCCAAATTTCTGGGCAAGACAGGACTATACACTGAATGAAGTAGGAAGGTCTTGGCATTCACTTAGATGCTTATTGATGCACTATTCTTTTATAAGCCTACTTAAGGACAGCACCAGTAAACCTATCACATGTCTTTTTGAGTTGCATCTATCTACACAATCCTTTGTTGTATCAACCGCAAGACCCTATTAGGAAAAGAGAAGAGATTGATTCCATTGGACTCATTCTTAAGGTGAATTTTTGGAAAAAGTGGTTCTACATTTTTTTTTCTACTGCAGTTATGTGAAGACATTGCCTTCAGTGCTCATGTAATCAACCAATCAATACCTCCTCCTAGCATCTCTTCTATGCCAGCTCAGGCATTCTGCTAGTCACTTTGTGAAGGGATAGAAATGAATGCGACTATGACCTTGCCCTCAAGTAGTTCATAATCTAATTGGGACACACATAAATAAACAACAACAGGAAACCATATGTCCCTGGAAGATGAGGCAGCACAGGGTACTATGAGATCTAAGAACTGGAAATGAATTTTCTGCATGTGTGTGCATGGAGGGAATGATTGGTGAAAAATGGCAGGAAGGAGATGTAAGAAGATTTCTGGGCAGGGAGGGTGTATCAGTCAGATCTCCTAATTGCAGATAACATAATTTGGCTAGTTAAATGGAAAGGAAATTTAGGATGGAATATTAGAAAGCTTGGAGAATCTCTAGGAGAGCCTAGAGACTATGCATTTAGAGGCCACACCCAAAATCATACAGCAGAACTAGTTCAGTGGCATCATCATGGCTGTCTAACTGGGCATGAACATAAAAGTTCTGGACATGTCAACTTTGCTGATACCAAGCATTTGACACTATCATTAGACTCCCTGCTGCTGTCTTTTGCAATTGGGTGTAGTTGGTGCTGTTAGATTCTATACAATACTTGATTCTACACATCACGAGCTTCTTATTCAAAGAATAGTGCAATGTGTGTGATTAGTGA
Organism: Cephalopachus bancanus; assembly: GCA_027257055.1. Taxonomy (NCBI): domain Eukaryota; kingdom Metazoa; phylum Chordata; class Mammalia; order Primates; family Tarsiidae; genus Cephalopachus; species Cephalopachus bancanus. The sequence goes on along the minus strand of JAPVLO010000342.1, from coordinate 1,775,012 downwards.
AGCCTAGGTCACATCCTTGTGACCTAGTTGCAAGGGAGGCTGGGAAAAATCTGGCTTCTGGATTTCAAAGATGAATAACTCTCCAAACGTAGGACAGATATTCAAAGAACTCAGACCTATAATGACACCTCTCCATTATAGTGTGACCCTTTGGCTGAGTTTTGCAGGACACTTAAAAGTGTATTAGATTGATAAAATTTTGATAGAGCATGCTAAACACAGCTAAACTTATCAAAGGCTTGGTGGCCTGGGGAACCTGGTACAAAAAGATAATTTTAAATGTTTTAGCCTTGCTAGGGTGAAAATTCCTTGTGTGTGTGTGTGTGTGTGTGTGTGTGTGCATGTGTGCATGTGTGTGTGTGTGTGTGTGTGTGTGTGTGTGTGTGTGTGTGTGTATACCAGAGGTGGTGGCCAGAGATGAGTCTGACAAAAACAAAGTTGAGCTCAGAATGAAGAGTCTTGAATAAATGATAAAAATTTAGGACTGTAAGTCTTCATTTTGTAGATGACAGTGAACCATGGAAGAGTTTAAAACAGAAAAGTGAGTTGGTCATATTTTTCAGATAGCTCAGCAACTATAAAGGATGGATAGAAGAGAGAGCTCCTGTATTTATGCTTAAAGAAATCATGAAAACAAAAAATAAGCTTTTATATTTACCTTTATATTTTACATTTCCAAAACTCCTCATTTTGAATTTCTAGTTGATATAATTTCCCTTCAACCTGAAGAATTTCCTTTAGCATTTCTTATAATAAATTTTCACAGCTTGTATTTATATGAAAATGTTTTTATTTTACATCTATTTTTGAAGAGTATTATCTCTAGATATACATTTTTTTTCCCTCATTGGCACTTAAAAGATATAATTTCAATCTCTTCTGGCTTTCATTGTTTCTGATGAAAAGTCAGCAAAGATTGTGGGCATATGTGTATGTGTGTTCTTTAGCTACTTTAAAGTTTTTCTCTCTTTCTTTTTTAAATTTTCACTGTGGTGCATTTAGCTGTAATTTTCATTATATTGATCCTGTCTGGGATTTTCTGAGCTTCTCAGATCTTTGAGTTAATTTTAAAAGTAAAATTTGAAAAAAATTAAGCCATTATGTATTTTCATATATTTTAAAAATACTATTTTCTCTCTTTTCCTCTTCAGGGACAACACTTATATGTATGCCAGATTTTTTTATATTATTCCACATGTAACTGATGTTCTGTTCATCCCCCTTCTTTCTTTGTTTCAGTTTGAGCAATTTCTGCTGACTTCATTAAAAAATTTTTTTTATTTTAAAGATGTGGGGTACTGTTCAGGGTTAGGTATACAGATGTTCATTATGCAGGTAACTTTGTTGACAAGTTTACAATTTCTATTTTTCTGCTGTGATCAATCTGCTGTTAAATTCATAAAATTAACTTTAAAATTTCAAGTAAATAAACTTTCAGATTACAATTTTCATTTGGATCTTTTAATATGGGGGGGCTTGTCTCTTTCTTGATATTTTACTTTTCTCCATGATGTTATTCATTTTTTTCTGTGAATTTCCTAATATGATTATAATAGCTATTTTAAGTCCTTGGTTGCTGGTTCCAATATATTGATCTTCTGTGAGTCTGCATCTACTGATTATTTCCTTCTTGATTATGGGTCAAATTTTTCTGCTTTTTTACAGCTTGTAATTTTCTGATTTGTACCAGCCATTGTATATAAAAATAGTGGATACTGAAATATAAATTTTTTTGTCTTGATTGTTTGATTTAATTAATCAATTAATTAATTTCACAGAGAGCACAAGTCATTTTCTCTGTCAGGTAAATTTCAGATTTCAGCAAAAATTAAATTGAGCTGAGGCCAGAACACAGTTTCAATTATATTGAGTTCACTTCTGATTTGAAATAGGACCAGGGATGTCTCTGCCTTTTACCTTAATCCATGACCTCAGAAGGGACTGATCTCCTTGATATTTCAGGATTTGACCTAGGAACAAGTTGAACTGCAGCTTCAAATATATTTGATCACTTTTGGATTAAACTCCAGTAGTGTCCCAAAGCTCAAGAATCTCAATACCTCACAAACTTTTCTACCTTCTAGTTGTATTTCCTCTGCTGGTTACACAGAAAAGTTCCAGAATGGAGCCAAGTGATTTACCTTTCTCTTTGGGGCCCTTCCAGATTTCAACATTTTCTGTCTTATCATATTGTCATTTAAATCTTGATTGATTTATCCTATTCCTAAAAATTCTCTGTCTATGGCAGACCTGATTCTCTATACACTCCCATCAAGATATGGTTCTTGCCTTCAGGTGTGGAAGCCACCATTACTTTCTGCTCTCCAATGAAGGACTCATTACTCTCTGAATTCAGCTAATCCGGGTTTCCTTGCATCTACTGCTCTTTGGTGATTGAATAACTTGACTTTTGTTTGTTTGTTTGTTTGTTTTTTCTTGTTGCCATGGAAGTATAGCCAGAAAAAAGAAAAACTTTTCCCCTTCCCCCAATCCAGAATATTATCTTCCCTTGGTAATGTATTCTTTGGGTCTCTGCTTTGAGATGGAAGGAAGGCCTATGATCCTAAAGCCCTAGAGATTATTCCCTTCCTATCTTCCAGTTACCCAGGAAAACCCCACCCACCTTCCCATATCTTCTTACAAAGATTAATGCCACCTTGTTGTTAGATGGCAAGAAATAGGCTCCTCAGTGATTTCAGAACATTCATTTTGTACACTTTCAGTTACTTCTCTTTTTACCCAAAAGATACATTAATACAAATTTGCAAATGTTTTATAGCTTGCGATTTGTAATTTCTTTTGTGATTGACTTAGTTGTTAAATGCCCTGTGGTAGTTTTCTATTTAAAGGAAGCTTGGTAGTTAATCTTTCATAATGTGAATAATGAGAGTAACAAGTCACCTCCTACTCCTACACACCCATCTTTGTTCCAGCTGTTGAGTATAACATAAAGAGCTTGGACACTGGAGTCAGATAGATCCAAAATTAAGCCCTCTTCTAACCACTTAGTTTGTAAGTGACCTTAACCTCCATTGCCTCAGTTTCATCATTGACTTAAATTGTTCTTATTGCTCTAAATATTTTTCCTTTTCTATCTATCTTTCACAGAATCTTCCAGTTAGATTCTACTTTTCCTTCTGATCTCAACTGAAGTGTTACTTCCACAGGGAAGACATTCCTCCTTGACTAGATCAAATATGCTTATTTCATATTCTCAGAGCCCTGGGTACCTTTTGCTTGTAGCAATTTCCACAATAATAACTTTATATTTTTATAATGTGATTATAATTTGATTATTTAACCTCGATTTCAGTCTGGACTATAAGCTCCTCCTTATATGGCAGGGACCATGAATGTATTCCTAGTGCCTAGTCCTTGGCACAGAGTATGGGTTGGTTTAATTAATGGATTCTCATGCTTAGAGTAATGAAGCTTACTTCTACAGTGTTGTTGTGAGGGCAAATGAGCAAAGTTAAGATGGAAGTTTGGGCTCCTTCTGAAACAAGAATTTAGGTACAAGAAGTTTATTTGGCTGTTGATCCCTGTTAGGATGGTGAAGGAGTGGAAGAGGGAGACAGTGGAGGGAGCAAACACCATAAAAGGTACACTGACGAGTGGGTTACCACTGTGGGTAATGAGGGCTCTGTTCTACTGTGAACTCTTTGAGAAACTATGTGGGGCCTACATTGAAATTTTCCAGAAGAAGGGTGATGAAGCTGGGTTATTTGTTTACCCACTCCTAAGTTTCATTGCTTGGGAGTCTCTCCTGGGGCTTCACTTCCCAGACATTCACTTTCCAATCTCCAGAGAACATCCTCAGGCAGAAAGCTGCAGGAAGTGAGAAGCTATGTGTGTAGGGGCCTGTCTGCAGAGGAATTCCAGGATAGTGGGACACCTTTGGTGACCACTATGAAGGGAGAGCTCTCTGTGCAGTGCCCATGTGTATGGAATCTCCTTCCAGAAATCTGCCCTCATTCCTATCTGTTATACATACATTGGCCCCAAAACTGGGCACAACAGCAGAGCTTGTGCCAGGGTCTCAGAGTATGACTGCTTTAACCATTAGCCAAAGAATCAGGACAGGTGGACAGACTTACTCTGGATCCAGGTCCCATTCTACCCTTGGGAATCTCACCTCTTAGACTGACCTTGGGGAAAGCTGGGGAACACAAACAAGTCTAATTTGGTGTGAATTATCTGGAGGGGGTGGGATATTAATCTATGCTTTGCTTGGGATACGATTACACAGCATATAGCCAAGGCAAGACCTACTGTTTCTGCAGAGCATTCCTCTCAGCTCAGTTCAGATCCTGCATCTAGTAGGTGCATAATAAATGACTATTGAATAAACATTGAATCTACCCCAACTGAGGCCATACCAGATGCAGGGTCATCATGATAAAAATACACCAATATTTTAAAAGGTTAGTAGCAATAAGAGTGATTTGTGACAATTAAACCCTATTTCTTTGAGAAATAAGATGAGGTGATTCTAATTCCCAGAATATAAAATTAAGGCTTCTTTATTTTCACAATGAGATGAGGATTTCTAGAGCATTTATGCTGCCAAATTTTAGCTCTGATTTAAAGCACCTTTATCACAAATAATGCTGGCTGAGCATAGCCTTTTTAGAATGTAGAGAGCTGATTCAGCCTTCCCTCCCCAAAAGAAAAAAGAGAGAGATAATTTTTTTCTAGCTTTGCAAATATCAGTGTTATATTTTTATAACATCCTCATTCATGGAGTTCATGTGTGCTTTCTCTCTGACAACAAAGAAAGGAAAGTCCTACCTCTTGCTTTCTGGCATCTTATGCCTTCTTACCTCTATATGTCTCTGCCTCCCTGCCAGTTTCTCCCAGAAGCTTTTCTGTCAGTCTGTACTTCTGCCTGTCACTCCATCTCTCTGTCTCTTTATTTCTCTCTCATCCTCTGGCATTGCTTTTCCCTCTTTTCCTGTCTTTTGCATCTGTATTTCTGTGGTTTTGTCTCTCTCTACTTCTGTTCTTCATTCTCCACATTCCCATTCCCTTTCCCCCTACTCTCTCTTTCTTCCCTCTCTCTTTCTCAGAATCACACACAAACACACATAATTTCTTAGAACAAACACAAAATTATTTTAAGTTTCATTAGAAGAGGCGTGAAATATCTTCAATCTGCCTCCCCCTTAACAAGCAAAATAAAACGAGGGGAAAAAAATATCACCTGCCTTGCTTCCTCCTTCTGTGGCCCTGGGTGAGGCTCTTTGTGGACTTGTGGAAAAGAATGTCTGACCTTGTGACTTTAGTCTATGACTAGTCAGACTTTAGTCTGACTAGTGACTTTAGTCTATGATTTTTTTTAGGTGTGCTCACTCTATTCCAGGCAGTGGACCAAACTGTTGGAATCCCTGGGTTGAGCAACCCAAAAAAGTCTGCCCAGAGGCCAAGGTCAGCCATGTGTGTGTCCTAGACGTTGTCTCATGTGAATGAGGTTCCCCAAAGCCCCAAAATTCTTCCCTCCATTCTGAGTGAGTCACAGCACAAATCAGAAGTGTTGGTTTGGGGCATAAAAAACGCTGAGTGAAATGAGTTGTTTCAAATTAAGTGTGTTGCCTCCACCTGTCATTCTGCATCAAAGTCCAAGTTCCAGCACCTGCTAACAAGGAGAAGGCAGATCCCTTCACCCCTTGGTGCCTGAGTTTTCTCAACTGTAAAATGAGGATGATACCTATATTGTAGGTTGTTTTTAGAATTTGATAAGGTAATGGATGTAAAGCTCTCAGCACAGGACTTAGAGCTAAACTGCAGGTATAACAGGGAAAAATAATACTGCCCTGTCTGCTGCACACAATTGCATTGACTGTTAAATGAAGTGACAATAGAGTATGTGCTTTGAAAAGAGTACCAGGCATGCCATAAAGTTTATTCTTAGTATTAAGAAAAATATTTAATAGCTAACAGTTACTGAGCACTTACAATAATGCATTTAAAAAACCCTCTGAGGTGGGGATTATCTCTGTTTCACAGATGAGGAAGTGGAGACTTGGAGAGACTAAATGATGACCAAGTCGCACATAAAAAATACTAAAATGAGCCGGGCTCGGTGGCTCAACCTGTAATCCCGCGCCTTTGGGAGGCTGAGGTGAGTGGATTGCCTGAGCCCGCGGCTCGAGACCCGCCTGGGCAGAGAGACCTCATCTCTACAATAAATCAAAAACTCAGCCGGGCATGGTAGCGCATGCCTGTAATTCTGGCTACTCGGAAGGCTGAGGAGGAAGGATCGCCGGAGCCCGGCAGGTCGAGGCTGCGGTGGCCGGGAGCGGCCACTGCACTCCAGTCTGGGCGACAGAGTGAGACTCCAACTCAAAAAAAAAAAAAAAAAAAACTAAAATGTCTTTATTAAGTTCTTACCATGTACCAGGCACCAAACTAGGGCCCTTACATGCATTATCTTATTTCATTTCACAGCTGCATGAGATAGCTATTATCTCCATTTTTTAATATGAAAAAACTAAAGTTTGGAGAAGTTAAGTAATTTGCTCATGCTCATGTGGCCAGAGGCAGAATCTGTCAGATGCCAAGACTTGTTCTTGAAAATTCTTGCTGTCCCACCTCTCAGCTACTAAAAGACAAAGCCTAGCTCAAGCCCAGGTCTTTCTTCTGGGGCTAGGCTTTGTCCATTTCATGCCACAACATGTGAGTGGAGCAGATGTGTGGGGGCTGATCGTGGTATCCTATGCAGTGGGCACCCTTGCCTCTGGTGCACGAAGTAAGAAACACAAGCAGTTCTCTTCCTGTCTTTCTTTCTCCTCCCCTTTTCTTCTTACTTTTTTTCTTCCTCTTCTTCCTTTCCACATGTCTCCTCCTATTTCTCTCCCATTTCTCTCCCCTTCTTACTTAACCTCCTCTGCCTTCTCCTTCCTTTCTCCTCCTCCCCCTACTCCCCCTCCACTTCCTCTGACTTTTCTTCTCCCTTTCCTCCTTTTTTCTCTCTCCCTTTCATCTCTCCTTTTTCCTTCCCATCCTGAGTTCTCTACTACCCCTTCTTGCTCCTGCATCGCCCCTCCCTTCTCCCCAACCCCTTCTCCCCCTCCTCCTGCACTAGCTGATGCCTAAAGAGCATGCTGCCTGCTGTTGCCATAGAAACACCTCAGTTGGTGTTGCAGCCTTTTCCTGAATCTCGGCTGGCCAAAGACCAATAAGAGATGCCTAATGAAGTGGCCCCAGCATCTCCTTCCTCCTCTCTTCCTCAGAGACAGCAGCAACCCCCCACACTTTCTAAGCCTGAGCCACCCATTCCTGTAAGTGTTAAGGATAGAAACATACAGTGCTACAGAGAGCTCAGGAGCAGCCTTGGCCATGGGATTGGGCAGCAGTCACCTTTTCTGTCACCATCCGCACATCCTCAAAAGAATCAACTCCAGCACCCTAGCACCCAGCTGCATGCAGAGGTCTCCATAAAGCTAATTTGCGCCATCCCCAATACCCCCCACCCCCAGCTAAGTGTCAAGTTGTGACCACATGCTTTCTTTGCTGGTTGCTTTGTCTTGGTGAGAGAGGTCCCAGCCAGAATGCAGCAGATCAACATGTGGTTCCTGCTCTTGCTGAGTGACTGGGAGCTTCACACTGTACCTGTCACATGGAGAGGTCTTGTCTACCCTATGAGCCTAGAGGACATTGTGGGAGCCAGATCCATAGGGCTGCATGAGTGCCAGTGGCTTTTCCCTCCCGTTGCCCTGCAGGAAAGCCCCATTCACAGACTTATTCTTTCCCAGGGAAAAAACACTTTTGACTTGGGCTTGCTCACTGTATCTGCTGGAGCCACCTACCAGGGAAGAATAACTTAAAAGTCCTTGGCCACTTTCTCCCTCCTTTCACTCCTAAGTCCTCTGTGACTTCATTATTTTGATTTCAATTTAGGGAACATATTTAGATCATCAATTATGTACAAAAATGTATTAGGCAATATAAAGCCCACCTTTACATTCCTATTTTGCAAAGCAGCAAGCTTGCATAATCCTCTCCTGTGCCTATTCCACCAGAGTGGAGAAGGCCTGGTCTATCCCCTGCCCCTGGGACCATGACTGCATTAGCCAGCATTTCCTGTGGCAACAACCTCCACCCACTCCTGCCAAATCTCAGTGCCTTACAACAGCAGGCGTTATTTCCTGCTCCCATTATGTGAGGGTTGCTGGTCAGTCGTAGCTTTCCTTGGTTCTTCTGGGCTCTGTTGAGCCTGGCTGAGCTCCATGGATCTTCTCTTATTCCATGACCCCAGCTGAAGGCCAGCCCTGATTTGCAGCATGCTGTGCTCATGGCAGAGGACAGAAGCTCAAGGGAGAAAGAACTCAACCAGCAAGCACATTGAAAGGCTCTGCTCAGATGTGGAGTGAGTCATGACTGCTGGGACACCACTGGGTAAAGCAAGTCACGTGGCTTAGCCTAACATCAAAGGAGCAGGAAGTAGGGCGACTTACAGGGAAACAAGGGAACAGACAATTATGAACAAAGAATAGAGGCTGCTACAGTGTCCACACAATCCCAGACTAGTAGTGTCTGCCTTTTTCTAGGGCTCTTCTCATTTCAGTTTTGAATTATTACCTGAAAGAACAACAGTGAGTGCAAGTTTGCAGTCAATCAGACATGGGTAAAAATTTGAATATTTCAGATTTTTCAGATGTGACCTTAGGCCTAGTAGATAACCTCTCTGAGCCTCAGTTTCTGCATCTGTAAAGTAGAGATAATAACATGGATTTCTCATGGTTGTTAGGGGGATCAAGCAGGATTATATAGCATTAGGCACACAGTAGGCACTCAGCAAATCACAGTTTTAACACTATAAGTGCATATATGATTATTTCTTGATCAAAACAAATTATTGAGATATAACCTAGCTGTTTCTTGCTTTTTTCTACTTGCTGGTCTGGATTGTATCAATTGACCAGGTGATGTAAGGGTACAATAATAATAGCCAACACTAACAGTTAAATGATCCTTATTGTATATGTGAGATACTATTTAAGGACTTTACATATTCCAACTCATTTAATTCTTGCAAGCTTATGAAATACTGCTACTATTATCCACATCTTACAGATGATGGAATTGAGCCTGGAGGAACATAGAAGGAAGTTAAAAGGCTTATGCATAGTCATATAGCCTCCTACTAGCAGAGCCAGATCCAAACCCAGGCAGTCCAGCTGGAAGCCCATGCTCTTATTCACTGAGGTATGGTGCCTTTTAGCCCTGTTAGTCACTGTTTAGACAGGGATGGTGAAGAGACCTGTTACTCTGGCTATGACACTTAAGCCTAGTTTGTCGGACTGAAAGAGAACCTGAGAAATGACCTGGATTCAACATCTATCTGGACATGAAATAAAGGAGCCCTGGAGGAAAGGATAAGATTTAGAATCTATAGGATACCTCCTGGTCAATTAGCATGGAGCATGAGCCCAAGTGGGAGGCAAGGTGGGCTTCCTGGACTGGAGTGCAACTCTTTCTTTTCTTATATTCAAAAGCCCTGAGATTTGCTCTCTAGCTAGGCCAGCCACCATTTGGAAGGCAAGTATTGTCTGACAGCTTGGTGAATACTCTGTCTGCTTCTGCACACAAGTTAGTAGGATGGAGACTTCTCTGGAAAGCATTCTCACTGGTCTCAGTGAAAAAGCATTTTCATCCCAAGTGAAAACATTGTCATTCCAACAGACCCATGGTGGGTGCAGTAAGAGGAAGAGCTGATAATACTTCAGGCAATACTACAGTCAGTGAAGATACTCATTACCTTCTCTTGTTATGTCAAGAGTGACTGCCATTGCACAGCCCCAGCAACTGAGGATAAGAATGGCAGCAAACATCTGCAAGAATCTGGGCTTTTAAATGAGGCCATCCTACACTCTCACACCAACGAGACCTTTAACAGGGTGCTCTGGGCAGCCCAGTCTTGTTGATAGCAGCAGTTCTTAACCAATTGGCATCAACTCAGTAATTATTTCTTGCCTTTTGCTCTGCCTCTTTGTTTACTCAGCCCTGACCTGTTTTTAAACTTGAACTTCCCAAACTACATTTATCACTTAAATGTAAGGACTGCTTGGACTGTATTTGATTGAATTTATGAATGTTGTTTTGAAATCACCTTCTGGATCTAGCCCCAGACATCAGTCTGATTGGCCAGAGCCTCTGGGCTCACCTGAACCCTTCGTGGACCAAACACTGCTCTACCCTGAGTTACTACCCTTAGATTTCACTACAGTGTCCTTTGGTCATTGGAAACCTGGGGAACAGAGCCTTGACTCTTTGTGCCAATCAATGTGGGAATAGTATGAACTCAAATTCATTCCTTTGAGCCCGCCTTCACTTTCACCTTCAGTCTAGAAAAGAATTTGGTTGGAAGAAATCATCTAGATGTTTTCTGGAAGAGCATGATGCCTTCTTGCTCAGTAGACCCAGATGTCAAGAGTATGATTTGTACCTGTTCCTGCTCTGTTACCTGCCCAGCCCTTGAGCCAAAGACCCTGAAAGGCCATCAGGAGCCCCTTGTCCACCAGTTAGTAGGGACCTCAGATCATCAGTTGCTCTTATATGTGGTGTGCCCAGTTCACAGGAGTATGTAGTCCTGGGGGCCCAGGAAGGCATCAGGCTGCAGCCTCACCAGTCTCACTTTGAGTTTAACTGCCCTCTGTTCTGTTCTCTGGTTTCTGAATTTCCCCTGGGGCTTGTTGTCTATCCCTAGAAGTCAGCCAGCCCTGTTGTTCAAGTCCCTAATGTCTCTATCTTCTATACCTTGCATTGTAAATATAAGATACATTAGCTCCCCGACCTGTATGTTGCTTTTGTCAACTTACATTGCCCTTTCAGAACTATGGCTTAGATGCCCATCAGATACTAGAAAATATAGTTATCTAGAAAACCCACCCAGAGCCCTCGAGTGTGATATTAAATAAACCAGGCTCCACCTGACTCCACCTACTGAATTTCATGGTTTGGGCTGCTAGCCTTTTCCTCCAGGGACCCAGATCTCTTGTCCTGGGTAATTTCTCCAAGAAAAGTCTCAGCAAGCTCTTCTCTCCCCAACATGGACTTTTTGAATCCTCACGGCCCTGCCAAGACATGTAGTTATATCATTTCCTGAGATGGGGCCTTTCTTGGGCTATTACATTGTCAAATTTAACAAGAATGAGACATCAAGTTTTACCCATCACGTTGGCGAAGATGAACATGATTGGCAATGCTTAGAAAGGGTGCAGGGAAACAAATACTCTGAGGCAGCATTTACGGAGGAGTGCCTTAGCATACCTCCTTATCATTTTGGAGGGCAGTTGAAGATATGTATCAAACTTTTGACCTCAAAGTTTTCTTCTAGGAATTTATCAAGGAGTTAACTGGACAACTTTCAAAAATATATACGCAAAATAATGCTCTTTCACTGATGTTCCTGACAGCAAAAAAAAGGGATTTGTTAAATAATTTGTTACATTCATACAAAGCAATACAGTACAGCTGTTAAAAAAAACTTGTTATAGAGCAACATGCATTAATATGGAAAGATGTCCACATCAAATTGCTGAATAAAGAAGCAGTCTATGCAGTAGCTTGTCTCAGATGATTCGAGTAAATGGATTTCATATATATGTGTTGCGGGGGGAAGGAGGGTATTATGTGCATACGTACATACATGCACTTCAGATAGGTCACAGTCTAGCAGTGATGGCAGACACATACAAAAAAGACAATTATGGAATTGCCTGCTATACAGGTTATTGGAGAACTAGAAGGAGTGGCCAAGGGAAGTTTTCTAAAACAGTGCCAGCAAAGCTGGAAACTGAAGGATGAATTGAAGAGTTGGCAGGGGAAGATGCAGAGATCCTAGTGGAGGTGTCTAGTAAATGGCTGGGTGTGTGGGCCTCAAATCACAGCTGTGATCTAGATATCGTGAGTCTTCTGCTCTATCCACCGGGTCACTGGCCAAAAGTCACAGGAGGACACAGAAAGCATCACTGAAATGAGTCATATCGATGGGCCATTGGGAGAAAGGTAGACTTGGTTGGGAGCATTGAACTTTGGCCCTACACGCATTGTGTGAGGTGGAGAGAGGTTCCACTGTCTCTCAGTGACTTTCCAAGTTCTCCTTCTCTTGCCTGCCCTGCTGTGCCCTACAGCAAAATGACACTTGGTCACACAATCCATTCCATAGTTAAACTTGCACTATATTAAAATTGCTCTGAATAACTCTGGGGGGAAAATTGTATCTGTCTCCATTCATCTTCAATGGCTTTTACACCTCACTCGACATAACTGTCTCCTTTGATTAAATCTCCATTAGGGCTCTGTTCCATATTCAGCAGCTCTATAAGCCAATTAACCCACCATTCCATAGGTTAGGACAAAGAGCAGTGCTTCTTTAGAGAGGGGGAGAGAGAGAGAGAGAGAGAGAGAGAGAGAGAGAGAGAGAGAGGAAAGGAGGGAGGAAGAGTAATACAGGAAAGAGAAACCTATCTCCTCTGCTATGGCTACAGTTAATCAGTGTTTATCTTATACTCTCATTTCCCAACATGATACTTTCATTTCCCTAAGGGAAATGGTAGGTACTTTGGCAGCAAGATGCAATGTTGGGCCTGGAAAGTCCAAACTTGGCATATTCATTATGCTAGACTCCATAGATGCTGAGATACAATTTCTTAAACCGAATGATGTTTGGAAATGTTCTAATCTCTCTTTTTCTCCTTTATCAGTTAGAATCCCCAAGGGTGCCCACCCCTAGGCTCAGCCTTCAGACTCTGCCCCCAGAGTTATTAACAAGTCTGCATATTAGAAGCCCATCTCCACTAGTGTAAGTCTAGTCTAGTCTTATGGCCCTATACCTGGGCCCGATGGGGCTGGAGGCAGAGGTCTGGGTGTCCATAAATCACAAAGTTACTTTCTGCCCATGAACCACCCATCATCTCCTCCAACTGGATCAGATAAGTAAGACTGACTTCTGCTTGGAGACTTGGCCAAGATTCTAACCCTCTTTAAGGGCCGGTGCTCCTACATGGTTCTGATTCCCCAGCTGGTACTCAGGGACCCCATCACTTCCCTAGTTTTGGTAGTTTCTTTCCCTGAGGAATGGACCCAACAACTTTCAGCTTCTGACCATGGGATAGAGTTCTGCCCTTAGAAGATGGTGTCTGTCTACATTTTGATGTTGCTTGAAGCTGAGGAACTCAATTGATTCCTAGTACCCTGGTGACTCCAAGAACACCAATTATTTGAGACCTTAAATGTCCCAACAACCTGGGTTCCTGGCTGGGATGAATGAAGTGAACTTGAGCAAGAATTCATGTCAGGTCTTGCACTGAGGCCAGTGCTCATGATTTGGATGCAGTGGCTGAGTCAAAAAGCAGAGGTAGGATTGGATGAGGGAACAAATCGATTCAGACTTAAATCTATCCAGCTGCTTAGAAAGGATCCTCCAGTCTTGGTCTGCCCACCTCAAACCAGGGAAAATGGGAGCAGAAGACACCTAGTAGGCTGGCCAAGCTTCTGTCCTCTAGCAGGTGGCCTTGGGACTTTCACCTATTTTCATGTAGGGGTGAGGTTTTAAGGGAGCACAGGGCCTGAAGGACTGGTGGCAGCATCTGGGTGCACCTCTCTGGGTCTCTTTCACAGGGCTGAGTACAGGAGGCTGGCGTGGGCATCTGGAATCCTCCAGTTTAGTTCTCTGACCCTATGGTGGAAGCCCAACAACATTTTCTAGCCCAGTAGGGATGTGTCTATTCTCCCAGGCCTGCCCAGCCTTTTCCAAGGCCTCCCTTGATTCATATGGACTTGCCTCCCAAGGTAGGGCTCTGCTCCTGGTTTGCTGGTCACCTCTGCTTGTCCCAGATTTCACTCCCTGGGTCAGGGCTCTTGAGACACTGAATATGTCTGCAGGTGGAGGCTTGTGCATGACCTTTTTTCCCTGGGACTTGAAAGTTCTTGACCTTTCATTGAGATAGCACAGAGGGACCCCCTCTTCTACCTCAGTCTAGTTCTCTCCTATCCTCTTTTCAGACCTGATGGATCCTGCCTGTTATATGCTATACTCCTGTGGCTCGAGTCAACCTCCACCTGGGACACATTCTGTCTGCTGTGGCTGTTCATGAAGCCAGTGAGCTCAGAGGCAACATCAGTACCGCTATAGCTTCTGGAATGGAGGAGATGACTCACTCCGTGCTGAACCTTTATGTCCCACATATGGAGGGTATGTCATATTCAGTCTTGGAGGTTACCAACGGAAGAGCAAAGCAGACAAGGCAGGGGGAGTGGGGAGTGGGGGGTGGGGCAGGATTGCACAATGTTTTCTTGTCATGCACCTAACTTTCATCTCAGCTCTGATGCAATACCAATTGTATGATTTGGGGCAAGTCAATTCACGCCTTTGAGCCTCAGTATCCCCAGCCACAGAATGGGAAGAACAATATCTGCATCACAGGGTTGTAGAGAGGATCAAATTAGATCATGCACATTCTCTAGTACTTGGCACACATTTGATAAATGATAGCCATTACAGTGAGGGTGGCAGAAAGGCTCAAAACCATTTTTATAGGAAATGTTTGGGAGGACTGGAATGATCAACCTAGAAAAGTCTAGGGTGGACGTGATGGGGATTTTCAAACACTGGGGCTGTGATCAGAGAAAGGGATTAGAACTGGTGGAGTACCTGGTGTGTTCGACATCAGGGAGAAACTTTTTAACAGCCTGTTCCTCTACAGCAAGATTATTTTCGGTAATAAATACAAAATGAAACAAATAACAATAACCACAAAGGAAAAGCAGTGAAAATTTTCTTTTATTAAACTTAATATGTATAATCATACCAGTAAAAAGTAAAACAAATATTACAGAATAAGAAAGAAAAAAGTAATGGATTAATATTTGTATTATGTTAGTGTAGCTTTTGAGAAGAGGAAAAACACATATCTACATTATGTTGCAGTGATCAATAATAACAGTACAATTTTATTTTCCTGATTAACTCTTCAGTTCAAAGACAATTAGCAATTTAAAAAAGAATGGTGAATCTCAGTTTTAAAGCTATTATTCAAATTTAAACAGATAAACTAAAAAATTGCACTTATTGGCCAGAAAATACTGCACTTTGTGGTTCTCACTGTTTCCGTTTTAAATTCAGAAAAACTTCAAGTGCTCACATAGAATGCTAGAGTTGAAGTAACACACTTTCTTCTTCTTTTTTTTGTCTTTACCATTTTGGTGCTTATTTCTAATTTACAATTTAATCTTGGGGATATTTGAATACCACAGGAGTTGGAGACATGAACTGTGCTTGAAGCAAACTGGAATGAATCCAAATCTTAAGAATTTACTCTTAAAATGAACCTGTACAGCTGAGTTTGCACGTGCTGGGGACAAATTATATAAATGGGACTTCTCCAAATTAGTGCCTGTGTAGAACATGATGTCATTAATGGATAGGTAATAAAAATATGCTAAATGGAAGCTTATTACATGTATATTATTATTATAAAAATTCAACAGTAACTGTAACAATTATTTAGAACTTGACCAACAAAAGCTCTTGTTAAAGAGGAATATTTTACCACTAACAATTGTTTAGAATCACCAGAGAATGAGTTTTACTATTGTTTTTACATTCTTTATAGACAATGTTCCCTCCATTTTCTGTGCTTGGGAGTGACCTGGCGGGGGTGGGGTGGGGGTGGAGGACTGTTCCCCTACCCCGCCCTTGATGTGCTCTGGTTAGAATGGTAGTCCCAGTGAAAAGCAGAGATCAGTGTGGGCTCAGCGTGAGGGAGAGCGTTCCAACTGCCAGAGCTCTCCAAGATGGAGTGGCCTGCCTCGGGAGGTAGTAAATCTCCTGTCACAAAAGGTGCTCAAGCATAAGATGGCCTTTAAGGTCTTTCCAACCTGGGGACTCAGCGACTCCATGAATCAGGAATGACAGAGCCTCCTTCAGTGGTTGGGAGAGACTTGGGAACTTAGCTGTGTCTGGGGTGTGTACACCAGTCCAGCTATGTCTTGCAGAGGCACAGTCCCAAACTCTAGAGCCCAGTTCCACAGCTGCACCCTCACACCCCACTTTTACCAATAAAGATAGCACTGTCCACAGCCAGAGACCAGAAAATTCCTGACTGCTGCCCAGACTGAAGGAGGACAGGCTGAAGCATTCTGCAGGGTTATCATAAAGAAGATGGTTAGGTGGAATCGCCTGGATGTTGCCTCTTCCCTGACTGAAGTCCTCCTCCTGCCATCCCAGGGAGGGCTGATGTGCTCCCTGCTGTTTGCATCTCAGGGGGATAAAGCAATTTTGGTGAAGGAGTATTGACCCTAAATTCCAGTCATTCTTTAATCCCCCTGCGGGAGGCTCCCATTATCTCTCTAGTACAAGGTACATTATTAATGGATTATGCTTTCTGCAGGTGAAGGTCTTTTAAAAAATGCTTCTAATGATTCCAACCTGGGTCTTTTTTTCAGAGATAGTATGATCATGGCTCTGGCTATGAACATCAGCGTACAAAGAGTGGGTCACAACCATGGAAGGTATGCAAATGTGTCTGCCTCATCTTAGGGAAACACACCCATCTGTGTTATTAACTCAGCAAGCATTTGCAGACACCCAATCTGGACCACAGGCAGTGTGCGGCACTAGAAATCCAGAGATGCGGAAGTAGTTCCAACACTCATGATACCCACACCCACCTGGGAAGTCAGACCTGCAAACAAATGGATCACAGTGAAACTGATAAGTGCACTGAAGGATATGTGGGAAGAAGCGCTTCAGAAAGAGTTTGGAAATCGAGAAGGATCTCTGTCACCAAGCTTATTATGCTTGATCTTGTGCTACCCAGCAGTCTCTGACTAGCTTGTTGAACTTGACAATGAGAGAGGTAATTTTCTTTTACAAAAAGACAAGTTTTCCAAATTTGCTGACCTTTCCAGTGATGACAGGTAGATGTTGCTATTAGATATTTTCAAAAAAGTAAACACCTGTAATCTGCCCTTTCAAGGTAAAGGTAACATTTTAACAAGGAATGAAAAAGGAACTGTTTTTTGAAACAATTTGGTTTACACAAAAGAAAGAACATTTTAAAATTGATGTTTGAAGTGTTTCCAACATTATATGATCTTATTGCCTAAAATATTGCCATTGTGTCACCTCTAACACCTGTCATGTCTGTATTCTACAAAAACTTGGAAACAGAATTTTCTGAAGTGTTAAAAAAATCTTCTAAATAAAGAATTCTTGTTCAAACTATAAAAATGACACATCTTCAGGTTTGTTTGCAAAAATGACCGACTGACATGTGGAATATGGAATTCTGTTAGGCAAATGTTCGCAACATCCTTCGTATAATTGGTAAATGGTACTGAAAAATGAGCCTAACAGATAGAAAGTGCAACCAATAATGGACATCTTCCATTGTAATCTCCATGTCCTTTGGATGTCTTTAAACCTAAGTTATGAAAACCATGTATAAAATAAACATACTTTCAACTTGACTTTCAAATGATTATATCCAAAAATGTTAAACTAAGATTTTAAAAAGTAACAAAGCATTTAACAAGGGTGCCTGCATAATGAACTTTTGTATACCTAACTCCGAATTGTACTCCACATCTTTAAAATAAAAAATTAAAAGATTAAAAATTTAAAAATGGGCAATTACATTTCTCTCATTGTTTTATTTAATGGTTTAGCCTTTTCATATCTGTAAATATATAAAATATGTTTTATAAGTTTTCAACTTTATGTCTTTTCCCTTTAAATTTTTCTACTTTTTTACAATATTTAGCAGATTAATAAATAAATAAACAAACGTTTATGGTGAAGTTGCATTCTCAAAAAGTGAAGAGAGAGGCTGGAATATCTGCGATCCAATCCTTCAAAGAGATAGTATCCTGAGCCCATGGATACTTTTTCTTTGCCTTCATGATGTTTTCAAAAGTTTTTAATTGACTTCCAACTTCACAGATTTGGAGATTTCGTACTAATATATGGATTTCCAACTTCTGTCAAAAAATCAGAAGAGCAGGCAACACTAGGTTCATGTTCCTATATGGCAGCATCAGTTGGCCATCTGCTGCCCCCTTCAGCTGTGGATGCCCACGCAATCCAGCACACTTGATTTATTGCAGTTACTTGCCTGGTCCCATGAGTCATTTTAGTGAGGAAATGTGATCCCAGAGAGGAAAAGGGAGGAACAGAGGAGAGGAAACAGGGAAAGAGAGTCAACATAAGGCTGTTCACTGCCATGGTTGACTAGTTGGTCAATCTCCTTAGATCATCAACAAACCATATGAAATACATCTTAGGACCACCGGTCCAAAGGTAGAAAGAGGGAAGTATTTATCATCTTCTTGTTAGTCACTGGTTGAAAGTTGGCCCCCTAGGGCATTAACTCTGCCACATCTCTGGGTTACACATGCAGTAGCCCCTACTGCAGCATCAACAGCTAACCTTGGGATGGCAGGCAAAATGGCATAGAGGTCTGAGATAAGGCCTTCTTGAATTGCTCCATATAAAGCTGGTTAGGATTCTGTGAGACATCAAGACAAATGGGATCTCCTCTGTGGACTACCCTGTGACAGACAACAGGAGAATCAGCACAAGTGAAGTTGTGCTGTTGTTCTTCCCATGTAAAGGTAAACTGCTTTTCATCATTCTTACTGATCAATATCTAAAACAATCCATTTGACAAATTAATAATCACATGCCAATGCTAGATAATATGTTGAACTGCTCAGTAAAGATACTACATGGCAGCTGTGATTGGGGCTACCACTGGGTTAAGTGTATAGTAGTTCACATTCATCTGCTATGGTCCATTTGATTGAGAAAGTAGAATTGCAGAGGAGAACATCTTTAAATCTTTTGTGGTGGAACTGATCTCTGAAATTCTTCGAGGATGCAGGATAGCATGATTTGCTATTGTGATTGGGGAACCAGAGTAATGTATCAAGTTTTTTTCAGGGGCAAGATAGATGGAGAGATGAGTAATGAATGGCTTCATTTGTGTAATTTTAGGTGCTTTCACTTGGTCCTTCTTACAATAATGAGAGTTTATAGGCTAGAGTAGGGGTCCCCAACCCTTAGGTGACAGACTGATACCAATTTGTGGCCTGTTAGGAATGGAGCCACGTAGTAGGAGACGAGCAGTGGGTGAGTAGAGCTCTGCCGTCTGTCAGAGCACCAGTGGCATTAGATTCTCATAGGAGCACGAATCTTATTGCAAACTATGCATGCAAGAGATCTAGGTTGCGTGCTCCATATGAGAATCTAATACCTGGTGATCCCCATACCCTCCCTCTTAGTCTGTTGAAAAATTGTCTTCCATGAAACCAGTCTCTGATGCCCAAAATGCTGGGGACCACTGGGCTAGGCGACCAATGTGAGGGCTATTTCAATTACTGAGTGTATACACTTAGGGACTGGGGAAATAATTACAGAGTAGGTCCATGATCCAGAACCCATTGGATCTTCTGTGAGAGAGACTAAGACCAGAGCTCCATCAATCCCCTGCCTTTTCTAACAGTCTCTACTTTAACTGAAGGGCCATGATAGTATTTCAGATAATATGTTTGTATCCCCTCAGTCTCCACACCCAAACAGTTACCTAAAGTTCTGGATACTTCCCTTTTTCCCACTGACAACTAGCCACAAGTTACTTGGGGAAAGATCAGGAGTATATTTACCATATTTATATGAAAAACATTGCACTGTTGTTCCTTAAGGGGACCCAGCATTTCTTTAATTAGTAGGCCCTGGATCGATGAACTAACTTAGATCTGGAAACCGAATTAAGAAACTTGGAAACTTGATTTTTCCATGGCAGTGGCTGATATAAGCCTTCTGTTCACAAGCTATTGATTTTTAAAAAATTATACAAATGAAGCCATACATTAGTTGTCTTTCTATTCTATCTTCCCCCTGGAAGAAAACCTTGAAGTATTAGGCATCAGCACAGATCCCCATGGGTCAAGGCACACTGATTGCCATGCTAGCTTTGTTGCCCTTGGTGGAGTCACATTCTTGCCTTTGATGGATAAGTGTTGATACCTGGCCTCTGACATGCTGCCATCTCATCATCCCCATTGATCCTGGGGATTCAGGTTTCATGGCATTTTCTCTTACTGTCCACCCATGCCTAAAGAGGAAACCACTATGGCATTCCCAAGGTGCCGATGCTGCCCTCACTCCCTGCATTCCTTATTGCTTTAGTGGAAACATAGTCAAGCGGTAGGTCCTTATTTGGCACATTATTTGAATATTCTCATTTTGCTGAGCCTTCTGACTCCATCTTTGATACTATGCCAAGGCAGTTCCAGAATCTCCATCTCATTTATTACAGGCTCTGGTTATGTCCAAGCTTCAGATAGTCATTCCAGTAGACTATCATGAGGGGCTCCACATGTCCTTCCAGAATATTAAACGCCAAGTCCCAGGTAAGTTCCTCTGTGTCAACAAATTCTCCCCTATGCCATCTTATATACCCAACCTTTATCCAGTCTAATACTTTGAAGATTCAATTACATATATGTTCTCCAAATTCTTACTTATAATTTGGACCTTGATATCTCCTCAAGGAACAGGGGGTGCACTTACTTACAGAGGCTGGGCTGAGTCCCAACCCGAACTATTGTTCTGAAGCCAATGAAGGATGGGAAGGATAGATTTTGAGAAGGACAAGGTTTATTTTGCAAGCACCTGCCTCAGGAGACATTATTGCAGTACATTCACACTGGAGAGACTTATCGTCTCAGACATGGAGAAGGGAGATACTTCTGCCGCTGAGAGAGCTGGGAAGAATCTGGAGGCTTAAAAATCTCAGGTTTGTTCATTCAAATGCCTCCACCCCATATCTCAAGAGTCCATTCCCTTTCCATCACGGCCTTGACTTTGATGCAGGAGACCTATTAAGGCTGTGCATTTGACTTCCTTTGTAACACTTGTCACTCTTTCAATCAGATTGTGGCCAGGTTTTGGCCCAGTTTGTCTCATGGCTACAGGAAGTGAAAGTCACTTCAAGGCTCCCACAGAGGACTACTGGTTTTCATGGCATAGCTTGAATCTACAGTTGGAAAACTTGTCCCTTTTATTCTCTTATTTCAAGGTGCTCAATGCAGCTAACAAAAGGCCACACCACTCTGTAATCTGTCTAATTATTATTGTCTCTGTTCATTTAGGTGCCACAGCCACCATAACCCATACCTAACCTTCCAACCAGCTTCTCATTTCCATCAGCCTCAGGTGGGAGTCTTAGTTATCAGGATGCCACTAGGTGTCAGGGGTCATCTCCCTTCCACTTACTGCTGGCATTAAAATCCTTACTGCCATGTGACTGGTGAATGGCCCAGCACTAAGATCCCATCCTGAGGGGCTATGTTTCAGGCCACTGCAGGAAACAACCTTCTTAGGCTGTGATTCCTGAAAGCAAAGCCTGAGACAGAAGCGTATATGCAAGCACTTTGTTGAAAATAAAATTCCAGAGAGCAGAAATGAAGGTCAAGGGAGCGAAACTGAAAAGGACAGCCCGCCAGTGAGAAGATGCATTAACTTGCTGGAGTCATGGGCAACTGGTCACTCAGTACCATAAGATTGTCTGAAATGTGTCTCAGTCAACATACCTGGAGGTGGAAGGGGGTCATTTATCTATTAATGCTGTCACTCACTGGTCACAGCTTTGCCTCAAGAATGCTGACTCCCCTGCCCCCCCAGGTTGTGCCTCTGTGGGGTGCTGAGCAAGGTACCCTCAGTATCCCACACCAAGGAGCCATAGAGAAGCCCAAGGAAGGCAGTTGAGAGGTGTGTGGTGTGGCCAAGTGAGGCACTATCCATTTGTACCTGCATAAAGCCAGTCAAAGCCTGTGCTTACCTGGTCATAGCAGCAAAGGTAAGGCCAAGGGGTGCTGAAGTAGAGCACGGAGCTGTCTGTAAGGTCAACTTGGCAGGGAATTACACTAACTGGCACAATGAGGAAGCAATGTCTACCTCTACCTGTGTAAATCACCTTGAAAGCAAACACGCAGGGAAGCTGTGGGAGGAGGGGTATGCATGTATCTGTGTGCATTGTGTTGTATGTGTGTGTGTGTTTGTACATACATATATTTGTGGTGGAGAGGTGACAGCAACTACAGAGGACTTCAAAGCTGTGGTTGCCATGTGTCTGAAAGCCCAATCAGAAAGACACTTACAGAGACAATCATTAAGGGAGCCCATCTCCTAGTAACAGGATCATCCAATTGAAGACGGTTAGCAGCACAGGGAGTACTGGTTCTTGTCTGCTTGGCTGCTGCGGCAGCTGCCTTAAGAAGATGAGTGATACTTCAGCAGTTTTCTTCCAGCCCAGATCAATAATGATAATTGGGAACAGAACCTGGCTGAGGAGCATGACAGAAGGTAGTCAGAAGTTGATGCTGAATTCTTTGAAGTCCATTTCCTGGAAGGATCTTTGGTCAGTTACCAGCTCACCTCCTTGCCTCCAGCAATGAAGAAACTCAAGAAGGGCTGTGCACCTCTCTTATGTGCCAGACATGACGCTGGATTCTGCGGAGGGAGGGGGGATAAGGGCGGGTGTGATTGAAGAACAAGATGTAGCCTGATAGGAGGTGTAAGCCCCAGGCTGAAGATCAGGAGGCATGCCTCGAGCTGGAACACGTTCTTGGTCTGACTCAGCCAGCTCTCATCACGAGGCCTCAGTACAGTCTTCTCCAGTGTGGGCTGCAGTGCTCTAATCTATGAAGTGAGGACATTGGCTGTGTTGGAGCTTCCCACCCTTTGCTCCCAGTGGCATAGGAGATGCACGTTCTCCACACTCACACCGGAACAGATAGCTCCCCCTCATCCCTCCATGCCTCTGCCTTTCCCCTCTGGCCCTCCTTTCAGCAGAGCCCACTGGTCCCCTCACCTCAATGTGCAGTCCTCATCTCCTAAAGATCCCAGACCAGTCTGAGCTGAAGGCAGGAAATATTTGAGAAGCCTCAGCTCCTCTTCACTCCGGGGGGGAGCTTAGGGGTGGGTAGCATTGATCCCTCATCACTCTCAGGTCACCTTTTAGTGTGACTCAGGGACCCAGAGCTCTTGAAACATTACCAGAGTTGCAGGTTATTTCCTTTCGTGACCCAGAGTTAATACCGCTCCCCACAATAATCTGTAACTGAACTTCAGTTTTGAGGCCCCTTGATATCAGGAATTTTCTCAGTCCCCCAGACCCAGAGAGGACTGAGGACTTGCCTTGCCCAAGGTCCTGACCCTGAACTGTGCCAGGGACTTGCTATATAGGGACTGACCTTTCTGCTGATGGTGGGTGCCTACCTGGATATAAACCTTGCCCAATGTTTCCAGGACATCCCTGAGGCTTGAGCCATAATTGGACACTGCTATGTACTAAGATGTATTTTCTCCCCTCCTCCATCTCTGATCTATATCCCAATGATTCTACACTCCCAACATTTGTGGTCCTGGACTTTCCTCCCCACCCCACACCCTGGACATTATAGTATCTCACTGTGGATAGACAAATGTGTATGCCCTTAATAGGGGATGATGGTGACAGGTATAACCTGCCTAGGACACACTGAGATGCTAGTGGCTTCAGGTATCTCTAGGTGAGAACAAGAAGTGGTATAAAAAGGGGAAATACTTTGAAATGAGATGATGGATGCTGGTTTAGGAAACTGAGATGGGCCATGTGGGAGCCAGTCTGGGTGAGCAGCAATTTTTCCTGTTTCCCTGGCTTCAAGATGACAAGCTTGAAACAGGGCCTGGCACAGTAGCTGGTCAGCTCAAGTGCTTTATTTTTATTTCTTATTCTCAATCAACAATTGTACTGCTTTTATTAGCAATCAGTGCTCTGACAGGAGTGCTGACAGCAAGAGACCCAATGGTGAGCTGGAGTGGTTGACTCTTTGACAGAAAGTTGGCTGAAGTGAGGAAAAGGAGGGGGAAAAAGGGGAGGAGGAGGAAGAGGAAGACTAGGAGGAACTTTATTTTTCAAGAGGCTGAAGGGGGCAGAGGCTTGTGGGGCTCCCAGGTTGGGAAGCTCCACAGGGTGCTAGGTGAATAGGGTGTAGCTGGAAGGGCTGCCTCAGCATCCATGGCCCTCTGGTCCCCCATATTTTCCTAGTTCCCTGAGTCTCAGTTTCAATGGAGACTCAGTTTCCCCTGATGTCTATAACAGGATGATGTTTCTAGAATGATTCCCTTTTCCTTTTCCTTAGAAAGGATAAAGAAAAATTGACACACTTTGGTCAGAGACAAAAAAAATCCTATTAATGTATTTGAAATAGAAAAGCTCAAGGGTGAAGAGGGCATACCTTTCTCATTGGGGCCTAGAAAATGGCCTCAATTCTCAGTGGGTTTAACTTTTGTATGTGTGACCATAAACAGATCCTAACTTGGGTTCCAACCCAAGAATTAACCACTTGGGATTCTGAGTAGAAATTCAAATTCATATTTTGCTGTAGATCCGGTCAAAGAATGAGCTTGGGCTCAGGCCTACTTCTGCCTGAATCCTGGCTCTGTCCCTCACTAACGGAGTGACCTTGCACAGGTGACTTAACTTCTTTCATCCTGAGCCCCTTTATTAGGAAAATGGAGGATTAAGTGAGATACAGGAGGCAAGCTAGCAGAAGGGTCTTAGGCATCCGTGTTTCAGAGACAGGCAGGGGCTCAGAACTTGGTGGTGGTATGACCTTGGGCAAGTCACTAAGCCACTTAACCTCTAGGCTTTATCTGTAAAATGAGGCTGATAATAATGGTACCTCCCTCCTTGGGTCCTTGTGAGGGATAAATACTTATGAAACACTTAAAATAGTGGCTGACTCATAGTAAACCTTATCTGAGGTTAGCTAGGTTAATAATCTCCTAACATCATGCTTGATATAGGGAATATATGGTAGCTGCCATGGTGTCATTAACTAAGATACTATTATGACCTAGGCTGAGCATCAGGAATGGGATGGTCAACCATCCTCATCATTATGTCTCATGGCAAAAAATGTTGC
Source organism: Cephalopachus bancanus (assembly GCA_027257055.1). Lineage (NCBI taxonomy): Eukaryota > Metazoa > Chordata > Mammalia > Primates > Tarsiidae > Cephalopachus > Cephalopachus bancanus. The sequence goes on along the minus strand of JAPVLO010000342.1, from coordinate 1,750,034 downwards.
TGTCCCCTGCCTTAGAGCTTTCGACTGTTAGAAATTGGATCTTGTTGGAAATGTAGATTCTCAGGCTCCATTCCAGATCTACTGAATCAGAATCTGGATTTTTAACGGGATCCTCAGGTGATTGTATGGACATTCAATCTTGAAGAACAATGAGCTGAAGCATCTTTGAGGGAAGGATAATACTTGTATATGTCAGTTTCCAGTACTCTCTGTAAGATGGCACTTTCCTATGAACTCCCATGGTGCCCACTAGGCAGCATTTATCCCACACTACTGTCATTGCCCATTTACTTGTCTGTCTCCTCTACTGGCCTGTAGATAACTTGAGGGCAAAATCTCTCTTAGTCACCATGGAGGCCAAGTGCAGTGTCTCCTCTACTGGCCTGTAGATAACTTGAGGGCAAAAATCTCCCTTAGTCACCAGAGGCCAAGTGCAGTGACGAAGTGTATCAGCTTTGGAGCCAGACAGCCGAGACCCAGTCATGGTTCTACCATGTGCCAGCTGTGTGACCTTGCTATACCTCAGCATCTTCATGCATAAAAAGTATTTAAAAAATAATAGTATCTGTCTCACAGGGTTGTTGTGAACATTAAAGGATTAAATGAATGCCAAACACATGGTAAGCATTCAGTAAGAGTGAACACCTTCTATTATTGTTGATATTGTTGTTGTCATTGTATCTTAGTACCTAGCCCAGTGCCAGGCACCCAGTAGACACTCCATTATCATTTGTTGAATAAATAAATGACCTCAGCTGGGTGCACATTATTGTTTTTCACCTCCTTGACATTGGCAAAGCTCTTTCAGATGTCGAACACTGAACTCTGCTTCTGTTGTGTGACTTGAATTCCCCTAGGAAGATGAATGATTAGGAGCAGACTCTCAATGTCCTTTGAAAAATAATCTGTGAATGGGGAAGGTAAGGTTGGCCTCTGTCTTAGGGCTAGGTAGGTCAAGAGAAGAACAGGACTTTAAAAAATATGGTGATTATGGCTTAGGGAGGCAGACCTTTAGAGTCAAGTATGTACAATCTGGGAGAAACAAATGTTGCTCATTTATATTTAAGGAGAATGCACAGGGCAAAGTTTAGATCAAGTCTAAAAGATTCCTCTTGCTCTTGAACAACATATTGTGCTTTCAAAAGTTTGGTTTTCTTCACCCAGGATCAATGACTGGAGGAGGAAAATGAGAAAATATCCATATTGAGTCCTTGACTTCCACTTCTACTTCCCCTTCTCGAAGTGACTGGCATGCAGATTTCTGATTCTGTGCCCTCCCAGGCAGTGCAGCCCCCAGGTACATAGTCCATAGTGCGTTAGAAATGGTGGAAGGTGTTTGATGCGCACCACTTCCACACAAAAATGTGGCTGCAGGGGGACATCCAAAGCATCATACGGGGGGGAAGCCTGTGCACAGGTGTCTATAATCTCGAATCATCCTGGCAAGCTCAGACCCCTCTGTTGCTCCTAACCTGAGATACACATTTTCCCCAAAACTTTGAACTGAGGTTTCCTTGCTGTCTTGCATTCCTGGTTATACAAGCTTTGAGGATATATCCAATCTTATTTATTCAGAGTCCTGAACGGGGCCTAACATATAGTTGTTATTAGTCAATATTGACGTAAATTAAATTTAGCAAGGATCTGCAGTCCTGAGAAGAGGGGATACTGCTTGGAAACCACTGTGGGCTGAGCCAAAAGGGATTCCAGAGTACCAACAAGAGTAGTTATCATTTTATGAGACTCTCCCTATGTGAGCCTCTAAGCTAGACCCATAACATGCATTACCTCTTGTCCCCATGTTACAGATGAGGAAACTAAGGTATTGAGAAGTTAAGTAACTTGCTGGAGATTAAAAACTCAATATGTGGTGGAATCAAGTGAATGTAGGCTTTTCCCCCTCAATTTCCCACATTTACTCCACTGATAACAGTACTCAGACTGTAGACTAGAAATTAACATAGTGGAAGCTTATGACTTGAGAGAGTAGGATCTCTGAGTTTGAACGCCTGAAAGTCAGTTGTGGGAGTGTGACAGTGATGGGTTCCTTGCCTAATGTATGCAGCAAGTCAGTAATGTCAAGACAACAGGTGGCAGCAGAGAAGGAGGTTTAATTGCAGGACTGACAAATGAGGAGACAGGGGGAAACTTCAAATTTGTCGCCCCGAGGAGTTAGGTGCTAGGGTTTTTAAGGGTTTTGGAGTAGGCCCAAGTGTGGAGAACGTTGATTGGTCTAAGAGTGCAGGGCAAAGTCACAGGACAGGAAAGATGAAGACACTGTATTCTTATGCTGATTTTGTTCCTCTCTGGAAGTCTTAAAACTGGTTGGTGTCAGCTGTTTCGCTGGAATTTCGGGTCTGAAAAACATGTTAAGCAATTCTTGAACAAAAGCCTTACGATTCTAATGTCAGAAACCCAATCTATAGAAACAATGGAGATGTATATGGTCAGTATCCAATGACTTTCAGTTACAAGGAAGTGGGTCAAAGTGCAGCCTGATTACTGCTTAATTAGAACTGTGTTTCTGTCCAGAATTCTTGTTAACCCTGTGAGGACAGCTTCAGGAGCAGTCTTGTCTCAGGGTTCTAGGGGATGGAGGAGCCATAAGCAGGTGTACACGACGTCATTGGTGACACCTCTCCAACAATGAAAGCAGTCCTCATGGAATCGAGGCACATTATTGAATTGATTTTAATAAAAAATGTGTTTCAGGAACTCTAGATTTGTCATATCCCTGAAGAAAAGAATATAAGGGGATTCTTATATTAAATCATTTGGGAAGCTGCATCTGATATCCCCTCTTGAAGATTCACAATAGTGCACTAGCCTGTTAAATATTCAGAGAAATCCTGGAGAAGGAGTGCTTATTTGACTTTCCTGAATTCAGTGTTTCCCACATTTATTTGACCAGTCAACAGCTTTTTCAAGTGCCATTTTTTTAACACTCTGAGGAAGTAATATTCCACTGAACACGTGGAGAAATGTCTGTAGAAGTATGGAATATGTCCTTCTTGCACCACGATCGAGTGAGCATACTGTTCTCCCACTTAGCCCGTTTGTAATGATTTTCTAAACTGGGCAAATAACTTCATTTGAATGGCTGAGGTGATAAGCTCATAGAAGGAGCAGATGCTGGAGGAAATGCCATGTGTCCTGCATGTGGGCACCACTTCACCTCCCAGCAAGGTGATGCTGATAGCAATGTTTTCCTTGGGTGTTGAATTTTCCATCCCACAATTATGTTTTAAGCCATAGATAAAATTCACATCTATGTTTCATTCAAGATAAACCTAACACCATAATAATACAAAAGATTAATTCATTGGAGAAAAATAGAGAAAAAAATGGCCTTGGCTTAAAAAGAAGTTAACATTAGGGCTTATACTCTGTCCTCAACAATGACATGTGTATATATTTTCAGTTCCCTTTAGCACACATATGTCCGTGCATGTACTGCAACTCTTTTTTTTTAAAGTCCAGGGTGTCTCTCTGTCGTTCAAGCTGGAGTTCAGTGGTGTGAACATGGCTCACTATAGCCTTAAACTCCTGGGCTCAGGCCATCCTCCTGCCACAGCCTTCTGAGTAGCTAAGACTACAGGCACATACCATTATGCCCAACTAACTAAAATAAATTTTTTTTTTTTACAGATGAGGTTTTACTATGTTGTCCAGGCTGGTCTTGAACTCCTGGCCTCAAGTAATTCTCCCACCTCAATCTCCTGAATTGCTGGGATTACAGGTAAGAGCCACCACACTCAGCTCAAGGTCCACATTTAAGACCTCCTAATCTCTGAGGCCAACCCACTCTTTAGGAATTCCTGTAATCATTTCTCTGTTAAGTCTTCCTTGATCTTCTAGGTACTACCAGTTTTACTCTTCTATGAGCACTTTAAAGAGTGTGTCAGTTAGCTATAATCACAATCATGCTGCATAACAATATATCCAAACAAAACCTCAATGGCAAATAACAATACGATTTTTTTCCCTCACATCTACAGCCAACTGTAGCATGGCCGACTTAGGCTGGGTTGTGCTTTAGGTAATGGGCTTGGTTCAGGTTTGCCTCACATGTCTCTCATTTTTCTAGTGCCAGGAGCCACTGTAGGCCTGGTCTTCAGGACAAGATGCTCTTAAGGCCTGGGCTTTGACTCATCCACTGTTACTGCCACCTATGTTCTGTTGGCCAAAGCAAGTTTCATGGCCAAACCTAAGATCTGTGGGGTGAAAAAATGCACTTCTCCCATGGAAACTGAGGAGAAAGAAGTAAATATCTGATGAAAACTATGTGATATCCCGCAGAGAGCTTATAGTCATGTCCTTGATTTAAGTGCTTGGTGAGGTACCCTCATACTCTTAGGAATTGTGTCTCTGTTTGTTAGGGGTGGTAAAACTGGTGTTGGGCCTTAAAAAACTAGTTTCTTCAGAAACCTCTGTGGTGCCTGTGTTCACCCCAGAGAACTGAAGGAAGGAATGTAACAACATGTAAATTGCATGGGCAGCCTGGTAGACAAAGTCATGCATCCCAGTTTTGCTGTATGCAAAAAAGGTGCCCCTAGCAAGCTCTTTACTGCCTTTTCATGTTAGCGTTTATAAGAATTGTAATAAATCACACTCCTTTCTCTCAAAATTCTGAATAAATTTAAAATTGTGTGCTGTAACTTGATGTGGATGAAAATATTGACTATATAACTAGGAAAGCTGAATTTAAGAACAGCGTGGATCTGAAGCTGAAGTGGTTCTTTTGATATCTTCCTCCTTTCCTGGATCCTGGAATCTACCTCAGGGTAGTTCTGGGTCTTCATAGTGGATTTTTAACCAGGTGCATAGCGAATAGTGGCCAGGAAAGAGACCACACCTGGAAGTGACATTTACACATTAGAGGAACATGGGCCAATGTGTGTCAGCCTCTTGACACCCCAGCAATCATGCCAAGCTCTCTGCCATTCACATGAAGGAGAGAATTAAAGGTGGGAGAAAAGATGCAATTATATCCCCCTTCTCCACCTCATCTGTGGGGGAAGTTTTCTGTTGTATGGACCAGCAGGAGGTGAAGAGGAAGGAGGACTGAACGGCAATAGATGGGACAAACTGTGTAGAAGGGGCGTAGTCAGAGGGCATATGCCTCTTCATACACCTGTTACAAATGTACCATCAGGCACTTCTAGCATGTCCTGGAGAAGCTCTGTCTTATTACTAAGTCAAGATGGGAAATATCCTAACTTCACTCCCCTTAATTCCAAATCCCAACTCAAGTCTTCATTAATTTCCAAATGAACCAGCCACCTGAATGAGTGTGGTTAGTTTGAGAATAACTTTTTAGAGCATATGAAAAGCTATAAACTTGGCAGGTGGTTTACATACATTCTCCAGGGTCAAGACACTGAGTGAGGTGGAGTTGGAGGGGACACCAGGAAAAGGAACTTGTATCTGCTGAGGCCCATGGTGTCATTATTTACAGCATCACACCTGATCCTCCCAACAACCACATCTCTAGGGCTTAGTAGTTAAGAGCACAGGCTCTGGAGTCAGTTTTAAAGCGTCTTCACATACTGTTTGCATGGCCTTGGGCAAGTCTCTGTGCCTCAGTTTCCTCATCTGTAGAACAATAATAAACCAGAATATTCAGAATACCTACCGCATAGTACTCTGTGAGGTAAAGTGACTTAATAGATGTGGCGGGCAGCCACTGAGATGGCTCCCAATGATCCCTGCCTCCAAGTATTCATGGCCTTGCCTTCTGATGAAGAGAATATGGCAACACTGACAGGACATCACTTCCCAGATTAGATTACAAGAGACCATGGTTTCCATCTTGCTTATCTTCCCTTGCTTGTTCTAATGGAAATCCATTGCATGCTGTGCTCCATGGAGAAGCCCACACTGGAAGGAACTGTGGGTGGCCTCTAGTCAACAGCCAGCTAGGAACAGGGCCCTCATCCAACAGCCCATGAGGCAATGAATCTTGCCCATACCACACAAATAAGCAAGTGAGCCTGGAAGCAGATCTTCCCCTAATAGAGCCTTGGAACAGCTACAGTACCACCTGACACCTTAACTGTGGTCTGTGTGAGACTCTAAAACAGGGAACCCAGTTAGGCCATGACCTATAGAAACTGTGAGATAATAAATGCTTGTGGTTTTAAGCTACTATGTTTTAGGGTAATTTGTTGGACAGCAATAGACGGCTAACACAACACGTGAATAATCCTTAGAAGACCACCTAGTAAGCCCACAATGGATATTGACTATTTTCATTATAAATGATTCCATTTCACAAATGAGAAAAATGAGACTTGGAGTGACATGCCCAGAGTCACACAATTAATATGCAGCAGAGTGGTGTCTCTGTCCTTGTTCTACCTGACTCCAAAGTCAGTGCTCTCAAAGCATCACTATTTGGAAGGTCCAGCCTCTGGAGATGCCTAGCAGGAACTATTAAGAAAGAGAAGGCAGATTCCCATGTGATGCCTTGGAGAGGTGAATGATCCTCTCAGGCTGCCGAGGACCTGACCCTGGGCTGGTGAGAACAATGGCCAGCCCTTCAAGGAGCTTTACATAGGGGAGGTGGACTAACTCCTGCACCCAGACTGACCTAGCTAGAGGTTGGGTCTTTCCACTGTATGAGAGAACCAACCCATGGTTAAATTTGTACTAAGGGTTTGTTAAGAACTGTGGACTGAGGAATGGAGCCTGGTTTCTCCTTAGCTTTTGCTATGATGTGAACGTGTTCCCCAAAAAGCTGGTGTTGGAAACGTACTCCCCAATGTAGTAGTATATGAAGATGGAACCTAATGGGAAGTGTTTAGGTCATGAGTGCTCCACCCTCATGAATGGAGTAATGTTGGTTATAAAAAGATCTGAGGCTATGAATTCCCTGTATTGCTGTCTCTCATGCGTGCTCTCTTGCCCTTCCACCTTCCACCATGGGATGATGCAGAAACAAGGCCCTCACAAGATACCCACACCTTGGTGTTGGACTTCCCAACCTCTAGAACTGTGATAAATACAATTCTCTATAAGTTGTGCAGCCTTGGTATTCTGTTATAACTGCACAAAATAAATGAATACATATATTTTTCATTCCATCCAGGAGCTCATGAACCAGGATACTGAGATAAGCCCCACTCAGAGAGGGCTCATCTGGGCAAAGGCCATTTTCATTGCTCTTTTGTCATGGTACCAACAGTAATGAGGAAACATTTTAACTAATTAGAGGGTGGTCATCTCACTAGGAACAGCATGTCTTCTGAGCATAGAAACTGCTGGAAACATCAACAAGATCCCTCAGGATATATGAACAACAAACACAGGGAGCATGCAGAAAGGCAGGTGGTATAGCCCTTGAGAATTGAGGGGAGGGAAGTGGGGTGGGTGCAGATTCAAGCCTCATCACACGGGCACACAAAAAATCAGGCAGAAATGGGCGAAGAAATGGAAAAAAGCAAAAAGAGCTACTTTCATACTTTTCACCTCAGACAAACTCAGAATCTACTGGGTTAGAGCCTGGGCAATGGTCAAGTTTAAAGTTCCCCAGGTGATTCTAACAAGCAGCTGCTCTACTCACCAACACTCAAAGGCTCCATGAGGAGCCTAGGCCCCACGGCCTAACCTGTCTGCCACAGACCTTCCTCTGATACCTCTTGCTCCCAGGTAGAGCTCCAAATTTCTATCCCACAGACTTTCTGGGGATTCTGAAAGTAGCTGACGGCTGTGTACTAAGCAGTCAATTGCTCTTGCCTGTGGCTGCTGTTACGCCAGCTCTTATAGCTCTTCTGATGGACCACGAGGGCATCCTCATCACTCTTTAAGCAGAAATCTCCTTGCCCCTGTCTCAGATCCCCAGCACACATGGATACTCAGGTTGACACAGTCCTGTGATATTTTGCCTCTTGTTTTCATTCTGGTTTCCTGCTGTACCTCTGCTTAGCCCATCCCTGTCTGTGCAGGTGCATGGGATGCTGAGCAGAGACCCAGTCCCAGTGGTGGTATAGCTTAGCAAACATTGCTCTTCCCATAGCCAAAGGCACTTTCCTTGTGATAGATGGAGGCCAAACTCCCCTGCCAGCAACAGCGTGATGAGGTCAAGCCGATGGGTTCAAAATGGGGAGGTCTGCTGGTATCAGACCTGGCACTGCCCAGAGCCTTCTCTGCCTTTCTTTAGGCATTGGAGGAAGCCACTGACAGTCTGACCAGGAATCTGATCTTTGTCATCTGCCCCTTGCTCTAGGCCCAGGATTCCCAAATGTGTGTGCATCCACATCACCTTTCAGACTTTCAGAGTGTCTGATTTGGTAGGTGAGGGGTGGGCCTGAGAATTTGCATTTTTTACAAGTTTCCAGATGATGCTGATACTGCTGCTCCAGGCACTACACTTTGAGAACATTTGGTATAGGCTGCTCCCCCTCCAGCCTGCTTGGTGTGTGTGCATGTGTGTGTGTGTACAGATATGTATTTCCCTGGTTATCTGAGGTTCCGGGGGGAAGCCCTTAGGTAACATCACAACGATGATCATGATCAAGCTCCCTCTTACGTACTCCTTACTCCAACTGTTCCTTTGCGATCTACAATGAGGGAGGACTTGACTTGGAGTGTAGGCAGCATTTTGGGGCAAGCCATGTGGTCCTCAAGTCCTCCTTGGTCCTCCCAGGTGAAGTCAATGGTCAAGAGTCTGGGGCAAGCCTAATCTTGGGGCTAGCGGTTATCAACCCCCACCCCAACACAACTCTGTTCTTCTATCCTCTAGCCCTGGAGAGCCACTCAGTTCCCTCTGGACTAAGGGATACTGAGTGTTTACATGCATTACTTACTGAATTCTCCCAACTACTCTATAAGGAAGATACTATTATTTCCCCCATTTTACAGATGAGAAAACAGAAGTTAGGTTATTGAAAGGTAGCAAAACATAGAGTTAATAGGTAGTTGAGCTGGGACTGGTACCCAAGCCAGTCAGGGTCTTAAAAATATTCATTCATTCATACATACATACATGACTATATTTAACAAAATATATTAAAAAGCTTCTACTATATCACTAGCTCTGTTCTAGGTTCTAATGATACAATAATTAGCAAGGCAGAGCAGATGGTTGCATTCAGGAAGCTTAAATTCTGTAAGGGGAGGAGAGAGTAATGAATATATTTTTAAAACACATATAAATTTTTATCAACTGTTCCTTTGTGATCTACAATGAGGGAAAACTTGACTTGGAGTGTAGATAGTGTTTTGGGGCAAGTAGTGTGGTCCTCAAGTCCTCCTTGGTCCGCCCAGGAGAAGTCAGTGGTGAAGAGTATGGGGCAAGCCCAGCCTTGGGGCTAGCAGTTTTCAGCCTCCCAACACAACTCTGTCCTATCCCCTAACCCCGGAAAGTCACTCAGTTCCCTCTGGACTAAGGGATACTTTGTCCTTTGGTTAGTTGCCGCCCTGGTCGTGGCAGCATGGCTCAGTCTGGGCGAAGATCATCTGATACTCATTGTGTAGAGAGAAATGGCTTATTGAACTGCTTCACTGAACTCTTTCACAGGGTGAGTAGGTGAGGGGCCTGCCATATAGCTTATTTTAGAAAGCAGCCATCAGCCTAATCTTTATACAACTCATATTGAATACCCATGCAGATGGCATGCTAAACCGTCTGCTATTGGCCACACACACCATCATCACAGCCACCTTCTGACTCTCTCTATCACTTATCGATACATGTCCTCAAGCTGACTGAGCACTGTCAATTTAACTCAGTGTCAGAAGTCTGCTGCTGGAGGGCTCCATGAATGCACTGAACAGATCTTAAAAATCTTAATTTCTACAGTACCCAGCAGAGTGTCTGACATGTAGATTTCAGTTAAATGTTGGATAGATGGAGAGTGAATAAATGAGATACTCCCTGCCCCTTTAGCAGTCCCTGTTGCCCCCAGGTCTGCTCAGCTGCAGACACTAACACTCTCTAACACACGGGCTCAGCCTCATGACTCAGCCTGGCTGCCTGCGAGGAGCCCAGTCACACCGGCAGCAGCATCTGGGGTTGGATCTGCTGCTCTCGGGGTGATGTCTGGAGGGGCGGGAGTGGCTGGTCCTGAGACCCCACAAATCCAGAGCTTTCCTCCCCTCATTATCCTTCACCCAGCTAAAACCTCTCAGTATGATTGCATGCCTGTCTCAATTTTCCAATTGCTCTAGTCCCTTGCATGGACTAGAGCTTGCTTTGAGTCCCCACCTGCTTTGCTAGGACCTTGTCAGCCTAACTGGATCTCTTCAGCTCACTATTTCAGGGGAAAAGCCCTGCCCTCATAATTCCAGCTGCTGGCTGGTGGAACCATGTGGAATCACACTGCCTCGAGGCTCCTGCCTGTTTCCTCTATGTGCATGGTAACACCTCCAGGCTAAGACTGCCATATTTCTTCAGCCCCCAGGATTGGGACTGATGGTTGCCCTTTCCTTACCATGTTATGCACCCAAGATACAGCCCCAGTGAGTTCAAACTCTCCCATTTTCTCGATGGCCCCTGAGGCACCAGCCTCCCTAGGTGTGGAGCCTACACAGGCCAAGCTATCCCTGTCTCTCATCTTTAGTCTCTTTCACGAATGTCCCTCTGGGTCTAGGGAGGTCTGATGAGTGTCTCCTTTCCTCCTTTCACTCACCCTGGGCCAAGCCCTTTGCCTAATACCCCAGGCTTCTATCAATATGACACTGTAAATGGTTTCCTCCATCTCTTCTGTCTCTTCCTTACTGCAGCTTCTGACCAGACACCCCTGGTCTCCCTGGTGCAATAAGTCATTTCAAACAAAAATCCAATCTTCTCAACATCTAACGTTTTCTAACTAATCTGCTCACCGGTGCTTTTGGCAATCCCAGTGAGAAAATCTGTTTTAAATATTTAAGAAGCAGTGAAAGTACTAGTTAACTGCCCCACTTCTGGTGTCAGACTGTGAGGGTTCAAATCCTAGCTCCGTCACTTTCTAGCTGTATATCCTAAAGCAAGGTAATGAAGCTCTCTGGAGATTGACTTCCACATTTGTAAAATGGGATTAATAATGGCAACTGCTCTTAGGGCTTTTGTGAGAATATGCATAATGTGCATCCTATAAATGTTAGGTATTATAGTATGCATACTGATTGTGACCAAAGAGTCATTTATTCATCATTGATTTGAGATATAGTAGAACCTACTATGTGTTAGTTCCTATGAAGCAGCTGAAGGTGCAGGAGTTATGCTCTGGAGCTCCCGGTATGAAGGGAAGCAGACCCTGATACACTCCGTTCAAAGGGATGAGTATGAGTATGTTTAAGTCAAGTGAATGGGGGCAGAAGGGCTGTGGATGGCACATGCCCACCTGGGTGCTGCCTGGGGTGAGTTGGGGGTGTCAGTTGTATTCTGTCCTGGAGGCATTCTTGAAGGTAGAGCCCCCTGGGTCTTGTGGCATGAGATGAGGCTGGATGGGGAAGCTCCTCTCCACTATGGACGTATGAAGCACAGTCTCCAGGACTCCAGAATTCATGACCCTAACATGTCATGGCACCTCAAGCAACAGTGCCTCTTGAGGGCCTATGGGATGTTGGTGTTACAAGTAGGATTGTGTAGACTAGAGCCTTCTGGGTCTGTGGATGTTTGGTAGAGGGTCTTTGCCATCCCAGGGTGCGGTTGCATTCCTCTCTAAGCTTGTCTCCTAAGGGACACAAACAAATCCTCTCCCTGCTCTGCAACCCTGCCCTCATCCTTCGAGATACAACATTGGAAAAAGCTTTCTTTTATTTGCTCCTCATCTCCTTTGTTGAGACTTCAGGCATTAGAGGATTCTTTTTTTCTCCTCAGAATTTAGTGGAAAAACGATGACTACTGCTTGCTTCTCCATTTTGTTTATAGTTTAAGCCAGATTGCTTCTCAGCATTTACCTTTCCATTTTTTCTGCCTTCTTGCATCAGCCCACTTGTGTCACCCAATGCCACCTCCAGCCTTGATTCCTTTAAGAGGCTGGCTCATCCTCAGAGGGCTCTAGGGAGAGGCTTGGAGAGTTGACTCTATCTTGGGGCTGATTCCAGTCACCCAGCACAACAATCTTAACTGGTAGTGGTAAATTGCTACCTCCACTTATATAGAAGGTATAGGATGTTAGACCACCCAAATAAACTCAGCAGACAGAAAATGAACATCTCAGCGAGAGAGTTTGCAAGCACTCAAGGACTTCATTATCCTGAGATGTCCCTAAGAGATACCAGACATCTGGTAGAAAGCAGTAAAAACCTACAGTGGCTCCATTGTCAGTGAATGAAGCCTGCAGTCGAGGGAAAACCACTCTTTCTGGAAGTTCCCTAGCACAAGGAGGAGGAGAATAAGGTGGTAGTTTGAAAAAAAGATTGAAAGAGGCTTTTCTTTGTGTGGGAAGACTTGACCCTGTCTGGAGACTGAGGAGCAGGATCCAGAGGAGAGGGAGATGTTGAAGATATGTATGTGAGTGGTGTGTGTGTGTGTGTGTGTGTGTGTGTGTGTGTGTTTAACAGATGAGCTTCCTCAGGATGGAGAATGGGACCCAGGGTGCATGTCCTAAAGATCAGCTCTGGAGAGGAAAGGGGAGAAAGGCCGCCACACTAATAAAAAGCCCTATTTATGAAAGGCTCACTGCACCCCAGACACCATGCTGGGAACTTCACTTGGATTGTGTCCTGAGACAGGCACTGTCATGTCCTCATTTTCCACATGAAAGACCCAAAGGTCAAGGAGGTTAAGTGACTTCCTCAAGATCTCAGAGCTAAAAAATGATTCAGACAGGACTTCAGAGCACATGTCCCCGCTGTTTTTTATTTGTTTATATGCTATGCTTCTTACATAAGAATAATAATCATAGCTTACTTTGTTTAGCTCATACCCTATGCTGGACACTGTGTTTTTTTGTTGGTGTTTGGTTTCTTTTTGAGTTGGAGTCTCACTCCATCACCCAGGCTGGAGTGCTGTGGCATGCTCATGGCCACCCAGCATCGATCTGCTGGGCTCTGGTGATCCTTTCGTCTCAGCCTTCCAAGTAGCCAGAACTACAAGCATACGCTACCGTGCTTGGGACACTGTGTTTTATGTGTGTGAACTCACTGACTGATCAGCAGCTCTGTGAGGTGGAAGATACTGCTGCCATCCCATCTGTACATGATATAACTTGCCTAAGGTCACACAGCTGGTAAGAGACAGAACTTGTGCTTAACCCTGACGGTCTAACTCTAGATCCCAGCACTCAATTCATGCTCCATTGCCCTTTTCTTTCATGAAGGAAGCATGGAGTAAATGTGGGAGCCAGAGGTGGTGGGTGGGGGGTTCCCATCTGGGAGCCTTGATGTTGCCATGAAGTCAGAAGCTAAAGAGTCTGTTGGAGATGGGTGTGGGGCGGAGGTTGTAGGTTAGAGGGGAGTGGAGGTGACAAGACTTCCGAAGAGGGGAAGAGATAGGAAGAACCCACCCTATGAATCATGAACAAGGCTAAGGGACAAATCAAAGGGTGGGAGCAAGGCAGGCCCAGTTGAGCTTGCCCTGACTGACTCAACTTGAAATTTCCTTCAAAGTCCTAAGCAGAGAACTTGGCAGAGATGATACCTCTGGACCTGAGCTGGGTGCCAGGGCTGGAGCCCATGGGGTTCTAGGTCTCACACTGTGAGAGCTGGTGAGTGTCCTGCAGATCCCATGTTAGCCTTGAGAGCATCTGATGGGCAAAAGGGCTCTGCACCTAGAAGATATACTGTGGTGTTGAAGAGACTTTAACTAAGGAGAGAGACATCCAAGAATGTGTTCCTGGGGGCAGTGTGGGTGGTACCACGGACTTGGCACAATTGTTTATCTTGGCACAATTGACCACTGGTCACCTCCAGCCTTAGGGAGCCATCTGGGCATAGACTTCCCCATGAGAAGAGTCCCGGGCATTTTGAGACTCCAAATGCTTGAGGGTGCCGAGTATAAAGTATTCATGGTCTTTGAACTCTTATGGGCAAGAGCTGATCCTTCAGAATAGGCCCTGGTAAAAATAGGCCCAGAATTAGTCAGATGACCACAGCTCTACCTTCCTCCCAGGTCTGATCACAGTCTCTTTCTGTCCTGGCTTTTTCTCCAAGGGCGAGTCTTGACTCCAGGACTTGACCAGTGCACCCTTTGGTCTGTACTTCTGGTGACTCATCTCATTGGCCTTGGTGGTTCCATGACTTTCTGGAATCATGAACGCAACCTGGTTCAGAATTGGCCACTTCTTGACCAGGGCTTAATCAACCCATGCTGTGACTCAGCACAGTCACTTCTATCAGTGTCCAGTGTTCAAATGAGACCTCAAGCTCTATAGCTCCAAGAGGGGCTTAGGAAAAGTTTCATCCAATGAGCCTGTGAAAGTGCTCTCTGGACAGCTGTGGACAGATGTGAGAGCAGTGACTATTGATGCACAACTGTCTCCTGGGTAAGAGCCCCTGGGGCTTTGCTCAGCTCTAACCAGCTCACAGGAAAGCAGAGCCCAGCCATATCCTTGAAAGAAATCGCAGGTGTAGTGGCCATGAAGCCGTGTGCAGGGTTGAATCTGGAGACCTCAGAGGACTCATTAGAGCATTATCTTGCTCTGATAAACTGTTAGTTAAAAGTTTACCTGGAGGGGCTTTTATTGCACCCTACTGAGATTTCCTATCTCCTGCTAGGAGTGTGTAGTGGGAAGGAAGAATTTTATAGATGGTATAAATGGCTAAACGTTCTGGGTGTTAGTTATTCAAGCCTCACATAATTGTGCTCTTTGGACCTATAGAAACACAACCCTTTGTTGACAGTGTGACAATCACAGGAATAATGTTTGTACAGATTTAGAGGATGAACATTGTAATGATAATAACAGTAATAAGAATAGTAACATTAATTTATGGAGCTTCTACATGCCAGGTACTCTGTTTAGCACCTGCAGTAGGCGGCATAATGGTCCCTCCAAATATCCAGTTCCTAATCTCTGGAACCTGTGATTGTTACCTTATGTGACAAAAGGGACTTTGCAGATGCAATTAGGTTATGGATCAGGAAATGGGGAGATTATTTTGGATTGTCTGAGTGGACCCTAAATGTAATCATGTGTCCTTATAAGAAAAAGACAGACAGAGAAGGGGAGAAGAAAATGTGACAGTGGAAGCAGAAACCGGAGTGATGTGGCTACAAGCCAAGGAATGTCACAGCCACCAGAAGCTGGAAGAGGAAAAGAGTGGATTCTCTCCTGAAACCTCCAGAAGGAACAAGCCTGCTGGTACCTTGATCTTAGCTCCTCAAGACTCATTTCAGACTTCCGGCCTTCAGGACTATAAGATAATACATTTCTGTTGTTTTAAGGCTCTAAGTTTAGGGGAATTAGTTGCAGCATCAACGGGAAGTCAAACACTTCACCTTATATGCCTTAGCTCATTGAATTTTCACCCATCCTGTGAGCTAGATGCTGTTTAATCCTCACCCATTTGTGGACTAGGTGTTAGATGAGGAAACTGTGACTCAGAGGGGCTGAGTACCTTGCAAGGGTCATAGTGCTAGCAAGTGGAAGAGCAGAAAATCAAACTCAGGTCTGTCTGTCCCTGGAGCTTATGTCCTTCACCATAAAGCTAGAGGTCTTGAAACTACAACTCAATATTGGCCATGGCAAGGGTAGCAAGGAAATTAGGCAGCCCCTGCAAGGCTGGGCTAAGAAATAATGGCATCAAGATTGAGACTACTTCATGGAGGGTCCTTGGTCATGGACATTATCATGAAAGAAGCCCCCAAGAGACAAGGAGGAGGTGCAGGTACAGGTGTCATAACCAAGATATTGCTGGGAAGGGAAGAACTGTGTGAAAGTTAGGTACTGGGGTAGACATGGTGGGAGCTCAGTTAGAGAGAGACAGAGGTGATTGAGATGCCAGGAAGGGTGAGGCTGGGGATGAGCATCATAATCCCATGTCCATAGAACTGAGCCAGTGTTAAAGATGTTATTCCCTGGAAAGCCCACCCTAGGATGGGTGAGTGTTGCATGTGACTGCAGTCCTTTAAGTCAGACAGGGCTTCCTATCCAGTGGGGTATTGCCCAACCTTTGTCTGAGGGATAAAAGAGACAGGATACCGGGTCCAAGATCTTAAAAAGAGGTAGAGATGGTAAGGGCCAGTAGGGTGTTAGGGCCTCAGTTAAGGGTTATAGTATTGTGGGTAGGTTTCTGTCCCAAGGAAACCGAAAAGCTGGACCAGAAAACCAAGGCAAATCCCAGGTGCTGGGTTGAATCCACTCTGCGGGAGCTGGGAATGTGTGTGACTCACTGGGCATGCAGATGGCCAGGGCTCATCCCAAGCCACCAGACTGCCCCAATGCTGAACCTGCAAGTAAGAGGCTGGGACTGAGGTTCCCCGTGGGCTCCAAGCTGTGCTTTGTACCAGCTCAGAAGAGGATACTGTAGTTGAGTGGGGCAGGAGGAAGAGTGGGAAAAAGGCAAGCTGTCAGCAGAGTCCCCTCAGAAGGAACTCACAGGCATGACCAATCAGGTAGTCCGGGGTACTGGTTCTCAAAGGATGGTTCCAGACCTGCAGCATCAGCATCACTTGGGAATGTGTCACACACGCAAATTCTCAGGCCCAACCCCACACCTACTGAATCAGAAACTATGGCGGCAGGGGTGTGGAGGGGCATCCATCTGCATTTTAGCAAGCCCTTTAGGGGTTTCTGCTACCTGCTGAAGTATAAGAACCACTGACCTAGACCATTGCCTAGGAGATCATTGTGTTGCCCTAGGAAGACGGGGGTCATAGACTAATCCTCTGCATTTGCTTCCCCCACCCCACACTGCACAAGTGGCAGGTTCTTCAAAGATGTTCACAGCTGTAACCAAAGCAATCCTCTGCATAAAAGAAGGCTTTTTTCTCCTTTCAGGGATGTGAATTCCTATCAGCAGATGAGTATCTCCTTTCACTGGGGCTTTTGAATTATACAGGACTGTGGGAGGAGTTCAGGGAATCAGATACATTAACTAGACCTTGAAATATATTTTTTTCCAAATGGATGCGTAGTCTTTATTTAAATAGAAAGCATTTCTGGCTAAATTTGGTGGCTCATTTGTAGGAAAACCAGCAAAAACCTGACTTCTGGGAGTCTCAATGATTTAAGCCATGTTAATATTAGCTGCTGGTTGAATCACAGGGAGGAAATCGACAGATTCTCTCTCTTGGGGGCAGGGAAGAGAGGGAGCTCCCAGTTGAGCCAAGAATCCGCCAGTGCCACATCTGGGTGATTAATGGCATCAGACCTCTGTGCCTCTTTAGCCATTCAGTCAGTGACCTCAGGGAACCCCCGCAGCATTGGGCTTGTTTATGTGAGGCAGCTGCTGAGGGTTGAGGACAGGATGTAGGGGCATCAGGAAGGAGACCGAAGCAAAAGAAATCATCTCCATCTTCTCTGCCGGCCTGCAGCCTTGTGCACCATGAAAAAATGATGACTTGACTTCATTAAAGACTTGTCATCTTTCCCCTACTGACAGCTTGAAAAGAGTGCTCTCGCCTGAGCAGAACGGGATTCCACAGGCCACTGGGGGCACAGAAATCACAGACCGAACTTTCAGAAAGAAGAATCCTTCTCTCTCTGTTAAGCAAATGTTAAATATGAAAATGAAGGGGGGCGGGGAAAAACTTTCATCCCAGTTTTAGTGGTCCTGGGGCAGGTACAGCAACTGAGATGGACCTAGGTAGGTCCAGCCCAGAGGAATACTGTGCCATCAGGCCCCTCCCCTGCCTGTGGCCAGACAGCTTCCTGGCATTCACTCCCCTGACCCTATCTTGCCTGTTTTAATCTGATTGTTCTCCAGCCCACATGGTTCAATTATTGATATCTACTGAGCATGTAGAAGGCCTCATGAGGGACACAGCAGCACACGTGACCCCCTTGATGCCCTTTTTGAAAGTGGTATCATTACTCTCATTTTACAGAAGCAGAGACCGGGAGAGGGAAAAGATAGGCAATTTCTTCAAAGAGAACCAGTGATGGGATCACATCTGGAATCCAGGCCTGTCTGACTCCAGTGGGTCTTTAGGTCATTGAGACACAGAAGGAAGCTCAGAAAAGACAGAGCTTCAACCTTGGACAGAACCCCAGAGAGACACAATGCCCTGCTGACGGCCACTCAGCTCATTATTTAGGGGACCAAAAGAGAACCCAGGTCTTTGGTTCATGGCCTGGTGATTTCATTAATTAAATCAGCAACTTAAAAATTAACTATTTTTAAAAATCTTAATTTCTGAAAAGATTTTTAAAAACAATGTACATGATTAAAAACAAGTCAAATATCAAAAGGTGTATAATGAAAAAGAGCAGCCCCTGATCTGATCATTTTACTCTTTTAGGTGTTTCTCCTGGTATTTACTTTAATTCTGTACCCCTATGTTTATGCGTATACAGTACTTCTGTTTCTTGATTTATGGGAGGAGTAATTTCTGTCTCACATAGAAGGCCTCTCAACCTCACCCCAACTCTATATCCCAATAAAGTCCTATCATCATTTTCACTAAAATAAGTAGTCAGAGTTTACTATAGCTGTATTTCCCTTTTTGAACAGTTTTTGATTTTCTTTAGAGTTAATAATTGCCTTACTATTTCACTTGCATATTTTCTACATATACCTCTTTTAAATTATCAAAATCAGATATACCATCTATCCATTGTTAGTTTTAAAAAATATTCTATCATATCACATATTTTATCATTTCCTCCCATTTAAAAAAATTCTGGAGATCTCAGTTGTAAATAGTTGTTTCTTCTTGCTTAAAATTATACCAGTTATTCCTTAGGCCTTTTTGCACAGCTATCCTCTAGGACTTCCTTTGCCTCTGTCTTGGGTTGGATCCACCATTTCTTGATCCTTTGTGTTCCTCTTTCTTGTATTCCTCCCTAATTTTGCTGGAGCACAGCCTCTAGTAGTTTTTTATGGAAAGGTGCATGGAAGGTAATTTTTTCTGAGTCTTTTATGTCTAAAAGTGTTTTTATTTTATCCTCACACATTTTCTAATTTGGCTGAAGGTAAATTTTAAGGCTGAAAATAACATTTTATTTCAAAATGTTATGGCATTCCTTCATCATCTTCTAGTTTCCAGTTCTGTTCTTGGGGCATTAAATGTCATTCTGATTATTATTTTGCATATAGTATGATTTTCTCTCTTTTTTTTACATTTAATTTTTTTATTTTAAAGATACGGGATACAATTTAGAGTTAGGTATACAAATGTTCATTATGCAGTTACCCTTGTTGATGAGGTGTTTTTCTCTTTGATATCTCTTCAGATCTATTCTTTATTCCTGGTGTCCTAAAATTTGATATAAGCCCTGAAGTAGAAGATGCAGTCTAGTTCCAGAAAATGTTGTTAAATCAGTTCAAAAAAATTTTTTTTTTACTTTTTTTATTTTTTGAGTTGGAGTCTCACTCTGGCGCCCAGGTTGGAGTGCAGTGGCACGCTCCCAGCCACCACAGCCTTGACCTGCTGGGCTCTGGCGATCCTTCCATTTCAGCCTTCCAAGTAGCTGGAACTACAGGCGCTTGCTACCACATCTGGCTAAAATCAGTTTTTTGAAAATTTCTTTCACTCCTTTTTTCTCTGTTCTCTTTTTCTATTTCTTCTGTTAGACAGAAATTGGATTTCTGGATTGGTTATCTAAAGCTCTTGTGTTTTCTTCCATATTTTTCATCTCTCTCTTTTTCTTCTGCTTTCTAATATATTTTATTATGTTTATCTTCTAAACCTTTTATTAAATTGCTGTATATTTTCTCTCCTAATACACAATGCTACTGCTACATCAGTAGGCTGCATGCCAGTGAAGTTTGGGCTTCTAGCTGTCCCTCTCTTTTTTTGGTAGTGGAGCAGGTACTCTTTGTGTTGCTATGTGCCCCCCTCCCTTCCCAAGCAGTGCACATTGTCTGCCAATCCCACTCTTGTGCTAGTGTGACTGGTGTTCAGGGCCCACTTATGAGTGAGAACATGCAGTATTCAGTTCTTTGTTTATGTGATAGTTCACTTAGTATGATGGTCTCTAGCTGCATCCAAGTTGCTGCAAGGGCCATGATTTTGCTCTTTTTTATGGCTGTATAGTCTTCCATTGTGTATTTATACCATATTTTCTTTCTCCAGTCCACTTTCAATGAGCATTTGGACTGGTTCCATGATTTTGCTATTGTAAATAGTGTGACAATAAACATGGGCTCAGGTGTATTTTTGGTGGGGTGATTTATGTTCCTCCTGGTATATTCCCAGGAGAGAGATTTCGAGATTGTATGGAAGCTCAGTTTTTAATTATTTTAGGAATTGCCACACTGCTTTCCATAGAGGTTGAAACTAGTTTCACATTCCCACCAACAGTGTAGTAACATTCTCTTTTCTCCACAGCTGGGCCAATACCTGTTGTTTTTTGACTTGTAATGATAACCATCCTTACCAGTGTTAGGTGGTACCTCATTGTAGTTTTGATTTGCATTTCTCTGATGATTGGTGAGGGTGAGCATTTTTTCATATGTTTGTTGGTTGCATTGAGAAATGTCTGCTCACATCCTCCGACCACTTTTTAATGGGGTGGTTTGTTTGTTTTTTTCTTTCAGTTCATTTGAGTTTCTTACAGATCCTGGATGTTTGGCCTTTGTCAAATGCATAACTTGCAAATATTTTTTCTCATTCATGGGTTGTCTCTTTACTTTGTTTTGCTACATGAAAGTGTTTCAGTTTGATAAGGTCCTACCTGTGTATCTTAGCTTTTGTTGCACTCGTTTTTGAGGACTTGGTCATAAATTCATTGCCTACTCCAATGTCCAAAAGGGTGTTCCCTATGTTTTCTTCTTAGATTTTTATAATTTGAGGTTTATTTATGTGTAGACTTTTAAGTGATTCCTATTTTCGGTCTTGTACTTGGCTCTCAGTTCTCCTATACCTGATGCCCGTAAATCTGATCCTCTCATTTTCCTTCTCCAGAGAATAACACCCACTCCCCAGGGTCTAGGTGTAATTTTCAGAACCTTGACTTTATCTGGCTTAAGCAAAAGTATTACCCAGCATAACTGGAAGTTCAAAGGTAGGAAGTATTTCAGGTGTGGATCAGTGGCTCATCTAGCATCAGGCTTTTTGCTCTCTTCAGCATCTGATTCAAATAGGCTGGTTCCTTCACAACCACAAAATTTCGCTACTAAGGTTGTTTGAGTTATGCCTTTGCTACTCAAGTGTGCCTTGACCAGCAGCATTGGTATTGCCCCAAAGCTTGCTATATATGCAGAATCTCAAGCCCTGTTCCAGACCTACTGATAAGAACCTGAATTTTATTATTTGCAATAGCAAAAACATGGAACCAACTGTGCTGCCCATCAAAAGAGGACTGGATTTAAAAAATGTGGTGCATATGCACAATGGAATATTATGCAGCCCTAAAGAAGGACAAAATTATAAACTTTGCAGCAACTTGAACGGACTTAAGAGTCTATAATACTGAGTAATCTATCACAGAAACAAAGAACCGAGTATCACATGTTCTCACTCATAAGTGGATCTTGAACAACTATCATAATACTTTAAGAAAGGGATTGGCAGTAGTGGGAAACTGCCAGGGGAGGGTGGAGGCAGGATTGGCAGTAGCGGGAAACTGCCTAGGAAGGAGGGGCATACCTTATCAACAAGGGTACCTGAATAATGAACATTTGTATACCTAACCCTGAATTGTACCCCACATATTTAAAATAAAAAAAATTTTTAAAAGAACTTGGATTTTAATATCATCAGATGATTCAAATGCACATGAAAGTTTGAGAAGCGCTGCACTTCTAAAGTCCTCATTCAGTTGAAGAAAGCTAGAGAAAATCTCTCCTCCTAGTACTTTTGTTCTACCTCCTTGGACTAACCTGGGACATGAGTCACCCCCTTGAGCCCATAAGAACATTCATGTACTTACTGGCTTAGACCAATTAAGATCCATCCCTTAGATCTAGGGCTCAGCTCTTTCCTTGAAGCATATGCTTCATGGGAAAGGAACTGATACACTCACAAAAGCAGGGATCTGTTAGGAAGGAAGAAGCTGGGTGGAATTGAATTGTCAGTGAACAATCTACACAATCCACAGGAAAGTTTGGTCACTAAATTGACTGACTTTCAACTAATCTGTGCTTGCGACCCTGAGTTTTGCTCCTGCCCTACATGGTATCTAGTGCCTCCAGGTCCTGATCTCTCCAGGGACCGCACAAAGCAAATCAGCTCTCTCCTCTCTGCTCTCGTGGGTATTCACTTCCACAAGGACTTTCCGGTGTAGCCTCCTTCTCCCTGTTCAAAGTTATCAAACCCATTTGCTTTGCAGCTCCTAAAAATTGCTAAATTCTCATTTTTTTCCCCTGTCACTATTCTCTTTGTCCTCTAAAAAAATTTCATTGCTATCATTTTTTGTGAAGTCTCGGGAAGAAGAGGAGATAAACACATGTGGACAACCTACCATATATTACCGAAAGAATTCAATATGCATGATGTTGGTATAGACACTGTGTGACGTTACCACTTTCTGATCAAAACAAACAAAAAGAGGTGTGGAAAAAAATTATGTGTATGTGTGTGAGTGTTGAGTCGGGGGGTAGAAAGAGAGAGACACACACACCAAGGGAGAGAAAGGGACAGAGACAGAGAGCACCAGGTCAGCAGGAGGTCTGTAACTCACCTTGAAGGAAGTGTGTGATATTCTATGAGCTGAAGAAATGATGTACTTAAAGCTGAGGGTCTCACTGCATGGAGTGAGGTTTGCCAAGCACACAGGGCAATCAGTTGCAGCTGGCCTGTGTGCTCATACTTACTCTGTAAGAAGAAGCCGGGCAAGGAGTGTCAAAGGACTGAGCCGCGGACTGGCAGGGTCAGGATCAGAGCGAGGGAGAGGCATGGCTAAGCATATGATCATAACTCTGAGACCAAGCAAGGGGACTCTGCTCCCAGCGTCCCAAATCACTCTACAGTTAAAGGCCAACACTTGCCTTTCTCCACATTCCTACTTTGCTTATCTCAAAACCACTTTGCTTTCAAGTTGCTGCAACAAAAGGCAATGTTTAAATAAATTGTGATTATGCATGTGTAAAGAGGAATATGATTCATCTATTAAAGTGACAATATCTATAGCTATTGAGACGGAAAGATGCACAGGATACAGAGCTGAGGTGGTGGTGGGGAGGCAGATTTCAAAATAGCAGGTAGAACTCATTTCTACTTCTGTCAAATATCTGTTTGTAACCAGGATGTCTCAGACTTCATCACCTTGTGGGAACATATTTCAACTAATAATATAAATTATAAATTACAGGTGACCTCCAGACCTCAGTGATGTATGGCTGTAGGAAAAGAGCCTCCCTCAAAGGATCGTCTGGTCATTTCTGACCAGGGCATTGTCTGTTCACATTGTCCTCCTGAAGGAGGCTGGCCTCCTCACCACCAGAAGTGTCCTGAGACAGCTCAGCTTCCCAAGATCTGGCCCAATAGCCATAGGACCTGGAAGAGGAAGGCAGGTGTTCCTTGTTGCCCCCTCCATGACTCATCTGCTAGGGCCTTGCTTGCTTTCCTGGGATCTTTCTTTCCTGGCAGTGGCTGATGCTACAAATGTTCATTTCTCCTTCAGTGAACTGGGCAGGCCTTGTCTAATAGCTCTAAGCAGACTCAACAGCATCTAGTACAATAGTTCTGTATCAACCCATTCCTCCAGGGCCATGGGAGGCAGTTATTTGCTTAACGTTTTGTAACAAAAAGCCCATTCAAAGGGTTTTCCCAAAATAAATAATCTACTCCTAAGGTCAATGCCAGGCCAGTCCTTTCAGGACAAAAACTGTTTATATCAAAGCTTTAGCCAACAAAGGAAAAAAAAAACAAAACACTGTACGTAGGTCCAGAATTTCAGCTAGATATTTATTTATATACTTGTATATACATTTAGGTATGAGAAGTTTGCACAAAAATGTTTAAGAGTGGTTATTTCAGCGTGGTGGGATGAGGAATGATTTTTCTTAATTTTCCTTTGGCCTATCTGCTTTTATCTCTCATAAACATGTATTATTTGTAAAAAAAAATTGTTTCAAGTTAAAAAAAATGATGAAGCACACTGTTCATGCTCCTTCAAGCACGTCCTTAATAAAGATGCCAAATGCAGTGGGTGTGGGGACTGCTGCTTGTTGGCCCCATGCCCCTATGAGAATCCATCACCCCTTACATTTCTCCACCAGTCAACTTGGAGCTAATTTCAGTCCATTACGATGTCCCAGCAAATGCGAATGCATTTTCAAAAAGACCTAGCATCAGCAAACATTTATTCTCAAATCTGAGTAGGAAAAGAGTCACAAAGATGGAAGCAGTGTTCTCTGACAGTACTCTGGGCTTGCCTTCTAGCCTCCCTGCCACATCGATCCTGGGAAAGTCACTGTTGGTGGCCCCCCAGACCTAAGGAGAGGACCAACCTCAGAGAAACCCAATTCCAGGTAGGCTCGAGGCTGAGGGCACTTGGGAAGCAGTGCAGCGGTGGCCAGTGCATCAGGAACAGAGGAGGCCTTGTTAGGGGTGACTGAGGGGGGTTGGAGGCAGAGTCCAGTGCTATGAAGGGACTTGCAGGATCTGGATATCAGAAACAAACAGGGCTCAGGTGGCCTCCATATAATTGGCAGTTGAGGGACTTTTGCAGTGAGATCTGAGGGCGAGGCTGAAGGTGATCTGATACTCGTGCTGGGCGCCTCTCTCCCAGTCTTTTTGCAGCAGCTCAGGAAAGGGTACTCGGGGCCTGTCACCCAGTGCCTTAGGACTCTTGACCTCACGGGATAGGGAATGTTACTATTCTCACTTAATGATGAGAAAACAGTTTTGCAGAAATGCCAAATAAAATAATTTCAAAGTGACTACAGGTGATAGACAGCCCCACCATGTTCCTCATAGTCCCCCGCCTCCCCTGTCTGGTATCTCTCTTCTCTCTTCTCTCTCTCTCACCTTTCCAGACCTGAGACTAATGAAGATAGAGTGGAATCTCTTTGGAATAGCAGACACAGTGGTGCCTGAAACATCTCTTTGCCCCACCATTCCATTCCCTGCTAATGGTTTTCTTCTGCAAGCACCTGGTCACTCTGCTCAACGGCATTCTCGACTTGAAGCATGCTTGACCAGAGGGTAGGACTGCCAGTGAGTTAGCGCCCCTGGGAGTAGCCCTCAACCAGACACTGGAAAGGATTAGTGCATAAATACCCAGGTTCTTTGCCTGCAGGGGCGACAGCTCTGAGTATGTTCTATACAGTCTTCCAGAGGTTCTCCGCAGGGCTGAGTCCCTGTTGCCCATATTGGAAACCTGCATTGGCTCCCTTCCCTGTACCACATGTCCCCCAACTCTCTTACCTGGAGTCACCTTCCATATAAACTAGTCACACTCAAATCCTGTCTCAGGGTCTGGTTCTGGGGCAACCCAGCTCCATCCATCTGCTCTTCATTAGACCTGCTCTTGAGGACTCCTTGGGGCACACCCATGACAGCCTCTGTCTTTCCAAGAGCTCTTTCTGGGGGTGGGAAAGGGTGGAGGAGGTACAGTTTCTGGGGACCCGCCAGTTCAGTTGAAATGAACTGAAATGAACGACGTAACATTATGCTGTCAGAGAGATCTGCTGCCTTGCTCCTCAAAAGACAGATGCAGAAGCATCCCCTTCCACGCTTGTCTCTTAGGAATATCAGTTCACATCTGATTGAGGTAGTCCGTGAAAGACATGTGAAGATGAGGGTGCAAAGGGTTTGCTCTGCCATTCAGCAATCTGGGAGCAGCCTGCCATCTCTCTAATCTGACTGGGAGTTCAGAATGACAAAGCCCAAAGGAACTGGAGTCAGTCTTTTTATTCTGATTTTAACTGGAGCTGTGGAATAACAAAGAAGGAATTAGAATTGGAATCAGGCTTGCCTAATTACTCTTAGCCTCAGTTTTCTCATCTTCAACGTGAGAAGAACAACCCACTTAAGAGCGTCGTGTGATTTGAATGAATGTGTGGAAGTATCTGGCACACGGTGTGTATGTGTGGCTGTTTTGAGACAGCTATACAGGGTTGTCAGTTTATCTGGAAGTCACCGCAGGGTCAACTGGGGTTGGATAGATTTGAGGAGTAAGAGAAGAGGGCTGCAAAATTAAGATAAATGTTCTTTGAAAGCCCTGTGACTGCAGTCAGATTTTCCTGAAGTTGGTAGTGGCAGGGCATTTTAAAGTCATTTGCAGATCCTGTGTGCTTCTGTGTGATGGTTGCTTGCAAGGCCAAACTGATAGGGTGGCATCAGTGTGTGTGTGTGTGTGTGTGTGTGTGTGTGTGAGAGAGAGAGAGAGAGAGAGAGAGAGAGAGAGAGAGAGAAAGAGAGAGCGACAACTTGGCCCTGAGCCTCCTCCCATGGATCTCTGGTTCCCTAAACTCCCATGTCCCTCCTGTCTCCCCCAGAGAGTCCCTGGTGGCCCACTCATTCTGCTCAACGAAGTTTTTCCCATTGCATCCTCTGGGTTTAACTGATACTGAACCCATCGTGACCTTGCCTTGGCCACTAGGCTCCTCTGCCCACTGGAGAAATATCCCTCTTGTTCTCAGTGGTGGGAGAAGCTCTCACAACTTTCAGGTTCTCAGGGTGCCCCTTATACTCCAACACTTCTACCGGACTTGAACTTGTATGTCCAGATTGCCCTTTTCTTTAGGCACTTGAAGAAATCCATCTAGGGCTGCTTTTGAGGTCAGTCTGAGTAGTATTATACTAGATCCAAAGTGCCCTCTGACCCTCTTCTCCAAGTTTGGCCATAGAAAGCTAAGTATTAATGGTTTCCTATTTGAGTAAAAACTATCCATTCATTTGGATAGAAATAGTCCTAGAAATATACATATCTAGATCTAGTAAATGTCTGGGTCCTTGAACTCTTGAATAAATTAGTCTCAGTGAATGGAGATGCTTGGCCCCAAGACCCCCAGCTCTGTGCCTGGGTTTCTGCCTTCTCACCTCCAATTGTGTTTGGCCAATGGGGACACCTGTGGAAGATTCCAGAAAGAAGGAGAGTGAGGATGATACTATCTCCCCCTGTTTCTCTTCCTGTGGGCTCATCATGAACTAGCAGACACCCTTGTCAGAAACTGCAGCTTTTTCTGTTTCCAGATTCCTGGATGTGCCCCCTGCCCTTGTTTCCTCAAGCTGAGGGTCATGCCCTGTCCCTGGGGGCTTCTCTACACCCTGCCCTCCCCTCTATGAGTTGTGCCTTTATAAACACTCCTCGGTGACCCTACTGGATTATGTCATCTATTTTCTGCTGGGACCCTGACCGGTGCTTGGAGCGCAGGCATTTTTACTGATTGGGACTCTTAGTCAATCCCGAGTCCCAGTGAGAATCCTCTTTCTTCCAGAAGCTTCTCTGCAAAGAGGTCACAACTCCTGTGCCCCAGCACTGGAGATGGCATGAAAGTTAGACCCTGACTACATAGTTCATGAGATTATATCTTTTCATTTCATGACCATCCAGGGTCTTCAAAAATAGCATTGATTATTTATCTCTTTATTTGTATTTTCCTCTTTATAGATGTCAGTTTTCACTAAAAGAAATATCCTGAGTCCTAGAACCTGGGAATAAGGATGTACCTTTTGGCATTTTTATAACACTTAATAAAATGAATGGCTCTCTGTTAGTGTTTTCAATTGATTTTATTTACTTTTCTGTATGTCTGTATAAAAAAATTCCCCTTTTCAAGATTTTTTTTCTTTCTTTCTTCTTACTTTTTTTAAAACCAGAGTTGTTGTGAGTTATCCCATGGGTCTGGAATCTGGTTGGAGGTTGCCTGTAAAATTGGTATTTTTCTTTTTAAAATGTAACTTTTCTTTTTAAAAATCAATATGCCCATTGTGATATCTTTACTCAAAATTAGATCAGATTTACCTTAATAAATATTAGCTTTTACCTCAGAATACCTCAGAATGATATTTTAATGTCTCTTGAGACTTTGTACCTTGTCTGAAGGCCCAGAAACATGCTGTGGGTTTTTTGCTTTGGTGATGGAGGGTGATTTAGAGCAGTGGGCCCCAGGCTCTGTCTGTGGACTCCTGTGGGGCTAGGATGTAGTCTTGCCTGGCAGTGGGTGGCATTCTCCCCAATATATTCCTGACTGTTCTGGGTTGCCTGATTCATGCTCTAGGATGCACCACCCTGGGTGTGTGCACTGGGAGGGCCCAATCCTGCAACTCGCACTGGGCCACACAACTGGGCAGCCTCCATCGGGGAGAAGACAGGAGCCTCAGTTTCCCCATCTGTATATTGGGGTAGTGTTTCCATCTCCAAGGTTGTATCTTCAGGAGGTAAGGTTTGCAAATTACTGAGCCATGTGCCCACCTGGGATGTTTTCTATCATTATTATTGTCACTATGTTTTGACTATAGATCCTCAAGGTGATAAATTTATAAGAAGAAAAAAATCACCATATGATATTATTAAAATAAAATTCTGCATTATCATTTTTCTGCATTCAAAAAAAGTTTAAAGCCCAACCTTTTGGGGGGGGAATATGTAAATGGTAGTTTTTCAGCTGTTTGTTCTTGTAAAGTCCTGTCTTTTATTCTGTCCTCTTGATTTCTGATGTTAAAATGTCCTTTCTTTCATGACATGATAGCAGCAGTAGGTTGTAAAAAATATCCTTGCTTGCCAAAGTAAAAAAAGTTTG
The DNA here is from genome assembly GCA_027257055.1 of Cephalopachus bancanus. Lineage (NCBI taxonomy): Eukaryota > Metazoa > Chordata > Mammalia > Primates > Tarsiidae > Cephalopachus > Cephalopachus bancanus. The sequence continues at coordinate 1,721,369 of JAPVLO010000342.1, read as the reverse complement.
TAACTTATCTTATTTTCAATCTCTGATTTGGAGGGTGAAGAGCTTCTGGCTTCTGCAGTTTTACTTGAAGGGTAATGGCCAGGAAAAGGATTTGAGGTGGCACAGGCTGTTCTCAGTAGTGAGTTTAAAAATCCCACAAAACCTTGGCCTGAGCCTCCTGTGTCTTGGGCACTGGGGACATTCCAAATGGTGGCAGAATGCCTGTTCACAATGGGGAGAAGAATGGAAGGCAACCAGAGTGACTGCGTCCATTCATGCTACAAGTGTTTATTAAGCACTTACTACATGCCAGCCACTGTCCTAGTGTTACAGCAGTGAACATAATAGGCAGATTCTCTGCTCTTGTGAAGCCCACACTCTAATGGGCTTGATAGGTTTACCCTTTAGCAACCCTGGTGAGCTAGGCATGAAGCCTCCATTACCAATATGCGAAAACTGAAACAAGAAGGTTGAGTCACCAGCAGTAGCTCCGGTCTAGTGCCCTGGTCTGTCTTCTAAAGTTGTGTTCTTCCTATAAAGGCAGGCCCCTCCCAATGGTCATGCTGGGGGAGCAGTCTGACATCTGGACACTCAGTTACCCAGTGGGCATGGAAAGGTTGGTTTTAAGAGCTAAACTGCTCTATGCAAACTTCACTCCAGAGCTATCGCATCAGCAGAAGCCCCATGCCCTGATGAGACGTGTGTATCCCATTCTTTAAACTAGTCTTGGGTAGCAACCAGATGATGGAAGAGTCCCAGTTCTGCCACTAACAGCTGGGTGGCATTGAGGCCTTCATTTATCCCCTTCATCTGACTATGGCCAAAATATGTCTTCCTGGCAGAGCTTCTGCAACTGTTCACAGAACAGCATATGTGAAAGCACTGAGCTCACTGCCTGGCAAATATAGTTGCTCAATAAACGTTAGTTGACTAGGAATCAGAAAAATGGAGGCATAGGCAGTGAGCCTAATTCCTGAGACTGCAGACTTCATTTGGCTCATTGATTTGCTTTTAAGCGATTGATTTTATATGCCAGGGCACACATCAGGAAGGTGAAGGGAACCCAATTTAGCAAGCCAGTTTTATCTGATGTGGATGTGATCTGTGATTGAAATAAGAAGCGTTTCTACACAGGGCAACTGAACGCTCTATACATGGACGGCTCAGCACACTCACCTATGGATTGTGTGTATCTCAGTGTCCACTGGCACATCGGCACCAGTCAGGTCCCTTTCACCCCTCTTCTAAGGCTAGCTGGAGGGGTCGGGAAGCAGAGTTGCTTCAGAAAGCCCAAGGAGTCAAGCACCTCCTTATCCGTGCTGCCTCTGCCACTTAAGATGACAGCCTGATTTTCTGAGTGAATGGGAAACTCAGCACCTTCAATGACCAAGGAGCAAGCCAGTCAGGACATCGGACCTGGTAGTTTTTTCGAATGTCGGTGAGGATGACGGCAATGGTACCAGTGGGACTCCCAGTCAAAGCATTGGATTTCATTGTCTTGATGCAAGAAAGTGGTGATAGTGTTGGATCAACCAGGAGGGGCTGAGGGACTGCTTCTTTGGAAAGAAAGCCGACCCCTCCTTCCAATGAGGAAGTAGATAGAGAACAGGCACAGCTGTGTAGGCCTTCATGCAGACCGGAAGGAGGAGTGGTTCTCATACGCGGCTTCTGGGAGTAAGGACCAGAATCATGTCACCCAGAGAAGAGGCCAAAGTCAGAGGCAAGTGTCCAGATGAGTCCTTAAGCCTACTGGAGGTGGGTGTCAGGAGCAGAGGCAAGGAGCTGAAATAAGGAAAAGCAGCCTAGGGTACGGGGTGGGGGCTGGGAGGTGGCTTGGTGGGAGGGCTCTGCCCAGTCCCCGTTCCTCTCTGCCCTGGGCACTAGTCAGGGCAAAGGTCCAGCCACTAGCCCGGACGTGGGTCAGAATGGGCATGGTGCCCACACAGACTTGAGGTGGAGGCACCTGGACTCCTGGGCCAGTGTTCTACGGATGGCAATTGGAATTCATCCTGGAGGTAAGATTGTTCAGATGACTCTGGCTGAGAGGACTGCAGGGCTACGAAGACCTGACAGGTCACCATGCACTCGGTAGGCTGAGGGCCCTGGTGAAGACCTGGACAATCTCGGGAAGTTCAGGGAGCCTCTCTGGGCCTGGCCAGCACTCTGTGTTCTAGCTCCTGGGTGGCCTCCGCCTCCACAGATCCCTCGCCTTTCCGTCTCAGACTGCCAATGCCTGAACCCCGATGACTGACGTCTCATGTGGCTGGCGGCCAAGCATGTGTTCCGACAGACTGTGACACCCACACAGCTGGTGGGTTTGGGAACGTCTATGGCAAGAGACATGTATGCGGGTAGCTTTATTGCCTATTGATCGCAGCCCTGACAAAGTCAAAGTTCCCTCCTTTGATCCTCTGGGTACGCATCAGGAGGCCCCCTCCTCACTTAGCCTGAAAAAAGTAGAGAACTGAAGCAATTACCTAGATTATTTTTAGGAAAGTCCCAACATTGCATAGGTTGGGGGAAATGCAAGAGGCACCTTCTCTTTAAAAATCCTACCTTCTCTATTTCAGTTGCTTAAAAAAAATATTGTTTTGAAGTTACTAGCTGTGGACTCAGCTGGGATCTTATTGTGCTCCCTCTGGAAATCACATCAGCCTCAATCTTGCCCACCCCTCACTGGATGATTGCAGTATTGAGTTAAAACTGAACAGATTAGTAGATAGATTTTCATCTTTGTGCTACACAATAAACAGCATTGGAAAGAGCACACCGAGAGGATTACTGGATAAAAACCTAATCAATTCAATCAGAAGGAAAGGAGTCTCGGCTATGACAGTCGGGGTGTCAACAAACACCTGGCAGAGAGGAGCTGAAGTCTTCTCTGGGAACCACTGAGTCATCCCTCTAAGACCAGAGGCTCTTGTTGGTTCTCAGCCCTCCCTTCTCTGACCATCAGCACGCTCTGATGACCTTTCCCCAGCAGGTTCTAAGTCTATGCTTACCAGTCCAGGTCTTGGGCGAATTCACCAGCCTCAAGATCTGGACTTGGACTGTCTTCCTGAGCCTGGTATGCCACATGTGCCCATGTGCTCACAGAACCCTATTTTCCCCTGAGCCTCATTTTGTGTGTTTGGCCCTACAAGTGGCCTCTACCTTGTGTCTTGGTATTATCGTTTGCATGCCCCATTGTGTTTAGAATGATGCCCAGCACAAGTAATTTATTTTTTGGATGATGAAGAGTGATGCATTATCAGGGGACTCTTCTCTGCCCATGTCAAGTCCCAACATAGGAGTAATTGTTATACTTTGAACAGGATACAAGGGCTCTGGGCTTCAAAATCCATCCTAAACACACAAGATCCTGGGCTGATGGCAGTGCTGCTAGTCCTGCCTGTGGGGGTTCTCACCCAGGCTGGGATGAGGCAGGAAGGGCTCAGGGTCTGTGTGGGCAGGACCTCCAGGTGGGCAGTTATCTGTGTCTAAAGATATTCATGAAGGAGGAGACAGACAACACGTCCTGCCTGCTGATCATACGGGTGTGACACTGGGGATCGTAAGGAGCACTTCAGCCAGTGTCATCAGTGCCTCCCATTCAAGTTTGCCTTATGTCATATCCTCACAACATGCAGGAGGCATCCCAGACTCCTTCCTGCTTATAACTCAACAGACTGCATTGGTTGAATTTACTTCCGATCATCCTTTTGTTTGCTAATTCTGGAGGTGTCCATTTTCTAGTAGTAAAATACAAATCCTTTCACTGGTGTTATCAAATTTAACTCAGTATTAACAATCACTAGCTCGATCCAAGGGGTTTCATCTCTCTAACCTACGAGGTCTCCTAAGAAATTGATTTGCAAGCATGTTGTGTCTTTGGGGCTGGATGCTCAGCTTGTGTGCACACACACACAACTCCCGCATGACCTCCCTGCTGGCATGGCCAGCAGAGATTCAAACACAGGGAGGATGCTGTGTCAGCACAGCAATGAGAAGACACTCTCCACATGCCGGAGAGGTCAGAGAATGGCTGGACGTTGGGCTGCCTGAACTCCTCCCTCATGCTTCTGTCTGAGCCTCAAGTTCAGACTCCTGCCGCCTGCACTCACACCTGCTCTGGGCCCAGCAGTTGGGTGGTGCCTCCCAGCTCTCTGTGTTTCAGAATTCAGCTTTTCTTTGTTCTCAGCTTCGTACATTCTTCTGGTTTTGATGTTCTCTGGGGTCTCAGGTAAGAAATTCCATTTTCCTTTTGCATTCACTGCAGGGTAACACCACTCAGACGCTTCTCAATGGAACTACCAATCGTCCTGGTGCTGATCTCTGTATACAGCTCTGCTAGGCTGCTGTAGTGGCAGAGAAAGCCTACACTCAGGGTTTGAATACGCCTGACTAGAAAGCCAGGCTACACCTCCTTGGGTACCTGGCAGGGTATCCTGCCTGCTGTGTGCTCTTGAGAAATTTTGTGCCTAAACAGATGACCCACCATCTGGCAGTTAACTCTGGTGAGTCATGGGGCTAGGAAGGGTAGATCCTTGGTTTTCTTTGCCAGAAGTAATGGGCATCTATTGTTTTTGTCTACTCAGCATTTTCTTTTCCCTTCTTATAATAGCCAAATCTTCTGTTTCAATGATGAACAGATAATTTAAATAAACTTAGTGATTTAAATATTTTTATAATTATCCTTTATGATTCTGTGGATTTACTGCACACCGCTGGGCTGTTCTTCACCTGGACAGTCAAATTTTCCTGTCCTTACTTCCACTGCCACAAGCCTCACCCTAGGCCCAAGAATAGGTACCATGACACTAGTTGAGTTATCCAGAACCCTTCCTTGAGATTTAATATATGGGCAACAGGAGAGGCAGACTTCCCTCTTTATTCAGGGACTGAGTAGGTGAGGTGACATTTGCCTAAAACTGTCTGTAGCCAGAGAGCTCCTCTAAGTCACTTGTTGTGGAAACTCATCTGATTAGGAAACATTGATGCAAATACTCAGAAAGGAGTGGGGTGAAGTGGGGGAGGGAGAGAGGTTGAGAGGATGAGATAATGAGGAAGACAACAACAACAGGGATGAGAATCGTTGAGGCCTGGAGTCCCCAGACTTCCAATTACATAAGCCAAAAAATTCTCTATTTTGCTAAAGTTAGTTCGAGTTAGTTCCTGTCACCTGTGATCGAAAAAGTTCTGGGCTAGGAGAAAGTCATACATTAGGGTTTGGTTTCCTGTCTAGAAAATAGTAATGGTAGTACCACCTATTATTATATAAACCAGGTACTGTGCCAGGTGCACTACAAAGTTTTTTTTTTTTCAATTAATGCTCATAAGAACCCTAGAGGATAGATACTATTGTACCCATTTTATTGGAAATTGAAGCTCAGAGACATTCAGGCCCTACTCACAATTAACACCAGCAAATGGTGTAGCCCTGCCTTCAACTTTTTGGATAACCAATCCTATGAGCCATCCATTGCTCTGCATTGCCCCATGCAGAGTGTGTAGATCAGTCAGACAAGGCATGGTTAGAGTGAGACTTGGCATGACTTTTTGGGACCAGGGTGCCAACAATACAAGGCCACTGGGAGAAAAGAAAAGAAAAGGAAAGAAAATCCCTTGGTCCCTCTCTCTAAATCCTCCTTCTTTGGGACATCTTTCTAGAATCACCAACTCATGGCCAAAGACAAGCAGAAGCAAGACATAGGTAATTCTAACATTTTGGGAAGGAAGTGTCTCTTTACATCTCAGACAGAGTGTGTAGTTTTAACACACTTGAATTTTGAGGCAGAGGAGAGGGAATTAATAAGGAGTGCAGGTCTCCCTGCTCTGGCCTGGGGGCACTCAGGGTTCTGTCTAAGCTTCCAGGTCCCCTGCGCTGTGCTCTCAGCTTTCCTTTGGGAATCACTTCCTTTCTGTTGTTTGCAGGTCACTCTGACAATTGCCAGCCACAAGGGTGTCTAACAAGGAGGTAAGCATAGCAGAGTGAATTAGGGCAGTTTGGGGATTGGACAGTTTGCTAAATACAAGAACAACTCTTCTACCCCATCCTAAACATGCATTTCAATACCCATTAGCCACAGGGGTTTGTTCAAGGCCAAGATGCCAGAGTTGAAGAATGGTCTGCATAAGAAAGAGATTCACGCATTTCACTAATATTTACTGAGCACCTACAATGTACCAGACTTGACCACCAGTAAGCCTTTGATGCTGCTTCTGGTATCAGGAACTTATTCAAAATCTCATCCCTATGCTGCCTGCTCTCTGGCCCTAGGCAAGATTTATGCAGAATTCAGTTTGCTTCCTGATGAAAATGAACTTGAGGCCCTAGTGAAATAAATAAGTAAGCACACACCTGATGTATCCAACACCTCTTTCTGTCACTCTTGGCTCTGCCTGGGGCTTGGCTTGGGCTGTCCAGATCGAGACAGCTCTTAAATGACACATGCCCATCCTGAGACCCTGGAGATATGATGGCTCCTCCACCAAACCTCTCTGGTTAGGAAGGTCTCTGCCTCCTGGCACTGGGAATGATTGGCTTTGCCATAACTATCCCCCTTCCCCTTCTTCCTTTTTATGGCCTGGGTTTGGACATCATTTCATAAGGTCCAGATTCTCTGATGCTCTTCAGAATAACCTTCAGGGCTCCTTTCACTGGAATCTGGAAGAGCTCTTACTTGCCAAGAGTTGTTAATATCTAGCTCACATCAGCAGTAACTGACCAAGTGTCTTCTCCCCATTTGAGCGAGAGGAGGGGGGATTGAGGGAGGCCAGGTAGGGACAGGAAACATTGACTGGCAATTGGGGAAAAGAGATTTTGGACCAACTGTGTCCTAGTAGGTGTGACTGTGGATGTCACACCTACTGCCCAGCCCCTGCTGCCTGCCATAACAGTCCTGTCCAGTCCACCTGATGTAATAGTAGAAGCCCCTTCCCCTCTAGAAAGTAGGTTATGGACTATTTGGATGCTTGCAGATATAACTCATCAGCTGGTAAACCACTGACCCATCTGCCTGCCTTTTTGACTGGATACCCCTCCCCAAAGGAAAGGATCCCTGCACCTCCTCCTGCCTCTCCCTTACTCAAAGCATACGGGGATGCTGACCCTTCTCCGGATCCTGGTGGCTCCCTTTGCTGGAACTGGATGCTGTTTTAGGGTCCTTCCTATACCTACTTAGCCGAAGTAATAGTGTCTGTAATAGTGTGCTCAGGCGATTGTCACAAAATGCCACACACTGGGAGGCTTAGAAATTTATGTGTAACATTAGAAATTTATGTCTTCTCAGTTCTGGAGGCTGAAAGTCCAAGATCAAGGGCGGGACTGGTTACTGGCAAAGTATCTCTTCTGGCTTGCAGATGAAGCCTTCTACCTGTGACCTCACATGGTCTTTTCTCTGTGAGCACATGTGAAAAGAGAGAGTGCGCTCTGGTGTCTCTTCCTTTTCTAACAAGGACCCCAGTCCTATCAGATTAGGGTCCCACCCTGATAACCTCACATAAGTCCAAAATTACCCCCTTAAAGGCCCTGTCTCCAAACAGTCACAGTGCGGTTAGGGCTTCAACATATGAATTTTGGGGGAGAAACAATTCAGGGCCTAATGGTCTCCTACCCTGGGATGAATCCAAACATAGCCCAGGACTCTAAAGGTCACCATTCACCCCTCCCTTCTCAACCCTCCTCCTTTGAACTAGAATTCTTAAAAGCCAAGGCTGAACTTGAGCTTGCCCCATGTCCAAGAAAATGTGATTAAAAAGATCACAGAAATCTCTCTACCCTAAAAGACCCAGAAGCTTTCCCTGAACTCTGAGCAGATGTGTGGCATCTCACTTATTTCCTCAGTCTGATTCCACAGTTCTCCACCCAACTCCCACCTGCTCTTCCGAGCAGGGCTGGGGCCATGTGCCAGTTTCCTGAGGTGCATCAAACCCCAGGAGCCCTCTTCTCTGCTTGCCTCATCGTCTCCTGCACTTCCACTGAGAAGCCCCTCATAGAGGTGGGAGGGTCTGAGCCAGGAAATCAGGTGAAGGAAAGCAAAATATTTTACCCTAAAATGTGTTTTTGGGGCATACTTTGAAATGGCTGTGCAAAGAGCCAGCAAATAGAAGTAGCAAAGCTGTCTTTTGTAGGGGAGATTTGCATCTGTACAGACTCTGTTGATGCAGTCAGGCCTTCCCTTGTCTGATTTAGGAAAGATTAACTGAGAGTCTGACACCTTTAATGGTCTGAAGGAAACATTTGCTGTCTATTCTCTCTGAGGGCTGCTACCTGTGAGGTTTCATCTACATAGCAAGACCACCTTTGCTAGCCAGCCCTTCTCTCCTCTCCCTCCCACAACCTGTCTTGCCACTGTCACCTGATTTACCACCATAACCTGTTTTTGGCCATGGTCTGAGCCCCTATTCTTTCTGTGACCTCAGGATGACCTATAAGCTTTTACACTCCCTTGAGAATTGGGTGATCACTCTCTGATTCTCCCTGAGTACAAGTTAACAAATTTTGTATGCCTTTTCTCCAATTAGTCTGCCTTTTGTGAGCTGATTTTTCCGTGAACCTTCGGAGGGTAAAGGGGAAGTTTTCCCCTGGCCTCTGAAGAGAATGTGCGGATAAGGGTGGGAGGACTTGGAGTTGGGGGAGGGAATGCCCTAAGTGGAATCTCAGTGTGGGTTTGTTGAGCAACATCCCTGAAGGTAGACACACCAGGGAGGAAGGAAGATTAGGCAGACATTGAGAGCAGCCACCTCAAGCACAGCCACCTGTCTTTGCCAAGCCTGGAGTGGAGCCTGCTGTGGTCTGGTTGCTGGACGCTTTCTCAAGCAAGTGATGGTGAGAGGGCACACGGCCCTTGGGGCCAGGCTATGCCCTGTGGGGACAGCTCAGCTCTTTCACGTTAAGTGGACTTCATGTCCCTTTTTCTTTCAAACCCTGTTGAATGCTAAAACATACCCTGCTTCATTCTTCCCTGGTTTAGGATTTTGCCTCTCAAGGGCACCAGAGGGAGACATCCCCACAGGCCCTGTGGGAGGCGCTTTTTCTCCTGCATCAGGGACCATATGATAGGCCTGGGGTGAAGCTGCCCCTGTGATGCCCCAAGGACTTGCCCTACCTTCCTGTCTGTAGGAAGCATAGAGACCCTGCTGACCTCCTGCAGGCCCCAAATGGGTTCAGAAGTTGCTGGGGACCTATGAGAACTTCCTGACCTGTCTCCCACTAAGTGCTTCCCACTATGTCCCTGTGTAGGTCGCCCCGGCCTCATCTCCCTCCCGTCAGCTCATTCATTATTCATTCATTCCACAAATATGGCATGCAGATTCTAACTATGAGCTGGGGCTACAAAAATGAACAAATTAGGTCCCCGGTCTCATGTAGCTCATTGACTAATTTGGAACAATAAAAACATAAAGGGAATATACTCTAACAAGGAAGGTTAAGGGTATTATGGGAGCACCTAGTTGGGGCCTGTGATGGTTTCCCAGGGATACCGTAACAAATAACCACAATTTGGTGGTTTAAAACAACAGAAATGTATTCTCTTATAGTCCTGGAGACCATAAATCCAAAGTCAAGGTGTTGCCCTGGCCATGCTCCCTGGGAAGGCTCCAGGTGAGGATTCTGTCCTATTATTTCCTCAATTCTGGTGGTTGCTGGTGAGCCTTGGCATTACTTGGCTTACAGCTGCACCTCTGCCTTCATGGGCACATGGTGTCCTCCTGTGTGTGTGTCCAAATGTCCCTAGTCTTACAAGGACACCAGTTATTGGATTAGGGCCCATCCCAATCCAGTATGATCTCAACTCAGTTATATCTACAAAGACCCTATCTCTAAATAAGGTCACATTCACAGGTACTTAGAGTTTTAGGACTTAAGCATGTCTTTCAGGGGGACACAATTCAACCACAACAGGGCCCTTAGCATGGTCTTAGATCAGCAGAGCAGGCTTTCAGGAGAAAGTGAAATTAAGATTTAGAAGGGAATAAGAGCCAGCCAGGTAAAGAATGAGGAGAGAAAAATATGTGGGAAGTCTATGGGCAGGTGAGAGCTTGGAGCATTTGAGTTGACAAAGGACATTCAGTCTGGCATTCACTGGAAGGAGGAGTGATATGGGATGGAACTAGTGCCATGTTACTTACATGTTAAGGAGACTGGATTCTATCCTCAAGGCAATGGGAAGCTACTGAAAATCTTTATGGAAAAAATGGATATGGCCATATTGGAATTATATAAACACCACTCTTAAGGCTTTGTGAGAGGGGGCTCTAGGGACATGGGTGAGGAAGCTTTGTCATGGTCCAAAGTAAAGATGTTGGCCATTGCCTTGCTAGACTCTGGTGTGGCCATGTGCTCTTTGAGGGATGGCTGTTGCCATGCTTCTTGGCTTTGGCCCCCTCCCCCACCTTGGGGAGGTGAATTTTCTCTCTCCCTTCTCTTTCTCTCTCTAATTTACTTTTAAATAAACTTTTATTTCTTTGTCAGTCTTTGAGTTGTAATTCTTTACATTACTCAGATCTCTGGGTTACTGGTGCCGTGCCTCCCCTCCCCTCTCCATCTCTCCATCCACCCTCACCCTATCCAGACCCTAACATGTACTACTACTAAAAAAATAAAAGAAGCCTGGGTTCATGCCTATAATCCCAGCACTTTGGGAGGCTGAGGTGAGAGGATTGCCTGAGCCCATGGGTTCGAGACCAGCCTGGGCAACTTGGCGAGACTTCATCTCTACAATAAATAAAAAAATTAGTCAGGTAAGGTGTGCCTGTAGTTCCAGCTACCTGGAAGGCTGAGGTGGAAGGATCACCTGATCTCAGCAGCCTGGGCGACAGAGTGAGACTCCAACTCCCAAAAATAAAAATAGAAATAAACAAAGTAAAGATGTTGGCTTCAACTATGGTCAGGGCATAGGAAATGGAGAGAAGTGGGTGAATTGGGCAGATACTTATGAAGTGGAATCAACAAGACCATATGATTGGAGGAATGTGGGGAGATGAAGGAGAGGGATAAACGGGTTTTTCAGCAGGTCTCTGGTTCAAGAGATTCCCAGAAAGAATAGATCACACCTCCCAGGGGAGCTCCTTCCAAGGAAGGGGTCCCTTACACAAGGATTGTGCAGAGATGTGTTGGGCTTTGATGTAAAATGCTCACAGCATTTACACCGTGAGGAGCCAAATGCCCAGAGGGTGAGGAACCTGTTGCTCTTCAAAGAAAGCAGGTTTCTACCAACATGGTACAGCCACAGATTGTGACATTATTTGGAGGAAGAAACCTTAAAAGGGGAATGGCCCAGTCCAGGACATTACATTTAAGACTGGAATGAGTGGTAGGAGCACTGCAGGGGCAGGCAAGAGTTAGAGAGGGTGTGGCAAGCGTCAGGCAGAACAAGCTCTGGGTCTCTATCCCAACTGATCTTCTTCTGGTCTTTTGAGTTTACAGCATCCTCCCATCCCCCATCTCCTCCTCTTCCAAGCAATACTTTAGATTGATGATTTATCGGCCCCTTTCCCTATGCCCCACCCTTGCTGGTCTGCTCAGCTCCTGGGGCTCTTTTGCAGGCCTCTCAATGGGGTCACAGGCACTCCCTCCCTGTCCCACGAGGGCCTCCCCCGCACCCCAGCTGCTGATCCAGCACCTCTCCCAGCAGAAAGCAGCTGACCAAGAAACATGGAAATGAAGTTACATTTTAGATTCTGAGAATTAGAGAGGTTTTGGAATACTTGGAGGAAAAAACCCCAGGATAATTAGAGTTGTTATTTATGAAGCCAGGCACCGTGCGAAGAGAATTGCATGCATCATCTCATCTGATCTCTACAATCCTCCAAGTGTTACTATCTCTGTTTTACAGATGAGGTGCTGGAGGCGTAGAGTGTTAAGTGACCTGTCCACAGTCACACAATTTGCCCAAGCCAAGATGGAAAGTCAGGTCTGTTTGATTTTAAAGACCATGCTGACAATGCCTCTGTTTCCTGTCTCCTAGCATCTGACTGTGAGCGTGCTGGCTCCACCAGGGATCTTCATTGCACCACGTCCCTTCATGACCCCATCAGTCAGAGGGGGATGGTCCCATCCCAAATCCCAAAGTCAAACCCACAGCCAGGCTCAATGAACTAAAAGAAAAAAAGAATCTTTGATATAGAAATGGTGTTAACCATGCTCCTTGTCTCATAACTCATTATCATAAAAAGTCTGTGCAAGGCCTTCTATTGTTTTATGGGGTTTTTCCCACTCTCTCTGCAGTCCTCACTCCTACTCCCTTTCTTCTCATAAGTACTCACTCCAGGGTATTTGATATATTGCCTTACATACTCATGGATGCTTGTTAAAATCTATTGTTGTTTTGTGGTGTGTATGTGTTTTTAATTTACAGTAATGGTATTGTGCTATAAATCTTGTTCTGTTTCTTACTTTTTTTAAACTCTGAGCTATGCTTTTTAAGATTTATTCCTTTTGCTCTTTACATAGCTAGTTCATAGCTTCAACAGCATCCACCATCTTTTTCCTGTCCATTATCCTAGGCTTCAACTAACCAGAAACAGTACCTGGGTGATCATTCTGGAACATGTCTCTCACGAATCTGTTCAGCAACGGTTTTGGGCTCTCAACCCAGGAGAGAATTGCTGGATCATGAACTTTACATAAATGTAATTTCACTAAATATTGCCATAACATTTTCCAGAATGGATCTATCATTTTCTGTTATGAGTAACGATTCATCTCTTGATTTTTCTTTTCTCCAACTGTTGGTTTTAGCCATCTAATTGTGAGATTGGCTGGCACCCAAAGGAGGGGATTACAAGACTATGAAGCTAAGCCAGTCACTTTCCCTGGGATAACAGCTCTAGCTCTTCCTCAGCTGCTGGCATCGAGAACTGCTTACCCACCTACCCTGCCTTATCCTGTGGCATCTATGAATCTCTCCTTTCTCTGTCTTGACTCGTTTTGCCTTATGTAATCAGAGCCACCAATCAACATCAGGTCGAAATCAAAATTAGTTGTGTTGTTAAATGTTCTTTTGTCTGAGGGTGGTGAGCCTACCATTAGCCCTTGCTAAGCTGCCTCCAAATTTGGCTGGGACTTTTCTTCATTCAGGGTCTCAGTTTTCCTAGCCCTCTAAATCTCAGCTACTCGTTCCTCCTCCCAGCCAGACACACCATCTTACCTAGGTGGAAATCCCAGGATGTCTCGGACAGGTAACTATTTGCATTACTAGCCAAGTAACTTGCAGAGAACTTGCTTTGGCTTCATGCTATTGTAGAAAGACTCTGATTTCTTTAGGGGATTCATTGGAATGAATCCATGCTCCCACCCTATCTCCTGGGAAGAGTACAATTTTCTTTGTATTTCTAAGTTTGGGTTTCTTCCTGCTTGGCCATCAAGCTCCATTGTGGAATAGAGAGGTGAAATAAGTCCTCTATGTTTCAGAATTTGACAGAGGAGCTGGTCTGATGTTGAGAGACACTCTAGGACTGACACTCAATTCCTGAGTACCAATTCAGATACAGTATCCATGAGGTAATTATGCATAAGTAGAAGAGAAAGCAAAGAAGCTGATGTTTGGAAAGAACTAGGATGAAGCAGAAGAGCCTAGCAAAGCAGGAATGAAAGATCATGAGGAACTTGAGAACAGAAGCAGAAAGGGGGAGAATCACTGCTCAATAACTGTATTAGTTTCCTGTTGTCTCAAAAAATACTACATAACAAGCAGCCACAAAAATCTCAAGGCCACACAAGTATTTATTTAGCTTGTGCATCTCGTGGTCAACTGAGACTGGCTGATACAGGCTGGGCTCAGTTAGTTGGTTCTGTTGGTCTCAACCAGGCTCAGCTATGCATAGGTGTTGGCTGGAGATGGCTGATCTGGGTTGGGCTCCCACGGTGGTAACTCAGCTCCACATATCTCTCATTTTCATCTTGGGACAAATGGGCATGTTGTTCTGATGGCAATGGCAAAGTGCAATATGACAAGCCCTGCCGTGCACATGGTTTCCAAAGCATCGGTTTCATGTAGCTTCAACATGATTCCAAACACAGAATTTCTACATGAATGATAAATGTTTTGCTGTGAAAAGAGCTTCAGGTGAATGTTCCCTACTCTCTAGAATGTGACAGTGAACTTCTCCCCTTGGGAATGCTATATCATGTTTTATCAGACCCCAGAAGTGAATTACTGATCTCCACTACTGGACTTCAAAATACTTATAAGCCTAAGTTTGACAGACACTTTGTGAGTTTAAGCCATGTATGCTATGCCAGGCTGTATTCTGTCAGTCTCTTTTCCAAGACCCACAGCTCAGGCTGTGACAGGGCCGTACCCTGTTACCTTAAGAGCTTTTCCCAGAAGCCTCATCCACTGATCCTGTACCACCCTCTATTGCCATGGGACCTACATGTGACTGAAGACCTCCACTGTGTAAGATGCCATCTTTCCTGAGAACCTCTGGAATAGAACGTATACCTCAAACTTTAGTTAGATGTTACTTTCCACAGAGGCCTTTTTCCACCTAGCTGTTGCTCAATGACTAGCCTTTAATTTTGGAGCTCACTTACACTGTGGTTCATGTACCTTGTCTGTCTATTGAGTATATTTCCTATGAAGTTTGTTCATGCCATTCTCCTGCCTTTTAAATATTATAAACTTAAGGGAGGAAGAAAATTATTTTTTATGGCAATAAACCACATGATCTGTGAAATAATACCTTGATCACCTCCTTATTGTAATCACATAAAACACTTGGTCACATGATGCTGGTTGTGATTTCATTGGCCAAGCAAGTCACATAACAAAGGGTATACAAACAGTGGAGGGGTAAAGATTTTAGGACATGAATGAACATTATCATCCACACTTTTTATTTCTATGAGGCCTAGTTGTACTCCATTTACTTTATTTCATTTGCGCTTTTCTCCCCCTTTCTGACCAAGGAAGCAAAAAATCTAACTCTTCTTTCTGCCATTTTCCTTGAGATTTCAGGATATGGCTGAGGTGACGAACTTGACTTCTCCTTTGCCTCTTTTTTACAGCAGAGAACGTTGGCCAGCAGACATCTAGGACTCATGACAAGGAGAGGGTGATGAATTTGACCAGTCAAGGAGAAATGACCAAGAAAGGAGGGTTGAACCTAGATACTTGCCCAAATCATACATCTGAGGGAGCCCAGTGGTCTCTGTTCCTCCTGCCCAGGTCTGCTCTCAGTGGAACTTTCTGGAGAGGTGAGGTATGCTGGGTACAGCCTCAGAGTGCCAGGTGCAGTGGTTCTCAGCATCACTTGGAATGTCAGAGAGGTCTGTGTGGGTCAATGTAGAGGATATCAAAAAATTACTTGTCTCAAGGAGGAAGGAAGGACCGGCATGAAGTAGGCCCAGAGGTCAGAATCCAACTAATGAAGCTGGGAGTTATTTTCAGGCCCAAGTCTAATGGAGAGCTGGAGTGAGATAAGGCACTAGCCCATGACATAAGGGCAGCAAGGAAGGTTCCAGCTCCAGGCTCCCATGAGCGCCTGAAATTTTGCTCATCCAGGCCAAAGAAACGGAACAGCATAGATTCCCAAACATGAACAGCTCCTGATGTCTTTCCAGAGCTGGCTTCCACTGACTCAAGGCCATGGGGTGGAGCCTTCATGCATGTGTGTGTGTGTGTGTGTGTGTGTGTTTTACCATTGCACTTCAATGATGCTGGGGCAGGTAGGTTCTACGGAAGCAAGCATGCAGAAGCCTATGTTTCTAGGCAGAAACTTCCTCTACTATCTTCCCTTCCTCCTACCTTCTTGGAGAGTGGGAACAGCCTGGGTTGCCCCTGCTGCCTGCTAATGCTGTTGCAGAGTTATGGGTGGTCCCAGTGGCCCTATCCCTCACTTACAACAACTGCTCAGGAGCCAGATTCTTGGGAGTTTTATGGGAGATGAGGATGTATGAACCAGAACAAGTTTGACTCCCTGACCCCCCATTGAACTGGAAACAGGAAAAGTGAAATCAATTCTGGTAACCTGAGCAGCAGGAGAAAGCAGGCAAGAGTAACGGGAAACTGTCAAGGCCATTTTCTCACCTGTACAACAGGGAAGAGGAGAAAAAACTAGCCAATAACAACACAACGATTGTGTATTGATGTCTGCTACATGGCAGACCTGACAAATGGGATGTAAAAGTGCACACGATTTGGTCCCGAAACTGGTGCTAGTGTGGTTGAGGATGTGGGGGCGGGGGCATACACGTAGACAGACAGATACAACTTGCTGTGATGGGAGAAAAGACAGAGTGCTGTTTGAGCCCAGAGAAGGCAAGATCAGCCAGCATAGGCAGGGAGGCCATGTCCACCAGTGCAAGCTAGGTTATGCTGCGGTAACAAATGTATCCCAGACCTTAAGGTTCAAAACAAAGGTTTCCTTTTCCACTGTGGGTTGGTAGGGGTCTCTACCCTCCATTATCATTCTTCCTCTGGGACCCAGTTAAAAGAAGAGCTGCCACTTGGACTGTTGCTGATTGTTAGGCTAGTGAGAAAGAGGGTTCTAGAAAGGGTTCTAGTCTTACTGGGCAAGCAAACGTTCAGATCCAGAACTGACACACATCACTCTTGCTCATGACTCATTGGCCAAAACTAGTCACATGGCCTCAAAAGCAACAGGCTAGGACGTGCAATTCTATAGTATGCCCAGCATGTGAGGGGAAGGAAAGATCTGTTGAACAGTTCTCAGAACTGCTGCAGAAGGTTGGAGACACTTCACAGAGGAGGAGAGTCTTGGGATAGGGTTTGAAGAAGAAGCAGACGATGAGTCGGAGAAGAGGGAAGGACCTTTTTGGCTTGGAGCCTTCATGAAAATGTAAAAATGTAAGGTTTGTTCCAGAAACCCTGAGGACATCAGTGAAGCTGGAGCCCAGAGTAGTGGGTGGTGGAGGGAGGGGAGTGAGGGCAGCCTTAGTGTAAAGCTTCTGGTGAGCCTTGCTGGGCAATTTGGAGTTTATCCTTCAGCACTGCGCAGACAGCAGGCATCTCTGAGCAGCACGGTGCTAGGGATGCTTAAAAGGGAAATGCCCGGGAGGATTTGGGGAGAGCTATATTGGGCACTCGACTTCCCAGGCAGAGGCCTGCAGTCAGCCGGCCTCAGCCCTCATTGTCTTTGTTTCCCTGGATAATGCTTTTTATAACTCTGTCATATCCAGCACTTGCTCTTATTTTAAAGATTTTAAAAACCTGCTGTTTTGGCTGGGGCACAGTTTGGGATTCTTAGGTTGAATGAAATCGTGTTTTTTGTTGGGCTTTGGAGACAACATATATGAATGATATCACCGATGCCAAGAGCTTGGGAGCTGCTGGGTGTATCAGAGGTCATTCTCAGTGCCCCCATTAGGACTGTATATCACAAGAGAGGGCAATATGATTTTGTGATGAGACTTCTGAGGACAAATGTCTCTGAAGAGGGTATACAGCTGCATCTTCAAGTCCCCATCTCCCATCTCTCTAGATAATTCCCTTGTCAACATAAAGACAGGAGGCTGAGCAGGGAGGGAACTGTGAAAGGAGTTGCAATGTGGAAAGGGCTTAGCCTAAAATACCTTTGTCAAAGTTGAGTCCTTGGAAGCACGTTTGAGTCATTGCACTATGACAGAGGAGTTTTCACAGATGGTGCCCTCTTTAGGGGAGATACCTTAGCACCCTCTCTCCTGCTTGCACAGATAGGAGAGGACTTTAGTTCTGGTTCCCAGGTAAGTGTCAGAGAAAACACTCTTGCTTTCCTTCTCTACATTGTTGTGCTCATTCCCCCTGGGACCTGCATCCTTTCGGTTGGTGAGCTTGACATTCCTTGGCCACATTCCTAGGGAGCAGGGTTACAGGGCAATGCTAGGTTGTCTTTCATGCCGTGATCTCTCTCACAGACACAGCTTGCCTCAAAGACAGATAAGAAGAGCCAGGACACTCTCTTCTTCCTCCATGCTGCCAGCTCACCAGTGCAGGTCTTCCCCTCAAAGAATGCCATCTTCCCTTCTGGAACTTGATGGAGGAGTCTCATCGGTCCTATGACATGGGCCTGGCTGTCTCAAGTTCACAGGACAGGGAGAAGAACATTTTGGCCTCAGGTCCAAGCCACCTTCTTCAGTGAAGACACTACTAGAGAGCTCAAAATAAGGCTGATAACTGGCTCCTCATCTGGTAATTTGGGTCTCTTTTCAGAGGGAGAAAGGGTGAGTAATCACCAACATGCAGCATTAACAAGTTCCCGAGACCTGCAAGCCATAGGGTTTCTGTCTTCTTTATATTGGCCTTGTGATCCCTGACCATGATTAGGGTAAGAAAGTCCCAGGACAGGAAACATAAACATCAGATTTACATTTGAGAATGGACTCTCTGGCACTGTATGAAGGATAGACTGGAGTAAGAGGGTTGAAAGCGGGGCCTATTGGAAGACTATGACAATAATCTAATCAGAGAGGATGCAGGGCAAAAAAGGTGTATTCACCAGGAGCAACCTAAAAACAGAACCAGTAAGAGATGTATTTGAGGGGATTTATTGCTCAGAGTCGGGCTCCATACTGTGGGAGTAGGCTACTCAAGTGGAAAACCTGTAGGATAGATCATCAGGAAGGATGGGCTAGCACTCCCAGGTGTGGGGTACCAGCTGCTGACCACAGGTTTGTCTTCCTCAGAGAAACAGCTCTGCTCGCAGGGCTTTTCAGCTGATCAAACCAGGCTTTGGGTAGAGATCTCCCTTACTTTGAGCCAACTGAAAATGGACTTGAGTCACACCTACGAAATTCCTTCATAGCAAAACCTAGATTAGTGTTTGATTGAGTAACTGGGGACTGTAGCCTAATCAAGTTGACCCATAAAATGCCCATCCCAAAGGGCTTTGTTCATTCTTCATATACCAGAGTTCTTGGTATCTTAGAACAAGACACTCTGGAGAGTTTCTTTTGCTTTGCCTTGCTCTTGGACACATAGCATGTTGTGTTCCAGCTGGTGAGTTACCAATCGCCACCAGAGGTAACCAGGAGCCAGCTGAGGGGGCATGGGTGTCTTCCTACACATCTACCCAGAGGTCCACAGAAGGATTTTCATGGCCTCCAGGCAGAAGAAAAAAACCAAACTTCCATGTTGCCTCAGGTGTAACATGGGGATACTGATACCCACTTTGGAAGGTGTTTTGAGGATTAAATGGGCTAGCAATGATTTTAAACTGTAATCATACAATTATAGTTGTATGTATATATATCAGTCCCGGTCTAAATGTCTTCACTGATAAGACTGGTGATCCTCACTTATTACCAATTAGCTATAGCTTTTTACTATGCAAAATTCCAACATAATAAAAAAATTCAACTTTAAAATGCACGAACCAGTATTCTAGAAAGTTACGTTAAGCTATTTCAAGAAGTGTGGTAGAAATGACATTTATATGACTCGACTCGTACATAATCTTGGAAAACGCCCACTCATCTTCACACATCTAACTGAAACATTGCCTCCTTGGTGAAGGCTACCCTAATGTCCCCAGGCCTGGTTATGGGCCTCATCCTAGGATGACCATGGATAATGGATGTACAGACACAGACTCAGCCACTTGCTGCCTGCCTCAGCCACCCTTACCTAGCACTCACCTCCAATGTCATCCCCAAATACTTGCCCAGCATCCATAGGCCTGCCTGTGTATTTGGAGCCCTGTTTTGTTTGGTGAGTGGGGTGAAGTAGGTCTGGAAACTTGTTCTCGTCATACCTGAGGATTGTCCCTGAGGAACTGGGCCTCTGGGTTGAGCTTGAGATGGATATCCTTTCCTCCAATGGGTGGGTCACCATGTTTTAGGCACTGTGCCTAATGCTGTACATGAATTATTTCAGTCATTCTTTAATCCCATACTAGTTGCAACTAACATTTATGTATTTACTGCCTCCTATACTTTTAGTCACTTTTCTAAGAACTTGGTATACATTGATTTCTGTAATCCTTATAACTCTCTAAGTAGGTACTATCATCATTCCTATTGTACAGATGGTACAATTGAGTTTAAAGGACTTGCCCAAAGTCATATAGATTGGTAAGTGACAGAGCTGGTTTGTAAATTCAGGGTCTTCTAACTCCATGGCCAGTGTCCATAATCATAATCATACTGCCTCCATGAAACAGCTTGGAAATTCCTGTTTCTATTTTACTCTGCCCCTTGCCCTTCCACCCCAACACACACACACACACACACACACACACACACACACACACACACACACACACACTTTCAGGTGCCTGAGATATTACCATTAGTATGGAGTCTGTGATAACCCAATCTTGTGATCTGTGCTACTAAGTCCTTAACCAGCCCAGTTAATTCCTCAGTTAATTCCTAACCTCCTGTCCTCATGTCTCACTTACACTCCACCTCCAACAGTCCTCCAAGAGCCACAGAATAAAAAAAGTCTGACAGCCAAGTCCACTGTCCTGTGGTACTTAGTCCACGCTTATCCCCTGACACCATCTTTATCTGATTGTGTCTCTGTCTCTTGTTGACCTGTGAACTCCTTTTGGGCAGAGATTGCATCTAATTCACCTTTCTCTCCTCAGATCCTGACTCAAAGGCATCAGTGAAAGAGTGAGATCTGCTGCCTTAGTGGGAAACCTCTGCTGAGGATCAGGGTGGAAATGGGACCGATGGGAAAAGTTAGAGGGTTTAGCAGGGGTAGATGAGCCTTCATGGCTCCTGGCTGAGTGGAGATTGGAGAGTGGCAGTTTACATTTTCTTCAAGCCAGGGGACTTATGAAGCTGAGGAATTCATTTCAGGGTTATTGTTCTGCCCGGCATCAGGGAAGCTGTGCAATGATGCTGACAGGGCCCCCTCCCTGCTTCTGATCAACTGTCACTGTCCGAACTTCTCTGCCATTTGCATTTATTGAAATTCACTGTTATTTCCAGGGAAAGCTGACAAAGATGCAAACAGGAGCACCTTAAATAGCTTGGAGGAAGAAAATAAGGGAAGGAGAACCAAAGGGAGGAAGAAGAGGGAGCAAGAAGAAAGGGTGAAGAGGAGGAAGAAAGAAGATGGGGGGAGCAAAAGCAGTGGAGAAGGGAGAGAGACCATGCCAAAGCTGACTTTAAGAGGCTCCATGGCATGTGTGTTTGGCAATCACAGATTAGATAGTTCTGTTCCATGCCTTACCATCTGTCTCCAGAGTCTCAATTTTGCCTTCTATAAAATGGGTAGTAATAAACTTACTCCCCACACTAAACTCTGCCATGAAGAAGAGCTTGGGAATGAGCTCAAGAATGTGGTTCATTCTTTCCCAAGAATGTTGGGGATCTTGGCAAGTTGTTTTGCCAGATTTGACAGTGCTTTGCCTGGGATAGAGAAACCACTAATGTATTATACTTGCATGGGGGGCTGCAGAAGCAAAGTAATCTCATGGCTCTTGGTTGAGAAACAATTGGAACAGGACTAGGTGGATCCTATTTCCTGGGTGGGGGATGGGGGGATGCTGCATATTTGGGTGAGAATCTCAGCAGAAGCAGCAGCTTGGAAGGAAAGCAGGGCTTGAGGGGATGTACTAGAACAGTGGTGCGCAAAGTCTCGGTCCCTTAAAAATTATTGAGGACCCCAAAGAACTTTTTTTTACATTTAAAAAAATGTATTTTTTTCATCATATTGGAAATTCAAACTGAGAATATT
This sequence comes from Cephalopachus bancanus, assembly GCA_027257055.1. Classification (NCBI taxonomy): domain Eukaryota; kingdom Metazoa; phylum Chordata; class Mammalia; order Primates; family Tarsiidae; genus Cephalopachus; species Cephalopachus bancanus. The sequence continues at coordinate 1,699,776 of JAPVLO010000342.1, read as the reverse complement.
TTAAGACACCAGAACACACAAGCATATACTCCATCAGCCCTCAGAGTGGTGACACCATCAGACATGCGGATGCTAGAAAACTCCACCAAGCACTTGGGAGGGAATGAGAGTGGAAAAGGCCAATCACATCTAGGTGTGGTTATAAAAGGAGTTTAGATCTCTCAGATACCCAGGTACTTACTGAACCACACTTAGAGAGCCTCTGCACTAGACACACAGCAGAATGTTGTGCATGATGGAATTCCGGCTGTAACTCCTCAAGACCTCAGACAAGGCGATGAACTGATGCAATCATAACTTTGATTGGATTTCTTGAGATTTGTGTACCAGTTGATGTGCAGACAAGTCAGGATGATTCGCTAAGCAAGAGGAGCAAAATCAGAGGACCCCAGGAAAAAGTATAGCCAGGAATTTGTGTAAACCACAGAGAGCGCCCTGGATCCATGTGAGCTATGAAATTTGAGGGTTTAGACCTAATTTGCCTACATCTGCCAGAAGCAGAAAGGCTTCTAGGTTCAAACTTGCTGTGAAGTCAAAAATGTTCCTCTCCCCAAAGGCCTTGAACCCTACTGCAACATCTGTGCTCCCCCGTCAGGGTAGTGTCTGCCTCTAACCCTACCAGCCCTCTCCCCTTTCCCAGTGCGAGAGGAAACAAGAAGCTGCCTCAATCAAAATAAAATGTCAAATTTTTTAAAACCCGAGGAATAGCTGTAATTTGCAAGGAGACAGAATGCAATTAGCATACACTTGTCAGAATGGGAGATGGTTCTGTGAGCCATGTATTGCCTTAGTTTTATTAAGACTAGGCTGATTTCTGCAATTCGCTTTGCTTTTTGCCAGTTAATGGCCAAAGCAGAACAATAAACAGGAAGTCAGTGGAGAGCCTTTAGGAGAAGTATGGCATGGCCCTCGAGGGCCTTCATGGAAGACAGAGAGAAATTGAGTGCCCACATGTAGCCTTTTGCTTGGAACAAGATGGAATGAGGACCGACCCTAGCCAGGATCCATTAGTGCCCTGGCCTATCAGCACCTTTGGTAACTTTTGCTTCCTGGGTCACATTGCTTTGGGACAGAAGGCAAGAAAATCAGCCATTGTTCATAACCATGGCAGAGCCTATGGTAAATAATCACAGTGTTAACCTGGTAGTCTAGATGAGGTCCTGTGAGGGAAAGGGAAACTAGAGATCCCTAGGCAAGTTCCAGCCTTTAACTTATTCTACAGGGGCACTGTTCTCTGCTAGGGGACATTTGTCTATAATTGCTGCTGCCTGCTGGATGGTAGTTGCCTCCTTTCTTTTCTGATAGGCAACCTCATTTCTTCTCTGATGAGAAAGGCCTCATGTATCTTCTAGGTTCAAACTTGTTGGACCAGACCCGGATCAGACTCAGCCTCCCTGTGTTGGGGGATTGTTTCCCTGTGCCCTCATCTATGTCTTCAGTCCTGCTGGATACTCTTCCCTGGGAGCCACTAAAGGACATGGAGCCTGCACACTGAACGAATACAACCTGAGGATATGTCCGAAACACAGTTTTATTTTTGCTCCCATTCTCCCTTTAAAATTTATTCAGTGAAGACCATTTTCCCTTGCCCGAGGATGAAATCTCTGTCTCAGGCAGACCCCATAATTTTCTCCTGGACTTTAGGTAATGAAAAGATCTCTGGTCATTTTAAACAACAAATACAGTCTTAATTCAGTAATTAAAATAGTTTAGTCCTAGATAATAAACAATCTGGACTTTAAAAAATGCCAGCTAAAGGGGTCCTTTACAGTGGAGAAGGACAGGGTCTTCGTCTCCCTTTTAACACCAGCATTTCTCTTCTTTCCACAGCTGACCTGAAAGTTTTGGAGGTTTCTGTTGCTTTCAAAGGGCTGGTGGGAGGTAGGGGATGGGGGTGGGAAGGCCAAAGAGGTGTGTTTCGACTGAGACTTCCTCTCTGGATGCCTTTGCCCAGCCTCATAAAGACCCCTTAACCTTCAGTTTTGCAGCAGCCTTTGCCACATAGCAGTGTTAAACTCACTAGAGTTCCTCCATTCAGATTTAGATGATCTCTTGACAAAATTTGGATGGCTGCAGGACATCACAGTCTCCTTGTGGAGGAAGGGGCTCAGATCTGCCCTGCCAGGCAGAGACTTCCCATTGCAGCCCACACTGTTTCTTCTGCTTTGCTTTCTCAGGCCGACAGTCATAGCCTCTCATTTGAGATTTCACAGTGTGTATCTGTTTCAGATACCAGTTTAAGGGTTCCCACAATGCTAGGTGTTACATCATGGGGTCTCTGTGGGTTCCATTAGGGCCCTTCTATAGTTTTTGGTGAAGAAGATGGTGTTCCCACAATGCTCACCCCATTAAATATTCACCCCATTTTGTTTTCCAGCTCCAGTCTTTGTGTGTGTGTGTGTGTGTGTGTCTCTATTTTGATTTGGGTTGGATGCCTGCTAAGAGGTCTAAGAATTGTGAAATTTGTTTTCAGTCTCTTCACTTTGGTATGCAGCATCAATTATGTGGAGATATCCATGTAATAACCTGTAATGACATTCATTGGATGCCCAGTGACTGTCCTCCTGCCTTCTGGGAATGGTTCACAGACATGTTTGGGAAGCCACTCTATATCCCTCAGCTATGTGGCTCAGGGAAAGGAGGAGGCCCCATCCAAGCTCTAGCAGTGGGTGCTGATGGGTTTAGGTTAATCAGCATATTCTGTCCCTCTAACCACAGGCACAAGCATTGGCTTGGCCATGGGCACTGCTATGGCTTGAATGAGTTCCCCAGAAGCATGTGTTGAAACTTACTCTCCAATACATCAGAGTTGGGAGATGAGGCTTAATGGGAGGTGTTTGGGTCATAAGGGCTCCAACCTCATGAGTGAATTCATGCTGATTATAAGCTATAAAAGGACTTGAGGCTGTGAGTTCAATCTTTTGCTCTCTCTCTCTCTCTCTCTCTCTCTCTCTTTCTCTTTGCCATTCTGCCATGGGATGATGTAGGAGGAAGGCCCTCAGCAGATGGACTTTGAGCTTGAACTTCCTAACCTTTAAAACCATGAGTAAATAAATATATGTTCATTATAAATTACCCAGTCTCAGATATTCTGTTATACAGCAGCACAAAGTGGACTAAGGCAGAGAATTGGTACTGGAGAAGCAGGGTGTTGCTATAATAAATATCTGAAAATGTGGAAGTGGCTTTGGAGCTGAGTAACAGACAAAGGGTGAAAGAGTTTGGGGAAGCAGGCTAGAAAAAGCCTGTATTGGAACATTAAGGGCAATTCTAGTGAGGGCTCAGAAAAGAGAAGAACTATAAGAAAAGTCTGGAACTTCTGAGAGATTACTTAAGTGGTCGTGAGCAGAATGTTGGTAGAAACATGAATAGCAAAGGCCATTCTGATGAGGTCTCAGACAGAAAAGAAGAATATCTTATTGGAAACTGGAGTAAAGGCCATGCTTGTTATGAAGTGGCAAAGAACTTGGCTGAATTGTGTCCATGCCCTAGGGCTTTATTTGAAGACAGAATTTAAGAGCAATGAACCAGAATATCTGGTGGAAGAAATTTCTAAGCAAAATATTTAAGAAGCTGCATGACTTCTTTTAACTGCATGCAGTAAAATGAGAAGGGAGATATGATTTAAAGACAGAATTTATAATGAAAAGAAAACAGAACTTAAGGATTTGAAAGATGCTCAGTCTGGCCATATGGTAGAGAATGAAAGAGGATTTTCAAGACAGGAAACCAAGGGTGTGGCAAAAGTACTGATTGATAAAATGATTAGTATGCATAAAATGAAGCCAGAGGTTATTCATCAGGACAGTGAAAGAATGACACTAAGGTATGTTGATGATTACCAGAGTTGCCCCTCCCATCACAGGCCCAAGGTGCCAAGGCCTGAGAGAAGGAAATATAGTCATGTGCCCCATAACAGCTTTTGGTCATGGTGGAGCAATAAGCTATACCATCCAACCCAGACTGGTAGTAAGCTATACCATCCAGGTTTGTGTAAGTATACTTTGTGATGTTTGCACAATGACAAAATTGCCTGATAACATATTTGTCAGAAAGTTAGCCCTAAGTGACACATGACTGCATGCCAAAAGAGAGGCCTAGGTCTCCCTTGATACCTTGGGGCTCAATCCTTAGGGCTGCCTTAAGTCGCTGCTTCCTGAATTCTGTCACAGTGCTCTTCGGTCATCCCAGATGTGACTCAGGGGGGCTCAGGCATGACTTGGTCATAGCACTGGAAGATGCAGGCAGCAAATTTTGGAGGCTGTCCATGTGGTGTTAAGTTTGCAGGTGCACAACATGCAAAAGTTGTAGGGCATGACTTCCTCTATCCAGATTTCAAAGGATATTTCAGACAGCTTGTGGGCTCAGATAGAGACCTGGGGGGAAGTGGAGCCACAACAGGGAGTCCTCACTAAGGCAATGTGTAGTGCAGCCATGAGGGTGAACACCTCTATGACCCCAGAACCATAGAGCTATCAGTGTGCAATACCAGTGTGGGAGAGCTTCAGGCACCAGGTGAGAGTTGCTGCCCTGTCTGAGCCAAACAAAGGCACAGGGGCAGGGCTGGGAGGCCTTGTGGGCCCAGCCTTTACCCCAGTATACCCAGAAGGTGGGGCATAGAGTCAAGGAAGATTGTTCTGGAACCTTAAGATTTAATGTCCTTTTTCCTGTTTATTGGGGTTTGAACTTGCTGAGAACCAATTACCCTTTTCTTTTTGCCTATTTCTCTTTTTTGGAATGGGAATGTCTATTCTATGCTTGTCCCATCATTGTATTTTGGAAGCAGATAACTTATTTGATATCAGGGTCACAGCTGGAGGAAAATTTGCCTTAGGATAAGGCATACCTTGTGTCTCACCAATATCTGACTTAGATGAGGCTTTGGACATTGGACTATTGAGTTGATGTTGGAATGAGTTAAGACTTTGAGAGTTGCTGGAGGAATGAATATATGTTGTATGTGAGAAGAGTATAAATTTTGGGGGGACAAGAGTGGAATGTTATGGTTTGAATGTGTCCTCCAAAAAGTATGTGTTGGAAACTTACTCCCTAGTGCAACAGTGTTGAAAGATAAATCCTAATGGGAGATACTTAGGTCATGAGGGCTTCACCCTCATGAATGGATTAAGCCAATTATAAAAGGGCTTGAGGCTGCAAGTTCAATCTTTACTCTCTCTTTTCCTTTCTTTGACCTTCCTCCATGGGATGATGAAACAAAAGGCCTTTACCAGATGCTAGTCCTTTGATCTTGGACTTCCCAGCCTCCAGAACCATGAGCCAATTAATTTCTGCTCATTATAAATTGCCCCATCTCAGGTATTTTGTTATAGTGGCACAAAGTGGACTAAGACAGCAACTAATAATCAGAGCAGAGTGGGGTGAGGAAACATGCTGGGAATTTTGCATGGGAATATGCAGTCTATCTATTCTGTGAGGAAGACCATTTCTCTTCCCCTAGACAGTGGGGATCTGGACAGTGAAGTTCAGAATTGTAATCACCATTGTGCTGCCACAAGGGGAGAGTGTGGAACTATCAGAGAACCACCATGTGGACCCTGAGGATGAAATGAGACTTCAGAAGGTTCATGCCTTGGTCACGAGAAACCAGTTCTTGGTGACAACGTTTTTAGTCACTGGGTAAGCTTCTCTAGAGCAGTGGGTTTCAACTGGGGGTGATTTTTTCCCCTCCTCCCCAAGAATGCATTTGGCAATATCTGGAGGCATTTGTGATTGTCATAATTGGAGGTGGGGACATCTAGTGGGTAGAGACCAGGAATAATGTTAAATAGCCTACAATGCACAGTATAGCCCCCACCACAAAGAATTATCCAGCCCAAAATGTCAGCAGTGGTGAGGTGGAAAAATCCCACTGGAACATCAAAACTATATCTGGACTTTTCAATTATATGAACCGATGTGTTTCTTTTGTTTATTTATTTTCATCACAACTTGGCTAGTTTTCTTGTGACTTGCAATAGAAAGAATCTTATTCCTAAAACAGACCACCTTCTCATCCCCGAGGGCCTTCCTCAGAGCCTCACCTCAGGCCTGCGATCCCCACTCAGGAATCGCTCTTGACACAGTCATTCCTTTCTGCCACCTTCCTGGTAGGCACTTCTTAGAAATAGTGTCCTTCCTTCCCTGAGCCCCCATCAAGAACCCCATCTTCTTAAGTCTTAAAGATATTTGGATGAAGGCCAGTTTTGCTTAAAAACTTCAAGGTTACTATTTACAATTTTTGTTATGAACTATTTCAGGCCTACAAATAAGTGCCTATCTTCCAGCTTATAAAAATGCATCCTGTTTCCCAGTAGCACTTTTCTCTTCCTCCTCAAGAGAAATGGATTTCCTAAATTTGTTGTTTACCTCCTCATATTTATTTTTCACATAATGCCTCCTTTTTGTGTATTCCTAAATAACATATAATATTTCTTTAAATCTTTCATGTACACTGTATAAATGATAACATATTGTAGGAGGGGGGACCCAAAAAGACCTCAGAATTTATTTAGAAGAAATTGTGTATCCATTCTTTCATGTTTAAACTTCCGTCACCTTCAAAGTACTCTTGGTTTGATGCAATACACCTATCGAGTTGCTTTTTCCACTCCTCAAAACAGTTTTTGAACTTGTCAGTTTAGTGCCTTTTAGTGCTTCTGCTGGTTTTTTGTTTTACTTCTTCCGCATTGGCAAAATGTTTCCCTTTGAAGACCTTCTTCATCCAGGGAAACAAAAAGAAGTTGCTTGGGGCTATATTGGGTGAATTGGGAGGGTGGGGCAAGGGAGTCATACTGTTTTGGTCAAAAACTGCTGAACACTGCTGAACACTTAGTGCGATGTGGGCAGGTGTACTCATAAATCACCCGTCATGAAATGTGCAAGCAGGATAAAGAAATCTCCCCCCCAAATTTCACTGAAGCCGAACACAGACTCATAATACTTCTAGCTGGTACACTGATGCCGATGGGTTCCTAGAACACTCACCTGGTGAGGATATATTATCCAAGAGATAATTCCATTCTGGGGGAGGTTCTCCCTCATAGCATTCTCTTGTGACATGTTTTTTTGTCATGTTTCTCAGAATCTCGCAGACTGCTTTAGGCATCTTTGGGTTCTTCAAGCCTGCACAGTGTTCCATTACATGTAGTCTTATATCCATTTTCATGGGGGAAGCAACAGTCCAATTCTCCCACAAGTGAAAAAAACTGCTCCTCTGAAGTTTCATGAGCCTGTGTCCTAGTGCATATGTATAAGAGCTTCCAGGGCACACACCTAGAAGGGGAATTTTTGATTTGTAGGGTATATTCACCCTCACACCCTACTAGCTCTCACCAAATTGGCTTCAAAGGTCACTTGGAATTTACTTATGCTGTCTAGGCTCCATAGATGTATTGGAAGACACAAATACTGTTCTTGGCCTTCATCGATCTCAGTGACTCGTGAGACTTACTGTGTAAACCAAATATAAAATTCTAAGCCCCCCAAGTGACTGAACAGATTCCTTCTGGGCCAAAAGAAACCTTAAAAGCTAAATTACAGGCCATGATGGGAAAGGAAGGCAGACACACCTTGTTACATCCCCACCCTTTCGGAATTTAGGCATAGTTGACTAACGCTAACATTAAAACACAGATCATAAGACTGATGAAATAGAAATGAGATACTGAATTCCAATCTGACTATGGTATAGCACCACATGACAGATAGCAGGCCCTAAAGGAATAAAAATATTTAACCCCTAAACATATTTCTCTGACATATTTTGGAATGGCTCTGCTAAGCTTTCTTTTGGGGAAATTTGCATCTGTAGAGAAAATTCTCCCCTAAGAAAATTCTGACATCTTTTAGAGCCCTAAAAAAAATGTTTACCACCTATTTTCTCTCTACCATCCACTACCTATTTTCTTTCTACCATCCACTACTTCAAGATGCCCCAAGCTTTCTGGGGTCCAACCAATGAATACCTTACATGTATTAATTTATGCCTTTGTCTGTAACTTCAGTCCCCTTAAAATGTATAAAACCAAGCTCTAGTCCAACCATCTTGGGCACATGTTCTCAGAACCTCTTGGGATTGTACCTGGGCCATGGTCACTCATATTTGACTCAGAATAGGCTTCTTTAAATATTTTCTACAGTTAGGCTTTTTGTCAGCAACCAGGTCTTTGTGTGTAAAGATTAAGTGTGGTAGAAAAAAATAATGCAAAGATGTTCACTCCTAATTTCTGGAACCTGTGCCTAGCTGTAGGGTTAAACATGTAGACTTGATTAAATTAAGATCTGGAGACAAGAATGTTATCCTGGATTAGCCAAGTGGGCCCAATGTATCACAAGGATCCTTGTAAGGGAGAGGCAAAGGGTCAGAGTCAGAGAAAGCAATGTGACAATGGTAGCAGAGGCTGGAGTGAAGTGAGGAAAGGCCCACGAGCAAAGGAATGTAGGAGACTCTCTAGAAGCTAGAAGAGGCATGGAAATCGACTCTTCCCTGAAGACTTTAGAATGAATGCAGCCTGCAAACCCATTTTAGACTCCTGATCTTCAGAAATATAAAATAATAAATTTATATTGTTTTAAGCCCCCAAGTTTGTGGTAATTTGTAACAGCAGAAATAGGAAACATACAATAAGCAAGGCCAACTCAGAACAAAATTGAGAAGACAAAACTAGTCTCTGGTGACCCCACATGCCCCGCTGTGGTGTCTGACTTATAGTAGACTGTCTTCATCCATTCAGTTTTCTGTAACAAAATTCGATAAGATTTGTGACTTATAAACAACAGAAATGTATTTCTTATAGTACTGTAGGATGGGAAGTTCAAGATCAAGTTGCCAGCAGAATCTGTGTCCCACTTTCTCATGGAGAGTGCTGTGTCTTCACATGGGAAGGGGCAAGGCAGCTCACTGGGGGCCTCATGTATAAGGACACAAATCCATTCACAAGGCCTCTGTCCTTATGAGCTTTAAAAGGCCCTTTCAATCACCTTTCAAACGCCCCACCTCCTAATACTACCACCTTGGGAGTTAGGATTTCCATGTATAAATTTTGGAGAAAGAGACATAAACATTCACATAGCATAGACATTTAACACATGTTTATCTCCTTCTCTTTCCCCCATTTTTCAATCCATGCTAAGTGCTGACTCCTCAGGCTATCCTGAAACTCCTATCAAACAAGAAATCTTTTAATACGGGTTTTAATGTGAGAAAGTCTAGGAGATCCCTCAGGAGTTCTAACAAAAGAAAATCACATTTATTATGTATAGGCACTGCCTGAGCTTTCTTCACATGGTATCTCATTTAAGCCTCACAACGACAGAAGAAGGTGATAATAAAAATATCAACAATAGCAATTACTTATCACGGAGGTCTTGTTTTTGGTCCTGGGCGTCTTTCAATGGATCAGTTTAACCCTGCAGCTAGGCATTGTTGTCTGCTTTTTACTAATGAGGAAATCGAGGGAGGCTTTGTGATTTGTCCAAGATCCCAAAGCTGGCATGTCATGGAGCAAGGGTTTGTAACCCAAATTCAACTGACCTCAAGGTTTCTGCTTTCTTTAATGACAATTTCTTGAGGAAATAGCTGTAAAGGAAGTTTCAGCCAGTTGTTCCCTTTGTAGTACCCCAGGCCCAGTTCTTCTCCTTTCTCTTGTCAATGCCATGTATCCATGGTGAATCCTATTCCCTCAACCCCAGAGATATCTGTGTCCTGAGTTCATCTGTTATGTTGCCGAAAGTGGGATGTGTTCCTGCTATTACTAAAGTACGCTGATGGGACACTCCCAGACAAACACAGTAGTGACTGTAGACGACGGAGCAATGCTTCCCTAGCCCCTATTCTTCTGCAAACATTTCCTCTTCTATCCATTTACTATAACCTGTCTTACCTCCTCTCCTATCAGAGGCAGTTATCAGAGGGTGTCTGTAAGGAAACTGGTGGGTTGCTACCAGCATGTTTCTAAGCATATCTGTGTGCCTGTGTGTTTGTATGCACACACAAATGACAGCTGGGTTGTTGTATGAAGAATCCCTTTATGATGACTGGGTGAGACCAAAGATCTCAAGCATGGAGATCACTGCAGTCTTTGATCTACTGACAAAGCTTGGACATAGATGTGAGTCTGTGTGTGAATGAAGAGGTGAGAGTGGCCATTTTATCGGCAATGTCAGTTTTATGGGCCTGAAAAATATCCCATCTCTGCTTAGAAAGTTGCTTAAATGGAAAGTCAGTTTGTCAAGTTGCAGGTGGTGTGATCACATGACTAAGTTCAGGGCAATAAAATGTGAGTAGAAGTGATATGTGTAACTTCAGGGTTATTTCCAGCTGAAGACAAGCCACCTTTCCTGGATGTGGTTCTATTTTTCCCTTCCTGAAACCTAGAGTCCTGCCTGACATCATGGAGTGAAACTGCTCAACAGTCTAGGCTGACTGGATTGTTATACCTGTGGGAAATAAACTTCTGCTTTATTTAAACCACTTATTTAACCACTTTGGGGTGTTTTGTAATAGCAGTTGAGTAGTTTTACCATAATTAATATAATAGCATTCTAAACAGCACCAAGAGACAGAAACCTAGGCTTTACACTTGCAGAAAAAATTAGATGATTTGGGACATCCGCTTTGTTTTTTTGACCAGATGGATTACAGATCATTCCCCATATTTGGACTTCACTTTAGACTACACAGTGGAATTGCATCTCTCTCTCTCTCTCTCTCTCTCTCTCTCTCTCTCTCATTGGGGTCTCACTCTATCGCCCAGGGTGAAATGCAGTGAGTGCAGTGGTCTGATCACAGCTACCGCAGCCTCGACCTCCTCAGCTCACATGATCCTTTTGCTTCAGCCTCCCGAGTAGATGGAACTACAGGCATGTACCACCATATCCAGCTAATTTTCTTATTTTTGTAGAGATGAGGTCTTACTATGTTGCCCAGGCAAGTTGAACTCGTCGGCACAATTCATCCTCTCACCTCCGTCTCTTAGAGTGTTGAGATTACAGGCGTGAGCCACACTGTATGACCTGGAATTGCATCTTAAATTGGGGTTAATTCCCGTATTTGGAGCATAAGGTAAGGATGATCAATATTCAAAATACACTTTAGTACTCGCAATAAACCCAGTGCAGATAGTATTTTCTCCACTGTTGAAAGATGGTTGTTTTTTTGCTTGCACTCTTGTTGAGGATTGACATTTAGGGCCCTCATGACATGAAAAATATGCTTTAAAATATGCTTCTTTCTTTCCATACCCCTCTAATTCTTCTTTCTGTCCCTTGGATAGAATTGGATTCACCTAAGTTTAACGTGTGTATGAAGAAATTTAGTACAAACAACAGTGGCCAATAGCTTGGCTGCCAGGAAAGAAGTGGACTGCAAATGCTGGAGGCCAGAGAGCTCCCAATCCATCTGGCTTGCTTCAGGTGCAATCCTGCCTTGGGTTACAGAACTGGACCCAATGATTTAATGAGATGCTTTGAGCAAAGACAGGCAGCCCCCAGAGTGGCCAAGGAAGCAGTTACTTGCGTAGGTAATCATTTGTTGTCTCTTTTTCCATCCTCTCCAACATTTACCTTAAGCATATACTGATTGATACCTTAAAATCTTACTCTGAGTCAATGCTTGAATAGATATTTCAGTATAAATCCTTATAGTATTTTCCATTAATCATTGTTTGTATATCATGCTTGCAAACTCCGACTATTTGTTAAATGTTCACTGTAGGCATTTAGTAAAGAAAAAAATATTATCCATAGCTCCTTCAACAATTCTTATCTCAGCGACTATCTTCATTTTAGTACAATACATTTCAGCTTTTGTCCAAATGAATATGTTATTCCTTATTTGTAATGTTATCAGACATACTATTTGATATCTGACTTTTAATTTAAAATTTCCTTATTGACATCTTTCTATATCACTACTGTTTTGTAGTTCTGATTTTAAGAGTTGCACAAAAGTCATTGAATTTATGTATTATATTTTACTCCCCAGTTGCCACAGCCTATAAGGAAGAGAACAACATCCACTTCTCTGAGTTGCTGAGAGGAGTATATAGATTTGTGGTGCTTAGCTCAATGAACATTATCACTGGATTGGTGGAGAGCATGGTTTTTGGATACAGACTTCCTGACTTGGAGTACCAGCGTTACATCTACCTAGTTATATTGAGGTAGTTACTTATTCTCTTTGTGTCAGTTTCTTCAATTGTAAAATGGGGATGGTGGTAGTTTCTAACCCATAGGTTTGTTGTGATAATTAAATAAGCTAAATACCATATTTGTTAGTTGTTGTTATTGTTGCCCTCCTCACTTTTATTCCTTTTCAATACACCTGGTCTTTGCCAAAGTCTGTGAATCAATCCTTTCAAGTAATACAGTTCCATGTCTTATTGCTTTACCCAAAACTCCCATAATAATAATAAAAATTGCTTATCTGGCACAATTGTCCCATTGCTTATTTTAAATTTATGTTTGTAGAATGTCATTAAGCATACAGTTGGGTTTTTGTGTACAGTAGGTATTATTTTTTATATAAAAGTGGACATTTCTATTTTTCCCTTTAAGATTTTTTTTTTTTTTTGAGTCAGAGTCTCACTCTGCTGCCCAGGCTGCAGTGCAGTGGCATGATCAAAGATCAATGCGGCCTCTATCTTCTGGGCTCAGGTAATCCTTCCTCTTCAGCATCTCAAGTAGCTGGGACTTCAGGCACGTATCACCATGCCCAACTAATTAAAAAAAATTTTTTTGTAGCGATGAGGTCTCCCTATGCTGCCCATGATAGCCTCGAACTCCTGACTTAAAGCAATCCTCCTGCCTCAACCTCCCAAAGTGCTGGGATTACAGGTGTAAGCCACAGTGCCCCGCCTAAAATTCTTAACATAAGAAACAGACGTTAGATTTTATCAAATGCTTTGTATTGCCCATTGAAATGGTTGTGATGTCTTGCTTACCTTTTGAAGTGTTGTGTATTTGTTCTTAATTAGATTTACTAGGTTAGGTTTCCTTATCTTATCATTATCTTACCATTCCTTTTTATTTCCTTTGGATCTTTGTTTTTATTGTTCTTTTCCTGTTTCTGTCTTTAATCTTTATACATAAATTAAATAGTGGGTAGATAAGTCAGGGTTCTCCATAGAAACAGAACCAATAAGATGTATAAGAGGAGATTTATTATAAGAATTGACATATGTGACTTTGAATCCAAGAAATTCCATAATCTGCCATCTGTAACATGGAAGTCCAGGAAAAACAGTAGTATAGTTTCAGTCCAAGTTCAAAGGCTTGAGACCAGGGACACTATGTCCAAAGACAGACGATAGATGTCCCAGCTCAAGCAGAGAGAGAGCAAATTCTCCTTTCATTGCCATTTTGCTGTATTTACACCCTCAGTGGTTATAATGATGCCCTCCACATTGGTAAGGGTGATCTTCTTTACTCAATCTATTGATTCAAGTGCTAATATCTTCCAAAAACAGCCTCATAGGCATACTCAGAAATAATGTTTTTACCGCTATCTGGGCATCCCTTAGCCCAGTCAAGTTGACACACAAAAGTAACCATCAGAGCAGGAAAGTTTAGATAGGGTTTGTCTTGAACACTCCAACCAGTGAAGGGACTCCCATCAAATTCTAAACTTTGACAATGATAGATGAGTAGCAACAAGTCCTAGTTAAAAGGATTTAATGCATTTTAGTGCTTATTTACTTAATATTTTAAAATTAATCTTAGCAGTTATACAAAGTATAGTGTTAAATATTTTATCTAGTTGAACTTGAAAGGATTTCTTGTTTGTGTTTCTGTGACTGTTACAAGAACAAACTTTTGACAGATCTACTTATGTCCTTGGAAATCGGTGTTTAGTTACAGGCAACACTGCATGACTCTCTCAAGAATTTTTTTCCAGAACTCATTAAGCATTGTATCTGGTAGGAATATGATTATTAATTGTGTTTACAAGTAATACGTGCATACATAAGTAGAATAGGCAATATTAATAACTTTTAAGATCTTTTAGAACAGCATGTAATTGCCAAGTATGGATGATATGAATAGATTTCCTCATTATAAACCACCTTTATTTTACTGGAATAAATCATATATGTTCCTGGTATATATTTTTTTAATGTGGGGCTGATTTTACTTTCTGATATTTTATTTCAATACTATCTATGTTTTCAAATATGATGTTGGCATAGATTTTTATTTTGCTGTGATATCTTTTTCATACTCTGTATCATACTTACTACATGGACTAATATGAGCACCTGAAAACCTTGCTTTGGAACAGTTTATAGCACACAACAATCATTTGTATGGGGAATAATTAGCACATCTTTATGGCCTTTGTCTCAAACTTCTGGGCTTAGGCAATCATCGCAAAGTGCTGGGATTACAGGTACACAATATCACCCCTGGCCTAGGTTTTTGTAAATAAACTTTAAGTTAAATCTAACACTGTTTTTCATTTTTTCTTGCACAAAGTTTAGAATGCCATTTTTTAAAGACTTTTTCCCGACCTTTTTTTTTTTTTGAGTTGGAGTCTCACTCTGTCGCCCAGACTGGAGTGCAGTGGCTGCTCCTGGCCACGGCAGCCTCGACCTGCTGGGCTCCGGCGATTCTTCCACCTCAGCCTTCCGAGTAGCTGAAATTACAGGCATGCGCTACCACACCTGGCTGATTTTTTGATTTATTGTAGAGATGAGGTCTTGCTGCCCAGGCGGGTCTCGAACCCGTTCCCTACCTTTTTAAGGTTTCAAATTATCTGACAATTCAGCATAATATACTTTCATAATTTAATTCATTATTTTATATTGGTTACATTAGCCTTCTGATTTGAATTTTGTTAATTTGCATTTGTTTTTGATTAGCTTTACTAGTTTAGGCTACTTTATTTTGTCACTTAATTGTATTTCCCCGTCTTATTTCCTTTGGGTTTCTACTGCTATTATCCTTGCCAACAGTGCCCCTTGCCCATGAGACTCTGCCCTTTTCCCCTAGCCACAGATGTTTGGCTGAGGCAAGCACAGGTCTTCCAAAAGGTAGGATTAATCACTACATTCTCATTCATGAGAAATGCAATAAGAAACCCAGAGACTATGATTGTTAGCTGTGGGGAGCCAATATGTAAGGTCAAAGTATGTATGGACGAATATCATCACCAGCAAAACACCATGCAAGCTGAAATTAAGAGAAAGAAGAAGACTAGCCTGCACTATGGAAGCTGGTAGGAAGAAAGACACAAATGTGCAGAGAGAAGCAGAGACCATGGGCCACGGAACCCCAGGGAGATGAAGCCATCGGCTTAGCTGTCTTTTGTCTTTCTAGTTCCCATGAGGTCTGACTATACTTCCCCACCACGTGTTTCCATAAAGATCCACTTCTACTTTTATATAATTTCTATTTTATCCTTAGGCTAGAGTTTCTGCTTCATGCAACCAAATATGCCTAAGGTATTTTCTCATGTTCTCAAACTTTATTGTTATTTTACTTGATTTTTTAAATAACAGAAGAATTTTAAATCATTAAGAGGCTATCTCTCTCTCTCTCTCTCTCTCTCTCTCTCTATAGAGAGAGAGAGAGAGAGAGAGAGAGAGAGAGAGACTGCCATGAATGCAAAATTTATTCTTTTTCTCATTAACTACTCAGATGCATTTAGAACCCCTGATTCTTTGATAATCTTTGTTTTTCCCATTTTTTCTCGATTCTTAGCAGCCAACCCCAGGACACAGCTTATTCTCCTAATGGTTGTCTTAAGTTTCTCCCAACTAGATAAAGTACCAGATTCTCATTTCATTCTCTCTCTGAATTACAAAACCAAATTAGGAAAAATTCAAATCCATCTTTGTGAATATATATCTCCATAGAGAAAAAAGATAGGAAGAAAACAGATCAAAATGTTACCAGTGGTTATTCACATTTCTTATTTTGTTTGTGCTTCTCTGTTTTCTGCAAACAATGAGTGCATTATTTTGTAATCAGATAAATGCAACTAAGTGAGATTAAAAAATAAATAATTAATTTTCTCAGAGTCTGACTTTGCTATAAAACAGAGGTTTTCATGTATAGTGTTTTTGTTTTCATTGATTTCCACATTTGCTATTATTCAACCAAAATGTAATTTTGCAGAGGACTTTTTCATTTACAAGCTTTTGTCTTTTGAATATCTTTGTTTTGTCTGTTTTAACTTATATTACTTTACTAATAGAGCATGTTTTACTTGATCACTAGACTTGGAGAAAAATTGGGTCACAACCCTTGTTTTCATCTCCTCTGCATCTGTTCTCTTAACTGGTTCTGAACCTGTCTTTTCTAGGCGTGGGTAGAACATAAATGGTTGACATGGGTAGATTTGTTCATTCATTGTTTTTAACAATTATTTGTGTAGGACTTACAGTGTGCTGGCATTGCTCTAGGGACTGAGGATAGAATACAGGTGTAAACAAGACAAACCAAACTCCCATGTTTATGGAGAGTTAATATTTTAATGGAAGATTCTCCAAACAGAAAGAGATAAGACAGTGTAACATAGAGAAATGAGAGCTACCAGGAAAAAAATTGTTTAAGTGGAATATGATAGAGATTGGGTTGTAGGGAAGTTATCTTTGCAATGGCCATATTTACAATGAGATCTGAAAATATGGAGAAAATCAACCCAGGCAGCAGGAGCACTGGTGTGAAGATCCTAATGCAGAATGAATCTGGATATTGAGAAAAACAAGGAAGGTCAGTGTGGCTACAGTTGAGTGGGCAAGAGAAAGTACAGTAAGAGATGAACCCAGAGAGGTGGACATGGGGCAGTTCATGAAAGGTGAAGACCAGAGGAAAAAGTATGTATTTCAGATTTGACAGGAAGCCACTGGAGCATTTTAAGCAGGGAAGTGATGTGGTCTGTCTTATGTACTTAAAAGATACCTCAAGGATTTCCACTCTGGACAGATGAAATACATGCATTTTCCCCTATTGCTTCCACTAAGTACAACTAACAACCCTGGATGTCTTATATATAAAACAAATAAGAAGACTCTGAAAGGTAGAGAGAAAGAGGCAGGCTGGATGGGGACCTCAGGACCTGAAGAACGACACAGTGGTGTGTTTCCTATTGTTTTAGTATGTTTAGAGTTTTGCTTTATAGATCCCAGACTTGGATCTGAAGAAGCCAGCAGCTCAGAGAAGGTCACTGACCAAAACAAACAAACAAAAACCTCAAGCAAACAAAAAGCCTTAACAAAAGTTTACCCTCTAGCCAAAGGACCAGGAAAGAGGCAGGCTAGCACAACAGAAGACTTTCAGACAATAACTGCTCTACTCTAATCAAACACCACAGAGAAAGCTGTGGCTCCACTCTCACTTGTGCCAGCAAAAGCTAAATGGGGAGCCTAGACTTCTGTCCTTTCCTGGCTGTGATGAGGGCTCTATCATTCTGTAGGGGAGGTGCCAGAGAAGGTCAAGAAGGGAGCTAGGATTTTCATTCTGCCAGGTGATAACAAGCCCCCAATCCCCTGGAGTGTCAGTAAAAACTGCTTGGAAAACCTAGACATCCACTCCTACCTGGTAGTAGCTAGATGCCTTTCCCCTTCCCTGTTGAGGCGGTGTTAGAGGAGGCTTAGTGGAGAAACAGTACTTTCACCACTGTCCAGAAGTAAGGAGGCTACTACCTTTCCTGTGGTGTCAGTGGTCACTTGGGGAGCAGTAACAAGGTAATCTTATCCCTCCAAGCCAGAAAGGTGTTAGTGAAGTCCTAGGGGAGAGCCAGGACTCCCAACCTTCAGGCAGAAATGAGGGACCTGCCCTCTCAGGTAGTAATGGTGACTGGGCTGGGAACCTAAATTTCTACCCCCACCTGGTAGCAACAAGGTTGCCCCAACCCCCTTTCCCTGTAGAGCAGTGTCAGAAGCAGCTAGTTGAAAGATATTTAAATAAGAATGTTTCAAGAGAAAATTACTCGTTGTACCAAAAACCAGGAAAAGTTCAAACTGAATGAAAAAGGACGATCAATAGATGCTAATACTGAGATGACAGAGAGGTTAGAATCATCTGACAAAATTTTAAAGCAGCCATCTCAAAAAATGCTTCAAAGAGTGATTATGAACGCACTTCAAACAAATGAAAAATAGAAAATCTTAGCTAAGAATTAGAATATATAAAGTAGAACCAAATGGTAGAACTAAAATATACAATAACTCAAATTAAAATCTCACTAATGGGCTCAGCAGCAGAATGGAGAGGACAAAGGAAGGAATCAGTGAACGGAAAGACAGAACAATAAAAATTACCCAGTCTGAACAACAGAGAGAAAGTATATTAAAAATAAACGGGCAGAGCCTTGGAAACCTGTGGGACTGTAATATTCATGTCATAGGGATCCTGAGAAGAGAGGAGAGACAGAGGATATGAGTGAAAAACTTCTAAAGGAAATAATGGCCAAAACCTCCCCAAATTTGCAGGACTATAAACATAGAGTTGAGCAAACCCCAAATAAGAGAAATCCAGAGAAATCCACACTAGAACATCATAGTCAAAGTTCTAAAAACTAAGAAAAAAATCTTTAAAGTAGTGAGAGAAATGACACCTTATCTATAAAAGAAAAACAACTCAAATGACAATGGGTTTCTCTGCAGAAACAAAGAAAGCCAGAAGAAAGTGCACAGCATTTTCTATGTGCTGGAAAAACAAAAAACAAAAAACTTGTCAACCCAAAATACCCAGTGAAACTATCCTTTAGGAATCTATGAGAAATTAAGAAATATTCAGGTGAAGGAAAACTATGACAATTTGTCACCAGCAGACAAACTTTAAAAAACTGCTAAAGAAGATTCTCCAAACAGAAAGGAATGATAAAAGAAGGACACTTGAAACATCCAGAAGAAAGGACATGGTAGACAAAAATATGGGTAAATACAATAGACTTTTCTTCTCCTCTTGAGTTTTCAAGTTATGTTTTATAGCTGTAGCAAAAAATATATAATATTGTTTAATGTGGTTCTAAATGTATATAGAAAAATATTTAAGACAATTTACGTCAGAGAGGGTATAGGGCCATAAAGTGAAGTAAGGTTGCTACATTTCACTTGGACTGGTAAAATAATGATACCAACAGAATATGGTAAGTTATATATGTATAATGCAATACCCAGAATGACAATTAAAAAGCCTATACAAGAGATACACTCAAAAACAGCATAAATGAATCAAAATAAAATGATAAAAAAACTTCGACTGGGTTTGGTGGCTCAGCCTGTAACCCCAGCATTTTGGGAGGCCGAGACAAGTGGATTGCCTAAACTTGCAGGTTCGAGGCCTGCCCAACTTGGCGAGACCTCATTGATACAACAAATCAAAAATTAGCCGGGCATGGTAGTGCGTGCCTGTAGTTCTGGCGACTTGGAAGGCTAAGGTGAAAGGATCTCCCCCGCATGTGGCCATGAGTATGCCACTGCACTCCAGCCTGGGTGACAGAGTGAGACTCTAACTCAAACAAGCAAACAAAACAAAGCAAAAAACTTCAAGTAACCAACAGGAAAATAGAAAAAAGAAAAAGACAAATAACTAAAACAAAAATGATAATACAAAACAAAAAACAAAATAGCAGACATAAGCCCTAACATATCAATAATTATGTTAAATGTAAATGGTCTAAATACACCAATTAAAAGAGATTGGCAGAGTGGATTTAACAGTATGATCCAATCATATGCTGTTTACCAGAAACTTACTTCAAATATAACAATATAGACACGTTGAAAGTGAAAGAATAGAAAGCAATATATCATGCAAACATTGATCAAAGCAAAGCAGGAGTGGTTATTTAATATCAGATAGAACAGATTCAGAGTAATGGAAATTACCAGAGACAAAGACGGACATTATATAATGATAAAAGAGTCAATCCACTAAGAAGACATAACAAATCCTAAATGCATAGTGCAAAACAAGAGAACTGCCAAAATGTGTGAAGCAAAAGCTAGTATAACTAAAGAGAATATAGACAAATCCACAATTGTGGCTGGACCTCCAATATTTTCTCTCAATGATAGAACTAGATAGAAAATCAACAAGAATATAGAATAACTAAATAATACTGTCAAACAACAGGACCTAATCAACATTTATAGAGCAGTTCATTCACTAAGAGAAGAATATACATTATTTTCAAAAGTTCACAAACAACACCAAGGTATGCAATAGCCTGAACCATAAAACAAACTTGAACAAATGTAAAAGAATTGAAGTAATACAATTATTAATATGCTATCCACAGTAGACTCAAAATTTTAAGTTATTAGCAGAAAGATAAAAGAAAAATCTCTAAACACTGGAAAATAAACAATATGCTATTAATAGTCCCTGTGCCAATAAGTAAGACTCAAAGAAAATTTTTTAAAAATATTAAACTAAGCAAAAATAAAAATACAGCATATCAAAATTTGTGAGTCACAGATGAAAGAGTGATGAGGGACATTCATAGAACAAAATGCGTACATTAGAAGAGAGGAAAAGCTTTAAAACAATAATCTAAGCACTTTCCTCAACAACCTAGAAAAAAAGAGCAAAATGAACCCAAAGAAGGAAGAAGGAAAAAAAATAATAAAAGCATAAATCAATGACGTTGAAAAGAGAAAAAGAATAGATAAAATCAATGGAAGAAAATGTTGTTTTTTTGAAAATATCAGTAATATTGACAGACCACTAACAAGACTGACAAAGAAAAAAAGTCAAGACACAGTGTACTAATATCAGGAATTAATCAGAAACTATCACTACAGAACCTGCAGATGCCAAAAGGAAAATAAAAACACTATTAATAGTACTGCAAATACTACGCACTAAAATGTGAAAAAATTTATATGAAATGGACCAATTCCTTAAAAAAACACAAACGACTACAACTCACCCAAAATTAAACAGATAATTTGAATAGACCTAAAGTTATTAAGAAGCTGAATTATTAATTTAAAAACTTCAAAAAATCTTTAGGCTTTGTTGGTTTTATTGGAGAATCCTGCCAAACATTTGAAGAATAACACCAACTCTACCCAATTTCTTCCAAGAAACAAAAGAGGAGGGAATATTTTCCAATTCATTTTATGAACCTGGTATTACCTTGATATAAAAACTAGAGAAAGACAGTATAAAAAAGAAAACTTCAGTCCAATATTCTTCATCAATATAGATACCAATATAGGTAAACACAATATTAGCAAGTAAAATTCAGCAGTATCTGTTATATGGTTTACCTCATATATATCTAGTACCTATTTTGTTAGATTTTTTTCTTAAGTACTTCATTTGGAAGGAGGAGTGCTAATTTAAATAATATTGTGTTTTAAATTTCATATTCCAATTGTTTATTGCTAGTATATATGAGAGCAATTGACTTTGTATGTTAACCCTGTATCCTGAAACATTGCTATCATTTCTCATTGGTTTTAGGAGACTTTTTCGTTGTTGATTATTTGGAATTTTCTACATAGACAAACATGACATCTGTGCCTCATTCTTCCTTGCCATTTATGAACTTTTACATTGTCGTGTTTCATTAGCTAGGGCTTCCAGCATGATGTTGAATCAGGGTAATAAGAGGAGAAACCCTTGCCTTGTTTTTATTTTAGGGGCAAAGCAACCAGTTTCTCAACGTAAAGTACTTACGTTAACTCTAGATTTTTGATAGGTGCTTTTTATCAAATTCAAAGTTCCTCTTTATTCCTAGGTTGCTGAGTTTTTATTATGAATGAATGTTAGATTTTGTCTAATACTTTTTCTATTATTGATTTATTTATATAATTTTTCCTTCTTTAACCTGTTGATATGCTATGTTACAATAATTGATTAAAATATTCTACATATTTATAGGGTACATGTGATATTTTAATACAATAATAGTGTATGATGATCAAATCTGGGTAATTAGGATATCTGTCACCTCAAATATTTATCATTTCCTTGTGTTAGTAATGTTACAAATCTACTCTTCTAGTTATTCTGAAATATACGTTATTGTTAACTGTAGTTGTCCTATTGTGCTACTGAATGTGAGATCTTATTTTTTCTATCTAACTGTACTTTTGTATCCATTAATTCAATTATCTTATTTCTCTCTCCCCACTACTCTTTCCAGCCTCTGGTAACCGCTATTCTATTTACTACCTCCATCAGACCAATTTTTTTTTAGCTCCCACATATGAGAAAGAACACATGACATCTGTCTTCCTGTGCCTGGCTTATTTCACTTAACATAATGTCTCCCAGTTCCATCCATGTTGTTGTAAATAACAGTATTTCATTTTTTTATGGTGGAATAATATTCCATTGTGTACATATAGTATACCACATTTTCTTTATCGAATCATCTGTTTTGGACACTTAGGTTGATTCCATATCTTGTCTATTGTGAATAGTGCAGCAATAAACATGAAAGTGCAGTTATCTCTTCAATATGCTGATTTCCTTTCTTTTGGATATATAGCCAGTAGTGGGATTGCTGGATTGTATGATATTTCTATTTTTAGTTTTTTGAGGAAGCTCCACACTGTTTCTCATAGTGACTATGCTAATTCACATCCTCACCAACAGTGTACGAATATTTCCCTTTCTCTGCATCCTTACCAACATTTGTTGTTTTCTGTCTTTTTGGTAATAGCCATTTTAATTGAGATGATATGGTATCTCATTGTGGTTTTGATTTGCATTTTTCTGATGATTAGTGATGTTAAGCATTTTTCATATACTTATTGGTCATTTTATGTCTTCTTTTGAGAAATGCCAATTCAGATCTTTTGTCCATTTTAAAATTGGATTATTTATTTTTATGCTATTTCTTATATGTTCTGGTTATTAATCCCTTTCCAGATAGTTTGCACATATTTTCTCTATCAAAATACCAATGACATTATTTAATGTCATTGAAAATACAGGAAGATTGAAAGAAAGAAAAATCTATCCTAAAATTCATATGGAACCACAAACAACAAAAGACCCAAAATAGTCAAAGCAATCTTGAGCAAAAAGAACAAAGCCGAAGGCCTCACATTTCCTGACTCTAAGTTATACTATAAAGCTAAAGTAAGCAAAACAGCATGGTACTGACATAAAAAAAGACACAAAGACCAATGGAACATAATAGAGAACCCAGAAGTAAATCCACATGTTTACAGCCAACTCATTTTCAACAAAGGTGCCAAGAACATACGTTCAGGAAAGGACAGGCTCTTTGATAAATGGTGCCGGGAAAACTGAGTATTTATACGCAGAAGAATGAAACTAGACCCCTATCTCTCACCATATACAAAAATCAAGTCAAAATGGATTAAAGATTTAAATGTAAGGCCAGAAACTATAAAACTATTAGAAGAAAACATTGGGGAAACACTTCAGGATATTGGTCTGGGCAAAGATTTATTAAGACCTCAAAAGCACAGACAAGCAAAGAAAAACTGACAAATGGAATCACCTGAAACTAAAAAGCTTCTGCTCAGCAAAGAATCAACAAAATGAACCTACAGAATAGAAGAACCTACAGAATAGAAGAAAACATTTGAAAATTAATTTATTTTTGAAACTTAAAACAGTCTTGCATACCTGAGATAATGAGATAAATTCCACTTGGTCATGGTATGCAATTATTTTGATACATTATTGGATTTGATTTGGTTAAGGATTTTTGCATGTATGTTCATTAAAGATATTGGTTCATAGATTTCTTCTAGTGTTTTTATCTGTTTTGATAGTAGAATAATGTTTTCTTCATAAAGCAAGTCAGGAAGTATACCCTCTGCTTGTATTTTCTGGAAGAAATTGTGGCATATTGGTAGTATTTCTTCCTTAAATATTAATATTAGGTAGAATTCACCAGTGAAACCATCTAGGCCTGATGCATTATGTTTTGGAGGTTATTAATTACTGATTCAATTTCTTTAATACATCTGGGACTATTAAGATTATCTATTTCTTCTTGTGTGAGTTTTGACAGATTGAGTCTTTCAAGGAATTGATCTTTTTCACCTAACTTATAAAATTTGTGGGCACAGGTTGTTCGTAATATTCCTTATTATCCTTATAATGTCCATTAGATCAATACTTATGGTCCTCCTTTCACTTCACCTATAATATTATGATTTATATATTTTCTATCTTTTTTCTTTTTAGTTAGCCTGGACAGAGGTTTATTAATTCTAATACACTTTAATTAATTAATCAATAATTAATAAATTATTCAAATTTAGTAATTTCAGTGAACGAGCTTTTGGTTTTATTGATTTTCTCTGTTGTTTTCCTGTTTTAATTTCATTGATCTGTGCTTTAATTTTTATTCTTTATCTTCTTTTGCTTGCCTTAGGTTTATATTGCTTTCTTTCTCTAGTTTTTTTTAAGGTAAAAGCTGGAAGTCTATATTATTTAGATTTTTTTTCCTTTTTAAGATATGCATGCAATGTAATAAAGTTCCCTCTAAGCATAGTTTTCACTGAAAACCACACATTTTGATAAGCTATGTTTTCAGTTTATGGCTATGTTTTCAGTTTAATTTAGTTCATAATATCTTAAAAGTTTTATCTTGAGATTTCTTCTTTGACTTGTGTTATTTAGAATTATGTTGTTTAATCTCCAGATATGTTTTTCTAGCTATCTATTTACTATTTATTTCTAGTTTTATATTGATTTATAGTCTAATTCCATTGTGATCTAAGAGCATATTCTGTATGATTTTTAGTCCTTTAAATTTGTTGAAGTATGTTTAATGGCCTATCATGTTGTCTATCTTGCTGATTGGTCAATGTGAGCTTGAGAAGAATATACAATCTTCTGTTGTTTGATAATGTATTCTGTAAACATCAATTAAATCAGCTCATTGATGATTCTGTTCAGGTCAATGAATTGTACTGATTTTCTGCCTGCAGGATCTGTCTATTACTGACAAAAGTGTGTTGAAGTCTCCAACTATTATAGTGGCTTTGTCTGTTTCTCCTTGCAATTCTACCAGTTTTTGTCTCATGTATTTGGTACTCTGTCATTAGGCACATACACATTAAGGATTGTTATTTTTTTTGGAGGATAGACCTCTTTATCATTAATTAATGCCCCCTGATAGTTTTTCTTCTGAAGTCTGTTTGTCTGAAATTAATACAGCAGTTTCAGCTTTCTTTTGATTTGTGTTAGCATGGTATTTTTTTCTTTTTCTTTTTTTCTCTGGCTTATTTTAAGATTTTTCTCCATCTTTGATAGGATATGCCTAGGTGTAGATTTTTTGGTATTTATTTTATTTGCTATTCTCTGAATTTCTTGTATCTGTTGTTTGTCATTCTGTCAATCTTTCAATGTCTGTCATTAATTTTAACAGTTTTTCTGTTATTATTACTTCTGTTCTTTTATCTCTTGTATTTTTATTGCATGTGTTTTACATATTTTGTAATTGTTTCACACTTCTTGGGTGTTTTGTTCAGTTTATTTAATTTTTTCTCTTTATATTTTAGTTTTGAAAGTTTTTATTGGCCTCTCTTCAGGCTTGTTGATTCTTTTCATCTGTGTCCAATCTGTTGATGAGCCTATTAAAAGTGTCCTTTATTTCTGTTACAGCGTTGTTGGTTTTTTGTTGACATTGCTTTTTGATTCTTCCTTAGAATTTTCTTCTCTTTGCTGACATTACTCATCTGTTCTTGCACAATGTCCTTTTTTTTCCCATTAGGAACTTTAAAATACTCATTTTAGTTATTTAAAATTCCTGATCTGATCATTTAAAAATCTCTGTCATATCTGAGTTTGGTTTTGATGCTTGCTCTGCCTCTTCAATCTGTGACTTTTGTTTCTTAGTATGCCTTAACATTTTTTGTTGAAAGCAGACATGATGTAATTGGAAAAAATAAAATGACATAAATAGGCCTTCAGTGTGAGGTTTTATATTTATCTGGCCAAGAGTTAGGCTATTTACTGTTTGCTGTAGCTATAGGTGTCAGAGGCTAAAACTTCCTCTGGGATACTTATTTTTGTTTCTCCTGTTGACCTGAGCATTCCTTAGAGACTTTTTAAAAAATAAGATCTGAGACAGGATGTTTTTTCTTTTTTTGTTGTTTTTTTTGTTGTTGAGTTGGAGTCTTACTCTGTTGCCCAGACTGGAGCGCAGTGGCCGCTCCCAGCAACCACAGCCTTGCCTGCTGGGCTCCGGCGATCCTTGTACCTCAGCCTTCCAAGTAGCTGGAAATACAGGCGTGCGCTACCACACCCAGCTAATTTTTGATTTATTGTAGAGATGAGGTCTCGCCAAGTTGCTCAGGCGGGTCTTGAACCCACGGGCTCAGGCATTCCACTCACCTCAGCCTCCCAAAGGTGCGGGATTCCAGGCTGAGCCACCGAGCCCGGCTAGGATGTTTTTTCAGCTGTAATCTCCTGTGAGGAGACTTATTGATGTGGTGGTAAGAGGAAGGATTAGGGGTAGTATTTGATAGTCCTACGATTAGGTGTCAGTCATTTAGTGAGCCTGTATTTGGGGCTGGGACCTATACAGGTGCTTCTCATTCCCCCTACCTCTACCTGTTAGATGAGACAGGAAGGCTAGAGAAGACTGGAGTTGGATATTTTCCCTCCTCAGATCAGATAGGTAAAATAGTTTCCTTTGAGGAAGGCACTCATTTAAAAAAAAAGAAAAAGAAAAAAGTGCTCTTGGCATATTTCATATGATTATTTTTTTCCTCCTCTTGTCATAAACAGGAGATTTTTCTCAGATTAACTCCCCAGAAATCTTTTGGGACTCCTGGAGGTAAAATTCACATAGGTATAGAAGCCTTTGTAATACTGACCCCTGGAGTTTTTAATGCTCAAACTTGTTTATACTGAGTCTTCTGCAACTCATCAATTACAGCATAAATTTTCCTACCCTAGTGCTGTGCTGAATCCAGTAGCAGGCTTCTGTTCCTGGACTTCTATTTCAATAAACTGTGATTTTTAAAAAAATTTACATGGTTCTCCATTTTGGGGACAATGGTTTGCCCTATGACTTCAATTCTGATGGATCTAAAAACAGTTGTTGATTTTCTATTTGTTCAACTTTCATCTTGTTGTGTGAGGATGGGAATGATGACTTCCAAACTCATTAAATGCTTGACTGGAAATCAGAAGTTCATCCCTTTACTTTCAATCTATCTGTATATTTATATTTAAACTGGGTCTCTTATAAACAACATATAGTTGGGGTTGATTTTTAAAAATCTTCACTGTCTTTTAATTAGTTTATTTAGACCATTCACATTTAACATGATTATCATAACAGTTATATCAACAGCAAACATATTTGTGCCTGTTTTCTATTCATTGCACTTGTTCTTTGTTTCTTTTTAAAAACATTTTCAATGCTCTGGTTGTAATTGAACATTTTGTATGATTCCATTTTCCCCTCTCTTTGTACACACACACACACACACACACACACACACACACACACACACACACACACCTCCTGTGTTCAAGCAAGTCTTCCTCCTCAGCCTCCTGAATAGCTGGAACTACAGGTGCATTTTTGTGTGTGTGTGTGTGGCGATACGGTCTTGATATGTTACCGAGGCTGGTCTCTAACTCTTGGATTCAAGCAATTCTTCTGTCTTGGCCTTCCAAAGTGCTGGAATCATAGACATGAGACACCATGCCTGACTCTCTTACCATATCTATTATACTATTTTTAAAAAATTATTTAGGGATTGCCCCAGAGTTTGTGGTATAACTTTATATATAATCTAAGTCCACTTTCAAACAATACTGTACTGCTTCATGGGTAGTACAAGTACCTTATAACAGACTATTCCTGATTCCTCCCTCCTGTCCCTTATGACACTATATTGCCATTCTTTTTTTTTTACATTAAAATTGTTTTTATTTTAAATGTGTGGGAAAAGAAAAAAAAGATATGGGGTACAAGTCAGGATTAGGTACATAAATGGTCTATGTTCAGGTGAAGTTTGAGCCTCCCACTATGTCATTTTTTAAAATCCACAAGCTATAATCATTTCACACATTGCTGCTATTATTACTTTGAACAAAGAGTTATCAATTAGTTTAATTAAGAATAAGAAAAATAAGCAGTTTTATATTACCTTCATTTATTCTTTCCCTTATATTCTTCTTTTCTTTATGTAGATATGAGTTTCTGACCTATATTATTTTCTTCTTTTCTGAAGAATTTCTTTTTACATATCTTGCAATTCAGATCTACTGGCAACACAAATTCCCTCAGTTTATGTTTACTGAGGAAGTTCATTTCTTTTCCACTTTTGAAAGGTATTTTGGCTCAATACAAAATTCTAGATTGGCAGGTGTCTTTTCTTTTGTCTTTCATTCTTTTTTAAACAATTTATTTCTCTTCATATTCTTATTTGCATGGTTTTTGAAGAGGTCTATGTAATTTTTATATTTTCCCCTATATAGGTGAGATGTTCTGTTGGGAGCCGGCCGTAGAGGCCTGCCTGAGTGTTAGGGATCCAGGCAGACTGCGGACCTTGAGACCACCAGGCTGGTTCAGGAGCTGAAGGCCCATTCCCTCCTCCTTTCTTTGTTGTTTAGCATTACCCACTGGTAGGGATTTTGATGATCTAAGCATGAAGTTCTGAGACTATGACAGGCATGGCTGACTCTAGGGATCCATTGTTCTCGTTTCTCACAGACTGTGGTTTTGGCTTTAAACTTAACACAGTTCAAACTCAGATCACATTTGGGAGCCTTATACATGATACAAGCTTCTTTATAAGATTTAAAAATATATTTATAGAATTAGTATATACATTTAGAGAGCTGTTTCCAGCTTTAGATGGTTATCTAGGGTTACCAGAAATGGCCCAGCACGAACTTTGGGCTGGGCCACATTCCTAAGGGCCCAGCGTCCATTTTGGGCTGGGCTGCATTCTTTTAATATGGTTCTTTAGTTACAATTAGTGTAAGTTTTTTCTACTTATAATAGAAACTGAACTTATTTTATTCATAGAAAGTATTTTAGAATAGGTCATGCTACGTCAGGGAATTATGTTAGTCCAAGCATGATCAAACATGATACTTTAAGGTTTTATAAGAATACAGCTAACTTTTGAAATTTCATTGTTCCCACTTTCTACTAATTGTGATTTTGGCTTTAGTACAATTACAGTTTGTATTTGGGTTTTATTTTAGAAGCTTTATTGCTGATGATCAGCCTTATATATCAGGATTAGGAATTAGAAACTTTTATAGAAATTAAGATAGATACATAGGATTTTAGAATAGCCATTTTGTTAAGAGATCCTAATCAATTGTTCCTGGAAATGGCCCAGCGTGATCTTTGGACTGGGCCACATTCTTTAGGAACTGGTCTGACCTATAATTAAGAGTTTTTTATAGTACAGGTAAAGCTAGCACAGAATAGAAAGGTATTAGGATTTAAGTCAGTCATTAGGTGTTGGGTATGCATAAGTTTTAGAAGTTATTGATTATTAGGATTTTATGATATTAAAACTGTTGCGTTGCTTTTGAGGAACATAAACCAAGCATAAGGAACAGTGAGACAATTTTGGGATTATCCTTCCTCATGCTTGGGGAAAACGCCTGGTGGACGGGGATGCCCCGACCCACCTGGCTTTGTGTTCATGTAAAACTCTTGTGATTTGATTAAGATTGTCCTTTCTCATGCTAAGGAAAACGCCTGGTGGGTGAGGACGCCCCCTACCTACCTGGCTTTGTGTTCACGTGAAAGTCTTGTGATTTAACATGTGAAAGTTTGGGATAAAAGACTCACAGTTGGTCCCAATAAACGGCTTCTGCTCATTTCACTGAACAGTTGCCCACTTTCTTTCTTTCTCTTTATATCTATCCCTCCATCTTTCTTTCAATATCTATCCCTACTACAGAATCAGCTTCTGCACTAGACAAAGTCCAGTCTCTTTCTTTCTCCTTATTTCTCCAGAATATTCACCGACGCTGCCCCACCTTCCAGGGACCCTCTAAATCTCTTTTTGGGAGCTGTCCCCTCATAATGTTCCCACCCCCACACTCCCTCCCCCTAGTTTCTTTCAAGAAGTATACACATAATATACCTAGGTGTAGAGTTTTTGGTATTCATTCTGCTTGGTGTTCTCTAAGCTTCTTGGATCTGCAGTTTGGTGTCTGTCATTAATTTTGGAAAATTCTCAGCCATTATTAACTCAAATATTTTCTCTTCTCTGTATTTCCATTAAGCAAAAAGAATATAATGCATCTTTTTTAATTGTTCCACCATTCTTGGATATGCTTCAATTTATTTTTCATTCTTTCGGCCTTATGCATTTCTGTCTAGGAAGTTTCTATTGGTCTCTCTTCATGCTCACTGATTTCTTTCTCAGTCATGTTCAGCCATGTCCAGAAAGGTATCCTTTATTTCTGTTACAGTTTTCTGTTTGTTTTGGTTTTGGTTTTTTGGGCACCTCTTTTTTATTCTTTTTTGGAGTTTCGGTATCTCTGCTTACATTGCCATTTGTTCTAGAATGTTGTTCACTTTTCCCATTAGAATTCTTATCATATTGATCTTAGTTAATTTTAAGTTCTTGCTCTGATAATTTCAAAATCTCTGCTATTACTGAATCTAGCTCTGTTACTTGCTTTGTCTACTTAGAATTTGATTTGTCTTGATTTTTAGCGTGGCTTGTAATTTTTTTATTGTTGAAAGCTGACCATAATATGTCAGGTAAAGGAACTGAGGTGTAGACCCTTCATGTTAAGTTTTGTGTTTAGCCGGCTAGGAGTTATGATGTGAGTAAGTTTTTGTGACTGAGGTATCTTAGGCTTCAATTTCCTGTTATGTTTATATTTTGTCTCTTCTGTTGTCACTTTTGTCTCTTCTGTTGCCATCCTTAGAAACCCCTTCTTAAGTAGACTGTGAGCCTTGAAGTTATTTCTTGCTTTAGTTCCCTGTTATACAGGAGTCCTGTGGATGTGTGGTAAGGAAAGAGGGAAGGGAACCATTCCATAGTCCTATGATTCGGTCCCAGTCTTTTAGTAGCCTGTGACCCTGAGCTGTGACTTTCTCAAGTGCTCCTCAGCCTTCTACAATTTCAGGTAAGACAGCGGTTGTAGAAGGGCATGAAGTTGGATATTTTTCTTCCAGGCAGGTGAGTTCAGTAAAGTAGTTGCCTTGAGGGCAGGTGAAAAACGGAAACCTCCCAGTATATTTCAAAATTGCTATTTTCCCATCCCTCTGCAGAAAACAGGAGAAAATTTTTCTTTGAACTTCACAATGAAAATCTGGTGGGATTCTAGGAGGTAAAACTCACAAGTATGGGGTCTCTCTAAGACTCTACCCTTGGGAGTTTTGTTTTGTTTTGTTTTGAGTCAGGGTCTCACTCTGTTGCCCAGGCTGGGATGCCATGACATGACACAATGATTACAGTCATGGAAGCTTTGACCTCCTGGACTCAGGAGATCCTTCCACTTTAGTATCCTGAATAACTGAGACTAAAAGTACGTGCCACCATGTTCAGCTAATTTTTTGTTTTTTTTTTTTTTTTTTTGTAGAGACAATGTCTCCTATGTTGCCCAGGCTGGTCTTGAACTCTTGGGTTCAAACAATCTGCTCCAGCCTTGACTTCCCAAAGTGCTGAGATTATAGGTATGAACCAATGTGACTGGTTAGAGGTTTTTAACTCTCAAGCAAGACTACAATAAACCTCCAGCAGTTAATCAATTACAATTCCAGTTTTCATATCCTTCCTAACTCCAGTGCCCAGCTCCAGTAATTTCTGCTCTCAGTAAGCTTTGATTTTCACTATTCTTCTGTCTGTCTAGTTTTGGGGACATCAGTTTGTTCTGTGACTGTAATTCTCTGATAGATCTAAGAATTAGTGATTTTCATTTTTTTCAGATTTTTCTTATTGTGAAGATGAGAGGCAAGTTCTTTATATGCTAAAGTGAAAATTGAAAGTCCCTGAACTGCTTTGTAAAATTATGTTTAAATGATGAAAAATAATAGGTATTTGGTGCATGAATATTAAATAAATTTTTAAATAAATAAAATTAATTCTAATTCATTGATTTAGCAAACAAGTATCTGTTGAGTATTTATGATCCAGGGGTTCTAGGTTTTAAGGATACCATGATGAATTAAACAGACCAGCCTTATCCTCATGGAACTGACCTCAAAGTGGGGGATGTACACATGAACCAAATTACATTCATTTAAGTTGTAATGCCAGGCACTAATAAGTATCCAAAAGCAAGACAAGAGGAAAAAGAGACAAGGTTGGAAGGTGCTATTTGTAATTGTGTGATCAAGAATGATCTTTCTGGCCAAGTGGTGACTAATACTTGTAATCCCAGAAATTTTGGAGGCTGAAGCGGGAGAATTACTTGACTCCAGGAGTTTGAAACTAGCCTGGGCAGCATAGTGAAACCTCATTTCAACAAAAACATAAAAATATTAGCTGGGTATGGTGATGCATACCTATAGTCTCATCTACTCAGGAGGCTGATGCAGGAGGATTGCTTGAGACCAGGATTTGGAGGCTGTGGTGAGCTGTGATAGTGCTGCTGTGCTCCAGCCTGGGAGACAGAGTAAGACTCTGAAAGAAAAAGAGAGCGAGAGAGAGAGACATGAGAGAGAGGGAGAGAAAAAAAGAGAGAGAGGAAGGGAAGAAAGGAAGGAAAGAAGGGAGGAAGGAAAAGAAAGAAAAACAGGAAGAGAGAAAGAAGGGCAAGGATGAAAGGGAGGAAGGAAAGGAAGAGAGGAAGGGAAAAAAGGGAGGAAAGTAAAGTAAAGAAGGAAAGGAAGGAAGGAAGGAACGAAGGAAGAAAGGCCTTTCCAAGGAGATAAAAGTAAGCTCAAGTAGATTATACCAAATTTGGTTCACTTACTCATCCTTTGATGCACTTTGAAGTTGTTTCCCTCTTTTGATTATTGTAAAAAGTACCGATACAAACATTTGTGTACAGTATTTGCTTGAATACCCATTTATAATTTTTTGTGTATATTTCTATAAGTAAAATTATTGGATCATATAGTAATTCTTAATTCATAAACTATTTTTTTTTGGAACTGTCAAACTGTTTTCTGTGGCAGGTACACCATTCTACATTCCTACTAGCAAGGTACAAGAATTCCATTTACTCTACATCTTTGCCAATTGCTACTTTTAAAAATTATCATTAGAGTTTTCCTAGTGGGTATGAAATATTATCCTATTTTGACTTTTGATTTTTTAAAATGATAATGACATTGGGCATCTTTT
Organism: Cephalopachus bancanus; assembly: GCA_027257055.1. Taxonomy (NCBI): domain Eukaryota; kingdom Metazoa; phylum Chordata; class Mammalia; order Primates; family Tarsiidae; genus Cephalopachus; species Cephalopachus bancanus. Next base: position 1,666,588 of record JAPVLO010000342.1, on the reverse strand, counting down.
CAAGTGCTTTTTGACTATTCGTATGTCTTCTCTTTTTTTTAAGATGAAAAGTAAAAGTCTCCCTTTACTTTTATTTTTTTAACTTAAAAATTTTTTAATTTTAAAATTGTGGAGTACAATTCAGGATTAGGTATACAAATATTCTTTGTGTAGCTACCCTTGCTGATGAGGTGTGCCCTCCCTTCCCCAGGCAGATTTCCACTACTGTCAATCCTACCTCCTCGCCCCATATGTCTTCTTTGAAGAAGTGTTTATTCACGCTATTTGTCCAGATTCTTATTGGGTTGTTTGCCTTTTTGTTGTTGAATTATAGGTGTTTTTTATATATTCTGGATACTAGACTGTTATTAAATATATTATTTGCAAATAAAACAGGTAAGCTTAAGCAGAATTGCTTAAGACCTTAGCTTATGACTTTAGGCCTTTGAATTTTATTATAAGTGTGATGGAAAGTCACAAAAGGCTCGAGACAGACAAGAGATAGACTCTCACAAATGTAATGAAAGGGTCTCCCCAGCTGTTATACAGACAGCAGAGAAGGGGAAGAAGGGAGACTGGTTGAGACTGTAACAGTGATTCACACCAGAGGTGATTTCAGCTGGGACCAAGCTGGTAGCCTTGGGGATGGGCTGTAGGGTCGATATGGGGTGATTTGGAAAATTGAGCCAGCTGGTCCAAAAAACACAAAAGAAGAATTTTTAAAAATAGTTCCAATCTCTTCATTCAGTTGAAAATTCTTATTAGTGGTTGTTTATATTTCTCAATTTTTAACCTATATAAAATATTTAACTTGTTAATCTGCTTTATCACTTATTATAAATGTTTTCCCATGCAAATACATTTTATTTTAAAGCATAATTATAAGAAACACATAATATTTGATCATGAAGTACACCAAAATTTATTTATCCCATCCTCTACTGTTAAACATTTAGGTTATTTTCAATTTTTCATTGTTTTATAAATAAACACCTACTACAATGTTTATTCTACTAGCTAGATGCACACATTCTTACTTATTTCTTTAGGACACTTTCTTAGATGCACATAAAGGATTTGCATGTTCTTAAGGATTTTAAAATGCATTTATTAATCACTCTCCAAATTATCCAGTAGTTTATGAATACTCTGTCCACAGGGCCTATATTAAGTATTATCTACTCAGCAGAGTATTATCTTTGTGTTTAATCTTTGCCAAGCAGATAGGGAAACAATGTTATCACATTGTTTTAATTTGCTATTCTTTGATTGATTATAAGTGAGGTTGAACATTTCCTTGACTACATGATTGACTCTTCTCTAATTGTTACTTAGGTTGTGATTCACCTATGTGGGCATGAAGGCTATTGGGGTAAGGGGAGGAGCATTTCCGCTGCAAATGATAAGGAACCAAATTCATGTGATTTGAAAAACCATATTCAGGTCTAATTGGATTCAGGTCTCGAGGGATGTTTTTGGGGACTTCATTTCTCATGCTTGTCCTCAGTTCTGCCCTCCATTGTATTGTTTTTTGGGTCTCAGCCTCCTTATAGTACCTTTGTGGTGTCTTCGGTGACAGTCATTCCAGAGCTCACTTATTTCAGCATCAAGCACAGCTGACAAAAACACCTCCCCATCCCAGAAGTCACAGCAAAAGCCTCAGGGGATCCCACTGGTTGTGAGGATCGAGCAGCCAGTCCTGAGCCAAGCATGGTGGCCTGGAGAGGGTGGGGCTTTTATAGCTTGGGCCTGGAAGATGTACTCTGCTCCTAAAACAGATAGACTGAGAGAAAGGAATTGGGGATGCCTACACTGAATTTGAGAAATTATCACTGAGGGGTAAAAATGTAAAAGTTCTACCACAAAGGAAACAAATAACCCTCCTCTCCCTCTCTATCCTTCTCAGGGTCATTGAATTCAGCAAGTACTCTTTTTCTGGCATATAAGGCCCTTGGCTGTCATGGACAGAGACTGGGTAGCCAGCCTTGTTTTCAATGCAATGACATGCGGTACATATTTATTAATTACACGCAATGGTCAAGAAACAGCAATGGCGCTGAAGAAGAAGGAGGATACTCAGATGTTTTAGACATGGTTTCGTCCCTCAGTAAGTTCACAATTCAAAGTAGAAATGAAGTGAGGACTAAACGCAGGTAAAATAACCTAGGGAGATGAGGTAAACTGGGGCACAGGAGGAACATTCAAGGCAAGCTTTGCAGGGGCAGTACTTGGGCTGAGCCCTCAAAGCTGAGCTGCTTTTCCATAGGTTGAGAGAATGATTCTCTCACACGAACCCACAGCATTCAATATACAGTTTCCAAACCCTTTCTCGCAGAGCTCCGTACAAATGATGACTTGTAAATTATAGGGCATTAATTGCATCATTTATATTCCCTGCAGATCCAAGCCAGATCTGGTCTCAGCCTCTTTAAAGCAAACAGCGCGGCCACATTCTACCCGTATGGCAGATGCCACTTCTTTCAATTATTTAAGCTCATTTGGATTGGGTGCTGGGGCTGGGCTGCCCAGGCAGACACCCTGTGCAGGACCATGCCTCGGGTCACTGGGGGCAACTGGAAGGTAGGTCACGCAGCACCAGGCCGGCTCCAGCTGCATTTGGTTTGATTCCAATTGGTGAAGACTCGTTAGTAAACAATTTTTCTAATAGTTACCATTTTTAATTTCTCCTGAAATATTGGCAGGGGAAGGTTCTGTGGAAGAAAAATGAGCCTTGAGAGATTATTCACTGACACAAGGCGCAGTCATGCTCACAGCCAAGCCAGGTTGCCTTATCAAGGGTTGCTCTCTCCATTCCCTCGCCAAAATTCCCATCAATAACCCACTAACAATAACAAATTGCTACATGACACCCTCACTGTGCTGTTGGGACTAAGCACCCGAGGAGGTGTTTGCAATAAATTCAACTCCTCTCCTGTTCATATTTCATAGAATCCACTGATATTTATGGAGTACTCACCCTGCGCCAAACACATAGTGAACAAGACTGAGAAGGTTCCTCCTCATGTGATGCCAACATTCCATGGAGGGGCACGGACCCAAGCAAAGAAAAATAAACTCACCATTGCAGAATGGGAGCTGCTGTGAAGGAAACAAAACGGGGTCATGCGATCAGAGGAGGTGATTGGAGGAGGCTACTTCCTACTGTGTGGTCAAGGATGATTTCTCTGGGGAGGTGACACTTGAGTCATAACTTGAATGGGGAAAAGGAATCAGCTATGTGAAGAACCAGGGAAAGAACATCCCAGGAAGAAGAGACAAGCTGGTGGCAGAGAGGCCTGTGGAGTTGAACTGCTGAGAGCCTAGGAAAGGGCGGAGACATCTGAGTACATTCTGTCTCCCTGCCTGCTCTCTCCTTCATCTTCTTTCCTCCTCTTCCTCCCTCTAGTCCCTTTCCTCGTCCCTGTTCCCTTCCCTTCGCAGGCCGGTAGGATTGCTCTCTGCCGGCTCCTCATTCTGTACCTTCCAAAATCATAGATTTCTGGGAGTCCAGGATATTGTGTTTTTCTGAAAGTTTGGCTCTTGGCAAAGAGCCAGTGCTATTTCCATCTTGTGTGGAAAATATAGAATTACCGTGAATTATATTGAAAAATTAGATTCATTCACTGCTGTGATAATTTATCTCCCAATCTGTCTCAGAGAGTTAGCAGCTGGTGAGAAAATAAAATGTAATTTAGGCAAAAAAAAAATCACTTTTAATCTATGTCTGGCAGGGAGAGAGGCTATTAAGTGAGTTTACTATTTGCCAATCAGGTGGTTTTCTTTAGCACACCCTCAAATGAAATGTTGTGATGGAGACTAATGGGTAGCTTGCTCTTCTTGGATGGGCCCTGCCAACTGCGGGGTACAAAGTCAGGCCCCACTTAAAATTCAAAGCTTCCTAACAGGGACTCCTCTCAGGGCTCATCTCCTGAGATCCTGTTGGACTTGCTCCTACTAAGAGGATACACTTTATAGCACGGGGGTTTTCCATTACAGTTTCTGCATTGAGAGAGGAGGAGAAACAGCCCCCAATTTTAAGCCTCATCGATTTAAGGTGTTTGAAATATTCCTCTCCGACTGGTAATGATGGCCATTTTTCTTCTCCAGAGTGCCTGATTGTGTGCCCTGGAATGGTTCTGACATCATTGCATGAGTCAGAACACTGAGCTAATCACGCTCTGCCCAGAGCCGAGTCCAGAGCTCCCTGGGTTGGTGAGTCAGCCCCTCACAGTAGCAGCCACTCGGGAACAGCAAGCTTTAGGTGATGACCAATGTCCCCCCCTGACAACATCTTGCAGTATTGGGTCAGGCTTCTCCCCCTTCTTGCAAAGGATTCTGTTCTCCCTGGGCAGGATAGCATAGGGTTAATAGGGTCCACTTGCTTCCTAGGGAATGAATTTTTTAGGATGGCAAGGCAGGAAGAGTGGGGGTAGAAGACACTTGCTGCTTTCCATTCTTCCTAGCTTAGAATCCTGCATTCTTGGGGAAACTGAGGCACAGGTGTGCGAGAATGTCCTAGACTCAAATTGGGAGCCTAAAAATGTAGTGGAAGTTTTTCCATTTGCTCATCTTATGACCTTAGGGGAAGACATCCCCCTCTCCTGACTGCAGCTACCTCATCTATAAAGTGAGGAGCCTGGGAAATATGGGCAGGGCCCCTCCAGCTCAGAATTTATTAATGTGTGAATTTGTCGTTCAGGCTACACAGATATGTGCCCAGCTCTACCCTGCACATGCCAGGTAGAGCACAGACCCTGCATCTAAGCTTCAGCCTCCCTGGAATCCTTGCTGAAAGAGCCCTATTACAGGTGACTTTGGGGAATGGATGGCAGTTTCTAATTTGGAAAGGAAGCAGAGCAGAGGGGAGCAGCGACTTCTCACTGGGTGCATCTGATGCAATGTCGTGCTGTGGTGACTGTTGGTGTCATCAAAGTAAACTGGGGATTCTCCTGCAGCAGCCCGTGGAACCCTCCTGACTGGGGTGTAGTAACAGGGAGCCTGGCATGGCGGGCCCTCTTAGAAGTCACTTGGCCCACCAGAAGTCACCCCAGGCAGAACTCTGCCTCCCTAAAGATCTCACTGACTTCTTGAACATGACCTCTGAGGCCAGGCAAAGAGAGAAAGGGTTTTATTTAAATTCAGTTTGAACCTCCAGGAAAGCCAGCGCTCTCATTAGAAATTCCACCTGCCTCACCTACAGTCCTCTACCCTGGTCAAGTTTTATATTCCAGTAGAATATAAAAACAGGAAAGACTGTACTCTGGTGCTGTAGAGTAGGCAAAATGAATAGATATGCAGGGGACTTTGTGAAAGATGGAGGCACCCTTGTCCAGAGGGAAGGAGGGCTGACTATGTGCAGAAGAATGAGCTCCTTCTATTCACTCATTCCACAAATCTTTACTGAGCCCGTTCCATGAGCTGAGCACTGATTTCTGTTTGGGGATACAGAGGAGACAGCAAGAAGATAAGATTCTTGTTCTCATGAAGATTTTATTGCAGTTTGGGAAGATAGACAGAAAACTAGTAAACAAATATATAAACAAGCCATTTCAGAGTCAGCAATGCTGTGAGGTATAAAGGAGAGAGTGCATGGGAAGGTAGGCTACTTTACAGGTGACTGGGAAAGACTTTCAAGTGAGGCAATCCTTGAGCTAATATCTGAATGTCAAGAAGGAGCCAGTCCTGAGCAGACAAGGGAAGAGAACATTCCAGAGAGGTTCTGAGATGAGTGCAGACTGGCATGCATCCAACGTATGAAGAACAGATTTTGGAGCTTTCTGAAGTTAAAGGGATACTGGCAGCTCTCTACTAATATCACCCCTACCCCCCAAAATTCAGAGGGAAGACCCAGAGACAAGGATGGTGTGGGCATGTCAACGGGCATGGATAGATCCAGCTAGAAATTGGGGGAGCCCTCCAGAGTGCAGGGTCACACCGAGCTAGGATCTATAGGGACACCAGTTCCTTACTGGACCAAGAGAAACAAGAACCACTGCCCCCTTCTTTGGGGCATATCACCAGAAACAACCAGTTACTTCTCTTAGGCAAAGAGCCTCCTCATCTCCCTTCTTCCTATCCCAAACTTCTTGGTCTCTGTACCATCTAGTACATTTACATTAAACCTAATTGTTCCTCTTCTCCCTTCTGCTTGAACCCAACAAATTTGAACCTGACCATCTCAGTCAGAACTTTCCCCTGAAAGAGTGAAGAGACAGAAAATAAACAGACATGAGAAGAGAAGCTGAAGTAAAAAGAAGAGGCCCATCTGAGACATTGGATAACATGTCTCCCTAAATAGTAAAGTAACTGAAAGAAGCAGGAGATAATTTTAGGCAATTTTTAATTGTCCTCTCAACGAGATTCAAAATGTCACTGCATTTATGAATCTAAAGCAGAAGCTCATCCATGAAGGTATAAAGAGAGGAAAAATTAGGACAAACTAGACTAGGAGATGACACAGGGTGAGGATGAAGAACGTGGGCTGAATTTTGGGTCCCCACTCACAGGCTCTGTGATCCTGGGCAAGTTCTAGGGCCCATCCATTTCCTATAAATAAGGAGATTTTAAATAGCATCTTCTTCACAGAGTGATGCAAAGCTTAAACAAGATAACAGTGTGTGAACAGTACTTGGCACAATGTCAGGCACGCAATAAGCACGCAAAAACACGTTATTCTTTTAGAGAAACAGCATGAAAATGGAACACAAATGCTTAATTTAGAGATTATGATGAAGGCAAAGAATGGCGAGCTAGATTCTTCAGGAAGTCAAAAGCAAAATGGAAGGCAAGTTGGGAAAAATATTCCATCATTAAAAATAATAGCAAAAGATGAAAATAATACGCTTTAAAAAGAAAAGAGGCACAAATCACAGAGGCAGTAAATTCAGGACAGATATAGGAAGTCAAGTAGGGGAAGCTAGAGCAAATGAAGTCACATTAATTAATTTTTTTAAATGGGAAAACATATTCTGCTTTTCTGCAGGTTGAAAAGACTTACTGAGCAACAGGAAAGGAAAACAGACCAGCAACTAAGAACATCTTAGCAAAAAGTTTGAATTTCAGAGATGAGGAAAACGATTTGCCAAACGTAAGAGAAAATAAAAGAAGTTTATTACAAAGGTGGAGAATCAGACTAGTTTTAGATCTCGCCACAAAGGCAAACACCAGACAAGAAGGAGCAATACAAGGGGAAAGCATGATGGTGAATTCTGATTGTCATTCCAGACTATCATTCCTGGGAGGGCAGCAGGAAGGTTTCCTGATACATGAAAGGGCTCAGAGTACACTTCCCATGGGACTGCGATGAAAAAGAATCACTTGACGATATAGCCTAATGCTTAAGAAATGAATTATATATAGAATTTAAGGCTGCAGAAGCCATAATTTAAAGAATGGTAGAATAGGCTATGAGATAGAGCCAAGACTAAATGAGTGTTCTTAATGGAGTTTCATAATTTGCAATTTAAAAAAATATAACTTAGAATAAGTTAATACCAACTCAGATCTAATACTCTACATTTCTTTTTTTTTTTAAACTGGGGAATGGAAGTAATAGGAGAGTAGCAAACATTCACTAGATTTCTCCTCTTTCATAAGTATTGACAAAGTTTTCTAACATAAAGTAGGGAGAATGGTCATGTTTTTCATTTAAAAACAACTTTTTAGGACAAACACAGGATACAGATTTCAAATTCATCAGTCAAAAGGGACAGAGAAAATGTATTTTCATAGAGCAATCACAATAAAAATAGAATAAATAAAATAATAAGGAAGCATGAAAAGGTTAAAATAACAAAAATAATGCCACATTTTTTTATTGTGACAACAAATATGAATGAGCTAAGATTTTGGTTAAAATTAAAAGACTCTCAATTAAATGATGAACTGAAATCCATCCAGAAAAGTTAAAACCTACTCTAGGACATAAAAGAAAATGAATTAACGTAAAAATACACTGTGTTCCTTGATAGGAAGCCTCAACTTTTAAAAGATTCAATTTATTTCATAAACAAAAAATTCTAATAAATATTCAAATGGAATATTTTAAAATTTGGCAAAATGATTTTTGTTATTCTGGAAGAATAAACACGGGAAAAAATCAAAATAAAAATTAAAGCAGATGAATAAAGGAGGAACTTATTTTTTATTATTAAAATATTTTAAAGGTGCATGAATTACAAGAATATGGTATGGATAAAAATGAAAATATCACTGCAATATACTAGAAATCCCTAGAATAAACCCCTGTAAGTAAGATAAGTATTTCATGACACTGGGTAAAGAATAGATTATTATTGTGCTGAAGTAACTGGCTAGTTATTGGACATTAATAAAATTGATCACTGTATCATAGCCCATACCAAATGAAGACAAAATGGATTATGATGTTAAGTGTAAAAGATAAAGCCTCGAAGCAACTAAAATAAAATAATGATAAAACAAGGATAAATACTTGCTTGATCTCTGGGTAGAAAAGGAACTTCTAAACCAAAAAGCAAAGGTAGAAAAAAAAAAAGAGAAAATGTAGGATTTAATTAAATAAATATTAGATAATAATTTCTCTTTGCTGAAAAGTTCATAAATTAAGTTTAAAGAACAAACCAAACTAGAAATGGAAACACACACACAAGGTAAATGTCCTAACTATATAGAAATTAATATCAATTAGATAAATTAGAAAAAAAAGTTTTTACATCTGTTGATATATTTAATTACATTTATGGTCTTGCAAATGTTGAACCAACCCTGCATCCTGGGGATGAAGCCTACTTGGTCATGGTGGATGATTTTTGAGATGTATTTTTGGATCTCATTTGCTATAATCTTGTTGAGAATCTTTGCATCTATGTTTTTCAAGGATATTGGCCTATAGTTCTTTCTTTGCTGGATCTTTACTCGGTGTGGGTATCAGTGTGATGTTAGTTTCATAAAATGATTTGGGGAGAGTTCCATCTTTCTCTTATTGCTTGGAATACTTTCAATAAAATTGGTATCAGCTCAAATCATTCTATTAAAAAAAACCTACACACATGTTTATTGCAGTATTATTCACAATAGCAAAAATATGGAATCAACTATGCTGCCCATTAAAAGTGGACTGAATTTTTAAAATGTAGTACATATACACAATGGAATATTAGTCATAAGGAAGGACAAAATTATGGACTTTGCAGCAACTTGGATGGATTCAAAGTCTATAATACTCAGTGATCTATCACAGAAACAAAGAACTGACTACCATATGTTCTCTCTCGTGAGTGGACCCTGAACATTTATCAAAATACTGTAAGAAAGGGATTGGCAGTAGTGGGAAACTGCTGGAGGAGGAAGAGGGGGAGCAGATAACATTCATAAGGGTACCTGATCTCAAACCAAGTGAAGTGGGGACCAACAGGAGGCCCAAACTTCACCTATATTGTGGAGCGCCTCCGCCCTAACATGGCGCCCGAAGCAGCCAGACCACAAGACAAAACAAGCCCTAATAAGGCAACTAAAGGATATCAGCATACAATCCTCTCTTACAGGCCGTGCCGCGTTACCTTAATTGATTGGCAGAGATACTAGATTTAAGGTCACGAATAGGAGAAAGAGGAAGAAGAACGATGTAGTAACTTGGGATTAAAGCAGCTTGCAGAAGAATCGTGTGAGAGTCGTTATTGAAAGCGACAAGTGGTGGCCCGTACGGGGAACTCAAAGAAGCCGAAATCCTTGGATTCAGAACTGCAGCTGCTCAGGGCAGTCGACTGGTATGTAGATCCCACAAGGGAGGAAAAAAACTGGGAAGGTCCTCGGCAAAGAGGCGGTTTGGGAAGGTCCTCGGTAAAGAGGCGATTTGGGAAGGTCCTCGGTAAAGAGGCGATTTGGGAAGGTCCTCGGCAAAGAGGCGATTTGGGAAGGTCCTCGGTAAAGAGGCGATTTGGGAAGGTCCTCGGTAAAGAGGCGATTTGGGAAGGTCCTCGGTAAAGAGGCGATCTAAAAGGGCCCTCGGTGTAGAGGTGATCCCCTTTTTGCTAACATGGGCACTACTTCCTCTCACCCGCTTTTTCAGGCTCTTAAAACTCTCCTAAGAACAAAAGGACTAAAATTAAGGGATAAAACCTTGACTGATTTTATCACACAGGTAGACGAGATTGCACCGTGGTTTGCCGTTTCGGGGAATCTCACAGTGGGTAGTTGGGACAAAGTGGGGCAGGATATTGACTGCGCCCGAGAGCTAGGAGAGGTAGCAGGCGGGGTCCAGCCCCTTTGGAGACTGGTTCGTGCCTGTTTGGAAGATCAAAAGTGCGTGCAAACAGTCGAGCAAGGCCAAGCAGCGCTTGACCAAATAAAAGAGGAACGATCAACTTCCTCAAGAGGGAACAGCGAGGCAGCCTCTGACTCAGAACTGGAGTCAGATGAGGAACTTAGAGATCTCGTGACTCGAGTTGAAAAGTTAGAACTCAGTCGGGGCGCGCCCGAGATAAGGGCGGATCCTCTGTCCCTGGGTCGGTAGGAGTTCCTCCCCCGTATAATCCTTCTGTGCCTCCCGGAAAAGGAGGCGCTTCTTTCAGCAATGAAGTGTGGAGGGAGGTCCATGCCAGCGGCACATGGCAAACTTTTCCGGTGTTCGTGGACAATGCAGGAAACCGGTACCATGAACCATTAGATTTCAAAACAGTAAAAAACCTCGCGGACGCCGTACGAACGTACGGGCTCACTGCTGCCTTCACGACAGCAATGGTGGAGGCACTAGACCGGTTTGCCATGATCCCCGGAGACTGGCAGAGATTAGTGAAGGCTTGCATGAACCCGGGACAATATTTAGATTGGAAGGCCTATTACATACAATTGGCTAATGAGCAGGCAGCAAGAAACCGGCGGCGGGTAACGGGGCTTGGGACGTTGATATGCTGTTGGGGCAGGGCCGTTTTGCTAACCAACAGATAGGATACCCCCAGGTTGTGTATGATCAAATTAATCACATGGCAATGCGAGCCTGGAAGGCCTTGCCTAGCCGAGGGGAGGTATCAGGTAATCTCACCAAAATTACTCAAGGTTCCACAGAGCCTTTTTCAGACTTTGTGGCCTGAATGATGCAGGCCGCAGGGCGGATTTTCGGGGACCCAGACACTGCCATGCCCTTAGTGAAGCAGCTGGTTTAAATCTCTTGAAGTGGTAGGCCGAATATCCCCCGCTAGCCCTATACATACATTTGCCTACAAAATTCAACAGCTGATATGGCAACGTTCAGAGCCATTCTTTGTTCAGCATATCCGTGCGCACACTGGCCTACCAGGACCCCTCAGTGAGGGTAATGCCCGGGCTGACAACCTTACGCAACTTCAACAGGCTTTCTTTGTAACCCCTGCCCAAAAGGCACAAGATTTTCATGCCCAGTTTCATGTTAACTCAAAAACACTACAGACCCGTTTCCAAATACCACGTCATGTGGCCAGAGATATTGTAAAATCTTGCGAATCGGGTGTTACTTTCTACCACCCCCCTTCATGGGGGTGAATCCAAAAGGCCTTCTCCCCTCACGGGTTTGGCAAATGGACGTCACTCATGTGGCAGAGATCGGTAACCTCAAGTATGTCCATGTTTCCATAGATACCTGTTCCGGAATTTTGTTTGCCTCGGCCATGGCTGGAGAAAAGGCACATCATGTTATCTCCCATTGCTTGGAGGCGTGGGCCGCCTGGGGCATGCCTCAGCAAATCAAAACAGATAATGGCCCCGCCTACACCTCCCGAACATTTCAACGGTTCTGTGCACAAATGAACGTGGACCTGCGCCATGGGCTCCCTTATAATCCCCAAGGTCAAGGGATAGTCGAGAGGGCTCATCGCACACTAAAAGAACTACTTCAAAAACAAAAAGGGGGAATAGGCATGGGTTACAAACCTAAACAAAGACTGTCATTAGCATTATTAACTTTAAATTTTCTTCAGCTGGACAACGAGAACAATTCTGCTGCGGACCGCCATCTAGGCGCAGTACCGCATAAAAGGGGCTATGTTAAATGGAAAGATGTTATCACGGGACAATGGAGAGGTCCCGACCCAGTATTAACGTGGGCGAGAGGATCTGTGTGTGTTTTTCCACAGGACAGCCCAGACCCGGTGTGGGTACCTGAGCGACTAACACGCACTACAAAGACCCCCGAGGAACGAACCCCGATTGCTGATGATGAGTCCGACGACGTGGCTTCTGCTGGGAACGCTGATGCTGAACCTCCCCATAAGTCGTGCTGAGCAACAATGGGGAATTTTAACAGTATTTCCTAGACACTTATTCGGCACGTACTTTCCCCAGATTTTTAACTGGCACCAGCCCCTGATTTCTATTACACTCTTGCTGGGGCCCTAAAGCTCTCTCTCCTTTTAGACAGAGGAGAGACTTCGGCATTACAGCCGCCATCATTGCAGCAATTGCAATGGCGGCCGCTGCAGCTGCTACAGCCGCTGTTGCCATGTGTATAGACCGCCACCACTTTAAACACCTTGTCTTCCACTGTTGCTGCGGCATTAAACACCCAAAGTAATATTAACAGTCACTTGTGTGGCGGCATTATGATCTTAGATCAAAGAGTTGACGTGGTACAAGAACAAGTAGACATTCTCTGGCGCATGGTGCAAATAGGGTATGAATGGCACACTATTGCTTTATGCGTAACCGGCATCCCATACCACAATATGACTATTGCTGCTAACCTCTCTCGAGAGCTTTCTCTCCATCTTTTAGGTAATTGGTCCCAAGAGTTCGACAACCTGACGGAGGCTCTACGTCGTGAAATCATCAGTGTTAACTCCATCAGAGTAGATCCAGTAGTCGCTCAAACCTTGGCCTCCTGGATCGCCCAGGCGGCATACCACCTTAAAGAGTGGGCGGGAATGGGTTCAATGGCCTTTTCGTTATTCTCTTGTTGTGTCCTGTGCCTCTATTGTCTCTGCCGTATGCATCAACGCAATGCACGTGACCATGCGCTACTAGCGCAGGCCTTTGCTGCCATGGAGGTGGATCAATCCCCTCAGGTCTGGGTTGCCGCGTTAGGGCAATAAGAACAGGGCAGGATGTGAGAATAGTACTGCACACGGGGGCCCAGGAGGAGTTATCCCATGGAGGGCATGTCCAGCTGCATATGGGTTGACACCGCCTCTCCATCCCCAGAAAATCGGTGTTGGACAGGTGGGCAGTCGGTCTGGCAATTACACGCGCGAGATAGACTGTCTTACATGGTCCTTGTTATATGGGGGCTGTGACCACTACCCTCTCCTGCCAAAATAAATAAAAAAGGGGAAGCTGTGGACCGCCTCCGCCCTAACATGGCGCCTGAAGCAGCCAGACCACAAGACAAAACAAGCCCTAATAAGGCAACTAAAGGATATCAGCATACAATCCTCTCTTACGGGCCATGCTGCGTTACCTTAATTGATTGGCAGAGATACTAGATTTAAGGTCACGAATAGGAGAAAGAGGAAGAAGAACGATGTAGTAACCTGGGATTAAAGCAGCTTGCAGAAGAATCGTGTGAGAGTCGTTATTGAAAGCGACACTATATGATGACCACTTGCATACCTAATCCTGAATTGTACCTCACATCTTTAAAAGAAAAAAAAAGGAAAAAAAGTAAGCACCCAACAGGAAAAACAGGGCAAAATACACACCTGGTGAATTACAAATAAAGAAACACAAGTGACCAAAAAACATAGGGGAAAAAAGTTTCAGCCTTATTAGTAGACAAAGATATTCGCATTCAAATAACATGCCTATCACACTGAAAAAGATCAAAGTAAATACTATAATTAAGTGTTGGAGAGGGAACAAGAAACAGGTACCCCTATACCAAAACCCATAAAAATGTTCATAATCTTGGATATAGATATCCTATTTCTAGGAATTTATCCTAGGGAAACATTCAGAAAGTTACATTAAAATTTAGCTACAAGGATGATCTTTATAGCATTTTTTAAGCAGGTCAAAATTGATGATAATAGGCAAATCTAATATTTATTTATTGAGTATGTAAAATGGTCAGGCACTCTGCCAATCCCTTCACATGCATTAGCTCATTTTATCCTCAAACAGTCATGTGAGGTACATTCCATTATTATCTCTATTTTACAGATGAGGAGATAGAGGATTCAAACAACTCAAATGCCCAGCAAAAGAGGACAGTTACACATATCATAGAACAAAAATAATATAAATGTTGTAAAGCCGTTTAAAACCATATTTCTCAAAGAATACAGAGCGATATCACTAAATGTTCACAGTACATTTGTTAAGTGTGTGTGTGAACAGAGTATCAAACATATGGCCACATGACTTTGGAGATATATATGTATCTCCCTAGGAGGAAAAGGATAAATGGAGAAAGAAAACAGCAGAGAGAGAGAGAGAGAGAGAGAGAGAGAGGAAGGAAGAAAGAAAGCCGTTAGCCATTAATAGTGGTTTTCTCTGTCTTTGATGTAGAATAATGATAATCTTAGCTTTCCCTCTTTTTATCATCCTTTATCTTCAAATTATCCTCAATGTACATATACATTAGAATAGAATAAAATCTTATTTTGAGGGAGGAACACAAGTGATATCACTTTCAAAGATTTTCTTTTTATTTTATTTTATTATTATTTTTTGAGTTGGAGTCTCACTCTGCTGCCCAGGCTGGAGGGCAGTGGCACACTCATGGCCACCGCAGCCACGATCTACTGGGCTCAAGGGATCCTTCTGCCTCAGCCTTCTTAGTAGTTAGAACTACAGGCATGAGCCACCATGCTCGGCTAATTTTTTAAATTTATTATGGAGATGAGGTCTGGTCTTGAACCCATGGACTCAGGTCTTCCCAGGCTGGCCTTGAACCCATGGTCTCAGGCAATCCCCTCACCTCAGCCTCCCAAAGTGCTGGGATTATAGGCATGAACCACAACACCCGACCTTTGTTTTCTTTTTAATAGAGAAGCAGGATTGTTCTCAGATTTACAGTCAAGCTCTAATGGTTTATCCAAGGTTGCTGGGGTCACTAAAGTTCTCAAAGCTACCAGATTCTGGAAGAAGAACAGGACTGATTTATTTGCCTTGCAATAATTCCACCCTTTGGTCTAGAGAGACTCAGGCTTAAAAGACACTCCTTAGATCACTAAGTCCTCCCCCTGGCTAAGGGTTTTGTTTTGAGAATGAAGCCCCATGCATTTTCCCAGCTAAATATACATGTCATGATGTTCATGCTTGCATATTGATATGTCTGAAAGCCTCCAGCCCCACATTTGCCCAGATAAAAGTGACAAATTCACTGCATTATCTCCTACATTGCCACAAATTAATATTTTCACTAATAGAAAATAAAAATCCCCCAAGTTCCTGATCAAGTCATTGCAGCAAAGTGATTTGGGCTGCAGAGAGAAGACTCAAAGAAGGGGGTGCTGGATGGATTTCTAGCCTGGCTGGTTTGGGGAGTGCAACCATAGTGGTTACCACCGGTGGATCTGTCACGGCTACTCCTAAGGCCAAGGCCCACAGGCAGAAGGACTCCTTCCAGAAAGATAGAGCTTCAGAAAGCTCACAGGGGGAGTGGAAAGGGACATGGGTGGTGTTCAGGTCAGGGAAATAAAAGGCTGCCTCTCTCACAAATAAGGCATCAGAGTGCAGAAATGTCTCTTGCTGGCAGTGCAGTTGTGCAAGTTTCCATTTGACCTTTCCACCCACTCATTCATTCATTCGTTCAAAAAATAACTATTAAACACTTGAAATGTGCCAGGCACTGGGCATACAGGAATGAACAAAACGCTAAGGTCTCTGCCTGATGGGAGATTTATACCCCAATGGAATGAGATATACAATACACATGTAAATGTATAACAAACAAGTCAATTAGCAAATAATAATAATAATGTCAGATGAGTGTAAGTGCTCAAAGGAGAATAAAACAGGGTAATGAGATGAGAAGTCCCTGGGGGGGTTACTTTTATACGGTGGCTAAGGATTCCACACCAGATGACAGTTGAGTTGAAAGGTGAATGAGAGGAGAAGCAGTTACTCTAATGTTCTCCTTAGCCTGGCCCTGCCTATCCAACAAGCTCACTTCGCCCCAGAAGCTTTCCTGGAATTCTCAGCACATGCTGCCATCTCCTTCTCTGAGCTCCCAGACTGTGCCATGTCTACCATGAGGAAGTTCTCCCAGTGATGTATACATGTGTGCACGTGCGTGTATGTGCAATGTATGTGTGTGTTCTACCCTTCTGCTAGATTACAGGTGAGCTAGTAGTGCAGCGTCTGGTCAGTCTACAGTTGAGGGGTTCAAAGTCTTCCTGGTTCTTGGCCCAGATCCTCATATGCAGCTACTCCCTGGATGGATTTACCTGACTTCCACAGATGCCTGGTCCTCTGTATATCCACAATGGAGTGAGGTGTTGGCAGCTGGCACTCACTGCCTTGTCTGAAGGTGCTTCCAGTTCTGAGGCTCTATGACATGCATGAATGGGAATAGTGAGTGATTCGGTCCTCAGCATCAAGTGAGGAACCCAGGGGTGCCTGCAGAGTGTCCTCCAAAAGAACACACTAGAACTCCCGTACTGCTAACTTATGCAATAGCTCCCAGTCACAGTCCCATCCTTCCTTCCTACTCAACCTGGACTAGGGATGCTCCAGTTGGAAACTTGGCCAAGAATTGACCTTTCAGACAATGGTCTCATTCCTAAGTATTCTGAGTCATGGGGATAGCAGTGTGGGGAGAGGAGAAGAGTCCAGGTGACATTTCCAGCCGGCACAGACATGCCAGTGGCTAACGGTCCCCTGAGCCTGCCAGGCCTTCCAGGCTTTGGCTGAGGCCAAGAGGACAGAGCAAACTGCAGCTCACAGCACCCAGGGGAGGACATGGAAGTACAGGAACCCAGCAGGCTCCATGCAGCCTTTCAGCATTAAACACTGCTCTGAAGCCGGGCTCGGTGGCTCAGCCTGTAATCCCGCGCCTTTGGGAGGCTGAGGTGAGTGGATTGCCTGAGCCCGCGGGTTCGAGACCCGCCTGGGCAGCGAGACCTCACCTCTACAAAAAATCAGCCGGGCGTGGTAGCATGCGCCTGTAATTCCGGCTACTCGGAAGGCGGAGGCGGAAGGATTGCCGGAGCCCAGCAGGCGAGGCTGCGGTGACCGGAAGCGGCCACTTGCACTCCAGTCTGGGCGACAGAGTGAGACTCCAACTCAAAAACAAAACAAAACAAAAAAAAAAAAACACTGCTCTGGCATCAGCTCTTGACCATGACTCTCAGCACTTTGCAGGGCACTGTAGCCCTGTCAAAGAGCCCAACAGCCTACATCTTTGCAATCACCTGGCATGAATCAAGGAGATGGGGTATAATGGTAGGTATGAGGCCCAGGGATAATTCAATTCAGCGCATCACCAGTTCTGCAGTAAGTCCTGAGGCTACTAATAAACTGTCTCTGCCTCTGGGAGCTACAATTCACATGGGAAGACAGACCTGGAACCAACAAGGGCAGGCAGTGCCATGCACTCCTCTGGCAGAAGTGGGTAGTAAGTGCAGTGACAGCCCAGACAGGCAGCGAGGAAGGCCTTTTCTGGTGGGGGTAAAAATCAGGGGAATTAAGATGGAAGTAAGCATTTGAGCTGGACCTTGAAGGATGAGTAGGGCTTGAAGGAGAAAACAAGAAGGGGAAGAGCCCCTTAGGTGCAGGGGACGCGATGAGCAAAGCCAGAGAGCGCACAATGGTCAAGCGCAAGGACTCTGGAGCCAGAGTGTGAAGGCAGGAACCACCTTCTGCCCCTTACTAGCTGTGTGACCTGGGCTTGTTAACCTCTTGGTGTCACAGCTTCTTCATCTATAAACAAAACAAAAATGATAGCACTGACTCTACAAGATGGGAGTGGAGATTTTAAAAGCTAATGTGTATACAGTACGCACAAGAGCATCTGGCACACTGAGCTCTGTGGACACACTGGCTGTTGCTGTTCTTGTCACTAGCGCCATCATCTGGGGACAAGCTCTGTGCACTTGGTAAGGCTGCATGGAGATGCATGGTCAGACACAAGATCACAAAGGCAAACCAGAGCCAGACAACCAAGTGGTGATCCCATGGAGATTTCAGCCCTTCTCTTTCTGAGAGTGTTCTCACAAGCCAAAGGCTAGAGGTGCAAATTAAGGGGAGGCTTATCTGTGCCCAAGCTCTGGACCCATTGAAGGGAAGCCCTCTCAGGATGAGCCCAGCTCCAAAGCCAGCTCTGGTCATTTAGCAGGCTCAGTCCAAGCTCCAGAGACCACAGAATCACAAATGCCCCCACCTTGGTCATAAGGGTCTGCACGAGGAAGCACAGAGGGCTTTGTCCAAACTGGACAAACTCCATCTGAAGGACAGCGGGAGGCCTGGTGGGCTGAGGAGGAACATTGGATGGACGGGAAACTGCGTCTGATAGGCAGGTGTCTACTGAAGGAAATCTGGAAACCTGAGGGACCACTGAGGCACCAAGCAAGAAGAAGAAAATCTAGGATGAGACTTGTAACTCCGGAGGGAGATTGGCAAGCCACGTGTCCTGGGGTTCAAATTGGGCTTCCACCTCAGAGGAGAAGCAGAGCAAGATGCTGGGCTAAAAAACAGAAAACTGTTTCTTTTTTTTCTCACATTTATCCTTTTAATCTCCACTTTCTTACCTCTTGGGTGAAATCTTAGGCAGATCTCATCACGTGGACTGGTCACACCTTTATAATAAAGTCCTCTGGTCATTGCAGGCCCTCAAATTATCGTATTTCAGTAGTTAATGAACCCAGTACAGTATAAGAGCGAAAACGCAAAGCTTTATTTGAAGTAAAAGTTCTTCTTTCTTCCCAGTTTGAGCCTGCTCAGGGAAGGTGGGGGCAGGGGTGGAGGGTGTGAGGTTGCTTCTCTATTCCTCTCCTTGCTCATGTCATCCTCCAACACTCTCCCTCCCCCACCAGGCTGCCTTTGGTGCCTCAGGGACAAAGTGGGAAGGGGGGTGAGAAAGTCAGGGCAGGACTTACTGGGCTTGCCGTGATGCATGTGGGTTCTCTCTGGGCTTGTGCTAACTCAAGGACCCTTCGTGGGAAACTCCTTGTGAAGATGGGTCCAAGTCAGTCCTCTCCGTGCATCCCCCTGACTCATGGGGACCTCACTCTGCTCTGTTGGCAGCCCCACTGCAGCCTGGTCTTGCTCTTTCTCTTGCTCCACATGGGCTGAGCCTTGAGCTCCTGCTTTAGATGAGTATCAGGCACCACAACATTCTCCCCCTATTTCCAAAGAGCACATATCAAGCTCTCTCTTCAAATCCTCCATCCTCAGGCTTAAGGTGGTGGGCTGGTATTGGGCCCATAGTGCACTGACAACTCTCCCCAATCAATCACTCCACCTCCCATCCTCCAACATTTAAATTTGACCCTTTACA
Organism: Cephalopachus bancanus; assembly: GCA_027257055.1. NCBI lineage: Eukaryota > Metazoa > Chordata > Mammalia > Primates > Tarsiidae > Cephalopachus > Cephalopachus bancanus. The sequence goes on along the minus strand of JAPVLO010000342.1, from coordinate 1,647,222 downwards.
CTTTTGAGATGGGGGATGGGCTAAAATGTTCAGAATTCCCGTCCCACCTGCATATCTGCATGGGTGGCCCCGTAACCTGTCCTCCTCTAGACTGAGAGCTCCAGAGGACAAGGACTATATCTGACTCAGTACTGCATTCTCAGATCCTCAAACTTCATTTGGTGTTTGATTGGTAGGTAGGATAGGTAAGATAATGGCTTGTGAAATGTCCACATCCTAATCCCTGGAACTTGTGAATATGTTAGGTTACATGGTAAAAGGGAATTAAATATTGCAAGTGGAATTAAGGTTGCTAATCAGCTGACCTTGAGAGGAGATTATACTGAATTTTTTGAGTGGGCCAAGTGTAATCACAAGGACCCTACAGGTGGAAGAGGCAAGCAGAAGATCAGAGTGAGAGATTAGAAGAGGCAATGCAGCTGACTTCAGGATGAAAAGAGGTCACCAGCCAAGGAATGCAGCCTCTAGAAACTGGAAAAGGAAAGAAAATGGATTCTCCCTTAGCGCCTCCAGGAAGAAATGCATGCCTGCAGACTCCTCCTTGATTTCGGCCCAGTGGAACCCATTTAGAACTTATGACCTCCAGAACTAAAGAAAATACCTTTGTGTTGTTTTAAGCCACTAGGTTTGTGACAATTTGTTACAGCAGCCACAGAAAACTAATACAATCAATGCTCAATAAATATTGGTGGAATCATGAAATTACATTGATTCAGAAGGTTGCTTAATTAAGTATGTGGGAGCTGGGCAAAGGAAGGACTGATATCTGAAGGGCTGTGTCCTTTAGTATGGTGAGTCTGTTGAACTATCCCTGGATACTGACTCTGCCCACCTCTGAGTTGACAGGATATTCGGGTCAACCGCACTGGGGGGTGTTTCCCATGGACAATGCTCAATTAACAGTGCCACTTCTTGGCTTGCATACTCCTCTTTCTTGCAGACCACTCCCTTTGGCAATTTTATTGTTGTTTTTTCAAAATGATAGAAGTACTATATGCACCTACTAAATTTTCTCTTACAATTTTTTTTTTCTTTTTAAGAGAAAGGTTCTCACTTTGTCACCACCTCCACCTCCTGGGTTCAAGGGATCCTCCCATCTCAGCCTCCTAAGTAGCTGGGGCTACAGGCATGCAACATCACACCCAGTTAAATTCTTTTACTTTTAATTTTTGTCACGATGGAGGTGTCACTATGTTGCCTAGTCGGGTCTTGAACTTCTGGCCTCACGGGATCCTCCCATCTTGGTCTCCCAAGGTGCTGGGATTACAGGTATGAGCCACTGTGCCCGGCCTGCAATTTAGATTAGTATTATAACATGAAAATAGAAGTGCCCCCTGCCACAACTCATTTTTGATCTTTAGAAGTGCACAACTGCTATTTCTGTGGATTCTTTTCCAGTGTTTTTATACATATAACAGCACACATTTACATAATTATTTGTGTACAAACACACGCAAAGTATTTTGACACAAAATAAATCATACTGTAGATGTTTTTCTACAACATCTTTGTTCATGTGACAATGTATCATTGAATGTCTTCTCCTATTTGCACATAGAAGTATACTTCACTCCTTGAAATGGTTGCATGCTAGTCCATTGTTTGTGTAATTTCTATAACCACAGGCATAGCGGCATTTCCATGGCCTGGGGTACAGTCTAATAGGTTCTTTAATATTTGACATTCTCCCAAGACCACAAACTTACAGGCTCTTTATGACTTTCAGAGGCCCCGAGTACTCATTTTTGGAGGTTCTACCCCACACCACATCAAACATATTTAAATACACCCACATCCCACATCAAATGTAAATTTTTCCTGTAAAAGCTGAAAGGATTTTTATGATTTGGCTTTTGAAATAATTTGGCTCTGAGTAACTATTTAACCTGCAAATAGCTTTTAAGTATAATGACATTTTTATGAATATTAAATTTAACAATTAATGAAGGTGACATAATGCTACACTTCATAGACATTTACATAAACATGCATTAATTTTGATTTTGCTGATTTCTTTTTGTATTTAGAAGTCAATAGCTTTCTTTTTCAGACCTCATGTTTTTCCTAGGGCTCTGAGAAGCTTGTAATCCCCCGAGACAATGACTAGAGGACTCACGGGGTGAAGTGGCTTGGTACACGCTAGCCCTTGCTGGATGCCTGGGCTCACTCTTGAGGCGAGTGGGTGGGAGAGTTGGGGTGTGCCCAGGGCTAGCTCACCGGGGTCCCCAAGGCTGGGGTTTCCCAGGGTAGTCTGAGACAGCAAAACAGGGTGTGAAACTGGAATGGATCATAAAGAGAGGCCAGTTATAGCTAAGGAGACAAGACTCTCTCAGGGTTGGCTTTTCATGAGAGAAACAAGCCAAGTCAGGACACAGATTCCCAAATCATCTCTCATCTCAGAGACTTGATTTTATTTGCTGTTATGGGAAAGTCTCCCTTTTTTACCTCTCAGAGGGTGGACAAATCCTCAAGGTCTGGAGCTCTAGAACTCTGCCGCAATACTCGGACCATTGTAAAATCAGAGCAGGCAATGAATGCCTCTGCAGAGCTGACTAATGGGCAAATGAGGGGTCTCCCTCAGGAAGTAGATTTCCCTGTCTGCATTGCTACATGTGGAAATGTCATACTGATCAGAGCAGTAAATGCTCAGGAGGGAAGGACAACATAATGACAGAGACAATTTGGCACCTCGCTTAATTTCCCCACACAAAAAATTAACATTTTTGGAAGGATTGACTTTCTCCATGGAAATTCCTCTCGAATGTAAGCACTTGCTCAGTGATGGGCTATTATAAATGCTTATGATCATGAGGATGAGATTCTATAGCATCTGATGCTGTTATTACTTTGAATGAAATCACTGTGAGGACAATTTCAGGTCCCACAAGGGGCTCTTAACTTTAAGAAGTCCCTGTGGATCAGAACACACTTTCTATTGTGCTCAGTAACACAGACAGCCAAGAAATTGAGGCAGAGTCCTGGGGTGGGAAAGATGGGGGCAGGGGAGGCCAAGGGCATGAGATACTATGTGACCAAAGAAGCACAGCAATGGGACTAGACTAAGGCTCATGACTTTTGGCTCTTGGATTATCCCACTCAGGATAGAAAGGAGCTCACAATTTCTGGCACACACAATATTTCTCTAGTTTAGCCCTAACAGACTCTGTGGGATTTGTTGGGCGTCTCCTGCCAGGGTCCTTTGGTGCCTACATATTATTTTTCTTGGCAGCCATCAACGTCCAGCCTCTTTCTCCTCTCCACTCTAGGTCTCTGTGGGATGACTTCTGCTACTAACAACAGCAAATGTGTCAGCTCTTGCAGTGATGCCGAAGGCACCAGTACTGCAATTGCTACCATAGAAACTGCCAGTTCTAGATCAAAGTGGATGCTGCCCAATATCAAGGGTGTCTACACTGTGGGAGAGGTCCCCCACCATCTATTTTATTCTTTTTTTCTTAGTAAAATAATGTCAACTTTTAGTTAGACTTATTGCCACCCAGAGAGAAGATTCTATTTCCCAGCCTCCCTTGCAGCTAAAAGTAGCTGTGAAAGTGAGTTCAAATCAATAGGTTCCCACATAAATGCTATTTGAGACTTCAGAGACATCTCCTTAAAATAATGAAGGTACACCCTTGCACTTTTCTCTCTCTTCCTCCTTACTTCATTTAGAATGCAGCAGATATGATGGCTGGAGCTCAAACAGCCATCTTAGAACACGAGATGGCCTTCTGGACAGAAGCCACATACTGAAGATGATAGAGTCTTGCTCCATAATGACACCGTGAAACCACCCCACCAGCTTACTTAAGCCACTTTCATTTGGGTCTTTATGTTGTATGTAGTCAGACCTTATACTAACTGATGCACATTTGTTGCTGTAGAAAGTCCTCGTTCCAAGCTTCTGAAAACCATATAGCAAAAGCTCTCTGAAGTTTTCCACTCTTCACGAAAGTCATTTCCCCCTCTACTCAGACAGGAGTTCATAGAACTTGAATGGCCCTGAGTTATAGACAAGGCACTCTGCTAGGGTCTCCACCTTCTGATGTCTCCTCATGGACTGCTCACCATTTTGTACACTTCACTCATTCTTTCTTGCGGTGACTCACCTCCTTGTAGATGCTTCTGCCTCCCATCCAAATATACCCCTAGTGAACCAGTCCCAGGCTCATCTGGCTATGCTTCATTCATGACAAAGTCATGACTTCTATTATACTCTTTCTCTGGAAAATACATGAAGACTCTGCCTAATTCCCAACCTTCATTCAATATGGCCTTCTTGGAAAGACGGAGAGAGCGTCAGACTTCTTGTAGGCATGCTGGTCTTCTCCTAGGCTGGAATTCCAAAGCCCAGAGCACTCATGGTATGGCAAAGAGTGTGACTATGTGTGTGGTACTTTTTCCTGTGGTGACCAGGCAAGTTTGCCCTTGGGTCAATGAGTGCTCCTTGGTAGTAACTGTGATAGCTAGATATTTGTTCAGCATACAATTTTTCCCTGCCACCTCCACCTCCATGAGAAGAGTATAGTCTCCCACCCCACTGATGTCAAGTTTGGCCATGTGATTTGACCAATAGAATGTGGGTAGTGATGAACGAGGTCCAAGGGTTAGGAGAAGATGCCTTGAAAGGCATCATGCATTTCCACTTGCCCCTCTGGGAGCATCCAAGATACATGCTAAGAACATTCTGGCCTCCAGAATGAGATGCACGAAGCAGTGTTTCTCCAATTATCCTACAGACCTGCGGTCTGAAGCAAGAGCTCCCCAGCTCACCTGTAAACCTGCAGGCTTGGAAATGAATGACTACTGCTTTAATTTACTACATTTGGGATTGCTTTAAATGCAGCATTGTTTCAGGAAAAGTCTAGCTCATGCAGTGAGAGGGCTCTCTTGTGTTACACAGCATCTCTCTAGTCCTTGGGTAGAAAGAGATCCTTCAAAATCCACTGGGTGTGAATCCAGACCTGTGAATAAGGACAGACCCAGCTCCAGCCTCTTCTCTGGCTTTCTCTGACTCTCAATTTCCCTCTTCCTGAAAGAGAAAAGGGGTAGGCCCCAAAACCTGCCTGGAGGAGAGCCCCCCCCATCTAATTTGTTGTTGGCTCCTTCTAAGATTCACCACCCACACTCTCTCACCAGCAGTAGATTCTTTTCAAACCACACTCCAAAATGTAGCCAGAATTGTCTTCCCAGCTGTTCTGGAGAACAACTTATCTGATCATTTCAGTCCCATGCTTACAGTCCCTTAGTGTCTCTCTACAAGTATTTAGTGAAAGTTTCCATTTGTTAGTGTGCAGGGCCCTTCATGACCTGACCCCTGCTGGGTCCTGCCAGCTTCTACCAGGCCCCTCACCCCTGGCTCCTCCAACTCTAGAGAGAAACTTACAGTTTGAGAAAGCATCATGCTGCTCTTTGTCTCTATACCAGTGCACATGCCACTTCCATGGGTTGGATGCCCTTCCCTTATTCCCTGGGGTATGACTGTCTCAAGGTGACAGTGATATGATTGATGGAACGATACCAGCAGCCACAGGAAAAGGAAATTAGCTCCTTTAATACAGAGTGCAAGATACAACTAACTACACACAGATGGCTTCATAGAGCCGGGAGTACAGCAGCAGTCCCAGTCCAAGGGGTATTAACGAGGATATAGTTTAGCTGCTGTAATAGGGAGGCCTGAATTCCTAATGTGTTCTTCAAAACCCATTTCCAGCCTCTCACTTCCCCATGCCTTCTTTGGCCTTCTCCATAGCTCGCTGCCAAAGTTCTGATTTAGAAGCCAGTTTCCTAGATTCCCCAGAGACTTGCCACACACTCACACCACTGGTCTGTCCAGGTTCAAGAGCCATTCTGGGAGCTCAAAGAGGGCAGGTAACCAGTCACATGAATTTTTATTCCCCAGACATCATCTGGCATATTGCAGGTGTTCAATATCTACTTGATGAGCACCTGAGCTGCTTGAGTTGGGCATGGAGAAGACAGAAGCACACCTGGTTGATATGTCCCCTCCTAGATGACAGGTGCTTGCCGGGGACTTAGAGTTGTGACTTCTAACCTGCTTTCTTTTCTCTGGACTTGTCTCCATAAATGCAGCCAAAATGATTTTTCTACATGAGCAATGGGGGCTCTTGGAAGTTTTTAAAAAGGAGATCCTTTTAAAAAACTTTCAAGAGCCCCCACTGCTCTGTGGCCAGAGACTGAACCTATCAACATGGCTTACAAAGTAGGGTTGCCATATTTAACAAATAAAAATATGACACCCATGTAGATTTAGATTTCAGATAAACATCAAGTAATTCTTTTAGTTTATCTTGTACAATATTTGGGATATACCTATACTAAAACAAACTTGCTGTTTATCCGAAATTCAAACTGAGTATCCTGAATGTTATCTGGCATTTCTGTTTTCAAAGCCTTCCATCGCTGTCCCTGCTTTCCTCTGCAGCCTCCTCTTTCACCAAGCCTCTGCCTCAGCCCTATTAAACCTCTTTTTTCCTCTGAACTTTTTTTTTGGGGGGACAGGGTCTTTCTCTGTAACCCTGTCACCTAGGCTGGTGTGCATTGGTGCAATCATAACTCACTGCAATCTTGACCTCTTGGGCTCAAGTAATCCTCCTGTCTCAGCCTCCCGAGTAGCTGGGACTATAGGCATATGTCACTACACCTGGCTAAGGTTGAAAACTTTTTGTTGTTTGTTTTTTGTAAAGACGAGTATCTTGCTATGTTGTCCGGGTGGGTCTCTAACTCAAGCGATCCTCCCAGCTTGGCCTCCCAAAGAATGAGCCACTATGCCTGGCCTCCCTTGAACTTTCTATCATGGGCCTTCTGTGAGGATTAAATGAGTTAACAGATGTAAGGTACTGAGAACAGTCCCTGTTCTAAGGGACTGACCTGGCTCATTGTAGGAGATATTGAAGTTACCGTTATTGCCCACTCTGTTGGGCACACCCACCCACTCTCACTGCCCCACTTAGCCAGGTTAACTTTCACCCATCCTACAGCAAGGTGGTGATCCCAGATGATCAGTTTCTTCCTTAGGAAGCTTCATCCAACTGTTCCTTGGATGAGATTGGAAGTCCTTGGCATATATTCCCGAGTGCCCAGTACTTTACTTCAGTTCTTGTCTTGTTTTGTCATGAATCCTAGTCTGCTTCTCTACCAGACCATAATGTCTGGAGAGAGAAAAAAACCTCTCTGTGTGGCTCACGTCTCTGCTCTCAGTGCCCAGCAGAGCACCTGGGAAAGGAGGTAGCATACAGCACATACTAAAATAATGAACGAACCACACCTTGCAACTCCTGTATTCCCAGATAACTGGTTTCCCAGACAACTCAACCTCTTTGTGGTCAAGGTCAAGAGAAGTTCTAACTCTGCCCTGCTGCAGTGCCCATCCCACCTAGGGTGCTCAGTCCTGGTCCTTGTAGAAAGAAGATAGAATAGCAGAGTTTCCATTTTAGCCCTGCGTTACTGACTGCAAACCATGTGCCCGGTATCAGGCAGAGTACTTCTCTTTCCTGAACTCCAAGTGTCCTCATCTGAGATGTGGAGTCAATGAGACCCATCTGGCCAAGTCTGGGGGGAGAATTGTGCGAGGTGATGCTATACACGGTGCACAGTAGGAACTCCGCAAATATGAGTTTTCCTTCTTTCCCTCCTAGTGGGTTAACCAGGGTTTCCTTCAGAGAAAATAAAAAGTTTGGAAGCATGTGACTGCTACCTGGCCAGTTTGCATATGGCAATGTATTTTGGTTTTAGATCAGAATCAGGAAATCTTACACTTTAAAGATGAGAGGGGAAAAATGTGAAGTGAGAGAGGCCACGTCTGAAGACTTAAGAGAGAGAAAAAAGGGGCTGGAAGCTGCAGATCAATCATCAAGGTGAAAACTTTAAAGACGATTGATTTTCCTCCTTGATGTCCACGTTTCAAGGGCCTTGTTGAGCTCCTCCTGGGAAATCAACTTTGAGGCACATCTGCCACAGAAAGCATTTCCTCTGTGCTCTGTTTCCAGTGACTCCCCAGGATCTGGGCAGGGAGCAAACACCATGTTCCCTTAGTTCCTGGAGATCAGCAGCTTGACCTTGGAGCCACCCTCACTCTCTTTTCCCATAGCTCAGAGGCTGTCTGAGGTGCTGGACCTGGAGTCACTGACCCTGGTTTCAACCTCACTGCCCTCGTTGTATGACCTTGGGCAAGCCAATTCTGCTGCCTAACTGTTGCCAGATAACCTTAGGTGGCACCAGGGTGGGGTCTTGAAGATAAGAGATAAACAGATGGGATTGGGTTGAGTCAGATGATAGAAATAAGATGCATCACTGGGACACTCAAAGTCAGAGCAGTAGAGCCAATGTTCTTCTAGGTGGGATTCAAGGAGCAAGCAAAACAAGAGGGTCAGAGCCAGGTACAGAGTGGGGAAGAAGACGAACAAGGTAGAAGGTACACAATGCCTGCCGAGGGCTAGAGTGGGCACATGGAGGAGGATCCAGAATACCCAAAGTCTGAGTGGGCAAGTTTGGTTTAAAAGTCCAGGATCAAGGTTGACGATTATAGCTCTAATCTTGCAAATATGGCGTGAGGATTACATGGGTAATGAATAGAAAGTCCTTCACATGGGGCTTGATAAATGGACTTGGAATCAGAAGAATAATATGAAGCAGGCAAAGGACACAAGAATCCAGTTGAAATTCCTGGCCCCTGTCCAGCACAACACTGCCTCCACCCTCCATGCCTCACATTCCTGTTTCCTAGCTCCTAGGACCCTGTCTGTGGACACCTCCTAGCTCTGTCTCTGGGAGATCCTTCCTGGCCCTGAGGTCTTGTGAGTTCTCCCAAAGGAGCTAGGCTACTAGAGAGTATAAGGTCTTCCTCCTTACTGCCTCTGCCAGAGTCTAGATGGATCATTACTGTTCCTTATACCAGAACGGTCCTTCTCAGTGAGCCATGAGCTCACAAGCTTATGCCCTCTTCAAAGGGGCTGATCCTGGAAGTTCACCTACCCATTCCGATTCCAACCCAACCTGGTCATGGCCTTCATTCAAACCTTACCATTGACCCTGAGATTTGGCTGCAGCCTTTTCAGTGGTCTCCCTAGCCCCAGACCCTTCCTCTCCCCAGCCCATTCTCCACATGGCAACCTGAGAAATCTTTCTGAACCATAGATAAAAGTTTGTCCCTCTCCTGCTTACAGAAACAGAGAACAAAAACATTCTTTTTTTTTTTGGTTTCCTGTCACCTACAGGGTAAAGTGAGGAGTGATTTTTGTTGTTAGTGTGGAATTTTGGCTTGGTTTTGTTTGGAGGTCTTTTTGGACCTCAGGTGGAAAGGGTCAAGTGAATCAGGAACAACCACCCCTTGTTCTGTGTCATGATTCATACAAGACTCTCCCAGATTTATATATTACGTGCATTCCCCTTTTTCACTATTCCTCTTCCTGTTATAGTTAACCACACACATGCATTGCCTGAATGTCCTTGAATTTGTATGTATCTTTGGAAAATAAGGATTGTCTTAGTCTACACAAGTGATACTGTGTTAAGATCTTGACATGTTTCTTTTCACTCACGGTGTTAACTTCGTTCATGCTGTGGTGCATATGCCTAGTTTCCTAGTTCATCGCTTCCACTGCCTTGCAAGGATACCAAGATCACCTCCGGCTCCCTCCCCTAGAGGCAACCATGTATATTCTTGCACACGTCCTTCCTGGAGTGGTAGGAATATTTTCTGGTGAGAGTGTGGGGTCATAGGACATATACTTCCTTAATTTGCTCTGCAATGTGGCTGCACCAGCCCACACCCCACCAACCTGAACCCCAGCACCATTTACCCCCTCACGGCCTCTCCAGCCCCATCTCCTGCCCCACCATTGGAAGTTGCCCACACCTGATATATTCACTAATTCAATGAAGGTGCAGTCATTAGTGACGAAGTAAACAAAGCTTAGAAAGACTTCAGTCGGAGGGCCTGGGTCTCTTGATAAATCAAGGTTCTCTACTCCAAAATCAAAAGCTTTCTCCCATTTTCCAGACATGGAAAAGAGACTTTCAGAGACATAGAGTCACAAACTCTAGGCTTCACGAACAATTGAAAGAAGAGGGGGAAACTGTGGCTCTTTTGTTCCTGAAATGACCTTCTTCCCTGACATGAATTCTACCTACAAGGAAAGCAAGATCTGGATGCCAATGTCACAGAAACCTGGGGGCTGTGCTGGGCTCACTCCACATCATGCAAAGTGGCAGAAACCAGAGCTCAGATGGTCCACCGTACTGTACTCACCAGGTACCAGCCCCTGAGGCCTGGGTGATCTGAGGGGTCTTTCATCAGCCTGATCTTCCTGGGGCCTCCTCTAGGTATGGTGCATTCAGAGCGAAGTTTGTTTCCATGTAATTGTCAATTATTCCCATGGATCAAAGTTGGTTTGGGAAACCCAAGGCTAAATTTAAGGCAGCTTAAGCATATAAAATGGTTTGGGGACAATAGTAATATAAACAAGCAGGCTCTTTAATACATTTCAAATGAAGTCATTGCATTTTTCATGGGTTTTCATCTCCTGCTCCCTCTTTATCTTCAGGGCATCACTCCCACAATGAGAAAAGAAGAGGAAGAGGATAGAGTGGAGAACACAGTAATGTAACTGACTTCCCCAGGGTGCCTCTTCAGTCAGACCAACACATGGGGCACCTCTGCAGTGGTCTCCACACTGAATAAGAAAGAGAACTCGTTATTTAGGCCCACGGCCACTGGGTACCCACAGTTTCCCATGCCTAGACTGTATCACTTTCCAGTTTCTGCAGCAGGAGGGAGGAAATTTGTCTCCTTTGGTGCCTGTTCTTTATGCAAGAGCAGCCACGTCCTGCCTCCTCACCTCTACCTCCCTTCAACTCCCCAAATCCACCTGCAAGTTACAGACAATTTAACAGGCAGATCTAATCTCACCAAGATCTCAAAGCCAGTCAGTCGATGCATCCAGACTCTGCTTTTCTCTGCCTGTCCACAGCCTCCTCTCCTTCCTCCTCCTCCCAAGCTGTGCCACAGCAAAGACCTGTCAGAGGAGTCAGAAGTTCTCCCCTGTTCAATTTGGCTCTTTTCACTGGAATTCACAGTGGAGGAATGCAAAATCTTCAGTATTTCTGATCAACTATAAGAGTGTAATGGTTGAAAGCATGGGCCTTGGAACTAGGAAGCCCAGATCTCTTTCTTTCCTTCTTTCCTTTTCTTTTCTTTTCTTTTCTTTTCTTTTCTTTTCTTTTCTTTTCTTTTCCTTCCTTCCTTCCTTCCTTCCTTCCTTCCTTCCTTCCTTCCTTCCTTCCTTCCTTCCTTCCTTCCTTCCTTCTTTCTTTCTTTCTTTCTTTCTGTCTTTCTTTCTTTCTTCCTTTCTTTCAACTAACTGTGTGATTTGGGCAACTTACTTAACTTCTCTGTGCCTAGGTTTCCGTTAAAAAAAAACGGGAGTCCTAATATATACTTACCTGCTAGCAGTACCTACCTCATAGGCTTGTTTGTGGGACTTAGATGTGTTAATACCTATGGTAATATGCTAAGAACAGGTGCCTGGCTTATGATAAGTGTAAAACAAGTGTGTGCTATGATGAGGATGATTGACGATGAGAAGGAGGATGAGGAACCTCAGAAGGTGAAAAGAGATGTGAATTGGCTGAATTGATGAACTCTGTATCATCTCTCCTTCATTGTTCTTGGAGCTCAGAGATTCTACACATGTGCAGAAGAGCCTTCAGAAAACCAGCACTAAGTTGGCCAGAATGAAATCATTTCCTTATTGGGGTCAGTTCAGTGACTGACAGACATTTTGGACATAGCAGAGGGTAGTGCTCATGAGCAGACGTCTGCTGCAAGACCATGGCCAAGATGGCTAGGGTTATGCCTTCGTAAGATGAAGAATTAGCACCTGCCACACAAGGTGCTCTTGTCTCTTACTGCTCAATGTCTGAACAACAGGAGCTTCCCCTGGAAGTTTCTCCAACATGCAGAACCTCAGGTCTGTCCTAGATCTACTTTATCAGAGTCTGCTTTTTAATGAGACCTAAGGATGATTTCCATGCACGTTAAAATTTGAAAAGCATTCTTGTAGTGCAAATACAAGGAAGTGGTTTCAATGACCCTCCTGTGTTGGCCCACTGAACTGCATGTTAATTAACATTGTCTTAATTCCCCACTGCATCCTCAGTCTTGAGCATCATTCCTACTACATAGTGAGTACTCATAAATAGTTGACAAGAGATATATGAGTGAGTAACTGACTACGCAGATGAGTGAGTGGATGACTCTTGGTTCAGAAGCTCCATGGTCTGGTTTTGAGTCCTTGGTGTATAGTGCTGGGATAGTGCAGCAGGAAGCAAAATGGATGAACCAGACAAATGCCAGCAGCACCTAATTTCCTGCCAAGATTGAGCAAGGCTGGCTTGAGAGACTTGAGACTTACCGTTCATGTGGCAGGGCAGAGCTAGGACAGGCAGTAACTGCCCTTGTGTCTACCACATGTCTTCACTCTCATACTCAAGTGGCCCTGGCAAAGAAGGAATTCAGGTCAGTCTGACATGACTTATTCTAAATGTGTCCATACAGCCTGGCAATGAGCCTTGCATCCTCATCTGGGCACTCACTGTCCAGCCCCTACAGACACTAATACCCTTTCCTAGGTTGAGAAAATGGTTTATAGAATGTGCCTTCTCCAAAGCTTTGACAATAAGAGTGACACTTACCTGTTTCCAGACTTCCAGCTACTACCAGACTCACATGATTCCTCAAAGATCAACAAACCAGTACCTTTGCAAGTGTTTTTAATACCCTAGTCTGTCATCTGTTTGGGCCAAGAGCTAATAGACAAACATGGCTTAGTATGGGGTTGTAGTGCCCTCTTCTTCCTGTTTTGAATGGCTTTTATCGCTATCAATGTTTATTCTAATTGCTACAGTCTAAAGATTATGCTAGAGATCTGCCCAAAGCATTGGGGGCCATTTATGATGGCCCCAAGACCTTAGAAGATACTCGGGCAGCTCAGAGAGACTTTTTCTGTTCCATGCTTTCTTTATCCTGTTTCTCACCAGTCCCTCCTCCCCTGATTACTCTGCTATAGGAGATCCTTTAGGGATAGAGGCAGTTCAGCACCACTCATCTTCAAAGAAATGCAAATTAAAATCACAATGAGATACTATCTTACACCAGTCAGAATGGCTATTATTAAAAAGTAAAAAACAACGGATGTTGGAGAAAAGGGAATGCTTGTACACTATTGGTGAGAATGTAAATTAGTTCAGCCTTTATGGAAAACAGTATGGAGATTTTTTTTAAAGAATGAACAATAGAACTACCATTTGACACAGCAATCCCACTACTGCCCTTGTGTCTACCACATGTCCTCGCTTTCATACTCAAGTGACCCTGGCAAAGAAGGAAATCATTATATAAAGGTAAATTATTACCCAAAGGAAAATAAATCATTATATTAAAAAAGGCATTGACTCTTGTATTTTTATTGCAGTATTATTCACAATAGCAATGTCATGGAATCAACTTAAGCGCCCATCAAAGAGTGATTGGATAAATAAAATGTGATATATATATATATAAAATGCCAAAAACGTATGCACATTTTAAGTATGACATTTGCTCAAAAGAAGGTATTAATCAAATAAATGCTAGTGTCACCAAGAAACAGACAAGACAACGAAAACGGTGGAATACTCCGTACATATATATGTATACACACACACACACACACACACACACACACACACACACACACACACCATGGAATACTATTCAAACATACAAAAGAATAAATTTATGTCTTTTGTAGCAACGTGGATGAACTGGTTCTCTTAAGAGAGCCTCCTACCTCAGAGTCCTGAATAGCTAGGACTATAGGCACACACCATCATGGCTGCCCAATTTAATTTTTTTTTTCCTAGGGACAAGGTCTCGCTATGTTGCCCAGGCTGGTTTCCAACTTGGCCTCAACGTGATCCTCCTGATTTGGCCTCACAAAGAGCTGGGATTACTGAGGCCAGCCTGAGGCCATTATCATAAGTGAAATAACTCAGAAAATCAAACACCACATGCTCTCACTTATAAGTGGGAGCTAAACAATGGGTACGCATAAACATACAGAGTGGAAAAAGAAACACAGGATACTCTAAAAGGCGGGAGGATGGAAGGAGAGTGAGGGATGAGAAATGACCTATTGAATACAATGTTCACCATGTGCGTGATGATTACACTAAAAGCCTAGGCTTCGTCATATGCAATATAAGCATGTAGCAAAAATGCACTCGCACCCCCTAAATCTATAAAAGTTACACAAAAAGACACAAATAAATAAAACAATGGAGGCAGACTGGAACATGCTCAAGCTTTCATGTCAAACATGAAACTAGCTGGACTTGGACTAGCAGATCAGCAGGGGAGAGGGGCTGACACAAAGGGATTCACTTTTTGGCACACTTGCACAGTGAGGCTCCTCCTCGTCTCTTCCCTCTCCATCTTGCTCGCAGGTGTCCCCTGATCTACCTCAAAGCAAATCGTTCTTACTCTGGCTTTGCCCACAGGTTGCTAAGCATGGCAGGCATTATGGTTGCCTTCCCTCAATATCAATTCCCACCCCTCCTTCCCTCCTTCCCAAGGGAACCCCTGTTTTGTTGGACATCCATCATCCCCAGCTGACCCATGTGCCTTGGGGGAAGTGGGCGCAGCCCTGGATGGTGCATCCTGATGAATCTAGACTAATCGTGGTCGCTCCCATTCCCACTGCCAGTGACTGGGAATCAACCCTGGCCAGGAAACTGTGAGGAACATCTGCAGGACTGCTTCTGGGACAGATGTACTTGTTTTTAATCCAGAGAAGGAAAGGTATATTGTCTTTTTTTCAATGTCAACAGGTCTAGATATGATGCTTGGAAATGACCGTAACTATGGGGAGAATCAGACTTAAGGCAAAGCCAAGATACTCTGGATGGCAGAGAGAAAATATAAAAAGCACCCGGGTTCTCACTGACATCTATGGTCCTCTGAATTAATCAACCCTGGAGCTGCCCTGCCTCTGGACTGATTGCAATATGAGATAATAAATCTTTTGTCTGGGGCTGTTAAGTTGAGTTTGCTGCAGCCAAAAGCGAAAAAGCAAAATGTGTGATTACACATAGATAGCTCAGGAGGTGCCAGGGTGCTTCTGTCTCCTCAGTTGTGATTGAAAGAGGAACCTCACCCTCAGTGCCTGGCTTTAGCTTCCCACAGATACACACACAAGCTTTATGGACTCACACACACACATAAACACATGCATACACACACACGTGTGTCAACGTCAGTCAAGTAATGGAAGCAATTATGAGAATATTCCTAAGAGAAGAACCTAGTTATGTTTAAAGCCTAAAGAACAAGGGCCCAGTTTTTTTCAGATCAGGGAAAATGGAGCACTACCAGGTGGGGTTGGGTGAGAACAAGTCAATTAAATTGTGACATTTATTAGCATCTTGTCCTTGAGCACAGGGCCTAATTGGTGTGAGTTACCTAGAAGGGGACTTCTGTTGCTAAAACTAAAATTCATAATTTTGATGCTAAATGGCCCTTCTCCTATTCAGAGAACATTATACAATTCAAGGGACAGATAGTGCCTGCTATTTGAAGTTCTTGTGAGGAAGATGAAGAAGAAACTTGCTCATGCTGCCTGCTGCGGCCCCAGGGCTCACCCTTTCATTCACCCCTCATTTATAGTCAAGCAGAAGCTCTGACCTTGTCCCAGATGGGGTCTCCTGGGGAAACAGACTCTGAGATGGAATTTGCATACAAAGGTTTATTGTGCAGAAGTGGGGATATGTGGTAGGGAGTGGTCTCGGAGAAGGGAGTGGATTAGGGAAACAGGATCAGGCAGAGGGAGAGACTGAGTTCAGATACAGTAGTTGTAACTGAGACCTCAGCAGATCACATAGGGAGCTCTGGAGTTGGAGTGGCCTTTCAGAGTTGCCCTGAATTAAGGTAAAAGGACTGGGTCTTTGACTGTACCTGTAGACCAGTTATATTCCTGACCACTTGGGGAGTCTTGGTCCCGTACGGAGGCTCTGAGTGGTACACCACAGTGTCCACTACACATCTGATGCAGACATCGGAAAGTGCTGAGTGGAAATGTTCTTCCTCCCCTCTACCCGCAGCACCTCCCAGAGTGCACATGGCAGGCATTTGTAGATATTGTTGGATCAATAACCTTGGGCACTGGGGACTCAACTGAGCAAAGAGGCACCCATTCCCTCTTCAGCCTACTACCCCATTCAGAAAAATCACTGTTACCTCTAGAGCTGCCAGGTATTGTTTACATCACAATCTGCTGCAAATAAGGGCAGAAAAGAAGATGCAGTTTTGGGAGGGTTTGTTACCTATTTGGGGAAAAAACATAGAATTTCAGTCAACACAGCTTTACTGCGTAGCAAACAGCTAAATAAATTTCAAGTGGTTAAAGGGTTAAAAATGAAGTAATTGAAATCACAAAAGAAGGAGGGGAACGTTCTAAGGGAATGTTTATATAAACTTGAGGGAGTTAGGCCTTTCTAAACATTGCTAAGCATTCATGCATTCTTAAGCAAAAACAATAAAGGAAAAGATTGATGAATTTGATTACTTAAAAATAAAATCTTCCCTGGGTTAAAAAAATACTGTAAGCAAAATTAAAAGGCAAATGAGACACTGGGGAAAATTTAACAAACATATATTATAGACAAAAGGTTGAGAAAGAGTGCTTAGAAGTCAAAAAGGAAAAGATAACCACCTCCATAAAAAATGAGCAATTGACATCAATAGGCAATTCACCCAAGAAAAATTACAAATAGACAATAAACATATGAGAAAAAATTTAATCTCACTGCAAACAGAGATATGAAAATTAAATCAGCAATGAGTGTAGGGAATTGGGCATTCTTGTATAACACTGAGGGAGTGTAAATTGGTACCACCTTTTAAGAGGGCAATTTGGCAATATCTATTAAAAGTATTAAAAATGTGCATCCATACCCTTGACTCAACAATTTTGCTTCTAGGAACTTATCTTAGTGGTCAAGGCAAATATATGTACAACTATTAATGTACAAGTATATTCAGTATAGCACTATTTATGTTAATGAAAACTGGAAAATAATCTGCAGATCCAACCATAAGCAATTGTTCAAACAAAGTATGGAATATCCACAATATAGGATACCATGGAATCATGAAAATCAAATTACAGAAGAACATTCATCGACATAGGAGAATATTTGTAACATATTGCTGAGTGAAAAAAGCAGGCTAAAAAATGATACAGATAACACATAGAATGGGTGTGTATGGGTGTGTGTACCAAACTGTGTACTTACTGCATGTTTAAACTTCAGTCACCTTCAAAGTACTCTCCATTTGATACAATACACCTGTTGAGACGCTTTTTTGATTGCTCAAAACAGTTTTTGAACTTGTCAGTTTTGATGCCTTTTAGTGCTTCCACTGTTTTTTGTTTTACCTGTTCCATATTGGCAAAACATTTTTCTTTGAGGACTTTTTTTCATCTAGAGAAACAAAGAAAAGTTACTTGGGTGAGACTGGGTGAATAGGGAGGGTAGGGCCTGGAGGCTATGCCGTTTTTGGTCAAATACTGCTGAACACTCAGTGCAGTGTAGGCAGGTGAACTTGTAAATCACCCAGCATGGTGGGCAAGTGCATTGAAAGAATCTAAAAAAAAAAAAAAATTGTCACTGAAGCTGAATGCAGCCTCTTACAACAATGCGTTAACTGGTACACTGATTCCAATGGGTTCCCAGAACACTGACCTAGTGGCAGAAGCCTGTACTACAAGGGATCCACCAACAAAAAAAAAAAAAAAGAAAGAAAGAAAATTCTGGTTTTTCATGTCTCTCTTTATACTTTCCAAATGTTAACTTTATTTTTCACTTGGTAGTGGGTTATGGATTTTTATTTCCTTTGTGTTTTTCTGTGTACTGCCCAAATTTTCTAAATTAACCAAGAATTACTTTTGCATTTAGGAAGTAAAATAGAATGAACAAAATAATTGGATGTGGTAGAATCAGCAAAAATAATGTAATTGTTACATTGTTAGCAGGGCTGGACCTCAACTCCAAGAAGAGTCAGACTTGGATCCATCTCACTTTTGAAACTGAGGACTGATAGCCAGAGAGAAACTCCCCTGAGTACCACAGAGCACTCCGTGTAAAGCGATTGCTAGTATGAGACCATCTGTTGTTTGAGGTCAGGCATGAGTCCTGGCATCTCTGAGACTAGGACGGGACTGAGAGTGAGCTGAATGAAGGTACGAATGAGTAGCATAACTAGTCAACCTGCCTGCTAACCTCTCCCTTCTCTGCATATGAAAGGGAGAGCCCCACTCCTTACCCCTGCAGCAGCCACAGGATGCTCTTTTCATCAAGACAACCAACTGAGTATAGGTTGTGGTCCTTTGTGGACCACCTTCCACCTCAGTTTACTCTGCACTGCCTGCCCCACCCTCTGGCTTTTACCAACTTTTCTCTCCAAGAACTTTCTGTGAATCTCAAGATAGAGAAAGCTGGCTACCTAACATAAAGATGTTTTGTATTGAACTTCAACCTCAGGCACAGTGGCGTGAAATCCTAAAAGACCCCCCAGCACAGACTATACTGATTTCACTTTACTGATGGAATAGATGGTGAATTTGTAGTTAAGTTTGGGTGGATGGAGGATGAATGGATGGACGATGAATGAATGGCTAGATATTAGATCTTCCTTATGTAAAAGTATGAGTAGAAAAGGTACCAGAAGGACCTAGAAATTAGAATATTGACTAATGATGACAGAAGTATTCTCTGCTCTTACTCACCTTCCCAATCCCCCAACTTCCACACCAGTTCATCTTCTTCTTCAGGACTGAGGAACATCGCACCCACATGTAGCCTGGGGAACTCCCATGGGCCCTGTTTATCTTCATGGAGAAACTGTAACTGCCTATTTATTTGTTTTTCTCTCCCCTCCCGGACACCGAGGGCCTGAAGACAGTGATTTTGTTTCAGCCAGTTCTCTTTCAGTTGCAAGTTAAAGAAAACCCAATCTAAACTGGCTTGTGTAAAAGAAAATCTATGACTCTTGGAACTGCTAAGATCCAGGAAATAGGACTGGCTTCAGATTCAGTTTGATGCAGGGGCTCACACAATTTCACTATGAATGACCTGGCTTCTCTCTCCACTCTTTGCTTGTATCCTCCAGATTGGTTCCATTTTCAGACAAGCATTTCCCTCGTGGCAGTAAGAGAGTTGCAGCAGCACCAGCAATCACACCCTCCCTGCCAAGCCAAGGAAAACAGCCCAGATTCCGCAAGAAAAGACTCACTGTATCCACGGGCTCTGATTGGAGCTTGTGCTTCTCCCTGAACCATTCACTGTGGCAAGTTCTCGCTGACTGGCTTAAGCTTAGATGATGAAAGGGGAAAAGCAACCAGAAGGGTGAGGATGCTGAGTGGCACAAGGAACAGATACCCATAACAAACCATGTCTTCTTTGGTGCAGACTCCTATCACGTGGTCTGTATTGATACAGGCTATTTCCCAACCCCATCCCAACAGAAAACACAGTGTGGGCTTGTCACAGAAACCTTTAGGACTTCACATGACCCAGCTGGGGCTCTGTGTCCATGTGGCTCTTCCACCAGTCTCTCTGTTTCCTCTGTTGCCTTCCTGCTAGTCCTTAGCCTGTCATGTTTCAGCTCCAGGCAACTGTCAGCAGGCCAGCCCACCTCTCCTCAATCCAGAGCACTGGGCTGGAAACGTGAGTAATTGATGCAAACCTAGAAAACTGGGATTTGGGTTTCTCTCTCTTCTTCCAGCATGCTTTTTTCTTAACCAGCCAGAACTGGTGGTAAATGACACTCCTGCCTAAATCTGTGCCATAATAATTACCACACTAGTGACAGTGATATTCTTGTTATTACAGCTCCCATTTTAAGCATCTACAGCATTCCAAGCCCTTTGAACAGTTCATCACGAACCTGTACAATAACTCCACAAAGTAGTATAACCAATACCACCACAGGCTTTGCCTACCTGTAGGTACAAGTTGGACTACATTGCTAATAATGACTCAGATTTTACAGATGTGTTGCCCTAAAGCCAGCAGCATAATCTCTAACCCCCTATAAATATGTTCATGGGTTGCCAGGGCTCATGTCATCTGGGCTGATGGTTGGTTTTCCCCACCGTTCCCCGGTGACTCTGCCAGGTTCCATGGTCTCTACTCTTGCTGCTCCCCAGAACCCAGGTGCCCACAATGAACCTGCAGGCACTGCATTCTCTGGAGCCTCTGTATACTGGAGAATTTGGGGAAGATGTCTGCTGTGCCACACACTGTCAGTGGGGTCCCAACACAGCTCTGTGTGCACCCTGATATATTATACAGTTACTGAAATGGCTCCATCAGTGCCCTGCTCCCATCACACACATGTTACCACTGGACCCTGTCTGAGACCAGTGGGTACTGGGCTGGGAGACAAGTACAAGCGACAGAAACCATGCTGTGCTCAAGACACATGCCTCCCTGTCCTCCCCTTCTTCTTCTCTTTTCCCTTCTTCACCTCTCTACCTGTCACAGTCAATCCTAGACTATTCTACTGGGCCAGGTCCTTTATGCCGCTTCACCTTTCCTCAGGAGAGTTTCTCCTG
The DNA here is from genome assembly GCA_027257055.1 of Cephalopachus bancanus. Classification (NCBI taxonomy): domain Eukaryota; kingdom Metazoa; phylum Chordata; class Mammalia; order Primates; family Tarsiidae; genus Cephalopachus; species Cephalopachus bancanus. The sequence goes on along the minus strand of JAPVLO010000342.1, from coordinate 1,626,550 downwards.
ACTGGCTTAGAGCAGGCATTCAATAAATATATGTCCACTGACTAGCTAGTTGAGTGCATAGGAGAGTGAGTGGGTGGATGTGGGGATAAAATGCTTCATCAGTTCTTATGCCAACTACTTTCTGACTAGCCCACTCCATGTATATCTGAATTTCATTTAGACTCAAGCTGTAAGTAATTAGAGTTGGTATGAGTCTCCTCCACATTACAGATTTAAAAACTGAGGGCCAGAGAAATTAAGTCACTTGTCTGAAGTCACATAGCTAGCAAGTGCCAGGGCTAGGATTCAAACCAAGTTTAACTCATGCTCAGATTCTTTCCTTTTTCCACTTTATCATCTCCACAGCAAGCTGTGGGAAGCTGTGGTTCGTGAGGTGCAAGACTGGGCCACAGGTAGGAGCTATGTCACTGGTGTCTCCTCTGCAGTAGGACCTCCCACACAGTGTTGGCATTGTCCACTTCTCCACCACACTCCCAGATATAGCAGATCCAGGCTAGAAGTCCCCTCGGAAGACTCATCCCAGCAGCTGGTTGGCCTGCCCATGACAGGGATGGAGAATGGTGGCTCTGTTGGCTGCGTCTGACTTTCCCTGCCTGCCAGCCACTTGCCAGCTGTATTTGAAAGGCCAGCTCTGTTTTTGTGAGTCCTCCTGACCCCACCGGCTGCCACATCTTCTCCCAACTCTCTCTGGCTCAGAGGAGCAGCAGCATCTCCAGCGCTTCTGGAGAAGATAGGTCAACCCTTTGGAGTCAGTTCCTGGCTGCCAACTCTCTTCTCTGAGAGGCAAATGAAACCCTCCCAACTGCAGTCTAATCCCTGCTCAAGTCCAGGACTCACAGGACACCAGCCTAGCAAAGTCAAGGCTTCTGCCCCTCTAGTGAAAGATGGTGTCCTGCTTGCCCCAAGAGCTGCAGATAGCCCTATAGATTCCAAGCCACAGATTCCTGCTCTGTTCCCACTGACAGGCTTCTGGTTTTCCTTCAAGTCCCCTAAGTCCTGAATCACTGCAGCTTTGCTGGTGCGGGCCTCACCTCCCATCCCCAGAGATTCCCCCCTTGCCTCTCTCCAGGTTGGCTTTGATTCCCTGTGTTTCCAACCACTGACTGGGTCCCTCAGGCCCATACAGTCCATTCCCAGCCTGAGATAACCAGTGATGCTCCCTTCTTGCCCTGGGCTAACAATTTTGGTGTCAAAAGTTCGCTAAGTCCCTTGAGCCTGGCTTGGACTGCTAGCCCCTCTCTCAGGCCCTAGTAGTGTCTCTGCCCTAAATCATTGCCTGGAAGAGACCTCATCTGGGCTTAAAGTAGACATCGGTAAATGTGTGAAGTTGATGGTAGATAGTAGAGTGGGGAGATGTCCTGTTACAGCAGGGTAGGGAGGGCCTCCACAAACCCACAGGGCTGATTCTGTGGATGAGGGCCAGAGAATGAACAGGAGTAAATGCCAGGTGAGAGTCTGGATTCTGCACTGCAAGAATCACTAGATAAGAGTTAGGGATTAGTTTTACGAGATTGTATGCATGCGTGTGCTGGTGTGCAGTTTACCATCACTTTTGTGTTGGTATCACTTTTATCACAAGTGTTGCCATCACTTTTATTAGTAATGGCATTTACTGAAAACTTACTGTGTGTCGGGCAATAATACATTTACACGTATGAACTAATTTAATCTTCATCACCCCTTATGGGATAGGTGCTATTGTTATTCTCATTTTATTCTAGAAGAAACTAAGGCACAGGAAGATTGAGTAATGTGGCCAAAATCACACAGCCAGCCAAAAGTGGATCTGGATCTTTTAAGCCCAGATCTTTGTGAATCCCAAATTCATGCTTTCAACCTCTACATTTCATTGTTAAGGTCTCAGAGACTTGTGTGACCTAACAAAGTCTGAGGGGCTCCACACAAAGAGAAAAAGCTTAAAAAGTAATAAAGAACCCTGACTGGATCAAAATACAGCACAAAGGAGCATTCGGGAAATCAGCCTAGACTATGGTGCCTGTGGTATCATAGCAGCATTCTGCTAGCAGGGCTTGTATAAGTTCTTTCATTTACTTCCCATCAGATCCAAGTGGAGCAGGCTTCACAATCCCCATTTTACAGATGAGTAAAGTGGAACACAATGAAGCTCAGTAAACTGCTCTTAATCACATACTGGTACACAGTGGTCCTAAGATTCCAATCCAGGCCGGTGTGACTCTGAAACTGGTGCTGTGAGGGGGATTAGATGTGCCTATCCATGGACTTGCTTACCTTGAACAGTAGTAGTGTGAGGAGAAGGAACCCATCCCATCCTGCCCGCCTTGTCTTCTCCCCTCCTCACTACTCAGCCATCACCCCTTCCCCATCTACCACACCTATCCCTCCTCACTTGCTGGGGATTAAGTTAGGAAAACAAAAATGAAATGAACACTGCTCTGCCAACCCATCCCTGGAGACGCCAACTTACACAAGTCTGATGCTGTTGATGATGTTCTATTGATTTTCCCTCTAATTGCTGCTGCTGGATCTATATTCATTTTCTGTCACAAACTTCTCTTTTGTTGGTTCAATCAGTTAAATGAAGGGCCCATTTCTCTCTGCTCCTGTCCTGAAAAGACAAAGAAGTTTCAAATGAAGAGCTCTCTTCAGAAGTCAGTTAGGTTAGCAGACTGGGGAAAAAGAGGGTCAAAATATGATTGCCTCTTTTGAAGACTTGGCTAAGAGCAAGGCTGGAAAAAAAGTCCCAGGAGAAAGACTCAGTTGGCAAGAAGCAGAAACATTCCACCTTGAATTCACAGATGAGGAGTCCATTCATTCATTCAACACCTTTACTGAGCATCTACTATGGGCTGAACTCCATGGTAGGATCTAGAAATATTCTTTATGATCCAAATGGACACAGACCCTGCCCTCACAGAGTTAGGTGTGAGTTGGATGGACAGATATTCATCAAACAATCTTATAGACATATAATTTGTGCTATGGAAATGTCTAGATCAATCTCAAGAGTCACAGGAAGGAATCTCAAGTTGGAAATCAGACTTGATTCAAGCAAGACTCGTCTTTCCTCTCATTGGCTCAGTAAGCTTTCTTTTTGACTCCGCTCAACTGAAGATCTACAGAGAAGAGGGCAGAGTACTGAGGGAAATCTCCAATCTGGACAAGACTTGGTGCCTTTCTTTCAGGAGTTCATTACATACAGGAGACACGGGACCAGACACATGAAACTCTGGGTTGAGGCAGACAGGGGTAGATGTTATAATGAAAGTATAATCTGAGTGCTATGGGAGATTGGGAAGGCCAAGGTGAAATCTGGCATGCAAAATGTAGGAAGACTTCTCTGAAGAGGCAGAATTTGAATAAAGCCTTGAAGACTTTGTAGAATCTTGATACCCCTACTGCATCTTCTGAATGCCCAGCCTTTTGATAAACACTATGAAGAATAAAGCAAGACGAGAGGCTAGCCATCTGAAATGACATCTGACTCCCTGGAGAATCAGTGTCAGAAACATTTCAGGGAGCCAGGTGCTATAGCAATTGCACTGCCTGCACAGGTGCTTGGGGTGGGGACAGGTGGGAATGTATGCAAAACCAACCCTTTTTCTTTGTGATCCGCCTCTATCTTTGGCCCTTTGGGTAAACCTGTTATTTTCTTTTGGTATTTACCCCTCCTTACTCAGGAGGCATTCAAGACTGCTCATTCTTCATTTTTGGACTCTACCTACACTTGATCTTTCCACTACCAGTGATTAGACTTTACCTGGTCATTCTTCCCCTAGCTCTTTACTCATCAGGCCAAATGAGTACATGAGGTATACAGGAGCATTAGTCAAGATATACTAGGTTATGCTGCAATAACAAATAAGTCTCCAATATATCAGCAACTTAACACAACTAAGATGTTTTTTTAACCTATGCAAAGTCTATAGTAAGATTAGTACTCTCCAGGTCAGTTTTCTTCTACTCAGTGCCTTAGTGATCTGGTGGGCTCCCATCCATGACCTAACTTCAAAGTTTCCCAGGAAGAAGATAACTAGATATTTATAAGTTTTAGTCATGTCCACCACAAACTGGCCAGCCTCTGAACAGAAAGTCTATTTATAGACATTCTTATCTGGGGCCCCAAACTTTCAGTCCATCATAACCTAGCTTCTTGTGTCTCATTTTTTTTTTTTTTTTTGGCAGATCAACTACTCAGGGATTGATCATGGCCCAGAAAGTTGTGTCTCATTCTTATCCCTATGTTCAATTCACAGCCCATGCCTCTGTCTCTACTAGACACACTTCTCAGCCAGTAACTGGTAAGTTATGATTCAAGCTCATAACTATCTTCAAGTGAAAAATTCACACCTTTTCTTCTATATTAAACCACCTCCATTGGAAAATCCCATGTCCTCAAAACTTTTATGTTCATGTTGAGATAATACTGAGTTGCACAATAAAAGTAGAATGGCTCAAGTGCCATGGTTAAGAGCTTAGTCTTTGGAATGAGGCACACATAAATTCAGCTGTCATGTCGGACATTTATGACTTAGGTGACCTTAATCAAATGACTTAATCTCCAGTTTGCACATCTGTAAAATGAGAATTGTAATAGTACTAACTCAGGGTGATTGTGATGCCAAATGAGCTAATGTGGTTAGTAAGGGCTCGATAAACAGCAACTGCTATTAGTACTACTATAGATTTCTAGAAGTCACTATCGAAAAAAGGGTTGATATCATGTTTCACTATCTCAGTGCTAAGGATGCCAGGAGAAGAGAGGAGGGGAAGCAGAAGAAGCAATTGAGGATCTGAGTTTTCTGCAGGCTCCAGATATGTAACTGGGCAATTAAGCTGCTAAGAAAGCCAGGATGGTAAGGATATTTCAAGCATGTATCTCAAGAGTAATGGGGTCAGGAAGTAGGGGTAGATAAATCTCTGAGTATCATATGAGGTTATCACAAGGATTGGACTGGGAATGAGTGTGGGACATTTTCCCTGCCCCATACCTCCACCACCCCAACCAAGGCTGAGATGATCCAAAGTTCAGATACGGTTCCTGGCCTGAAGTTTAAGGACTGCCTGTAACTTTGACTTTTATGTTTCCCTCATGTTTTCTTTGCAACCAACCAGGTCTGGAAGTCCATGTGTCAGAGATAAACCTTGGGTGGGGCAACTCCAAGTCTTCCCACAACCTACTACTTCCTCTCTCTGCATCTTTCCAGGGTTCAGGGCTAGGATCCTGCAAGTCACTTAATGCACAACTCTCCAGTCTTGCTCTAGTGACAGAACACATTAGAGTGTGACCCTGATACCATCAGCTGTTTTGCACACATTCTGTTACATGTGTCACATCCCCATTTTCTCTGCTCCCGAATATTTGACTTAAGGTAACATATTTGTGGGACCACAAGGAAGAGCTTTGCAAGAATAACAGGGACAAAAGTTCCTAATGGTTAGCTGGATATGACCCGTTGGAAGTCCTCTCAGTTTTCTTGTCTGTTAAAGGGCAATAAATTCCACCATTGGAGATATTTAATTTTAACTTAGATTAAAATTCCTTGAAAGTTCAAATCTTTCAAGGAAGGGTAAAATATCAGAGTTTAGGCAAAGTCTTAATAGGGAGAGTTTCTTGATGAGGTTGCCTATGGCAAAGCCATTAAGTCAGAACTCTGAAGGGTAGACAGTGCAAGTCAGTTTGGACTTTACAAGGCCAGGACCATGGAGAATTCCTTCCTGCCTTGTAGCCATGACAGAGAGATTTCTAGATCTGTTCCAACTCCTGCAGGCACCATTGCCTTCAAGCGATCAGCCTCTCTGGAGAAGAGATTTCTACAAACCCTCATTAGACAATGAATCCTTCATCTCTAGTAAAGGTAAATATATCTTTCCTCCAAACAGAATCAGAGTTTGGCTTGGAATTTGTGCCCAAGAGATCAAATGCACTGGAATTTAGGACACAGACACACCCACCCCCCAACCCCATCTGGACTAATCTTGATGCTGTTACTGCTGATAATGATTATGGTAGTAGCATTGGTGGCAATAATGCTAGTTAACATATATTGTATATTTACTATGTGCCAGGTACAGTTTAATACATTTCATGTTTACTAATTCACTGAATACCCAGAATAGACCTAGGAGGTGAGTACTGTTATTATTCTCATTTTATAAATGAGGAAACAAAGCACAGAGAGACAGGGCTTCCCTGCACAGCTGCAAGGGTGTCTGTCATTCTCACTGTAGTCTATGTAAATGGCGCCCCTTAGAGTTGTGTAGGACACAAATGAACAGCCAGTCTGAGCCAGATTAAGTAACTTATGCAAGGTCTCAGAGTTAATAAGAGGTGGGCTTAGAATCCAGGTACCATAGTACCACTGCACTCAATGGAACTCTCTTTATCAGGGTTTTCTTTTCAGGTAAGTGTATTGTGGGCATAATGTGTCAAGTGGATTTTAAAATTCATTTTTAATCTTTATTTTTTATTATGAAGGTAATACATGCTTCTAGCAGCAGATGCAAACATTGCAAAAGCAATCAATGCAAAGTCAAAGTCCTCCTCCCTCAGGCCCCTCTTCACAGTTCCCTTGTGGGTGTCTCTGCCCCATGCACTTCCACCATTTTCCTATTGACGAGAAATAGAAAGGGAGGAGACCATGCTAGATTGACTTGATTGCTGTTTGTAGGAGGAGGGGATTTTGACATAGGAAGAGAAGGCAATAAAGTTTGAATTTCATGACAACGTTTTGGCACTCAGGGCAGACTTCTCTGCCTGATCTTTTCTGTCTAGGGAGATGAGATGGGAACTCTGTCATATGAGTTGTGTTTGTCTATTAGTTTGTTTGAGCTGGAGTCTCACTCTGTTGCCCAGGCTGGAGTGCAGTGGTACAATCATGGCTCACCTTAGCCTCGACCTGCTGGGTTCAGGCAATTCTTCCACCTCAGCACCCTGAGGAGCTGGGAATACAGGCACACGCCACCATGATTGACTAATTTTTTAAATTTATTGTATAGATGAGGTCTCGTCAAGTTGCCCAAGTTGGTCTTGAACCTGCTGGGCTCAGGCAATCCTTTTGCCTCTGCCTCCCAAATTTCTGGGATTGCAAGCATGAGCCACTGCGCCCGGCTATGAGGTATATTTTAAAAGGGTTTTATAAAGGGGGTTTTCAGAGTGTTTGAATCTTACTACCACCTATTAGACTCCTGCCAGGAGGACAAATCAAGCATCAGTACATGGTATCAAGAACTAGATAGACAGCTCTGTTCTCATTTTATGGACTTAGGATTGCATGGTGCTTCTGAACAGTTCCTTGACCAAAACCATAGGAGCAACTGCAGGGATATTGCTAAACAAGGTTCACCAAGCCTAGAACAATCCTCCCGATCTTACACACATATGCATTTTGTTCCTTTATCAACATAAGATCATACTATATTTGTCTACAATCAGTTTTGCTGCTCGATTCTCTGTCATATGTCATGCACGGCTCTCATGTCATATAAAGACCCTACACTTCTTCCTAATAGGGGTATGCAGCCACACTACAATTTTTTTGTCAACGTCCTGTTGATGGATATTTAGATTATTACCTTTTTTTTTTTACTGTCACAGGCAATGCTATTATATCTTACATCTATCCTTTTACTTACATCTATCCTTTTACTTCATAGTGATATTTTTGTATGAAGGAAAATTGCTATGTCAAAAGATATGCCATTGGTCAGTTTTAATGATATAGCCAGATGGTGTGAGAAACAAGGATGTGTTTTAATAGGCATAATGGCTTGAAAGTGGTTATAAGAAGTAAGGAAAATGACGACCTGAGATTTTGTACCTTGGTAGAATGAGAAGCCTCGACTTAAGAAGATGGACGGTGGTGGCAGTAGCATCCTCTGGGAAGAGCTCATTCTCAGTTAAGGTGGGAGGCTTAAGGAGTGTTCTGGGAAGAGTTTGAGATTGTAGGAACTTCCATTTGCCACAGGATGGGGAGGATCTGGAAAATTGGGAGCTGTGAGTTTGGGTCAGGGCTGAAGGGGAAGAGAGCAGTGAGGGGATGAAAGGCAGAAGAGGATAGAAGCTGGGAATACAGGAGAGTCTTTCATATGTGAGGTGCACAGTGATTGATGATGAAGAAATGAGGCTGGGGGATGTTGTCTACCACAGTCGACTGGATCTCAGGTAATAGTCCCCGAATGGTACTCAAGGCTTAATGGCTCTTCCAAAATGCGGTCTTAGCACAGGGTTTGCCTGAGGTCTAATTCCCTAGAAACAGAGCCTGAGGGATTGGAATACATATATGTTGTTGAGGAAGAACTCTTTAAGAAAACCAATAAGGGGCAGGAGGAAGCAGGAAATGAAGGGGAAAGAACCCAGCAAGTCTGTGGCCTCAGGCAGTCTAGGCTTGTCCGACCCAGGAGGACGCTCTGGAGTGTAGATTGTGCTACAGAGTTCAGTGAAGCAAAGAGGCCAGGTGATTATGGGCTCACGCCAACTAATCACTGCATATAACCTCCTAGGCTTCTTCAGGCCAGGGCAAACCTTCAGAGAAGGTCACAGTCAGAAGCCATTATCCACAGCACTTATAGCAGCTACAGTCCTGAGAGAAGTACATGAACACATAAAAGGACCAGGGAAAAACCCAAACCGTGTCTACAACATGGATCAAAGAGATACTCAGAGCAATACAATTTGGGTGCCTCCAGAGATGGGCAAGCCAGACATGGGTGAGGGCAGGATTCACTGGTTTCCAGAAGCCTGGCCCCACAGTGGGTGAGCGAGAATGTCAGTGGGTGGGAGAATCCAGACGTCTTCAGGGGAACAGCATGCCCAGTCCTGGCTTGGGCATACTTTAGAGGAACAATTGTTTTGTGGAAGGGTGGCTGTTGTCTGTGTTTATGTGGAACATCAGGAATCAGCCATTGCTTCAGGGCCTGTGGACTCTGTGGAGGCATCCAAGGACTCTGTGGAGCCTGGGGAGTGTGCAGGTGAACTAAAGACAAGGCCAGGACAACGAGTTTCTCTTCCTTACCTGTTCATACATTTTACCTCCCTAGAGCATCTTCACTGATTCCCTGGTGCAGTTCTGACAGTATATGCCTCACACACCAACTTAGGGTGCAGCCCCTCATTGACCATAGCTCTCCTGCTGTGAGCCATACTCCCAAAGGTTGAATTCCTGGGGGGGAAGGTGGACAGTCTCTATCTATTGCCTATTTAATACCCATTCCTTCTTTCTTCCTTGCCTACCGAACTCTGATACTGTTGATAAGAACAGTGTGCTCCGTTTTTGGAGATAAATTCTAATTAGCATCTAATCCAAATGTGAAAATACTAGTCTTTACTTTCCTGGCAAGTAGGGCTGGCCTTTGGACATCTTAGGCCAATTGGACCTGCATGGAAGCCTTCTGACTTGTTCTGGGAAGACTTCCTTGATGAAAGGAGAAAGTAAGGCTGGACCTGCCACTCCCTCTCTCCTCTTCCTTCTCTTATTGCCTTGGGCATGGATACTCTTTCCAGAGTGATAGCAACCATCTGTGGCCATGAAGCAAAATGCAGGAATAAAGACCAGGAGAATCTCAGAGCTGCCACCCCTGACATCATCCAGCTGCTGAGCCATTTCCAGACGCCTCCTGCCTCTGGGTGCCATATGATGTGAGAAAAACAAACCCCTGTTTGTTTAAACCACTTTTAACCAATTTCTTATGTTACTTGCAGCTGAATGCATTCCTAAGGAATGCAGGAGCTGGTGGGAGTCCAGCCTGACTTCTCCACACCCCTATGAGCACGGCATAAAGGATGGTCAGCAACCTCTCTGAGAGACCAACTCCGAAGCAAAGCCACCTGCTCAATTCTGGTTCCATCTGGTCCTGTCTCCTTCCTTGTCTTGGTGGATCATAGAAATGCAAATCTATGATGATCAGTCATAAATGAGGAACAGGCAAGGTGGACGAGCAGAATCAGGAAGCAAAGCTTGGAAAGATTCCCAGAGGAGTAGAGTGGGAGAAGTCCTTTTATGGGTTGTTTGTTTTTAGGTTCATAGGCAGAGAGCCAGCACAGACACTTCTGAGTGATAACAAGAATATCCACTAAAAAATACAACCGTAAATTCAACTGCCATTTATTGAGCATTCACTATAGACTCAATGCTTCATATTCATCATCTTATTTGCACAACCACCCAGTATCATGATTACAATTATATCCATGTGTTATTTGAGAACACAGGCTCAGAGAGGTAACGTCACTTAATTATAAAGGGGCAGAACCTGAAGACACATCAAGTCTGATCAGTGTCCATAGATTTATTCTCTGTAGTGCAGGGTTCGGTAGGTGGGAAGAAGCTCTGGAAAGGTAAAATGTATGGACAGGCAAGGAAGAGGAATATGCAGTCCTGGCCTTGTCTGCAGCTCACTTATACACTCTCCGGGCTCTACAGAATCCTAGGACCCTTCCACAGATCCTGAAGCAATGGCTGGTTCCTGATACATCACATCAACACCATCCTTTATCCTTGGTTCTCAGGACAGCAACTCCTCCTCAAGACAATTGTTACTCTAAAGTGTGCCCAAGCCAGAACTAGTTAAGCTGTTTACCTGAAGACGTCTGGATCCTCCCACCTACTGACTGGCATTCTTACTGCTCTGCTATGTATGGGCTGAAGTTCCTGGGAACTAGTGAATCCAGCCCCCACCCCATGTCTGGCCTGGGTGTTTCTGGAGGCATTCTGCTCAATTCTGCTCATTTCAAAAGTTGTGACCAGAGGAAGGCAGAGACATGTCTGCCACCATGACTTCCCGGAGTTTTCTAGATCCTGCAGTTACCAGTAAGATTTCTATCACCTCCTTTTCAACTTTGTGACCCCCTCTTAGGTTTCTAATAAATGCCCTTTTTGCTTAAGCTAGCCAACAAACCTTGACTAAAATAACTGTAAATAACGGATTCCCTCCATGCATGCCAAATATGGCATGATTAATGAATATTCAGTTTACATGTAATGTTACGGAGATTGCACAGAGGAAATCACCCCAACTTTGCTGCATTTCCACAATCATACCATGCACTTTTTACCTCCATGTCTCAAAGCAGTTGTCCATGCTTCTCCCCACCCAGAATGCCCTGTCTTCTTGCAATAGCCATCTCTTGGAGTGAGCATTAAACCCAGGGTGACCCCTCTTCTCTGAGAACTGCCTTGGATTCAGTGGTTGCATCTGAACTACCTGAGTTGGGTATTCAAGTTCAGATGGAATGGACTGCTGACCCAAGCTGGGGCAATCGGGTTCTTGTAAGAATCCGGAATTTTGGACCAGGAAAGGACCCTGAAGTTAGGAGTGGGTGGAGATGAGTTATCTTGATGCAAACTCTACAGAAAAGAGAATCACGTACTCTTGCTGAGCAAGTCTCCTAAATTTCTGAGTTCTTACCTCTCTTGCAACATACTTGTTCACCTCTTCCTTGGCTTCCTTGAAACAACCAGGACCCTCCCAATAACTCTCTTCTATTTCAACTCACCAGTCAGTTGCTGTTACTGAAAACCAAAATAGTCTTATTCAGCACACTCTTGATTCTCTGCCTGTTTCTTCAAGACTGCTACACTTTTTCAGGGACTCCTTCTCTGACTTACTGTCTCCTACTAGGCAAAATTGCCCCCTTCCTCTTCTGTGTTCCCATACTACTTCATCTTACATTCACTGAAACATTTTAACCCTGTTTCATAATCTGTTATGTATTTAGAACATGAGTTTGTCAAGGAAGAAAGCAGTCTGATTTATACTGGTGTTCCCAGGACTAATCTTAGTGCCTGTGATGTAATAAGTGTTTATTAAATTCTTCTTGAGTAACTGATTAAATGAATGAATGAATGAGCAATTAGAGCTAAATTGGAGACAGGCTCTGTGAAGGGTTAAACCTACTTCGTTTTCCTGGGAGTACATAAACATGCAGGGACGTCAACAACAAGCCAGTTCTGTTCAGTTCGCATCTCCACCACAATAAGCTTGACAAGCTGTCAGAGTCCCTTTGTCCTATTGCTGCCTGTTGCTTGAAATGAAAGGCCATGAGATGGGGGGCTAGAGATTCTCTTGGTTGTACAGGGATTTCCTGTTTTCAGAGGGACTCACCTGGCAGACTCCTGGCTCTCCCATTGACCCTTGGCTGTCTGGAGCGAGTCCCTGAAGAGCAGCGAGGGCTCCCTCTCTGCTTGGGGGAAGGGAACCGAGGGAGCATTGGAAAGCCAGACCAGCTATCTCTTCATTCACAAGGGTTTCGGTCTGACAGGCTTCAGAGAGTCTCCCAGTCGTAGCTCTGAGCTCAATTCAAAGACAGTTGCAGCATGGGTAAATATGAAACTCCTGGCAGAGTAGGGATTTCCAGAATGACCGATTCAATGAATGTAACTCTGACCCATGCGGCACAAAGCAAATGCAATTATGGAAAAGCAGGGCGAGAGCAGACAGATGGATCTGATGCTGATCAAAGTTCACACGCTCAGAACACACGCCATCTGAGAAGTTGGGCTACAAGGCTAAAGCCTGAGTTTCTATAGAGCAGCAGCATCTACAACAAAAATGCAATCTTCCCCCGGGAGGCTGTGGATGTGCCATGCAAGCGCTGGATTACAAAGGCAGAAACTGCCTAGAAGGAAAAGTTCTCTAAAACAAGGACCCAATCAAAGGATGGTGGATAATAATGACATAATTTGGTGACGTAGTAACAATAATAGCAGTCAACATGCCAGAGACAGTTCTGAGCACTCCACAACTCCACATGTATTGTCTTAGTCATTTTTCACAATATATTTATGAGATTAATGTCTCTATTATCCCTAGAAATGAAGAAGACAGCCCTGGTTAGTACATAACTTGTCCCAGTTCACATGATTGGCAGTGGGGGATTGGAGATGTCAGACACCAGGGTCCTCATGTCAAGTTTCCAGGTCATGGATGCTCCTCAACCACCCCGGCCTCTTTCCTACCTCAAGGCCTTTGCTTATGTTGTTGTCTCTGCCTGGAACATTCTCAATAACTAATAATAACAGCTTAATAAGGTGGAAATTTTCACCAAGATTCTCATGCAGCAGACTCTGATCTTAACATGAATTGTGAGATTGGCCAGTTAGTAGAACCCCCCTCGAAGTGAAAAATTAGCCAAGACATGGCTAAGTAAATCTTAAATGTTTCACCCTTATGGAGAGTTAATAGGATCAGGAGAAAAGGGGATTGAGGGAAAGGATGTTTGGAGAGAGAAAATAGAGGCATAACAGTTTTAAATTACCCAAGGTTACCCAAGAAACATAATTTATCATTATATGTCCTGAGACTGGCTAATGTTGACTTGTTTCTCTGTTGTGGCAGGGACTAAACTGCTGTTCATCAAAACCATTACCCTTTCCTCCTGAGCACATGGCTAGATGATATCTCCCAGCCTCCCTTGCAGTTAGGTGTGATCATGTGACTGAATTCTGGCCAATGGAATGAGAGTGGGCATGTTTGCTGCTCCCGACCCTGGCTCACACAATGTTCCTACACAGGATACTCACGCTCTTCCTGCATCTGCTGATGGGTGTTCCAACAGAGAACTCAAGACCCTGTGGGGGTGTGAAACCACAAGATGAATAGACCTGGTTCCCAGAATTCCTTCATGGAAGACCATCCTTTAAACACCTGATTGGGTTTTTAATGGATGACAAATGAACTTTTATTTTGTTAAGCCACTGGAATTTGAGGGCTATGGCCTGCACTTCTAACAGTTTTGCTGGGAAGAGAACATAGGTAAGACCACCATAACTGCAAAGGGTAATCAATTACTGAAATTGCTGCTTACAGAGTCAGATGGCAAACCCCATTGCAGAATGTTTCCCAGACTTCATGGCTCCTCCTACATTCTGGAGTAATCTATCAATAAGTCATTACAAAATGCCCAGCTCTTGCTATAATGGTGAGATTCCATGAGGTACAAAAAAAAGTCCACCAGAAGCTTTTAAAGGAGAAATAATATGCCTATGGAAATCTGTGGTTAATGTGTGGCACACACACCATTCATGGATTCCCTCATATCTTAGTAGGGGTAGCCCTAGAGTTATGCAAATTAAGACAGAGATGTCAGAATTGTAGAACCTTAGAAAACTGATCATCCTCATGCCTCAGACCAAACTGCACTTGGTAAGAGAGGGTTTTAAAATAATTTATAAGTTATGAAATTGTATCTACCTCCCAGGTCCTTCCCACTGACCTCATCACACTGTCAGCCTAACACTGCCTTCACATGTCCATGACAAGGTGTTGAGGAGAGTGGTTTATTTATCCATTAATTAAGCAAAAGTTCATTGAGAACTACTAAGTGTGCTAGATTCTGGAACTATAGCAGTGAACAAAGCAGATGGGAAGCCCTGCAAGCAGGGAAGGAATATGGAGGAAAATAAAGCAGAGTTAGGGAGTTTGGAAGCAATAAGAGTGAAGGGATCAGAGTTCTCTCTGAGGAGATGACACTTGAGAAAAGCCTTGAATGCAGGGAATCACGTGGACATCTGCAGGGAGAGATTTCTAGGGAGAGAGATGTCAAGTGCAAAGGACCTTAACTGAGTGCTTGCTTGACACATTCACAGAACAACAAGGAAGCCACTATGGCTTGAACAGAATCAGTGCCAGCAGGAGTCACAGGAGCTAAGGTCCAGAAGGCAGTCAGGGCCTTTATGCTGTGTAGGCCATTGCAAAACCTTTGGGTTTTCTTGAGGTGAAATGGAAAACTAACAAAGGATTTGTAGTGGAGGAGTGACATGATCTGATGTGTATTTTTAAGATCAAAATTACAACTTGCTGCTATGTTGAGAAGAGATGTGGTAGTGCTGTGGTAGAAGCAGGAGAATCAACTGGAAGGTAACCGAATAATGCAGGTGAGAGATGATCATGTCTTTGATGGCAATGTCAGTGGTTGTGAGAGGCAGTTTTATTCTGACTCAGTTTTGAGACACAAGTCAAAAGGATTTGCTGACAGATTGGATACGGAGGGAGAAAGCAAGGAGTTGAGATCATTCCAAGATTTGGGGCCTGAACAACTGGAAGAATAACACTGCCATTTTCTGAGATAGGAAAGACTACAAGTGGAGCTACTACTAGTGTGATGATAGTTACCAGAAGTTCAATTTTGCATACTTTAAGTTAGAGATGTCCATTAGATATTCAAGTAAAGATATTCAATAAATAGTCAAATACATGGCTATTCAAGGGAGATGTCTGGAGACATGCATTTGGGAGATAAGTTGGAGATATGCATTTGGGAGCCACTTGCTTAGATGTGGTGTTTAAAGCCATTAGGCCAGATCAGACAACCTAGTTCAGACAGAGAAGAGAAAAAGTTTGAGACCGAGTGAAACTGCACATCAACATTGAAAGGCAGGAGGGACAAGAAGGAACCAGCAAAGGAAGTTGAGAAGTATCCAGTATAGTAAGAGGTGGATCAAAAATTAAGGAAGGATAGTGCTTCAGGAAGGAGGGCACAAACAACTGTGTCATCTGCTGTTGAAAGGCTGAGGTACAGAAAACCTGAGAGCTGACCTTGGACTAGGCAACAGGAAGTTGCTGATGACCTTGTGGAGAAGTAGGTATGAAAGTGAGTTGGGCGGGTTCTAAAAAAAACAGAAGGAGAGAATGTGGACAGCACACATATGGACAACACTTCTGAGAAGCTTTACTGTGAGAGGTGTGAGAGATGGGGCAGGATCTGGAGAGGGAGAGGTGTCATGAAGACTGTTTGCTAGTTTTTTTTAAAATGCTGTTTGGATACTTATGGGAATGATCCCACAGAGAAGGAGAATTGATAGGAAGGAAATAAAGGAGATGTTTTCAGGGTCAATGGACATCTTTCTGAGATAAAAAGGGATGAGACCCAGTGTGTAGTTTGGGGGTGGCCCAAGACAGAAGCACATGCAGCTCAACAGGAGGGAGGGCAGCACTTACGGGCTTATGGGCAGGTATCAAGGTGTTGCAAACCTGTGACAGCCTGCCTCTCCTCATTTCCACACCCTCAGGGAACTAGGAAGGAAGGTTGTCACTAAGAGTGGGGAGGATGAGAAGAAGAAAGGAGGTGTGAAATAGTTATCGAGGGGATGGAGAAAGAACATGAGCCGGGGCACAGAGGCGACGCACCAGGTTGCATTCATGTTCTGTTGAGGTGAGAGGACATTGGCATGGCTTGGGGTTTTCCTTTGGCCTCATCCACTGTAAGGATGCAGGTGTGAAGCCAGGCAGGGAGTTGGGTTTAACTTGAGGTAGGTCAGGGTAGACAGCTGTGACAGTGGTGCCTGCTTTGTCTGAAAAGAAAGTCCACCAATGCCACACTTATCTATGCTGTTCCAGAAGAACTCTTATATGAAGATGACTCCGTGCACTTGGAATGTTATGTATTTTAATTGTAGCAGTATAGATCATTCATGTTTACTCAGTGCTTCTCTGCCAGATGCCGTTCTAAGTACCTTACATGGACTTCATGATAACCTTATGAAAAAGGTGCTCTTCTTATCCCCATTTTGCTGATGAAGCTACTCACACATGGAGAGACTGAGACACTTGTCCAAGGCCACACAGGTAGCAACTGGTAGAGTCAGAAGTGGCATCTCGGCAATTACTACAAAGCCCAGAGGATCCACCGCTACTATACATACATGCCGCCCCCTGAGTTCCCACAAATACTGCAGAACTTTGGGCTTTGCAGTATATTTCAATGCCTCATGCAAAATGGCAGATTTTCTAAATTTGGATACCAGATGGGGAAACATATTCCCATTGATAGCCTAATTTATAAAGGGCTCTAACTTAGCTCAAGTTCTGGAGGCATGATTGTCTAACAGAGGTGTTTCTAACCCAATTAGTGGAGTTGCAAAAGGGAAGAATGATGGCTGGGAATTCACAGCCAGCCTGCCTTAATTTATTGGCTAATGGGGGTGGGAGAAAGTTTGCCTCAATTTCTAAACTTTCTCATCATTAACAATATTGTGACTCAACATCACATCCACACATGCCCACAATGTTTGCATTTTGGCATAAGGGCAGAAGCCATATCCACCATACTTCACTGAGAGCAACCAGGGAGATGGCCCTGTTGATATATCCAAAGAGATATCAGAGAGACATCTCAGCCAATTATTATAAAAAATCATTGTATTGTTCCCCAAAATCTGTTTTCCTTGATGATCCCCTGGTTCCCATGCCTCTTAAGCCCCCAATCACTGTGCAGTATCTGCAAACCCTTCTCAGACTTCCCCAGCTCCCAGAAGCCAGCCACAGCTGCTTCTTTAAGGTAATCCACCCTTACTGGGTATGTTCATTCTTGATGTGACAAATATTCTTTTAGTAAAAAGCATAAAATCTCTTGTATAAGAGGCTAGGATTGTTCCTTTTGCTTTTGGCAAACTCTTAAGACGATACACTGACCCATGAGGTTCCTCCAGGAGGAACTAGGGCAGTCAGTAAGGGAAGGGCCTAATGGAGATGCTTCAGAGCCCACGAAAGTGCATAGACCCTGGAGCGAAGTCAGCTGGGGATTTAGGTGAGTCAGGGAGACACAGTGTGGCCCAGAGTGGACTATTAATTTCCCTGAGGGCCTGAGGGTTCTCCTGAGTGAGGTGATGAGTGGCAGCATCATAGCTAATGGATATTCTTGACTTTTAAGTGGCTCAACCCCTCTAAGTAGGGTCTTGTACCACTGGTGCTGCCATTGACTCACATCTTCCCTCCTGGCCCCAGCAGTAAGTGTAGCACAGGACATTGGAGGTCCTACACCCTGGATGTTCCAGGTCTTCTATCCCCCATCTCCTGCCCTGGCTGAGCTGCAAGCCTGGGCACTGGGTTCAGTCCTTCTCTCTCCATCTCCCAGGCTGCTCAGCAGGAGAATGGGATAGCTCTGAGGACAGATACCCTACCTCTCCCTCCAATTCTGGTTTCCAGGAAACTATGAAAGTGTTTCAAAAAACAGAGAGAGAGGAAGAAGCAGCTGTTGATGCCCTCAGGGAAGAGATGTCTCACAATGAGGATCAGAACACTGCTGTTTCTTCTGAGGAGTTCCAGGTAACATAGTCCAAAACCTCAGGGAGGAGGCACACAGCACAGAACCTGGTATGAATGGGCTGAAGAACTCTTAGCACCAAGTCAAGGCCTGGCACATAGCAGTGGTTCTGAAGTCTGCCTTCATGGTGACCAAGAGTGGCCCTCATTGTGCAAAATATTAAAAAACTTAATTTAAGTAATACATTTCATTGTAGAGAAAGTTGAAAAGCTAGGGCAAAGGGGAAAAATCCTATAATCTCACCACACGAAGATAGACACCTTCACATTTTCACATTTTTATATCTTTGCACCAAGACTTCTAGTGTACATCTGCACATAAATATATTTTACACTTGACAATACATCATGTTCAGCTTTCAATGTCAGCACACACGACTCTGCATCATTCTTGATGACTATATTGCAATCCTTTGGGTCGATATAGTAAAATTCATTTAACCAAACCCTTGCTGTTGGATACTTATGCTGCTTTCAAATTTTTTCCTATAATAAACAAAGCTGTAGTGACTATTTTTGTACATATAGTCTGTGTCCTTGAGGAACTGGCAGTATAAGAACGTGGGAGAGGGGATTCTATTGCTTTAATTTATGGCAACTAAATAATGGCAGTTGTTTTCAATAACAATAATGATAATCAAAACTACTTTTATTAAGCAGTTACCTCGTGCCAGGCACTGTGCTAAGGGCTTTATACTCAAACGTCATTTGATCCTAACAACAACTCTGCAAAGCTGGTGTTATTAATATCCCTATTTTGTAGAAGTGAAAATAAAAGCCCCAAAGAAGGAAATGATTTGCCCAAAGTCACACAATGAATTCAAATCAGAGATAGAATTCAGACCTAGACCTGAAGACTCTGAAGCCCAAGCTGTAGGCTAAATGCTAGACCTTCTCTTGATAGCTACTTGGAATTCCTGGATTAGCCTCAGATCTAATCCTTATCAGGCCCAGATTTGAATAATTAAGCAACATAACAGATCACCTGTGGATGGTCAAATGGCCACAGATCCTTTCTCTTTCTTTGTGCATGCCTCTTTGCCACATGAGTTTGAAGCCCCTCCCTTGGAAAGAGGCACTGAAATCAATACTGGCCTTTGTGACCTACTTTAACCACTAGAACAGTGCAGATGGAATGTTGTGCCAGTCCCGAACTTAGGCGTCTAGAGATCCCACAGCTTCTGTGCTCACCTTGGGACTCTGCACAGCCATGTGGTGTGCACAAGCTCTGGTCGAGATGTGTCTCAGGAATCCCTAGCCCAGACTGGCAGAACCTAGCTAACTGACAGGTAACAAGCTGCAGAGATAACCCAGTGTAGACCAGTAGAACTCCCCACCAATCATGAGTTTATAAATGCTATTGTTTTAAGCCTACAAGTTGTGATGTGGTGGTTATGTAGCAAAAGCAAATGTGTACACTGCTGCCTGGTTGGGTTGTATATGGGTGATGCAGTCTGGGAGAGAAGGGGCTCCAAGTGGTGGGGGCTGTGAGCCATGTGGCTAGGAAGGCTTCACAGAAGAGGTGACAGCTCATGCATTGCGGGGTGTGCAATAAAGCAAAGCATCCTGAAGCAGAACAGGGAGGTGGGCCTGCATGTACAATTAGATAAACCTCTCTGCTGGTGGTGCAGGTTGCAGAAACATCTCTCCAGAGCCTGAATTAAGCAGAAACCTCCCTCTGGCCGGAAAGGCAGCTAGATGTCATTTACACACCAATGCAGAAAAATAAAACTCCTGGCAGATTCCCTGGCTCCATCTCACAGGTCTATCCTGAGGGATGGAACAGAGAAAAGCTGGATGATGGTCTCCCTTTCAAGAGGAGAACTGGAATTCCAGCCACAGGAAAATATTACTCCTTCTCTGTTTCTCCTCCCCCTGACTGGGGCTCAGCCCTGCAGCATCCTGTGCCCTGGGAAGTCCTGAAGGAACAACTTTCCTATACCCTTTACCAGGCATATTATGCAAAGTACATTTCTCAGTAACCTTTACACAGGTGACCCCTCTGTGGTACTCGTAGCATTGTCTTGATGAAAGAATTGAACCAAATAATCTGCCAACAAGCCACTCATTCTTTTCCCTGGTACATTGCATATGCTCTATTCATTCATTCATTCATTCGTTCATTTCACAAACATTCCCAAATGGGGCACTGTGCCTCATCTAAGATGCCCTTGAGAAGCTCACCACCTAGTATGGAAGGCAGACACAAGTAGAAGCCTGGGATTCATGCAATCTCACATTTACTAGCTGCCTCTCTCTTCTTTGCTTTCCGTGGTTGCTCAATAGATGCATCTCAAAAATTTATTGCCATGTCTCAGGTAAACCTAGGTGAGAAGTCAGGTTGTGGTAAAGGTGGACCAGGAGTGGACTCTGTCTGGTATGTGCTAGTGGTGGAAGTAGCGATTGACTACTCCAGCATGGGAAGGAGCCAGAGGAGGAGAGAAGAGAAAGGAAAGGGAAGAAGATAGGATGAGAGGGTGTCAAAACCCAAGCACTTCTGGGTTTTGGTGTCACCTAGGAGAAGAGGGGAGCAGGTAGAGTTGCTGAGACTTTGTTCTTATAGAAGCCAAGGTGATAGGTTGGTGTCTTGAGAGCACTTTTCCCTGGCATTCTGCCATCATACTAACACGAATAATTTTTCACACCTGAAAGGATTTTTTTAGCAGTGTTTATGAATGCCCTATTGCCACTGGCCTTAGGAAAGGTGTTGGGAGCTAAAGAAGATTCTGTCTCTAAGAATTTGTGTTTTCTTGGCACTGATAGGTCTGCAGACAAATTATTACCTTCCAGGGTGATGGACCCTGTAATAGGAGTAAGCCCAGGTTCTTAGGCAGCCAAGGGGAAGGGCCTGGGTGAGGCAAGGAAAACTTTGTAGTTGAGTTGGATGACTAGGAGCTTTTAGGTGATGAAGAGGGATTTCAAGATGAATAAGGAATCGAATACACCAAAACATAGCAGAATAAAAAGCATAGAACACTTCAGTGTCCTTGAGTGCAAAATGAACAGAGTTCAGTAGGAAGCAGGCTGGAGAGAGGCAGGCAGAAACCAGATCATGCATGAATTTATGGGCCATTTGGAGATGCCTGGACTCCATCTTGTGGAAAGATGGGGAGGCCTTGAAAAATCTCTAATTAGGCCTAACATCTAGGATCTACAAGGAACTCAAACGCGCCAAAAGGAAAAGAACAAACAGCTCCTTTAAAAAGTGGGCAAAAGACATGAATAGACACTTCTCAAAATAAGATATACAGGTGGCCAACAGACACATGAAAAAGTGCTCAGCCTCACTCATCATTAGAGAAATGCAAATCAAAACTACATTGAGATACTACCTAACCCCTGTAAGAATGGCCATCATTTGTAAAACAAAGAACAAGAGATGCTGGCGCGGATGTGGAGAAAAAGGAACACTACTACACTGCTGGTGGGAATGCAGACTAATACAACCTCTTTGGAAGACAGTATGGTGATTTCTGAAGGAACTAGAAATTGACCTTCCATATGACCCAGCAATTCCCCTATTGGGAATATACCCGGAGGAACTCAAAATCATTCTACAAAAAAGATACCCACACACGTATGTTTGTTGCTGCTCTATTCACAATAGCAAAACATGGAACCAACCATGTTGCCCATTGAAGCTGGACTGGATAAAAAAATGTGGTGCATATACACAATGGAATATTATGCAGCCATAAAGAAGGACAAATATATGGACTTTGTAGCAAATTGGATGATTTGGAGTCGATCATACTCAGTGATTTATCACAAAAACAAAGAACTGAGTCCCATATGTTCTCACTCATAAGGTGGCCTTGAACAATTATAATGCTATAAGAAAGTAATTGGCAGTAGCAGAAAACTGTCAGGGGAAGGGGGGTGGGACTGGCAGTTGGGGAAAACCGCTAGGGGAGGGAGGGGTGTACCTCATCACAAGGGTACCTGCATGATCATTGTTTGTATACCTAACCCTGAATTGTACCCTACATCTTTATACTAAATAAATAAAAATTTTAAAAGAAAAATCTCTAATTAGAGGTTTCTTTTAGTAGGAGTTCTCTGGTAGCTGGGGGCGAGGGAATTGGAGTGGTTTACAGAAGGGTCAGATCATAGCACTTATACCAGCTAGAAGATACCATAGAAAAGTCAGCGAGAGATTATGGAGACAGGCACAGTGAGAACGTGTTAGTATAGTGGTTATGTGCAAAAGCTTTGGAGTAAGCCTTCAGAGTTCAAAGTCTGACTGGGTGCCTTATCAGTTATGTGACTTTGGACAAGTTACCTTCTGCACCTGACTTTCTTCATCTGTAAACTAGGGATCATAAGAGCAACTACCTCATAGTAGTTCTGTGAATGAAATTAGATGATCCATGTAAAGTGCTTAGGAACTATCCCTGGTACATTGCATCTGCTCTATAATTACGAATTTTTCATATTGAATCCGTTAGATTTGATGATTGGGTATGGACAGAGCTGAAGGGTAAGTCTAGATTCACTTCTACAGGGCTGACTGGGAAGACGCCATTCCCAGGAGCAAGAAATATGAAGATATTGTTTTTTTTTAAAAAATTTACTCCCCTTCAGGAGAATAGAATTACTATTCTGTGCACAGAACTAAACTTCTGCTTCTTGTTTCTCTCTCAGAACTTCTACCAGTGTTGTTGTCCTAGTTTTTTGTAAGTAGACTAGATCCCTATCCAAGACTAATAGCAATAAAGGACATCTTCATAGACTCTGTCATACCCTCTTATTCTCTTTAAACTTCACTATAAGCTTAAAATACAAGCAAGACAGGTATAACTATTGTCTCTATTTTTACAGATAAAGAAACTGAGGCTCAGTGCCATTGCCAAGGAGAGATAGATCAAAAGGAAAAGAGACACGAGTCTGATCCTCAGGTTTTCTGACCCTCAAACCTAGTACTCTTTCTATGACCTCATGTTCTACCATACTCCTGTTTCTTCAGGAATTTCCCAAAGCCTATGTGACTCCAGAGAGCCCCAGAGAAGCTCTAAATCTAATCCTCTCATCTCCCAGGAATGGAAGGGGGCTTTTGAGTCATACAAAAAGGGTGGGCAGGAGGGTACCCCAGTTTTGCTTGAGTTTCCATAGAAGGAATTCAACCCCTTGAAAGCTCTTGCTATAAGCCTAGAGATCTCTTACAATAGTGAGAAGAAGGAGGGACTGTGACCCAGAGAAAAGCAGAGAGGAAGAGAAAGAACTTTTGGTCTTCTTTAAGCACTGCGTTCCAGCACCAGACATTCATCATCTCATCAACTGCTTATAGCCACCATGAAGTCATCAATATCATTTCCATTTTTCATATGAGAAAACTGAGAGCTAGAGAATTCAGGCACCCAAATTCTAAATCATTGTGCTATAGTGATCTTGCCTTCAGGTAAAGAAATAGGGAGCCTGGACTGTCCTGGGGTTAAGAGGGTGCTGTATTTCTCACTCAAAGAGGTATTCTAACTTTAATCATCACTTTTGTTAGGACAATCAGATGAATTCAGTTCTGTTAAAGGGGCTTTGTGGAATCGTAGGAGTAGGTAAAAGAGCTTGTTTTTTCACAGGGTTTGGTGTGTATTTGTCTCTAGCCTATAATCACAATATTAACTAATTAAGAAGGAGCAGTTACACAGAACATACTAATTGCCAGGAAATGTGATCAATACGTTATATACATTATTTCACCTAATACATCAAACAACCCTATGGATTAGAGTCTATCATCATCATCCCATTTTCCATCTGAGATAATTGACAATCAGGAAACTGGAGTAAATGATTGCTCCAAGGTGATGTAGCTAAATGGCAGAGCCCAGTCCATGTGTTCCTAACCTGCACTTTATGCTGCCTCTGAAGTTGAGGAAAGCAGCCCAGATAGTTACAGAATAGTTACAGGTTGAGCATGATACATAAGTAATTCATGATAACTAAATCCACCTTGGAGGCCAGAGGGCAGCTCCTGAAGCTTATCCGCTATATGAGTCTAGAACAGAAGCTCCCAACCTTGAGTTCCATCTAAGAATAGTGGTCCATGACCTAAGAAACTTATATCAAACCCATAACCAGTTTACATAGACCATTTCTTAATATGTAGACAGTGATAGCATTGACCCTGCCATGTGAACGATCCAAGATTTTAGTCCTATCGCTTAAGAGCTCTTTGACCTTTGACTTATTTTGGGTCTCAGATCCCATATCTAAAAAATAAGACCAATAACAATACCTATCATTCTGATAACTATTGTTTTATAACACATTACTCCCAACTTAGCAGTTTAAAACAACTGCTTATGATTTTGTTGTCCAGGAATTTGGGAAAGGCTAGACTGTGCAGATCTGGCATAGGGATTATCAGATAATTGAAATTCATTGTCACCTGGGGCTGCTGCATCTGAAGGCTCAATTGAGCTGGACATCTGAAGCATCTCATTCCCATGGTTGGACATCCAAGGTGACTGCTATACTTGAATGTTTGTCCCCTCCAAAACACATGTTGAAATTTAGTCCCCAGTGTAGAAGTATTGAGAGGGTAGTGTTTAAGAAGTGACTGGGTCATGAGGGCTCTGCCCTCATTAATGGATTAATCAATTTATGGATTGATAGGTTAATGGATAAAGGGGTTAATGGGTTTTCATGGGAGTAGGACTGGAGGCTTTATAAAAAGAGGAAAAGAGATCTAAGCTAGCATATTCAGCAACCTCACCATGAATGCCCTATACTGCTTTTGGACTCTGCAGAGAAAAAGAATCCCTTGCCAGCAGAAAGATCCTCACCAGATGTAACCCCTTGACCATGGACTTCAAAGCCTCCATACTGTAAGAAATAAATTCCTTTTCTTTATTAATTATGCAGTTTCAAGTATTCAGCTATAAACAACAGAAAATGGACTAAGACAGCATCTCACTCATATGGCTGAACATCCAAGGCAGCTCACTCACATGACTGAATATGCAAGGCAGTTCATTCACATGACCAGACAGCCAAGGTGGTTCACTCACGTGGCTGTCAGTTGGTGTCAGTTGTTGACTGATAGAGAGCACAGTGGGGCTGCTCAGTGGAGCACCTAAACATGTCCTCTGTAGCTGGACTGTCTTAGATCTGACTGCCTACATTGTAACTCAGATTCTGAAGAGAGTGCTCCTTCTAGGAGGAAGCTGTATCACCTCTTATGACCGCACCTCAGAAATCAGTCACTTTCACTGTACTCTGCTGATTATGAACAAGTCATGAGGAAGCCACATTCAAAGGAAAATATAATTAAGTTCTGTCTCTTGTGTTTATCATAGCACTATTCATAATAGCAAAGATATGATATCAGCCAAAGTGTCCATCAGCAGATAATTGGATAAAGAAAATGTGGCACACACACGCGCGCGCATGCGCACGTACACACACATGCGCACACACACACACACACACACACACACACACACACACACACATCATGGAATACTACTTAGCCATAAAAAGGAATGAAATCATGTCTTTTGCAGCAATATGGATGGAATTGGAGGCCATTATCCTAAGTGAAATAACTCAGAAACAGAAGTCACATACTGCATGTTTTCACCTGTAAGTGGGAACTAAACAATGGATACACACAAAAATACAGAGTAGAAAAATAGACACTGGATACTCTGAAAGGTGAGAGGGTGGATGAGAGTTGAAAAGTTATCTGTTGGGTTCAATGTTCACTATTCCATTGATGGGTACACCAAGAGCCCAGGCTTCACCACTCTGCAATATAGCCATGTAAGAAAACAGCACTTGTAAGAAAACACATGTAAGAAAACAACACTAAATTCATGAAAATAAAACAAACAAAAATAAAATGCAAACTACAGAGTTTTTAACTGAAAAAATTATGCCTCTCAATGAATGGGTTGAAAGTTTCTAGAAGAGCATGTGAAATAGGTGATATTGTGGTCATCTTTGGAAAATACAACCTGCCACCCTTGCATTGTGGCATTGTACATTGATCAAATAAGACATTGCATGGAAAGCACTTAAGACAATGCTCTGCATATGGAAAGTGCTCAATGAAATCTAGTCATTGTTATTAGATATGGCATGTTTGAAAGACGTCTTTCAACAATCAGGATGGTGGAAAGGGTTGTGGAAGGAATAAGGGTTGTGGAAGGAATAAGGAATAATAATAGTGGTGAAATATTGGCAGCACTGGCTCACATCAATGGCAAAGACAATAAGCTTTCCCCAAAGAGCAGAGTCACTTGAACATTTAATGAGTAAATGGGCCCTAGCAGAGGAAAAAGGGGCAGGACCCCTGGGAGAGGAAAGGAGTAGATTGTCAGGTTTGTACTGACTGAAAGGCCTGAAGTCTTGAGTAAGGAGGGATGCAATCCAGGAGCCAGGGAGAAAGAGGTGAGAACAAGGACATGACTGACCAAACTGTGATGGGTGGGAGCAGAACATCCTGGGCTCCCATTCTATGAGAAGAAGAGAAGACCAGTCTTGGGTGGGAGAAAGAGTCTAGCAGGCCTGGAAGAGGGAGGAACATGTCATTGGAGGCCGTACAGCTCAGTCTGCAGAGGCTGGATAGTTGTGGACCTGTGTCTGAGCTGGTTCCTGAGGACAAGGACGTTAGCTCACAAACATATTTATTCGGAGGGACAGGAGATTAACCTGCAGATGTTTTCTCCTTAGTTTCCTAGAGTACTTTCTAACCCAGGGGTTCTCAACAGGAGATAAAGGACATTTGAACTTTTCAAGAAAGTCTGAGAAAACATGTCTCTGTTTCACTATTGCTCTTGAAATAAAATCTGAACTCCATAACATAGTCTACAAGACCATGCATAATTTGATCTCTGTTATTTCTACACTCTCTCTTGAATCTACTTACTAGACTTAAGTTCCATTGTGCTTCTTCCAGGTCCCAAAGCATTACACCTCAAGACGTTTGCACATGATTTTTCTTCCACTTGGAATGGTCCTCTTTTCCCCCGTTTGCATGGCTAGCCCCTTCTCTCCTCCAGATCTTAGCTGGAACATCACCTTTTAAATAAGGACTTTCTTAATCACCCAATCTAAACTGAGTTGCCCTTCTTATTCTCTTTTAAGACATCCTATTGCTCTTTCATGTCATTTATCACAATTTTGTGTATTTATGTATTAGATTACCTCTTTGTTTACTGTCTCTTTTTCCCACTAGACTGTGAGCTATATGAGATCAGGAGCCATGACTGTTATTTTCACTCTATACACCTAGAACCTGTCCAAATGCCTGTACTCAGCAACTATTCAGTAAATATTAGTTGTGAAAAAGTCTAAACCTTAGCATGGCTGAGCTCAGGGGTATGAACTTTTGTCTGCTCTGAGGCCACAAAGCTAGAGTAGGTTAGAATGTATTGAAATTTTGGAAGTGGTGGTGGCATTGACCCCTTAAGGTAAGAATCTGTGGTTTGGGGCTGAAGGAGTTTTGTTCCTGAGGGTCAAGACTCCTGGAAAGTGGCTGTGTCTGAAACTGATCTCCCTTCTCTATTGTGTACCTTTTGATGGTTTTCTAGGAAATACTTTTTCTGTGCAGATGAATTTGTGTGTTTTCTGATGTCAGAAAATAAAAACTCTATGGCCCAATGTTATGTTGCTACCAGGGAACAGAGTCTAATTTATGGTCTGCCACTTGAGATGGGCTCTGCTGGGGAGCATCGCCTGCATTCTAAGGTCAGCCTGCAATCCTTGGTTCTAAAATGTCCTATCTTTACAATGTGTCCTTGCAGAAGCCTGCATCTAAAAAGACTTAAGAAAACACAATTTCCCATGTGTGCATGCACACACACACACACACGCACACACACACACACACACACACACACACATTCTTATAGACATATATGCATTATTAACCCATTTGTATGCACACTCATGAATAGTGAGATGGAATTAAGCTCCTGCTACAAATGTGCCAAAAATTAAGAAGGTTTAGGCTCTTTTTGAAAATAAGAGGGATCATATCACCTGAGGTGGGCTGTTTGCAAACATTTCCACAATCAATTTTCTCCCTGAGTCTATGCCTCTTACAATGTGACTTTACACTTCCTCCCATCTAGAAGCAAAGTCTATTTCCTCGCTCCTTAATTTTGGGCTGGCCTTCTGACTTGCTTTGGGCAACAGAATGTGATGGAAGTGACAGTGTGCTAGTCTTAGGCTTAACTCTCAAGAAGCCTTGAACTCTCTCTTGAATCTTGCCCAGGTGCCATATGAACAAGCCCAAGCTATCCTGCTGGAGGATGAAAGACCACATAGGGCAGAGATAAGCCATCTTAGCTGAACCCCTTCTAGGTAAGTCAGTCACTGTCAGACAGCAAATAAACATACATGCTAAAAGCATCCTTGCCTGCCCAGATCAGAAGAACTACTTAGCCAATCTATGGACTTGTGAGTAGTAGTAAATGGTTGTTGTTTCAAGCTACTAAGTTTGGTACTAAGTAGTTTGTTACCTAAAAGAGCTAACTTATACACTTCCTTACATAACGGACTAAGTCTGAACTTTTCCTGAAAGTTATATGTCCTTAAAAGCCAGATACCCATGTAGGACCCTGAAGCAATTCTCCTGATGACAACAAAGACCAAGAGGGATATGGTCAAGGAGTACTGCTTTGGAAGCAAAGAGACCCAAGTGTTTATTCTGACTTTGCCACCAGCTGACTATGTGGCCTTGGGAGAGTCATTTGATATCTCTGGATCTTGATTCCTTTATCTGCATATAGAAAGAGCAAATTGAGTTAATTTTAGGCTCTTCCAGCTCTTCCGCACATTCTGTGGTTCTGTTATTCTCAATCTCTGCTACTTTCATTTATAAAGCAAGAAAGGATAATCTGTGAATCTTTCTGTCTTGCGGGATCATCCAGAAGGATGATGCTATTTCCTCAGCGGCACCTTCACTGCTACTGACACTTTCAAGAATATGAGTGTCTATGCAGCAAGAACAGATAGCCTGAGATGCTGGATTTGGGATACTTTGCTAGATTTTATCAACATATGTGAGCACACAGATTTTCAGCTAATATTGGAAATTGGGATGGAATTGATTAATGTGACTCCTAGGCAGTCTCCACCATGTCTCCCAAAAGAAGTATAGGCATTCTATTTAAATATACATGCTGGTCTTCCTCTCCCCCCCGCCACGAGTTCTATCTTGAGGAGAATAAAACATGATGTGTGAGGTTTCCCAGGCCCAAGGAGGCCCAGGGATTGAGTTTCCCAGGCCCAAGGAGGCCCAGGACAGAGACACACATGTACTCACCATCGTTAGAAAATAAGATTACTCGGAGCTCTTTGCCTCATCCTCACCACACACAGTGTAGATGGTGAGTGGGGAAAAGTTATTCCTGTGGATAGTTCTTAACAAGTTCTAATAACTTGACTGAAGTTTATTTCAGAGATGACATCTTGGCAGTGCCCAGATAGAAACCAAAATCAAAGAATCCGGCTTAAGATGGTGTTTGTGTCCAAGGAAATAGCACTGCAGGTAGGAATTGTGGGATTGCAGGATCAGAATCAATCATTCCAATGAGGAGACACCAAAATCAAGCCCAGCAGAAAGCTTCAATCCAAATTCTAAGGGAAAAGCAAAGTCAAAAACCATGCACCTATTTGGGTTTTTTCTCTCTTTTTCTTGGTCAGTCTAGCTAGGGGACCATCAATCTTGTTTATTCTTTCGAAGAACCAGCTTTTTGTTTCATTGATTTTTTTTGTATTATCTTTTTTGTTATTTATGTCCTGGATTTGGGCTTTTATTTTGGTGATCTGGATTCTTTGCTGAAATTAGGGTTTTTGTGGTTTTGCTTTTCCAGCTTCCTTAGGTGGCTTGTTAGGCTGTTAATTTGTGACCCTTCCATTTTCTTCATGTGAATTTATAGGGATATAAATTCCCCTCTTACTACAGCTTTCATGGCGTCCCAGAGATTTTAGTAAGATGTTTCTTCATTTTCATTTGTTTCCAGGTATCTTTTGATTTCTGTTTTGATTTCATCATTGACCCAGGAGTTGTTTAGCATCATGCTGTTTAGTGTCCATGTGTTTGTGGGTTTTGGGGGGACCTTGTTGGTGTTAATGTTTATTTTTATTCCACTGTGATCCGAGAAGGTGCATGGTAGAATTTCAGTTCTTTTAAATTTGCTTATGCTTGATTTATGGCCAATTATGTGGTCGATCTTAGAATACGTTCCATGCGGTGATGAGTAGAATGTGTATTCTGTGGTCTTTGGATGGAGTGTTCTGATAAGATAGACAAGTGGGAACTTATTAAACTGACAAGTTTCTGCAAAGCCAAAGAAACTATCAAGAGAGCAGGGAGACAGCCCACAGACTGGGAAAAAGTATTTGCCAACTCCAGGTCTGACAAAGGCTTAACATCTTGGATCTACAAGGAACTCAAATGTGCTGAAAAGAAAAACACAAACAACCCCATTATAAAATGGGCAAAAGATATGAACAGACACTTCACAAAGGAAGACATCCGAGCAGCCAACAGACACATGAAGAAATGTTCAACCTCACTAATCATCAGGGAGATACAAATCAAGACCACACTGAGTGAGATACCATCTAACTCCAGTCAGAATGGCAATTATCAATAACTCAAAAAATAACAGATGCTGGAGAGGGTGTGGTGAAAAGGGAACACTTCTACACTGTTGGTGGGAGTGTAAACTAGTGCAACCTCTGTGGAAAGCAGTGTGGCGATTCCTAAAAGCTCTAAATATCAACCTCCCATACGACCCTGCAATCCCCCTACTGGGAATATACCCTGAAGAACTCAAATCACTCTATCAAAAAGATACCTGCACATGAATGTTTATCGCAGCATTGTTCACAATAGCAAGAACCTGGAACCAACCATGCTGTCCATCAAAAGAGGACTGGATTAAAAACATGTGGTACATATACACGATGGAATACTATGCAGCCATAAAAAAGAACAAAATTGTGAATTTCGCAGCAACCTGGATGGAACTAGAGTCTATAATACTGAGTGACCTCTTACAGAAACAAAGATCTGAGTATCACATGTTCTAACTCATATAGTGGACCTTGGTCATCCATTGTATTACCATAAGAAAATGACTGACAGTTGTGGGAAACTATGGGGGGGGAGGGAGATGGGATTAATGGTAGTAAACATCTGTCTGGGGACAGGGAGACACCTCTTATCAACATGGGTGTCTGAACGAAGCATATTTGTATACCTAACCCTTAACTGTACCCCACAATATCATAATAAAAAATATTGATTATAAAAAAAAAAAACAAAATCATGTACCATGATCAGCACAAATGCCAGCACACAACAGAGGACAAATCAAACAGGAAATCTTTGCTGGAAGTATTTAAGGACAAGAGGAATAGTGTATTGTTCAGGATATTTGGGGCTGCAAATCACAGAAACATCTAATCTCAAATGACGTAACCAAAAAGGAGTTTAGTAAATCATAAACCCGAAAAGCTTGGGAGGTAGGATTTTTTCCAGGCAAGGCTTGATGCAGAAGTTGAAACAATGTCACCAGGATCCAGTTTTCTCTGTCTCTTGGTTCAGCTGTGCTCTCCCAGGTTGACTTAGGTTCTTCCTTCATGGCCATAGAAAGGCTACAACCACACCAGATCGTTCAAATTCTGTAATCTACATGCAGCAGAGAGAACTTTTCTCTCTCAATGGTTTACAAAAAGTTCTAAGTCTGACTCTTTTCGGCCCAATGAGGCCATATGCCATACTTGAAACAGTTCCAGTGCCTAAAGTTATTGCCGTACACTGCTAGCTTAAGATCATTAGAGTCCACCCTGATAGCTGGCAGAGGTAACCCCACCTAAACCACAAGAACTTAAAGTGGAGAAAGAGTAGCTTCCCTAAGGAAACTCAAGATTCTTTCTTTAAAGAAAGAAATGGGTCAATGGATGCTGGGGAAAAAACCCACAGGTGTTCACTGTAGGTAGCTATAAATAGAAAGATGGAACAAGAATCAGAAGACCTCCAGTGTGAAAGTCTAAGATTTTCTGAAAGCAAGAGTGAATGTTGTTGCAAGCAGGCAGAAGTCTAAACAATGAATGTTAGTAAAATAAGCCCCAAATCATGGCTAGAGATGAAGAAAACAGGCTTCATGGAGAATCCCTTTTGGACTGAAAGACTCTGGAGTTAAAGCATTTTAGATTATTCTGGACATGAATCCCAGGAGGATTTGCCAGCCCAGGTTTGGGTACCATTAGAGAATACATCTGAAACTGTGAAACCTATCAAATGAAACCCATATTTCGAAGGACTAGGACTCAGAGTAGAGATAAGCTTTCCTGAAAGGAAACAAACTGGATTTTCAAAATATCTAGACATGTTGAGGCATATCAAGCAGAGCTCTGATTCATTTATACTTTGTATATACCTCAAATGCAACCTGCAGATGCAAAGGAGGTCACATTTAATGCTCAAATTACCATAGCTCCAAGCTCCCACCTGCTGGATTACAACATTTAGAAAATAGGATCACAGCCTTCTCTACAACTCTGTCACACTCTGTCACTTAGGCCCAAAGCAATTCTGCTTGTTTCTCAAGTCCATGATATCTCTCAACAAAACAACTCAATCAGCTGCTGGCTTTAGCTTTCTCACCAGTGAGGCTTAAACCTGCCATCTGGAACCAGAGAGAAGCAGATATAGTGGCAGTCTTTCCCCCCAGTCTCTTCCATCTCTATTGTGTAGCAGACTCTAATAAATTGCCATCCTCCTTCCGTGGCTTCTCAGTAGATACAAATAAATATATTAGGATATATTTATATATATATCTTATTCATATAGTTTATTCATTTGACTATTATTTTCAGATGTATAATAGACTAGGTACTTGAGTTTACGGTTTAGTGAAGGTGTCAGAGAATGAAAAAAGTAAACAGAAATGTGTGTGTGCATATGCATATACACAACAGTGATAAGTGCTATTAAAAGCTAGCTGGATTAATGATACTCCAAGAAAGGGACTGGCAGTAACTGGAAGCTGCTGAGGGGCGGAAGAGGGCACATAACATCAATAAGTGTACCTGATCACAAACCAGGCGAAGTGAGGACCTACGGGAGGCTCAAACTTTACCTGTACGATGACCACTTGTACATCTAATCCTGAATTGTACCCCACATCTTTAAAATAAAAATTTAAAAAAGAAAATTAATTAATGTAATCCATGATATCAGCAGTCTAAAAGAGAAAAATAATATGATTATATCAATAAATGAAAAAATAGCATTTGACAAAATCCAACACTCATTCATGACAAAAACTTTCAGAGAAACAGAGGAAAATTACTTCAACATGATCAAAAATAATCTTCAAAAACTCTACAGTTGGCATCACACTTAATAGTAAAAGATGAAGGTCAGGAGCAACATGTAGATGTTCATTCTCACCACTCTTATTTTACAAAACTGGAATGCCTACCTACTTTGATAAGTCAAGAAAAAGGAAATAACAGGCCCATAGATTGAAAATAAATAAATACAATAAATCTCTTTGCAGAAGACATAAGTGAATACATAGAAAAAAAACCTACAAATGATAACCTCTCCTAGAATTAACTAGTGAGTTCAACAAGGTTGCAGGATACAAGGTCAATATACAAACAGCAATTATATTTCTTTCTCTTTTTTTTCCTTTTTTTATTTTGAGACAGGGTCTCACTCCGTCACCCAGATTGGAGTTCAGTGACACAATCATGGCTCACCTTAGTCTTGCGGCCTCTCTTTCTTTCTTTCTTTCTTTCTTTCTTTCTTTCTTTCTTTCTTTCTTTCTTTCTTTCTTTCTTTCTTTCTTTCTTTCTTTCCTTCTTTCTTTCTTTCTTTCTTTCTTTCTTTTTCTCTCTCTCTCTCTCCCCCCTCTCCCTCCCTCCTTCCCTCCCTCTTTCTTCCTTCCTTCCTTCCTTCCTTCCTTTCTTTTTTTTTAAATGTATTTTTTATTTTAAAATTGTGGGGTACAGTTAAGGGTTAGGTATACAAATATGCATCGTTCAGGCACCGTTGTTGATAAGGGGTATCTCCCTGTCCCCAGGCAGATATTGACTACCGTTAATCCCACCTCCCTTCCCCTCCTTACCCCCCCATAGTTTCCCACCACTGTCAATCCTTTTCTTACAGTATTATGATAGATGTTCAAGGCCCACTATATGAGTGAGAACATGTGATGCTCAGATCTTTGTATCTGTGAGAGATCACTCAGTATTATAGACTCTAGTTCCATCCAGGTTGCTGTAAAATTTATGATTTTGTTTTTTTTTTTATGACTGCATAGCATTCCATCGTGTATATGTACCATATTTTTTTAATCCAGTCCTCTTTTGATGGACAGCATGATTGGTTCCAGGTTCTTGCTATTGTGAACAATGCTGCGATAAACATTCATGTGCAGGTATCTTTTTGATAGAGTGATTTGAGTTCTTCAGGGTATACTCACAGAAGGGGGATTGCGGTTTCACATGGGAGGTTAATATTTAGAGCTTTTAGGAATCGCCACACTGCTTTCCACAGAGGTTGCACCAACAGTGTAGCAGTGTTCTCTTTTCACCACATCCTCTCCAGCATCTGTTGTTTTTCGTTATTGATAATTGCCATTCTGACTGGAATTAGGTGGTATCTCAGTGTGGTTTTGATTTGCATCTCCTTGATGATTAGTGAGGCTGAACATTTCTTCATGTGTCTGTTGGTCGCTTGGATGTCTTCTTTTGAGAAGTGTCTGTTCATATCTTTGGCCCATTTTATAATGGGGTTGTTTGTTTTTTTCTTTTCAGCATTTTTGAGTTTCTTGTAGATACAAGATGTCAGGCCTTTGTCAGACATGGAGTTGGCAAATACTTTTTCCCAGTCTGTGGGCTGTCTCCCTGCTCTCTTCATAGTTTCTTTGGCTTTGCAGAAGCTTGTCAGTTTAATGAGATCCCACTTGTCTATCTTATATCTTATGGCCTGTGCGTTTCAGGTTTTGTTCAGGAATTGGATGCCAGTTCCAATTTCCATGAGGGTATATCCTGCATTTTCTAAGGTTCTTATGGTTTGAGGTTTTACATTTAGGTCTCTGATCCATTTGGAGTTAATTTTTGTGTATGAGGATATATAGGGATCTTGTTTGAACCTTCTGCATGTGGTCAGCCAGTTTTCCCAGCACCATTTACTGAATAGGTTCTCCTCTCCCCAGTGGTAGGTGGTGGAGGCTTTGTTGAAGATGAGTTTGTTGAGAAATTGAGCTTTTGCTTCTGGAATCTCAATTCTATTCCATTGGTCTATATGCCTGTTCCTGTACCAATACCAAGCTGTTTTGATTATTGTAACTTTAAAGTTTGAAGTCTGGTAATGTGATACCTCCTGCTTTGTTTTTTTTGCTGAGAATTGTTCTGGCTATTCTTGGTTGTTTGTGTTTCCATATGAATTCCTGTATTGTTTTTTCTAGCTCTGAGAAGAATGTTGCTGGTAATTTGATGGGTATTGAATTAAATCTGTAGATTGCTTTAGGTAAGATGGACATCTTCACAATGTTGATTCTTCTAATCCATGAGCATGGGATATTTTTCCACTTGTTTGTGTCATCTTTGAGCAGTGTTTTGTAGTTTTCGTTGTAAAGGTCTTTCATGTCTCTGGTTAAGAAGATGCCAAGGTATTTCATTTTTTTGGTGGCTATTGTGAATGGGATTATGCTTTGTATTTGAGTTTCTGTTTGTTTACTATTGGTGTAAAGAAATGCAATTGTCTTTTGCACATTTATTTTATACCCTGAGACTTTGCCAAAGTCCTTTATCAGTGCAAGGAGGCTTTTGACAGATTCTCTTGGGTTTTCAAGGTACACAATTATGTCATCTGCAAAGAGAGATAACTTGACTTCCTCTTTTCCTATTCGGATACCCCTGATCACCTTCTCTTTTCTGATTGCTGTAGCCAGGACTTCCGATACTATATTGAACAGGAGGGGAGAAGGTGGGCATCCTTGTCTTGTTCCAGTTTTCAGGGGAAATGGTTCCAATTTTTGTCTGTTTAGGAGTATGCTAGCTGTGGGTTTCTCGTAGATGGCTTTTACTATTTTGAGGTATGTTCCCTGTATGCCTAGATGTTCGAGGGTTTTTATCAAGAAGAGGTGCTGGATTTTATCAAAAGCTTTTTCTGCATCTAATGATATAATCATGTGGTTTTTATTTTGACATCTGTTGATGTATTTAATTACATTTATGGTTTTATGAATGTTGAACCAGCCTTGCATCCCAGGGATGAAGCCTACTTGGTCATGATGAATGATTTTTGAGATGTGTTGTTGAATCTGGTTTGCTAGGATCTTGTTGAGAACTTTGTCATCTATGTTCATCAAGGATATTGGCCTATAGTTCCCTTTCTTTGTTGGGTCTTTACCTGGCTTGGGTATCAATGTGATGTTAGCCTCATAAGATGATTGGGGAGGGTTCCATCTTTCTCAATCACATGAAATACTTTCAGTAGGATTGGTATCAGCTCTTCCTCAAATGTCTTATAGAAGTCTGCTGGAAAGCCATCTAGTCCAGGGCTTTTTTTGTAGGTAGTTTTCTTATTGCATAGTCAATTTCCTTGATTGTTATTGGTCTATTTAGGATCTCGATTTCTTCTTTTTTCAACCTAGGCAGGTTGTGTGATATCAGAACGTCTTCCATTTCTTTAAGGTTTCCAAGTTTGTTTCCATACAAGTGTACATAGTAGTCTCTAATGATCTTTTGTACTTCTTCAGGGTCAGATGTGACTTCATCTTTTGTGTTTCTGATTGTATTTATCTGGGCTTTTTCTCTTTTTTTCTTGGTCAGTCTTGCTAGGGGACCATTGATCTTGTTTATCCTTTCAAAGAACCAGCTTTTTGTTTCATTGATTTTTTGTATTATCTTTTTGTCTTCTATGTCCCAGATTTGGGCTTTTGTTTTAGTGATCTGTATTCTGCTGTAGTTAGGGTTTTGGTGGTCTTGCTTTTCCAGCATCCTAAGGTGACTTTTTAGGCTGTCAATTTGTGATCCTTCCATTTCCTTCATGTGCGTTTGTAGAGATATGAATTCCCCTCTTACTATAGCTTTCATGGCGTCCCAGAGATTTTGGTAAGATGTTTCCTCATTTTCATTTGTTTCCAGGTATCTTTTAATCTCTGTTTTGATTTCATCATTGACCCAGGAGTTGTTTAGCATCATGCTATTTAGTGTCCATGTCTTTGTGGGTTTGGGGGGAACCTTGTTGGTGTTGATGCTGATTTTTATTCCACTGTGGTCCGAGAAGGAGCATGACAAAATTTCGATCTTTTGAAATTTGTTTATGCTTGATTTATGGCCAAGTATGTGGTCAATCATAGAGTACATTCCATGTGGTGATGAGTAGAATGTATATTCTGTGGTCGTTGGGTGGAGTGTTCTGTAGGTATCGATTAAGTACATTTGATCAAGAGTCACATTGAGGTTCCGGATCTTATTGCTGATTTTTTTGTCCTGATGATCTGTCTAGCATTGTGAGTGGGGTATTAAATTCCTCAGCTATGATAGTGTTAGCATCGATATCTTTCTTGAGTTTTCCTAGAAGCTTCTTTATGAAAGTTGGCACTCCTATGTTAGGTGAATATATGTTTAGGATAGATATTTCTTGTTGATGGAGTGAACCTTCTATCATTATGTAGTGGTCTTCTGTATCTTTTTAAATTTTTGATAGCTTAAATAGTATTTTGTCTGAAATTAGCATCACAACTCCTCCTTTCTTTTGTGTTCCGTTTGCCTGAAAATTTGTTTCCCATCCTCTTACTTTGAGTCTGTGTGTGTCCTTTCTAGTGAGATGGGTCTCTTGAAGGCAGTAGATTGTTGCCTGGTGATATTTTATCCATTTTGCCATTCTATGTCTTTTCAGTGGTGCATTTAGTCTATTCACAATCAGGCTAATTATTGAAATGTGAGAGTTGGTTCCTATCATAAAGTTCGTATAGAGTTGTTGTTGTTGTTCCTCTTTGTTTGTTATCTTTCCTTTGGTTTTGGGGTTGATTTGTGTGTGTTTTACTCTTATTCCTGTTCTCTTGTGAAGAGCGTTGCTGTTCTTTTTTCCTTTTCTTCTGTATTTAGTATTTTCTTAAGTGTTTCTTGTAGAGGTGGTCTAGTGGCAGTGTAAATTCTTAGGGATTGGATATCTGGGAAAGATTTTAATTATCCCTCACTGATGAAGCTTAGCTTGGCTGGGTGGGTTATTCTTGGTTGAAATTGTTCGTCTTTTAGAACTTTGAAGATAGGGCTCTAAGCTCTCCTAGCCTGCAGGGTTTCTGTAGATAAATCTGCTGCTATTCTAATTGGTCTTCCATGGTAGGTGATCTGACCTTTTTCTCTTGCTGCCTTTAGGATTTTTTCTTTTATACCTACTTTGTTTAGGTGAATTGTTATGTGTCTGGGAGTTGGTCTTCTTATTTGTTGTCTTGCAGGGGTTCTCTGACTCTCTTGTGTTTGAATTTTTGTGTCACTGATGAGATGAGGGAAGTTTTCTTTAATAATCTCATGGAATGTTTGTTCCAAGGTGGCCTCTATTTCTCTTTCTGTTTCAGGAAGTCCAATTACTCTTAAATTTGGTCTCTTGAAGTAATTGCTCATCTCTTGAAGGTTTTGTTCTATCTTTTTGAGCTTCTTTTCTATGTTTTTGACAGTTTGGGTTACTTCTATATTTTTTTCCTCAAGATTCTTTCTTCTGAGATTCTTTCTTCTGCTTGGCTAATTCTGCTTTCCATGCTTATCAGTTTGTTATTTATTTCAGTCACAGTATTCTTTATTACTGTTATCTCAATTATCAACTCCTTCCTAGTTTCTTCTTGTCACTCCTCAATTTTTAAAAATCTCTCCATTATCTAGGTTTGTAGTTTGACACCAGTCATTCTGGGGCTATTCATTGTTTGCATTCTGAAGTCAGTTTTTTGAGTGTCTGCCCTCCCAGGGGTCTGGGAGAGACCCATATTTTTCTTTTGGTTTTTCTTCATTTGTGTAGATTTTTTTTCTCTCTCCCCCTTCCCCCTGCCTTCTTCAATTCTGTTTTTCAGGGGAGGTGGGGTTGCTTTTACTTCTTTTGCTCAATCTCCTGTTCTTCCCTATGAGGGTCCTCTGGCTTTGTTCACTTTTGAGGCTGGAGTGTGGACTGGGGGCTGTACTTTTTGCAGTTTTGAGGTTTAATTGAGGGGGAAGCTGTGATTCAGAATCTATCTGCTGATCCAGTATCCACCAACAGGTGTATGGGCACACTGGTGCCTATTTCCCACTGCCTTACAATCTGTCCATGCAGTGGGGTGTAGGTTTGCTCCCTGGAACAAAAGGAGGCATGAAAAAGGAAAATAATGGAAGAAGGGGGGTGGTCAAGAAGAAATTAGAAAGAGAGAAGAGTGAGAGGGAAAACAGACATACATAACAACTAACGGGTGAAAAAGAGACACAAGGCCAGAAAAGAGTGAAAAACAGACACACTAACAAAATTCCCTAAGGCATACCAGTAATCACACAAAGACAGTCCAATAAAATCATGCCTTTTGATGTGTTTTTCCCCAACACAAACAGGTAGTCTAGATCAAAGAGCAAACAAAAGTGAGCAAAACAAACAGTCAAAACAGTAAAATCAAAAGTCAAAATAAAAAACCAGACTAGTTCTGGAATCTTTCCTGAGTGTCTAAAGTTTCTTCAGCTCTGATCTCTAGCCTCTCCCCTTTGCTTTCATTGCAGCTTGCTACCTGAGAGTTCTGTGACAGCTGAGTTGCCTGTATCTGATTCAGTGTAGGGGAGGGGCTTTCATCTCCTGTTTAGCAATGTTACCTTAGAAACCAAGGTGGAGGCTGCTCGTAGGTTGGTGGAGCCATGGAAATCTCTGCCTGGAAAATGGCTGAGGTGGTCAGCTCCTCTTTCGTGGATCCTTTCTCTCCACTCGTCCGGGTCTATGGGTAATCCACTATGATGGGCTGCAGTGGTGTGTTTCCTGCATCAGGCGCTGGGTGCTGTATCTGGTGGGCCACCAGCAGCCTGGGGTGGAGGAGGGAGGTGGGAATTCCCTCTTTTGGAGCTGAGAGCTGAGATTGGCTGGTCAGCACCTCCTTAAGATATACTGTTCCCTTACACAACCATGGGGTCCCACGCTGGATGCCTCAGCCGGAGTGAGAGTGAGACCAGAGCTCTGAAGGGCAGGTGGTGAGTGGTGACTGTGGCTTTGGGCCCTGCACAGGGCACTTCAGCCAGGAGTGGAGCTGGTATCTCTGAGGGGCAGTGCCAAGAGCCTCCCTGGGTGATGGCGGCTTGAAATAGGGCTGAGCGGGGGCCCAGAACACAGGACAGGGAGCTGGAACTCTGAGGAGTGAGCACCAGGCTGCTGGGCTGGGAGCCCAGTCAGGGAGGGAGCTGGCAAGGACTGGGTGTCGGGCGGATCAGTGTAACCAGCAAGGGAAACCAGATCTCTACAAGGCGTTATCCAAGGGCCTCCACAGGGTGAGATGTTGTAGCCAGGGAGGGAGCTGGGATGTCCGCACAGCCAGGGCCCAAGGCCGCCTATGGTGGAGCAGCAGCAGCTGGGGGGCCACAGTAGCTGGCCTTGGGTGGGACCGAGGGTCTCTAGGCCTTGGACCAGTGTGGCTGGTGGTGGGCAGGGAGTGGGGGAAGGAAATAAGAGTCTTTTTGGGAACTCACTTTTGGAGAATCTTACAGTTCCACCTATGCCGTCGCCATCTTCAGTAACATTTTCTTTCTTTCTTTCTTTCTTTCTTTCTTTCTTTCTTTCCTTCTTTCTTTCTTTCTTTCTTTCTTTCATCTTACTATATTGCCCAGGCTGGTCTTGAACTCCTAGGCTCAAGTGATTCTCCTGCCTTGGCTTCCCAAAGTACCAAGATTACAGACATGAGCCACTGTGTCCAGCAGCAATTGTATTTTTTTTTTTTAGTTGGAGTCTCACTCTGTCACCCAGACTGGAGTGCAGTGGCGGCTCCCGGCCACCGCAGCCTCAACCTGCTGGGCTCCAGCGATCCTTCCGCCTCAGCCTTCCAAGTGGCCAGAATTACAGGCAAGCACTACCACGCCCGGCTGATTTTTTGATTTATTGTAGAGATGAGGTCTCGCTGCCCAGGTGGGTCTTGAACAATGGGCTCAGGCAATCCACTCACCTCAGCCTTCCAAAGGCACGGGATTACAGGCTGAGCCACTGAGCCTGGCTAGCAATTGTATTTTTATTGCTAATGTACACATCTATGAATATGCAGAAACCAAAATTTAAAACATAATGCCTGTTATAGTAACCTCAAATAAAACACTTAGGTATAAAATCAATAAAAAATGTGAATAATTTCTATGTTGAAAATTACAGGGCAACCCCTTCGGGTCCCCTCCCACTATGGGAGTTTTTCTGCCCTCTTAATAAATCCTACTTTCTAGGAAAAAAAGGAAAAGAAAATTTACAAAATGCTGATGAAAGAAATTTAAAAAAAATCTAAATAAGTGAAGAAACAAATCATGTTCACAGATTGAAAAACTCAGGGTATAGACATAAGAAAGTCTTAATTATCTTTCTGTTCTCTCTATAGAAAATGATATTACAGAATTGTAATCATAAATAGGTGATCAAAAATATACAGCCAAGAAAATATAGAAATAAAGTTTTATTTAGGTGTGATAAGTTATTAACTAATAAACTGGATTTGTGATAAAAAAGAAAACTCAGTGTAATAATTCTCCCAGGAGTCGAGAAGATGGCGGCCAAGCCAGTCGGACTATGCAAGTCCCCATGTGAGTTAGCAAGTGTATGAAAAATTTTGTGTACATGCTGGTGAACGAGTGGGCATGTGAGCGGCTGATTGAG
Source organism: Cephalopachus bancanus (assembly GCA_027257055.1). Lineage (NCBI taxonomy): Eukaryota > Metazoa > Chordata > Mammalia > Primates > Tarsiidae > Cephalopachus > Cephalopachus bancanus. The sequence continues at coordinate 1,584,702 of JAPVLO010000342.1, read as the reverse complement.
TGAGGACTAGGGAGGTAGCGGTCAGGGATTTCCTGGTGCAGCAGCTGGTGCCACAATGCCTGGGCTTGGACCCTAGAGATTCCAGGGATGCAGAAGCTGAGTGCCATTTTCTTTTTCTTTCTTTTTTTTTTCAAATCAACAAATCCTCTCTGGGAAGAAAATGCTAAGAGAGACTCTCTAAGTGGAGCTCGTGAGAGGGTGGCCAGGCCCCTGGTGCAACAGCTGGTGCTGCAGCTTCTCTACTTTGCCCCTGGCTCTTCCCAGGTTGTAGAAGCGGAATGCCATTTTTTTAAATAGACGGAAGTATTCCTTTGAACAAGTTGCAGGGAGAAACTATCACTCTAGGCTCTCTTTCACCATTGAAGCAGGAGAGAGACTGCCAGATTCTAGCTTTGCCTCACCACTTCAGTACCTGGCAGGACTCTGGCAGGAGCTGCAGAGAGAGTACAGAGGCAAGTTCCCACGGAAGAGGACAAGAGAGGCACACCATCACCATCTTGAAGGTGGGGCAGGAAAGTGTTCAGACTTGCTCACCATGGAGCAACAGATCTGTTTTTTTGTGACTGGTGGATCTGCTACTCAGGGATTGATCATGGCCCAGGGAATATCCTGAGAGCACAAACTTCAGAGAGACCTGACCAGTGCTGAGTTCCAGGCGCCCCAACCTTACCCTGATCCAGTTGTGGGACAAAGGGTGTAGCCAGAAAAGGAGGAGGAAGAACTCCAAAGAGATCAGTGGTGAGTCTGGGGCTGACTGAAACCCCCTCCTCCGCAGCAATCCTCTGAACGTCAGACCCACACAGTTGGGCCACAACTGAGAGGGACAAACTCAGGGGGAGCCTGGACATCAGTCACAATAGGAGAACTGCATTCAAGGATAGGCTTGGCTGGGGATCCCCGGGTGAAAGTACATACCTCGGAAAGAGACAATCCCATACCTCCCCACAGGAGGAGATCTCCCTGATATATGAGAGTAGGAGGAGAGGACTGCAGCCCCACCCACCTCCATTGCCCCTTCTCCTTCCCTGCTTCATTCCTGAAGGAGAGTGTGAAAGAGCTGGCTCTGCAGGAGAGACCTGATTAGAGGAACAATTACAGAGCCTGCAACAAGAAGGTAGGAATTTTGCTGTTGTTTTTAAATTTTCAATTATTTTTTAATTTAATTTTTTTTTACTGTTAGTTCATCTATTTTAAAAATATGTTTCCTTTGTGCATGAATGTGTATGTGAAGGTTTGATCTGCATCCCCCACAAATTTTTCTTTTCTTTTTCTGTTTCTTTCTTCTTTTATTTGTCATTTTCTGTTTATGTGTATATGTGAATGATTGAGTATTCATCTTTTGATTTTGTTGTTGTTGTTGGTTTTTGCTCTTTTGTTCGTCTAGGTTTTTTTAATATTCATTTTTCATAGTTTAAGGTATGTGTCAATATATGTGTGAGGGTTCGACCTGAATCCCTTTAAAAATTTTTTTTCCTCTGGTATTTCTGTTTTTCTTCTCTATATGCTTTGTGGTAGGCATGTGTGTGTGTTTTTAGTTTTCTTGGGTTTTTTTTTTGTTGTTGTTGTTTGTTTCGTCTCAATTTGTTATTCCAGTTTGCTTTGGGGAGTGTGTGTATGTGTTCAATTGCTTTTACATTAGTTTCTGCTTTGCATCATTATAGAGAGTGGTGGTGGGGAGTGGGTCTCAGGGAACACATACCATAATAAGTGAACATTTTAATTTGCAAGTAGTCTTTGATTCCTAATGCCCCATCCCTACTTTATTCGAATTTCAAAAACTACAATAGACAGCAAAACTTCCCATCCACCATCCTATTTCAAAAGCCTGGATCAGGGAAGAAGAGAGGACTGAGCAAACATCAGAAGGAAAAGCCTCTCCCACTGACACTGAATAACAGAACTAAAGAGAAAAACAAGAGATCTGTCACAAATGAGGAAAAACCAAAGGAAGATTTCAGGCAATTTCAAGTGCACCAAAGACAAAACTCCTGAAAAATCAGACCTTGGTGCCCAAACAATGGAAGTCACCAACAACTGTCCCCAGAATATGACAGGGATTAGGCAATGGATGAAAAGAGTGAATAAGACTCAAGAAAGACAAGATGCAACACTGAAAGAACTTGTAACAGAGATTTTGGCAATAAAAATTTCATTCACGAAATAGATAACAAGATGACAAGCATGGAAAGCAGAATTAATCTAGCTGAAGAAACAATCTCAGAACTTGAAGACCAGCAAATGGAATAAACCCGATCTGTAAAAAACATAGAAAGAAGAATCAGAAGGTGAGTGGATTGCCTGAGCCTGCGGGTTAGAGACCCGCCTGGGCAGTGAGACCTCATCTCTACAATAAATAAAAAAATCAGCCAGACGTGGTAGCACATGCCTATAATTCTGGCTACTTGGAAGGCTGAGGCAGAAGGATCACTGGAGCTCAGCAGGTCAAGGCTGCGGTGGCCAGGAGTGACCACTGCACTCCAGTCTGGGCAACAGAGTGAGACTCCAACTCAAAAAAAGAGAAAGAACAAAGCGTACAAGAGATACATGATTATATCCAGAGGCTGAACCTACGCCTAATTGGTATCCCAGAAGAAGAAAGGGAAATGGAGAACAACTTGAAGCAAGTATTACAGGAGGTAATCCAAGAAAACTTTCTCCATCTCACCAGATATGTGACCAGCCAAGCACAAGAGATACAGAGAACCCCCACAAGACATCAAATGAGAAGACCAATCCCTAGACACATAGTAATTAGCCTACACAAAGCAGGCACAGAAGAAAAAATCCTAAAGGCAGCAAGAGAGAAAGATCAGACTACCTAACAAGGAAAACCAATCAGAATAGCAGCAGACCTATTGCAGAAACACTACAAGCAAGAAGGGACTGGAGCCTTATATTCAAAATCCTCAAAGAAAAACAATTTCAACAAAGAATTTCCTATCCAGCCAAGTCAGCTTCATCAGTGATGGAGAATTAAAAGCCTTGTCTGACGTCCAATCCCTAAGACATTATGCAGCTTCCAGACCAGCTCTACAGGAGACACTTTAAAAGGTATTAAGCACAGAAGAAAGAAAAAAAAGAGCGACCGCACACTTCCCAAGAGAACAGCAGAGCATAGAATAAACAGAGAATACAGTGCAAAAAGAAACTTGAAAACACACAGTTACATTAACCCCAAAGCCAAAAGAAAATAAACAAAGAAAAAACTGTATAAGAACCTCATGACAGGGAGAAACAATCACATTTCAATAATCAGTCTGAATGTGAATGGACTAAATGCACCAATGAAAAGACACAGAATGGCAAACTGGATAAGAAACCATGACCCAATTATTTGCTGCATCCAGGAGACTCATCTCACCACAAAGGACTCACACAGAGTCAAAGTTAAAGGATGGAAAACGAGTTTCCAAGCAGATGGATCACAAAAGAAGGCAGGAATTACAATCTTTATATAAGACAAAACAACCTTTAAGTTATCAAAAATTTAAAAAGATGCAAAAGGACACTACATAATGATAAAAGGGTCAATTCATCAACAAGAAATATCCATCCTAAAGATATATACAACCAACACAGGAGCACCGGCATTTATAAAGCAACTACTAAGTAAACTAAAAAAAGATATTGACTCTTTTTACAGCAGGGGACTTGAATACCCCACTGACAGCTCTAGATAGATCATCGAGTCAAAAAATCAACAAGAAGATCCAGAACCTAAACTTGACACTTGACCAAATAGACTTAATAGATACCTACAGATTATTCCACACAACAACCACAGAATATACATTCTACTCATCACTACATGGAACGTATCCAAGATCAATCACATCCTTGGCCTTAAATCAAGCATAAACAAATTCCATAAGGTTGAAATCTTGCCATGCAAATTCTCAGACCACAGTGGAATAAAAATAAATATCAATAACAACATTTACCCAAAGCACACAAGGACATGGACACTAAACAGCATGATGCTGAACAACAACTGAGTCAATACTGAAATCAAAGCAGAAATTAAAAGATTCCTGGAAACAAATGAAAATGAAGAAACCTCTGGGATGCCATGAAAACAGTTCTAAGAGGGGGATTTAAAACTCTACGAGCACACATCAAGAAAACAGAAAGATCACCAGTAGAGAGTCTAACAAATTACCTAAGGGAGCTGGAAAGAGAAGACCACCAAAACCCCAACTTTAGCAGAAGAATCCAAATCACCAAAATAAGAGCCCAAATTCGGGACATAGTAGACAAAAATATCATTGAAAATATCAACAACAAAAAAAGGCTGGTTCTTCGAAAGAATTAACAAGCTTGATGGACCCCTAGCCAGAATGACCAAGAAAAAGAGAGAAAAAGTCCAAAAAAACATAATCAGAAATACCAAAGATCAAATTACAATTGGCTTCAAAGAAATACAAAAGATTATCAGATATTACTATGTACATCTGTATGGAAACACACTTGATAACCTAAATGAAATGGAGGACTTTCTGACATCACACAACCTCCCCAGGCTGGAAAAAGAAGACATTGAGACACTAAATAGACCAATAACAACCCAGGAAATTGACTCTGTCATAGGAAAACTACCTTTAAAAAAAAGCCCTGGACCAGATGGCTTTCCAGCAGAATTATACAAAATGTATAGGGGAAGCTGATACCAATCCTATTGAAAGTATTCCAGGCAATGGAGAAAGATGAAATTCTTTCCCAAATCATTTTACGAAGCTAACAGCACACTGATACCCAAACCGGGTAAAGATCCAACAAAAAAAGAGAACTACAGGCCAATATCCCTTATGAACATAGATGCAAAAATCCTCAACAAGATTCTAACAAATTGGATCCAAAAACACATCTCAAAAATCATCCACCATGACCAAGTAGGCTTCATCCCCAGGATGCAGGCTAGTTCAACAATCGCAAGACCATAAATGTAATTAAATACAACAACAGATGTGAAAACAAGAACCACATGATTATCTCAGATGCAGAAAAAGCTTTTGATAAAATCCAGCATTACTTCTTGAATAAAAAACTCTCAAACACCTAGGTGTAGAAGGAACATACCTCGAAATAATAAGTGTCATCTACGATAAACCCACAGCTAGCATATTGCTTAATGGACAGAAACTGGAAACATTTTCCCTGAAAACTGGAACAAGATAAGGCTGCCCACTCTCACCCCTCTTGTTCAACATTGTGTTGGAAGTCCTTGCTTGGGCAATTAGACAAGAGAAGGAAATCAGGGGTATCCAAATAGGAAAAGAGGAAGTCAAGTTATCCCTCTTTGCTGATGATATGATCCTATACTTTGAAAATCCAAGAGAATCTGTCAAAAATCTGCTTGCACTGATAAAGGACTTTGGCAGAGTCTCATGGTACAAACAAGCATGCAAAAGACAGTTGCATTCCTGTACACCAACAACAAGCAGGCAGAGACCCAAATTAAAAGCACAATCCCATTCACAATAGCCACACACACAAAAATGAAATACCTCGGCATCTTCCTAACCACAGGAGTGAAGGACCTTTACAATGAGAACTACAAAACATTGCTCAAAGAAACCCAGGAAGACACAAACAAATGGAAAAATATTCCAAGTTCATGGACAGGAAGAATCAATATTGTTAAAATGCCCATCATACCAAAGGCAATCTACAGATTCAATGCAAACTCATTAAGTTACCAACATCATTCTTCTCAGATCTGGAAATGGCAATGCAGAAATTCATATGGAAACATAAACAACCACGAATAGCTAAAACAATCCTTAGTAAAAGAAACAAAACAGGAGGTGTTACACTTCCAGACTTCAAACTTTACTATAAGGCTTACAGTAATCTAAACAACTTGGTGTTGGTAGAAGAACAGGCACATAGATCAATGGAACAGGATAGAGTTGCGGAAGCAAAGCCTCAATTCCTCAACCAACTCATCTGTGACAAAGCCTCCAACAACAGCCACTGGGGAGAGGAGAACCTATTCAGTAAATGTTGCTGGAAAAACTGGCTGAACACATGCAGAAGATTGAAATAGGACCCCTACCTATCACCATACACAAAATTTAACTGTAAATGGATCAAAGACCTAAACATAAAACCTCAGACTATAAGAATCTTAGAAGCCGGGCTTGGTGGCTCAGCCTGTAATCCCGCGCCTTTGGGAGGCTGAAGTGAGCAGATTGCCTGAGCCCACGGGTTCGAGACCCGCCTGGGCAGCGAGATCTCATCTCTACAATAAATCAAAAAATCAGCCGGGCGTGGCAGCGCATGCCTGTAATTCCGGCTACTCGGAAGGCTGAGGCGGAAGGATCGCTGAAGCCCAGCAGGTCGAGGCTGCGGTGGCCGGGAGCGGCCACTGCACTCCAGTCTGGGTGACAGAGTGAGACACCAACTGAAAAAAAAAAAAAAAAAAAAGAATCTTAGAAAACACAGGAGACACCCTTATGGAAAATGGAACTAGCAACCAATTCCTATTCAGAACCCTAAAGGTCAATACATTAAGAAATAAGACAGACAAATGGGATCTCTTAAATCAACAAGCTTCTGCAAAGCAAAAGAAACCATCAAGAGAGTAGGGAGACACCCCACAGAATGGGAAAAATATTTGGTAACTGTATATCTGACAAAGGCCCAACATCTAGGATCTACAAGTAACTTAAATGAGCTGAAAGGATAAAAACAAACAGCCCCATTAAAAGTGGGCAAAAGACATGAATAGACACTTCTCAAAAGAAGATATATGGGCAGCCAACAGACACATGAAAAAGTGCTCAGCCTCACTCATAATCAGAGAAATGCAAATCAAAACCACTCTGAGATACCACCTAACCCCAGTAAGAATGGCCATCATTAATAAAACAAACAGATGCTGGCAAGTATGCGGAGAAAAATGTTCTACACTGCTGGTGGGAATACAAACTAGTGCAACCTCTATGAAAGACAGTGTGGTGATTTCTGAAAGAACTAGAAATTGATCTTTAATATGACCCATCAATTCCCCCTGTTGGGAATATACCCGGAGGAACTCAAATCATTCTACAAAAAAGATACCCTCACACGTATGTTTGTTTCAGCTCTATTCACAATAGCAAAAACATGGAACCAACCATCAAAACTGGACTGGATAAAGAAAAAGTGGTACATATACACAATGGAATATTATGCAGCCATAAAGAAAGACAAACAGATGGACTTCACGGCCACTTGGATGGATTTGGAGTCGATCATACTCAGTGATCTATCACAGAAGCAAAGAACAGAGTACCATATGTACTCACTCATAAGTGGTCCTTGAACAATTATAATACTGTAAGAAAAAGATTGACAGTAGTGGGAAACTGTCAGGTAGGAGGGCAGGATTGGCAGCTGAGGGAAACTGCTAGGGGAGGGAGGAGCATACCTCATCAACAAGGGTACCATCGTTTGTATGCCTAACCCTGAATTGTATCTCACATCTTTATAATTTTTAAAAAAGAGTTAAAAAATAATAATTCTTCTAAAATTGATCTATAGGTTTAATGGAATTCCTACAAAAATCTCTGCAAAGATTTTTTGAAACAAATACAGACTTACTCTAAAATTTACATAGAAAGATACAGGATATAGAATGACTAAAATAATCTTGACAAAGAATAAAGTAGGAGAAACTATCTAACATTTATTAAGCTTGTTGAAATGTATAACTCTTGGTTGTGATACTATACCATAGTTTTGAAAAATGTTACCATTAGTGAAAACTGGGGGGAAGTACAAGAGATTTATCCATATTATTATTTTCTTTTCTCTTTTAGCATTTTAAAAACCACTCTACTGAGTGTGATTGACATATAAAAGGCTGTACGTATTTAATGAATACAGCTTGATAAGTTTGGGAATAAGTATACACCCATTACCACTATCATGGCCATAAATATATTCATCACTTCTCAAAATTTCCTCCTCTGTATTTCCAGCACTTTGGGAGGCTGAGGCAAGTGGATCGCTTGAATCCGCGAGTTCGAGACCAGCCTGGGCAAATTGGCGAGCTCTAGTCTCTCCAAAAAATAAAAAATTAACTGGGTGTGGTAGTGTGTGTCTGTTGTCCCAGCTACTTGGAAGGATGAGTCGGAATGATTGCCAGAGCCCAGCGGGTGGATGCTGGGGTGGCTGTGAACATGCCACTGCACTCCAGCCTGGGCTACAGTGAGACTCCAACAACAACCAAAAAAATTTCCTCCTATCTCCTCTATTATTATTGTTATTATTATTATTGGTGGTGGTGGTGGTGGTAAGGACATTTAACATAAGATCTCTTAGCATTCTGGGCGTGGTGGCACAAGCCTGTAATTCCAGTACTTTGGGAGGCAAAGGCAAGAAGATTACCTGAGTGCAGGGGTTCGAGACCAGCCTGGGCAACTTGGAGAGACCTCATCTCTACAATAAATTAAGAAAAATTAGCTGGGTATAGTGGTGCAGGCATGTAGTTCCAGCTACTTGGAAGGTTGAGGGGGAAGTATTGCCTGAGCCCAGTAGGTCAAGGCTGCAACTGCCATGATGTGCTACTGCACTCCAGCCTGGATGACAGAATGAGACTCCTACTCAAAAAAAAATATCTCTTAAATTTTAGGTATACAGTAAAGTATTGTTAACTGTAGGTACTACCTTGTATAGTAGATCTCCAGAATTTATTTACCTCACATAAATGAAACTTTGTAACCTCTAACCATCTTACAATTGCATATGAATTTAGAATTATCTCAATAAAAAATTGTGCTATGGATTTCAGTTAAAAGGAAGATATTTTCAGAATGAAAAAAGTAATTATATAGCCTAGCTATATAATGTCTGTAATATATACACTTTAAATACAAAGACACAAATAGCTTTAAAGTATTTATTTTAAGAAAAACAATTTCCTATGCATAAATACATTTTAAAAAGCTGAAATGATAGTATAAATTCAGACAAAATAGACTTTAAGACAAGGTGTATTATTAGAGATAAAATTTTTTTGAAGGATTAAAGTGTCATTACCTTAGGAAAACATAAGAACATAAATACGTATGCACTTAATAAAGCTTCAAAATACAGGAAACAAAAATAGATAGAATTAGGAGGATAAACAAAAAAATACATAATATTTCTTCCACAGTAATTGATAGAATAACCAGAATTTTTAAAAATTGGGAAGAACTTAAAGACTTTAATTGACACTTCCAATTGCTTTAACCTAATATGACAGAAACATATGCTTGGTAGAGGCACACACAATGCTCACTAAGACAGATAATATGTTGGGCCAAAAAAAACAAGTCTCTATAAAGTTTAAAAATATTAAAATCTTACCAAGAATTTTCTCTAATCAAAATTAGAAATAAGTAATAACAAGATATTTAGAAAAACCATAAAACTTTCTTAATTAAATAATGCACCTTAAAATAATCCATGTATCTAAGATGAAATCACAAGAAAAATTAGAAGCTAATGTACAAAGAATGATAATGAAAATGCAACATATCAAAATTCGTGTTATTTGATTTTTTTTAAAAAATAATGTTGCCAAAGCAATCAAAAGTGGAAAAAAAGTTTTTCCAGAAAGGTGACATGAGAAAAATGGCAAAGTAGGAAGCTCTAAGTTAAACAGATATGTAAGAATATATAGAATATAAGAACCAACTTTTTCAATATTTTGGGAAACTAAAATGGAAAGTTCACTAGAGGAGTTCAACAGCAGGTCTGAGCAGGCAGGGGAATTGGTGAAATTGATAATAGTATACTTGAAATTATAAAGTATGAGTAGAAAGAAAATAAAAAGAAAAGTGAACAGAACTTGAGGGACTTGTGGGACACCATCAAGCAAACTAACATATGCATTATAAAAGTTTCAGAAGGATGAGAAAGGAGGAGGAGGAGGAGAAGGAGAAGGAGAAAGAAAGAGAGAGAGAATATTTGAAGAAACAATAGCTAAAAACTTCCCACATTAGATGAAAGGTATACATTTACAAACCCAAGCAATCTACAAATTCCAAGTAGGATAAAATAAAAAAGATCCACATTGAGACACAGTGTACTCAATTGTCAAAAGCCAAACCCAAAGGAAAAAAATCTTAAAAACAGTAAGAGAGAGGATACTTATCAAGGGACTCTGAGCACAATTAACAATCAATTTCTCACCCTAAATTATGGAGGTTAGAAGGCAGTGGGATGGCATATAAAATGTGCTGAAATTTTTTAAAATGCCAATCAAGAATTTTATATCTAGCAAAACAATCCTTTAAAAATAAAGTGAAATTAAGACATTTCCAAATAAGCAAACACTGAGAGTCTGTGACCACTTGACCTGTCCTACAAGAAATACTGAAGTGAGCCCTTCAGATTGAAATGAAAGGACACTAAAGAGTAACACAAAGCCATATGAACAAGACCTCTGGAAATGGTGATCACCTGGTAAATATGAAGGCCGGTATAATTGTATTTTTGTTTGTAACTCCCCTTTTTTTCTACATAACTTAAAAGACAAATGTATAAAAAATGACAAATCTATGTTATTGGGTACACAATGTATAAAATGCAAAATGTGACTGCAATAACATAAATGGGAGTAGTAGCTTTACAGGGGCATAGTTTTTGTATACTATTGGAGTTTATGCTGATTCAAATCAGATTTTTGTATACTTAGAATGTTAAGTGTAATCCCTATAGTAGCCCTAAAGAAAATAACTAAAGAACATACACAAGAAGAAATTAGAAGGACATCAAACAGTTCACTACCAAAAATTATCTGGGCACTAAAGAAGGCAAGAAGACATGAGAGACCAAAACAAACAAACAAACAAACAAAAAAAAAAAACACCAAAAAACTATACAGACAACAAATAGCAAAATGACAATAGTATATTCTTATAAGTAATTATGTTGTATTTAAATTAATTAAACTCTCCAATTAAAAAAACAAAGATTGTAAGAATTGGATTTTAAAAAGCATGATCTGGTCAGGCATGGTGGCTCATGCTTGTAATCCCAGTACTTTGGGAGGCCAAGGTGGAAGGATTACTTAAACCCAGGAGTTCAAGACCAGCCTGGGCAACATAGCAAGATCTCTTCTCTATTAAACAAACAAACAAACAAATAAATAGGGTTTAATTCTAATATAATCAAACAGATGAAAATAAAATAATAATAAAATACTAAGAATAGAAATAAAAGCACGATTCAACTATAGTATGGCAATAAAAGACTCATTTTAAATTCAAAGATGCTAAATAAGTTGAAAGTGAAAAAATAAGAAAAGAAATTTCAAGCAAATAGTAACAAAAAAAGGGCTAAAGTGGTTATACAAATATCATAAAAAATAAAGTTTAAGTAAATAACTGTTAAAAAGGCAAAAATAGATCAATTCAGCAAAAAATAACAATTATGAACGTATATGCACCTAAATATATGAAATCTCAAAATATATGCAATAATAATCTTGATAAAATTGAAGACAGAAATAATAGATGGAACATCTAGACAGAAGATAAATAAGAAAATAGAGAATTGAACAACACTATAAACCAACTAGATGTAACAGACATATATAGAATACTCCACTCAACAACAGCAGGAAACTTTCTTCTCAAGTGCACTTGGAATATCTTCCGTGATAGATTATATATCCGTGATAGATTATATACACTACATGTTAGGCCACAAAACAAGTCTCTACAAACTTAAAAGTATCAAAACTATACAAAGTATATTTTCTGATTACAATGGAATGAAGCTTCAATCAGTAACAAAGAAAACTGGAAAATACACAAATGTGTGGAAGTAAGACAACACTTTCTTTCTTTTTTTTTATCCCTCCCCTCTCTCCAGGCTTCCAAGACAACACATTCTTAATCAATGAGTCAAAGGGAAATCACAAGATAAATTAGAAAATGCTTCAAGATGAATATAAATAAAAACACAACATGCCAAAACTTATGGAATGCAGCAAAGGTAGTTTTCAAAGAGAAAAGTATAGCTACAAATGCCTGCATTAGTAAAGAAGAAGAAAGATCTCAAGCTAGTAACATAACTTTACAACTTGAGGAAATAGAAAAGCAAAGCAAACTAAATCTAAATCCAAAACTATCAGAAGAAAGAAAATCATAAAAATTAGGACAGAGATAAATAAAATGGAGAATATAAAAACAATAGAACCACCAAAACCATAGCTGGGTTTTAGAAAAGATTTTTTTTTAAAAATGAACAAACCTTTAGCTAGACTGACAAGGACAAAAGAGAAAAGACAACTAAAATTAAAAACAAAAATTGGATTATTACAGCAATAAAAGGGATTATAAGATAATGCAGATACTTGCATGTCAATATTTATTGCAGAATTACTCACAATTGCCAAAGGGTAGAAACAACCCAAGGGTTTTGTAAACAAAATGTGGGGTATGTGTGCAATGGAATATTATTCAGCCACAAAAAAATGAAATTCTGATACATGCTATAGCATGAATAGAACTTGACAATATTATGCAAAATGAAATAAGTCAGACACAAAAGACTGTATAATTCTAGCTACAAAAAAATTCATAACAGGCAAATTCATAGAGACATAAAGTAGATTAAAAGTTACCAGAGCTTAGGTAGAGGGATGAGAAATTATAGTTTAGTGATAATAGTGTTTCTGTTTGGGGAGATCAAAAAGTATCAGAGCCGGGCTCGGTGGCTCAGCCTGTAATCCCGCGCCTTTGGGAGGCTGAGGTGAGTGGATTGCCTGAGCCCGCGGGTTCGAGACCCGCCTGGGCAGCGAGACCTCATCTCTACAATAAATCAAAAAAAAAAAAAGCCGGACTTGGTAGCGCGTGCCTGTAATTCCGGCTACTCGGAAGGCTGAGGCGGAGGGATCGCCGGAGCCCAGCAGGTCAAGGCTGCGGTGGCCGGGAGCGGCCACTGCACTCCAGACTGGGCGACAGAGAGAGACTCCAACTCAAAAATAAATAAATAAATAAACAAAAAGTATCAGAAATAGATATTAGTGATGGCTGCACAATACAGTAAATGTAATTAATGTCACTGAATTGTACACTTGAAAATGGCTCCTGTGTGGAAAGCTGAGGTGGAAAGATCACCTGAGCCCAGCAGGTCGTGGCTGCGGTGGCCTTGAGCGTGCCATTGCACTCCAACCTGGATGACAGAGTGAGACTCTGACTCAAAAAAAAAAAAAAATAGAAAGAAAGAAAAAGAAAAAATAAAGTGGCTAATTTTATGTTATATATATTTTACCATAATAAAAAAGAAAGTATTTCAAAAATGTATGTGGGAACTTCTGAATGACCCCATAAAAAAATAGATAAACAGTAAGCCCTATCTCACACTGCATACAGAAATCAATTCAAGATGTATAGACAGACCTAAATCTACAGCTTGAAACTATAAAGCTTTTAGGGAAAAATAAAACCCCATAAATTACTATGGTGACTTTAGGGTCATCAAAGACCTCTTATGTATGGCATAAAGGCAATGACTATAGAATAAGAAATTGATACATTAGACTTCACCAAAATTTAAATGTTCTGCTCATGAAAAGACATCATTAGGAAAATGAATGGGCAATCCACAATCTAGGAGAAAACATTCACAAGACATACATTTTACAAAGGACTTGTATCCAGAATATATAAAGAACTAGAAATCCAAAATAAAAGGACAAACAATTCAATAAATACGCAGTCAGAAGACTTGAGAAGAGTCTCAAAGAGCCTTAAGAGTATCAAGGAGAGACAAAGGAAAATAATACAAATGGTTGGAAAGCAAATGGAAGAGTTTTCAACAACATTAGTTGTCAGAGAAATGCAAATTAAAACCACAAAGAGTTGCACTACATATCCATTAGAATAACAAACATTTAGAGATGGAAACAAAATATTACTAAGGATGTGAGCAACCAGAACTCTCAATACATTGCTAGTGAGGACATAAAATGGTACTTGGAAAAAGTTTTGGCAATTTCTTACAAAGTTAAGCCTAGAACTATTCTGTGATCCTATAATTCCAATTCAAGAGAAACAAAAGCAAATACTCATTCAAAAAGCTGTTTGTGGCAAATTTGTTCCTAATAACCAAAATCAGAAACAACCCAAATATACATGAATATGAGAATGGGTTTAAAAATTGTGATATAGTCATAAAGTGGAATACTAAGTAAGAATTTTAAAAGTATGCTAGTGATACATCCAACATGGATAAATATCACAGATATTGTACTCAGCAAAAGAAGCCAGATGCAAAAGTTTTTATACTGTATTGATTGATGTATATGAAGTTCTAAAACAGAAAAAAAAATAGTGAAAGAAATCAAAGCAGGGTTTTGCCTCTGGGTCAGGGATGGGAATTGCCTGGGAGAGGACATGAGAGAACGTTCAAGAGAGCAGCGTAAGTTACACAGATGTGTCTACCCATTTGTCAGATCTGTACAGCTTATATTTGTGCATTTAATTATAAGTTTTAACTTAAAAATAAGAACTATCTTAAAAGATATACATAAGATTTTAAAAATAGAGCAAAGATGGAATAGGATCTACAAAGCCTGATTATAGCAAAATGCTTACTCTGTTTAAGAAGGTCAAAGGTCAGTGGGGTTGGAATAGAGTTGATGGAAAAGAGACAGGAATGAAAAAACCATTGAGTTAGATATGGTCCAGATCACATAGACCCAGGTAGGCCCGTTTTTTCTAAGTGCAATAGAAAGCCATTGGAGGGTTTTAAGCAGGGAAACATTATGATCCAGTTTGTGTTTTTGAAAATATTACTCTAGCAGCTGTGAGGAACAAATTGGAGAAATCAAGAGCCAAATCAAGGAAACTGGAAAAAAGGCCAATGCAGTTGTCTTAGGATGAAATGAAAAAGATCAGGACTGGTAAGTAGCAGAAGCAGGGAGAAGAAAATCGATCATTTCAAGACATATTTAGGAGAAGGAAAGAACTGAATTTGATAATAGATCGATATGGGGAGAGGGATTGGAAAAGAGGAAGAAGCAGGGTTGGCATCCAGGTTTCTGACTAGAGAAACTGAGCAGAGGGAGGTGCCATTTGCAAAGGTGGGAAAGACTGGGGTCGTTCAGATGTGGGGAAAGAGAGGAGCCTGAGGACATTTGGACATGGTAAGCCTGGGGATTGAGCGGAGAGGTCAATGGTGTAGCTGGATACACAAGCGTGGAAGGCAGAGGGCAGTTTGATCTGGGAATATAAATTAGCTTCTGATGGCATTTGAATCTCTGGAAATGGATGGGAAAGGAGAATTCAAAGAGGGGAAAGGCTCCAAGTGAGCCCTGGAGAACACACAGAAGACCATGCAGAAGTCAGGCAGAGAAGGAGAAACCAAGGAGAAGACTGAGAAGTGGCCAGCGGATAGAGGAAAAGCAGAAGAGACTGATGTCATGGAGAGTGTTTTGAGACAGGGAAGAATCAGCCATATTCAATGAAGCTGAGAGAGTCAGTAAGAGTAAAGTATCATAGGATTTAATAACAAGGAGGTCGCTGGTAATCTCGACAAAATCGGTCACAGTTGGGGCAGTGATGACTGAATCCAGAAAGCACCAAGTAAAGGAGTAATGGAAATGAGAAAGTTTGGGGGTACACATGGCCATCTTTTCCTAGAAGCTTTGCTAGGAAAGGAGCTAAGAAAACTGGGACACAGAAGATTTGTAAGAGAGAAAGCATGAAACTGGCCTCTTAGAGAGTGGGAGATCTGGGTACTGGGATAGCAGACCACTGAATCCCACTGAAGGACTGATTGCTGTCCTCCTAAAGACAGGCTGATTTTCATGGGGCAACCAGCATGGTATTTCTTAATGTCAGTTTTAGTAGAGGCAGTGGTCAAATTAAAAAAAAATAACACAGGAAAAAGTAATCACCTTGGATATGTGATGTATGGAACCTGCTTGGATGTAGGTATGGAGAAAACAAGTGGTTGAGTCCGTTTGTAGTTGGAGTATTCCAGAAGAGTATGAAGAATGAAGAGATGAGCAAGGGAGTTGGGGTTCTTTGCAAGGAGGTAATCGTAGTGATGAACCACAAAAATCTCAGTGATCAGTAAGGGAAGTGAAGGCAAAGGGGAGTTGAGGGCAGGTGGAAATGTGTGTGTGTTGGTGGGAGGTAAATAACTGAATTTCAGAAAGATCTAGAGAAGACACCTTAGAAAGGGAGCTAGTAGTGCCATTTGGGATGATATTTTAGAGTTGAGGGGGAAAACTCGGGCTTCAGTGGTAAAGTGGAAGATGGTGTTGTTTGAGACTGAGGAGCCAAAGGATGGGTGTCTTAGTTTGCTAGGGCTACCATATCAAAATACCACAGACTTGGTGGCTTAAACAGCAGAAATGAATATTCTCAGCATCCTGGAGGCTAGCAGTCTAAGATCAAGGTGCTGGCAGGGTTAGTTTCTTCTGAGGCCTCTTCCTTGGCTTGCAGTTGGCCGTCTTCCCGCTGTGTCCTCACAAGGACTGTCCCTCGGTCTATGTGTTTGTGTGTCTAGTCTCTTCTTATCAGGACACCGGTTGTATTAGATTAGAACCCACTCATATGACCTCATTTTACCTTAATTGCCTCTTTAAAGGCCTCTCTCCAAATACAGCCACATTCAGAGGTACAGGAATTAGGACATCAACATATGAATTTGGTGGAGAGAGAGCACAATTCAGTCCGTAATAACAGGGTATTAGAAGAGTCATTTGTGTGGACTTTAGGGTATTCAGTAACTAGGACATGGGGAAGATAACAACCGGGAACTAAGTATTCAGTGAATGAGGGAAAATGGCTCAGTCAGTGGAATCAGCAGTGGTTTTGTGTGTGTGTGTGTGTGTGTGTGTGTGTGTGTGTGTGTGTGTGTGTGTGTGTGAGAGAGAGAGAGAGAGAGAGAGAGAGAGAGAGAGAGAGAGATGGAGTTTGAGTATATCCTGATAGATACGTGGGTCTGAATGGAGTGGTGGCTTTCAAAAATAGAAAAAAGGTGGTTTGGAAGCAGCCATGAGGAGTAAGGAGAACAAGCAGGCTCCCTCCTTGGTCATGAAGAATTTGGAAATACAGTCTTGAAAATCTCAGCTCTACCTGGGAGAGCTGCCAGAGCAGCAGCCTTGATTCCAAAAAGGTGTAGGGAGAAGAGGCTGAGGATACAGAAGAGTTTACCAATCAGAGCAGGAGTCCACATTAGCTGTGCCTGTGCCTTAGTCCTACAGCACACACGTGCGTGTGTATGTGTGTTTATATATTCTGTGTCCCATCTATTTCAAAGCCACCATTCAGCTTTGCCCACCCTCAAAGCAATAACTATCATTGTCTGCTGCCCATGTGGACATTTTTCCTACTTTAAATTGGTGGCTGGAAGAATCACACTCAAGGGTAATATGGGGCCACCTGTGAAATAGCAGCTGATTCACCAATTGAACTTTCAAATCCATGTGTTAATTTGTTCCTGGTGAGTAGTGCCCCCCAGAGCTCCCAAGGCCGCCTCTCACCCCACTATTCCAAGGACAGGCTGAAGTTAAAGAAGACACCATATCCTGGGATTTGGTGTCTTCTCTGCTGGTACCTCCCATCAAAAGAATCCAATTAAAATGATGAGGGTTGAAATGCCTCTTTATTTTATTCACATAATGCTAGGTGATTTGCCCCTTCAGATTTGTACATTAGTGTTCAAAATAAAAAGTCAGCTGTGTGCGGTGGCTTAAGCTAATCTTACAAGATACATTTAGACAAATAAGCATGTGCAAGCGCAGAAATTTGAGTTTTGAGCTGGAACAACTGAAGGACAGGATGTGCCTACACGTTTAGTACATTTTACTCTGTGGAATGAGCCAGGCACTTTTGGAAGATGATGCATTGCTAAAGACTACCTAGAAACAGGAAAATAAACCCGAGCCAGGGCAAGCTCCCTCAGCTTAGACAAGCACCATAAAGAAGTAGGTTGAACTCAAATCACCTTAATCACAAGGAGGAAAGAACATCAGGATTTTTTTTTAAAAGAAACTGAATATGTGAGAAAAGCTGAACATCTCAAGTTAAATAACAATAAAATGATTGTGAAAATAATTTTATTATCATTCATTCAGCCAGAATTTAAAAAAAAACTCATTTGGTCTCATGTCCTAGTCTGTGTTCTGGGGATATAATAAGGGCAGGACTCCTCTCCCTAAGGATCACCAGTCTAGGCTAAGGCAGACAGTCATAGATATGATCAATTCCCATCAGGAGATGGTATAGACTAGATCATGGTTCCCAACCCATAGACTCAGAAGCCTGAGGCTAAGGGCACCTAGATTTGCAAAGTTTTACTGAACTAGACATTTTCTGGGGGAAAAAATTTGCATATATATGTGCAATTTTTTAAAGGAAAGTATACAAATTTGCAATTAACAAAAATAAAATGTATTTTAAAGCTTTCCTGAATTCATAGAGCTTTTTGCCATTATGCATTTTCTCAATTGTTGGATATTAAAAATATAGCTACATCTGGGAGCCCAATTAGGGTCGAAACAGGATCTTCAGACTAGGAAGAAATGGTAACCATTGGTCTAGCCACCAGCATGGGAATCACTGTTCCCCAGTGTAATACAACCCAGTGGGGGGGGAGGTTCAGAATTAGATATCTCTTCTGATCCAAGACTGACCCCTTCACCTGTGTTACATATTCCACATCCCTTTCCTCCTTGGGAACCTCACTCTGCCGATTACCTCTTCCCTTTGGTGTCATCAGTCTCTCCCTCTCTACTACGGCTTTTCCCTCGGTCCATATACACACTCCAATCTCCTCCATATTTACAGGAATATCCTCTGCCATGTCAGTTCCACAAACATTTATCAGGCTTCTCTATAACCCATTCTGGAATGTCAGAAAAAGATGCCTTGAGAAGATAGAAGTTGGCCTCAGCATAATGGGCAGGCATCAGCCAGTGTATATAGGAACAGAGATAGAAAGTGTGTTCTAAGTCTTTCATTTTACCTCCTAAAAACCACCCAAATTCATTTGCTCTTCTCCATCTCCAACACCAGCTAGTCCAGGCTGCCATCCACTCCTGCCTAAACTATCACAATGTCCTTGTCACTCTTAACTTTAGTCACTCCTGCCTCCTAGCTGTCTGCTCTCCATACTGCAGCTAGAGTAGTCTTCAGACTGCGACTCTCCCCAACTCCTCGTCACGACCTCTGCCAAGGCCCAGGTGGTCCAGACTCTGTCTGACTCCTCTGCCTCACTGAACACCTCTAACCCACACTAACCTTGTATTTTCTCTGCTCCCTCCAATCCAAGGACCTTTTTATGTGATTCCTTGACCTGAACTTAGTGGCAAGGAATTTGATTTTATTTTAAAAGCAGTGGGCACTCTGAAGGAATTTAAGCAGAGGAGTAACCTCATATGATTTATGTTTCTGAAGAGTAGATTTGAGGGGATGGAAGATGAAGCAAGGAGTCCAACAAGGCCTCCTCACATTTGGTGATGGATTCAGTAAAGGAGAAGAAGAGAGAGGAAGGAACTGAGGATGAACCCACAAGATTCCAGCTTGGCAATGGAGTGGGCACTGGTTTCACCTACTGAAAATCTGTGAAGGGGACAGCAATGGTGCTCACCAGCCTGTCTCTGCTGATCACCTGGTCTTCCCAGCTCTTTGTGTGATGCGAGTTTTTAGAGTCATGGGAGTGTGGAGTGCTTGATAGGAAGCAAACTGTGGAAGGTACCAAAGTATGGAGAAAATTGAGGAGCATAGCCTATACAAAGCACAGTGCAAGTTCACTCTTAGGAGATAAACTCGAAATATTACCTGTGGGTCCATTACACCAGCATTCATTTTCCTCTGCGTATCAGTCCCCTCCTGTCTTCACTTCCTTCCCTATCCAGTTCAGATGTCATTTCTTATCATTTCAGCCTCTCTCTTACCAATACCCTTGTCCCAATGTTCCCCCAATCCAACTTCTGGAAAAACACCAACTTTGGATGAATCCAATTATCACTCATCTCTGGTTGCTAAGCACTGCTGAAAATCCACACAGATTGGTGTCACTATAAATCATGGATGCCACTCTAAATTTACGGTCTCTGACTTCAAATGGACCCTCAATGCTGCCTAGCAATCCTTCTCTATTTCCCTTGTCAGCTCTCTCTCTTTCTCCACAATGGCTATTGCAGATTTTTAACCCTCTCTTCAAACTCACTTTTCTTTCTCTCTGAGCAGATTAATTTACTCCTACTTCACAAAGAAAAGGGAAGTCCTTAGAAAAGGGAACTACCTCAGCTTTCTTCCATCAATCTGTAAACTGACTGAAGTCTAACCTCTTTTCTTACCTCTTTCCAGTTATGTGTCTCTTCTTCTGTTCAAAAGTGACACTTTAGCCTGGATATCATTCTTTTCCACTTTTTTGCGATATTCTTCTATTTATTCCCTTTCTTCCTTATATTATTCAAACTCTCCTCCATAAGTTTTTTCCCAAATGCCCTGAAATTTGTTCAGGTCTCTCTCATCTCAGAACGAAAAAGAAACTATTTTTACCTCTACCCCAACTAGTTAACTATCAAGTCTGTCTCTTTTCTTCTCATCAAAACTTTCGAAAATACTGTCAACACTTTTTTCTCCAATTCTTACTGCCCACTCTTTCCACAATCCAATGTAGTCTGCTTTCATTGTGAGCCTGCTTTCACCGTTGCTACCAACAGCCTTCATTTGGAACTTGATGATCACCCTACAGTCGCTCTGCCTCTTGGGTTTTCAGGATCCTTGATGCTGTTAACTATTTCTCCCTTCTAAAAACTCTCTTCCCATTGGTTTCAGTGACACAACATTCTCCTGGTTTTTCTGCAATCTTTTAGGTTACTACTCGGTTTTCTTGAACTTGAGTGACAGAGTTAGAGCTGGACTTTCTTCTCTTTTCCTTCTACATCTTAATTTTGGATAGATTCTACAGTAGATTATTTACAAAAAATGGTCCCTGTGCTTTACCTCTTCCTATATCTTTGTTCTTTATCATGTAATTTTGCAACTCTTCCTATCAAGAGGTGGAGTCTATTTATCTCCCTCTTACACCTGGACTGGCTTTGACTTATTTTGGTAATAGAATATGGCAAGTTCCAGCCTGGGCCTCACTGTCAGCAAGACTGAGCTAGTCTCCTGGATGAAGAGAGTTCTATGGTCCAATTTCCTCAACAAATAACCAACCAAACAGCTAGCGAGTGAGACCATCTGAGACCAACCAGTCTCAGCCAACTGGCCAGCTGACCATAGACACATGAACAAGCCCATCTAAGATCATCTGAGCCTGGCCCAGATCACAGAAATTATAATCTCATGAAAAATAATGCATGGATATTTTAAGCTAGTACACTTTGGGTGTGATCTGCAATGCAGTAAAAGCTAGTGGATGTAGCTTCACTCCCTCTCATGCCCTCAGTGGTCATCTTTTTGTTCATGATTTCCTAGACTACATCTCTAGTATAGATAATCTTTCCTAAGGCCAGACCCACATTTATACGTGTCTACTGGATGATAGCATTTATTCAGTTTTGTATGTGGTACAAACACTATACTATACATATTTCTCTTCATCCTTTCAACCACTTTGTATGGTGGATTTTTTCATTACCTCATCTTACAGATGAGAAAACGAAGGCACAGAGAGGCTAATGGCATAACCACAATCACACAGTAGAAATTGGTGGATCTAGGATTTGAACCTAGATCTGTCAGACTTCAAAACCTATTATGTCACCACTATACTGCTTTCCCCTACAACCGGCAGTTCCAAATACATAACATATTCTCATGTCTCTAACTTCACTCATGTCGACTTTTATTTCTTATATATCTTATCCTTATCTGGCTAACTCCTACTTATCCTTTTTAACTCTACTTGAATATATCTCCTTAAGAAGTTTCTCAGTCTTTCTCTTCCTTCCCCAGAATGAATTAGAGAACTCGCCTATCTGCCAGTATACTCTTCCTGCACACTCCTGCCTTACTCCCACTGCATTATATTGACATTGTATCTTCCTCCCTAGACTATGAATCCCTTGAAGACAGGAACTCTAGACCCAAAAATGGGGCCAGTGGGTGCTGTATTCACATCACTCAGACAAGCACCACCATAAGCCAGCATATACCAAAAGAATGTTCGCTCTGATATCACCTTGGTATAGCCCAAGGTCAGATAAGTAGAGCCCATGTGCTTAAAACTGCTCAAAACATCAGCTACTCATATAGAAATGGAAATTTCAGTCCATTTGGCAATTTCATAGGCAGTGGTTCTTAAAATGAACTTTCACAGACAGAGAATTTGCAAAACCACTCACCCTAAACTCAAATACACGGACTAGAAGAAAAACTGCAAGAGATCACGGGGTTCCTGCTCTTTCTTCTTTATTTCATCAATAGACACTTTGTCATGAAAAAAGACTCCAAAATGTGCCAGAAATGAGAGATTTAAGGAATGGAACCAGTCACCCTGGCCATAAAATTCAAATGGCCCCCAAAGGAATCTCTGCCTTTGACAATGAAAGCCACCCCTCTCTAGGATGGGTGGGGCTTCCTAGAGCCCCCATTCTCAGAAGCTGTTATCACCTGCTAGGGAAAGGAAGGTGTCATATGGTACTGAACCATCAATTCCACTTCAGCCGTCTTTGATGTGATGAGACAGTGATGAAGGAAGCTGCCTCCAGGAGATGAGAGTCTTTAGAGAACAGAATTCTGGGTTCTAGCAAACGTCCCAAGCAATTAAAGAAAACCATCACAAAGTGTGTAGGAAGCAAACACTGATATGGTGATATTATACGGCCAGAATATATTTTGCAAAGTTTCTCAGAGAGGCATTCAGTAATCTTGTGTCACTTACCATTTAAGAGATTTCTTTAAAAGGTCCTTGATTCTAAAATTAAGAGCACACCAGCGTGGGGCCACGGAGCTAGCATAATGATGCGGGACTGTAGGTTAGTTTGTCCTTGAGTTAGTGGTGTTTGCACTGCAATAATGGTTTAGTGTTATTTTGGGATGTAGAACTCGTTACCCAGAAGTATGACAAAGACTAATCGCTTTTTACCAAAAATCTATTTTTCCCTCTTCTTGTTTACACAGCCAGACTACATGTCCCAGTCTCCCTTGCAGTTAGGTGTGGCCATAAGACTAAGTTCCAGCCACTGAAATATAAGAGAAAGTGACATATACTACTTCTAGGCTTGGCCCTTAAAAATTTCCATGCCTAAGTTTTGCAAGATGGAAAGAGAACTGGAGATAGATAATGGTGATGAGTGTACACCAGCGAGAATTTACTTAATGCTACTAGACGATGCTTTTTAAAGCAAATTTTATCTTATGTACATCTTGCCACAATTTAAAAGTAAATTTTAAAACGTTCCCTTACATGTTCCATCATTCTCTTGCTCCTTTCCAACTGGCTGATATGGAGACAACTTCAGGGCAATGTTGGAAGCCATTGAAAATGCTGAAAATGACAATGTCTCTAGGAACATGGGTACAAGTACTAGAAATAAATTTCTATGGTATTTGAGCCATTACACTTATTGGAGTCTGAAGTGATTACTGCTAAAAGTACTACAAATCTTAGTGGTTTAAAACAACAACATTTCTTATCCCTCAGTTTTCTGTGGGTCTGGAATCCAGGTGTGGCTTAGCTGGGTCTTTCACTTCAAGGTCCTTCACTGGCTGCAACCAAGGTGTGACCCAGGGCCACAGTAATCCCAGGCTTGACTGGGGGAAAAAATATCTGTTTCTAACCTTAATCATGTGATTTCTGGCAGGATTTGGCTCCTCATGGGCTGTTGACCAGCGGTAGTCCTCAGTTCCCGGCCATGTGAGACTCTCCACAGGGCCACTCACGACATGGCACCTTGCTTCCTCACAGCAAGCAAGCAAGAAAAGCCAGCAAACAAGAAGAGCCAGAGTGAGGGAGTGAGCGATATGGAACCCACCTCTTCTTTTTGCCACATCAGTTCAATAGAAATAGGTCACTGGGCCCAGCCCATACTCAAGGGCTTTTACACAAGAATGAAAAAGGATTGTACAAGCCAGAAGGCAGCCATCCTTGGTAGCCACAGGGTCTGTTTGTTACAGCAGCTTGTCTACTTTAACTATCATAATAAGCCCAATGGATCCATTTGCAGCTTTGGTACTGGTGAGCATTTCTGAAGGTTTTTCAACATTTGCCCCATGCAACCTGCCTGTGATGGGGAGCAGAGACAGAAGTGCCCTATTTCAGGTTATTTGTAACTGAAGAGTTGAGTGATGACATTTCAAAGAGGGCCGATAGTTTCTGGCATGATCCACATCAGCATCAGGACCACAGCTGACCATAAATCCAAAACCCAAGGAAGAAATCATTTTCTCTTGTTGCCAAACACTCCCACTTCTCTTCGCCCAGTGACTTAAAAATGTGACAGTAGGAGATTCCCCCCAGTATAATGGCTTTGCTACCCCCTGTTCCCTGAAGGCACTGACCAGTTCTTGCTACTTTAGGAGGTGGAGAAGGGAGAATATAGGTCTGGCTTGCACAAAGCCTGAACTGGGAAGGGGCCGGCCAGCCAGCTGCCAGATGCAAAGATCCTTACTCTGCATGGAGTTTGGCTTAATTGCTCATCTGGCTGGGCCCCATTCCTCTCCAGATGTTGTATCACGGCACTGCTGGAATTGCTGCTTTCAGCCCCCTCTCATCACCCTAATTAAGCCAAAATAATAAGGCAACATGTTAGACATGATGATCGAGTTTTAATTAGACTTTGATAAACCCAGTGTGAATTTGGTCTAGTCAGGTGCAACATTTCTGATGAACAGGAAGGCCAGTGAGTCATGAGATGGTTTTGGTATAAATAGCAACTATGGTTTCAATTTCATGTGTGTGTAGGGAGGCCAGGGACTGGGTATGTGTGGGACCATAATAACCTTTTACATTTGAGATACACTCTCCAGTCTTCAAAGTTCCTTCAGGTCATTGCTACGTGACTGTACAAACTTAGGCTAATCCAGTACAACTCGTGTGGGCCAGATGGAGAGGAGAGGGAAAAATGGATGTGTTGTCAATTCCAAAGGCATGCCAGGCACTGTGCTAGGGGCTTCATATATGAAATAGAAGACAAATGTCTCAGCAAAAGCCTCAGTACTCAAGAAGTTTCAGAGCAAGGACTCCCAGCCATGTCTGTTCATTGCCCTCACTAGGCTCTCTTCACCACTTAGCACAAACAATCCTCCAAAACCCTCTTGAAAGATGATTGTCACAAAGGCAGCATCATGGAATTAGAGTTGAAAGTGCCCTTAGAGATAGGCCCAATCTCCTCACTGTACACATGGGGAAAGGTGAAACCTGGCACCCTGGTCAAACAATTTGGTGGCAAAACCAGGCAAGAATTTAAGTCTGACGCTCTTTAATTCATTTAATTCAATTGGATTTAACAAATACTGTGGAGTATCTGCTATGGGTCAAGTACTGTTTTAGGGATTAAAACAAGGATCCATGCTCCAGTGGATTTCCATTCTGGGGGGTGGGAAACAGGTAGTGAATGATAAATAAATAACTTATATAGTATGTCAAGAGAGGATAAGTGTTATGGACAAAATAAAGAGAGAGAAGGATAAATAAATTGAGAGCCACAGAGATGAGTGAGTTTAAATTTAAAACAGCGTGATTAGGGCAGATTTCACTGAGGCAGAGAAAACTTCCTGAAGGCAAATTCTCTGCCGAGTCCTTTACTTACTTATTCTTTGGGAATTTACTGAATACCTACTGTGTCCAATCTTTAGATGGCAGTGGGCTGTGATGTCAATAGGACCCAGCCAATCATATTTCTCTCTCAGGGATCTCTGCTAAATCCCCAGGAGTACCACTGTGATCTGAGTTACTTTTTTCTAAAAAAACAGCATTCCATAAGCCCATGACCAGCCTGATGGCTCCAATGCTACTGACCATTTCCACAGGGCACAGGACATCTGGATGCAAGATGAAACATGTAATAGCCAGGCAGTGGCTGGGCGTGGAGGTGTAAACGTGTCCTCTGCCAAACCGGGGAGCAGGTTGAGTATCTTCAGGAGTCTTCCTCTTCTCCCACTCACTCATTCCACATGGCACTCCACAAGCTTCCTCCCTGAAAAACGTCCCACCTAACCTTTTCCCACCTTCCCCCTTCATGATTTTCTCCAGACTGAAGCTAGCTCTATGATCAAAGACCTATTTGAAACCCTCAGGTGCCAGCTAGTTACCCCTGTACACTTAATTAGTCTGTGGATTCCTGAGCCTACTCCAGTCTGCTAATTGGAGTCTGCTGACCCCAGACCATTCATCTTCTCCCTCCTTCTAGTGTGTTGAAGTAACATTCTAGAGATAAGTGGTCTTTGTCAGGGGTCTTCATATTAACACTGTGTGGGAGCAATCATTGCTTGTGTTTGGGTAGAATTTTACAATTGACAAGGCACTTCCTCATCCATCATGTCATGTGAGCCGCACAAAAGGGCTGTGTCATTATTCCTTTTTTTCTCCCCTAGAATAGAAAGCCTATGCTGTTAGGAGTGAAAGATTTGTTTAACATCACACAGTCACTGAAGCAAAAATAGATGTCCAGTGCTCTTTCTGTAACCCCAAGCTGGCTGACCCTGTGGACAATTGGTGACAGGCCACATGGACAAAATAGAGGTAGCTCACCCCCAAACTGGGTAGAAAAGTAAAAGAGAGAGCAACACAAAACCCAGGAGTAGTAAAGTGTCATATGTCTCCAACTTCAGTGTGTGCAGATATCACCTAGGGATCTTGTCAACATGTAGATTCAGAGTCTGCAGGTCTGAGGCAGAATCTGATATTCTTCATTTCATAAAAGCTCCCAGGTGATGTCGGTATAGGTGGCCTCAGGCTGCACTTTGAATGGCAAGGGAATAATGCAAGTTCACACACCAAGTTATCCAGTCAGATGGAGCTCAGATTCTAGTTCTACCCTTTAGTGGCCAAGTGACTTTGGGATGGTCTCATGATCGAGCTGAAACTCAGGTGTTTTTTTTTTTGTGGGGCTTTTTCCCTCCAAACTGTGCAACCAAGAAACACCATGGTGAACACTCAGATGAAACATTAATTGAGTTATACCTTGAGACTATCCTGTAATCATATGCAAGGTATGCCCTGCACAACAGCACTTACCTGTGGGACATGAGCGCCAGCCAAACTTTAGCCCCCACTCCATTCACACCGTGCCCCCGCACAAGGCTATGCCCACCTAGAGAAAGGGGTACTGTTTTTTTCTCACAGTGACACTAGAGTACAGATAGAGAAGCCTTATATACCTTCCCACCATCTTTGTCAATAGCTGTGGTCCAATCAATCTGCCTCTATAAGGCCTGATTTAGTTGCCAAACTCTTCATCTCACCTTTGTCTCCTCCCTCGTGGCACTTGTTTTTCAGGGTCATTTTGTTAATGACCTCTTTGGTTCTTCCTCCCTCCTGGCCTTTCCTGTGTCCCACCCCTCAACAGCTTCATGGTAGGGTCCATGCTCATTTGTTACCATAGCAAATATTTTTGAGGTGGCTTCTATGTGCTAGACATGGTTCCAAGCATTGAGAATACAATAGTAACAAAAAAAAGTCAAGGCCCCTGCCCTTGTGGAGAATGTTAAGAACTGAAACCATGTCAGGATTAATGTAAAGCAGAGAGAAAGGATAGCTTCGGGAAGGGAAAGTTTTTGAGGCTGAGCTTCCTGAGGGAGCTGGATTTGACCTTGCCCTGGGAATGCACATAAATTCTGGGGAGAAAAGAAAATGGTCTGGGAGACTTGACCCTGTTTGTATTTTACATGCACTGACATAAGCATTATGCCCAAATTGTGCTTGCCCTTCAAGATCCAGTTTTAAAGTATCTCTTTTACAGAACCATCCTTAAAAAACTTGATCACTTTCACTTTCATCTATACTACCCAAAGCAATCTACAGAGTGAATGCAGTCCCTATCAAAATACCAATGACATTCTTCACAAAATAGAAAAAACAATCATAAAATTCCTATGGAATCACAAAAGATACCAAATAGTGAAAGCATGCATACTAAGCAAAAGTAACAAAGCTGGAGGCATCCACACTACTTGATTTCAAATTATACTACAAAGCTATAGTAACCAAAACAGCATGGTACGCGCATAAAAACAGACACATAGGCCGAAGGAATAGACTAGAGAATCCAGGAATAAATCCGTTAACTAACAGTCAATTCATTTTTGACAAAGTTGCTATGAACATACAGCAGGAAAAGGACATTCTTTTCAATAAATGATGCTAAAACAAACAAACAAACAAAAAAACCCTAGATTTCCATAGGCAGAAGAATAAAACTAGATCCTCATCTTTAACCATATACAAAATCCAAGTCAAAATGGATTAAAAACTTAAATGTAAGACCCGAAACTATCAAACTATTAACAAACTGTAAGACCTGAAACTCTCAAACTACTAAAAGCAAACACTGGAGAAATGCTACAGAACATTGGTCTAGGCAAAGATTTTTGCTGTAAGTCCTCAAAAACACAGGAACAAAAGCAAAAACAGACAAATGGGATTACATCTAGCTAAAAAGCTTCTGCACAGCAAAGCAAGAAGTCAACAAAGTGAAGAAACAACCCACAGAATAGGAGAAAATATTTCCTAACTATCCATCCAACAATATATAAAGAACTCAAAAAACTCAATAGCAAAAAAAATGAAAAAATAAAAAAATTTGATTTTAAAATGGGCAAAAGACCTAAACAAACATTTCCCAAAAGAAAACATTCAAATGGCCAAGATGTATTAAAAAATGTGTAACATCACTAATCATTAGAGAAATGGAATTCAAAACTACAATGAGCTATCTCATCCCAGTTAGAATGACTATTATAAAACAACAAAAACAAATACTGACAAAGATGCAGAGAAAGAGGAATGCTCATACAATATTGGTGGGAATGTAAATTAGTATAGCCCTTATGAAAACCAGTAGCGAGGTTCCTCAAAAAACTAAAAATAAAACTACTGTATGACCCAGCAATCCCACTCCTGGGAACATATCCAAAAGAAAGGGAATCAATATATTGAAGAGATAGCTGAACCCCTATGTTCATTACAGCACTATTTGCAACAGCCAAGATATGGAATCAACCTAAGTGTCCATCAACAGATGAATGGATAAGGAAAATGTGATAAATACACACAATGGAATTTTATTCAGCCATAAAACAGAGTTAAATCTTGTCATTTGCAGCAACATGAATGGAACTGAAGGACATTATGTTAAGCGAAATAAACCAAGCACAGAAAGACAAATGTTGCATGTTCTTACTCATGTGTGGGAACTAAAAAAGTAAGTCTCATGGAGGTAGAGAGTAAATGGGTAGTTACCAGAGGCTGAAAAGGAAAGTGGGGGAGGTGATGAAAAGAAATTGGCTAAGGAATACAAAAATACAGTTGGAAGGAATAAGTTCTGGTATTCAATAGTAAAGTAGAAAAGTTATAGTTAACAATAATTTGTATGTTTCAAAATAGCTAGAAGAGAAGAATTAAAATGTTCCCAACACACAGAAAAGATAAATGTGTGAGGTGTTTTGATCATTATATGTTGCATACAGGTATCAAAATATTACATGTACGTCAAAAATATGAACAACTATGATATATCAAGCTTTATAAGGTGATTTTTAAAAACTTGATCACTTTTTCCTTTCAATACATTATGTTAAAGCAAGGACATTATGTTAAGCGAAATAAACCAAACACAGAAAGACAAATATTGCATGTTCTTACTCATGTGTGAGAACTAAAAAAGTAAGTCTTGCTTTCAATACATTTCCTTTCAAAACACCTAACTCAGTGCTCAGGTGCCTGCCACAGAACTTGACTCATAGCAGACACTCAATAAATACTTACTGAGGGAAAGGATGTATGGATGATGTGATGCCCAAGTGGGGACAGATGATTCTCAGAGTAGCTCATTCTTCTTGGGCATATGCATGTAGGGACGGGGAGCCCTCGGGAAACTTCTGAGGCTGATAATTAATCCATTTTTCCTCCTATAGCACCTAGACTGTGGTCTTGTACATAATAAAAGTTTAATAAATGTGAGTTGAATGAAAGAAGATAAGCTTTGGCCAGAAATATGAGTCCAAGGGTTCCATTTTTCCCATGAAACTTTAATGCCATAAAGGATTTCTGCATATGAAATTTACCCTTCTCCACTCACCTTTACATAATTCAATCCGCCTGTGGCCCCTTGGGGACTTCTTTGGACATTAAGTTTTCTCTCAACAGTCCTAGGATTGAGGAGATGCACGTAAGCAATTACCATCGATTTGTCTTTTCGAGGCGGTTATGGGAAGGCGTAGGAGGAAGGGCATGGAGACGAGAGGTGGAGGCACAAAAGACCAAGAGGCATGAGGGCAAGGTTGGAGGCACAGGGCCTGCTTTTGTGGAGACCTTGAGCTTGGAGAAGTCAGAATGCCAGACAAGGCTATTAACACATCCGGAGGCATGGGGGCCTTTAAGCCGCTTCCTGGGATGCTTGTTTCTTTCTCCCTGAACAATATCTAGCTCATGGCCCCTCAACATCAGCTTTGCAAGTGCATCTCAACAGTGAAAGCCAGAAAAGAAAGAGGTCGGAGAGGTTGTCTTTGTTTTGCAGGGAAAGTCCAGGAGATGATGAGGAAAAGCATCCAGGTACTCTTTGAAGATGGGAGTCCCCCCGAGAGCTGTTAGAGGAGTAGAAAATGGCTCAAGAAGAGTTTGTTGGTTCTCCACCCT
Source organism: Cephalopachus bancanus (assembly GCA_027257055.1). Taxonomy (NCBI): domain Eukaryota; kingdom Metazoa; phylum Chordata; class Mammalia; order Primates; family Tarsiidae; genus Cephalopachus; species Cephalopachus bancanus. The sequence continues at coordinate 1,553,952 of JAPVLO010000342.1, read as the reverse complement.
CCACCCCCCGAGTTCCCAGAAACTTCTGCACTGTTGACTTGATAAGAATGGGTTCAGGTTGGAGATGACCAAGGTTGTACAGAGGAGCTGGCTAGGACCCACTGAGAGGAAAGATCATAAACAACTCCTATAGGAACCCAGAACTCAGACAGGGAGGCCAGTGGAGGTGGTAGTAATTCACCACTTCCTTGTGAATTAGTAGTGCTAACCCCCTGAAGATAGAGTCAGAAGTAGGGGAGAACACTAGCAGTTAACACCCACCCACTCTGAGCCAGGCAGCTTCACATACCTTATAACATAGACCGCTCACAACATCTCTCTGAAACAAGTTAGGTGATTCCCATTTGCAGTAGATTGACTCGCTCCTCCGCCTACCCCACTGCCACCCAAAGATATGTCCCGGAACCTGCCAGTGTGATATGATTTGGAAGAAAGATCTTTGCAGATGTCATTAAGTTAAGGGTCTCAAGATCAGATAACCCCAGTTCATCCTGAAGGGCCCTAAATCCAAAAACAAGCATTTTCATGAAAGACAGAACAGGATAAGACACAGGGAGAGGAGAGGCGGCTGTACAAAGATGGAGGCAGAGACTGAGTGACGCAGCCACAAGCCAAGGAGTGGCTGAACCTAGTGGAAGCTGAGGAGGCAAGGAGGAGAAGATTCTTCCCTGCAGCCTTCAGCAGGCCTTCCCAACACCTTGATTTCAGGCTTCTGGTCTCCAGAACTGTGACAGCATACATTTCTGTCGTGTTAGGCCACTCGGTTTGTGATAATTTGTTATGGTAGCCCTAGAAAATTAATACGCTATTTTGTAGATTAGAAAAATGAGACTGAGAGAGATCAAGCATCCTCTCTGAAGACACCTGGCTTGTATGAGACAGATGTGGGCTACAGACTGGAGTGGGAGCAAAATATGTTTTACAAAGAGCGTCCTGCAGAAATGAATCCAGAAAATCCACCTTGAAAGAACCCAGGAGGTTCAGGAAATGCTGTGCCTTGAAGGTTTCCATGGGTAACATGAATAATAAAAGCTCAACAAGACCTTCCCTCACCCAGAGAAGGTTAGGTCCTCACCCCAGCTATTTTATTTCTCCTAGCACCTTCCTTGAGCTTCCCTCCTTGGCACTTACAAATCGCCAGCCTGGGTAAATGCATATCTGGAATTTGTTCTGGTCTAATAGTTTTCTCCCCAGCCAGACCATAAGCTCCATGAGAGCCAGGGCAGTATCTGATCTATTCTCTACAGTACTCCCAGGGCTACACAATGACCCCTGGTGCCTGGCAGGTGCCCATTAACAATGGCTGAATGGATGATCGAGAAAAAATTTGTTGAACTTTTTTTAAGCCTAAAGTGTTCCAAATTCATTTTACCATTAAACTTCTTCCTCTAGAACATCACAGTTAGTCAGGTTTGGGGAAAGATGGGGGAGGGGTCTCTGCTAAGAAGTTGGGATAATTACACTGTTTCCAAGCTTGAGTACAGACTTTTATCCAAAGGGCTGTTAACCTAAAGAGACTCTGCTCTTTCCCCAGGAAAGAGAGATACTCATGGGCCAGTATAATCCCAATGAACACACTTGTGGGATCTAGGAGGTGAGAAGGAACAGATGAGCTGATTTAAAATCTATTTGGAAAAACAAACATGTGATACTAGCCAGAAAAATTCCAAAATTAAAGAAAAATGTATTAAAAATGACATCTTGCCAGATATCAAAACATAATAAAAATCTGCAATATTTAAAACTGGTACTAAAACAAGCCGGTAGAGCAAAGGAAAATGGAATCCCAGTAGGAGCCTAAGGACACACAGGAATTTAACTTATGATGAGCAGGGTATTTCACATGAGTTAGGCAAAAGGATTATTCAACAAGGGGTGCTGAGACAACTGACTCGCCATCTGGAAAAAGTAAAGCTGGATCTGGTCTTCACTTCTCACACCAAAGCAAATTCCAGATGGAGCAAGAATTTCAACATAAAAAATAAACTCATAAAAGTACTAGAAAGAAACATGGGAGAATTGTTTTAATGACTGTGGAGTGGAAACAGCCTTTCTAAGCATGACATAAACTCTAAACTAAAGAGGTAAAGAATTGATTCATTTCAGCAGAAAAACTAAGTTTCCTGAGCTTCAAAATTACTATAAATAAACTCAACAGTCAACTAACAAACCTGGAAAAATATATGACTCATATGACAAAAGCCTGGTTTACTTAATATATTAAAAGCTCTTATAGATCAACATGAAAATGATAAATAATCCAACAGGAAAAAAAAATTATCAAAACAAAACAGAAAAGCAAAAAGAAACAACTCAGGGAAAAAGACTTGCAAATGGCTATTAATTTTTTAATCTTATTTTATTTTTTAAAAAATTGACAGATGTGTTTATCACATACATCATGAAGTTTCGAAGTATCTGTACACTGCAAAATAGGTAAATCTAGCTAAGTAACAAATGCATCACCTCACATGATTATCATTTTTGTGGGGAGAGCACTTAACATTCACTCGTTTTATGTTTTTCAAGAATAAAATATATCACCATTAACTATAGTCACTTTGCTGTACAATAGATCTCTTGAAATTTATTCCTATCTAACTGTAATTATGCATCCTTTGACCTAAACTGCCTTTCATAATTAAAGAAATGCACATTTTAAATGAGGCATAATTTTCATTTATTAGTTTGACAAAATTCAAAAATGTGATAAGACACAGTGATAGCGCAGGGGTAGAGAGAAAGGCTCTCTCCTGTTTAGTTAATGGAAACATAAATTGGCTGGGGTGAATTTGATGACATCTATCACAATGAAAAGAGGGGGCCAGATGTTCGGTGGACACAGTTCCTGCTTCAGTGGGGCTCAGGCTGACCCAGTGCTCACCCAGGCCAACCCCTCAGGATCCCAATCCACCTCTCTTCAGCTACTTGTCAGGATCCCCATACCCTTTGAGCTACAACCAGCACCAAGGACCTCTCAACCAGATCAGCCTGTAGCTATGTGTCTCCTGCACCAACTGTTACCACTTTGATTGGGATGGTGTGCCTGGAAATAACTCTGCCAAACCTCTTCTTCTCAAATTCCATGAAGAGAGAGAACATACTGAGACACCAGGAAAGCTGCAAAACCTACAGTGTGACTGATCTTCCTTTGGAACATCAAGAAAGCAGTCTGTGGCAAATGGGAGGAAGTTGAATGCAATGAAGTGTGCATTCCACTTGAAGAAGAGTGTGAACTGGTCATTGTGGACATTGCACAAATTGGCACAAATGACCCTGCTGACACAAATGATCCCCAATTTATGAATTCTCTAAAACCCATTACCTGAAGGAGTAGAAGCAATTCAACAATGAATGGAGTGACCGTGGAACCAACTTCCAAAGTTGGGGGCCCAGGAGAATGGCATGGCAGAGTAGCTTTTTGACAAGCACATCCTAGGAGACAGTGACTGTGAGAGCTAAGCCCCAGTCTGGCTTCTTCAAAATTATGGGAGTGCTTTCCCCATACAACATGTGCGCCCTTGAGTTACCTTTAACCTTTCCACAAACTGTGCCCAAATACCCCCCACATTTTCTTTGTATTTGCCCACCATTCCTTCCATAAAGGAATCTTTTTTTTTTTATTCCAGGAAAGTTTTCAACTCACCGAAATATGGCACATTATAGACTTGATCTTATATCCACACCCTCAAAGAAACATTAAAACACTAGATTCATTTTTACCTAGCAATTTATCTTCTAGGAACTTATCTTTCAAATACACTCATGCATGTGCCAAAGACATACACGATTATAGGATTGGTAGTAATAGCAAAAGACAGGAAATAATTTAAATGTCAATCAATGGAGAACTAGTTAGATAAATTATAGGACATCATGCAATGGAAAATTAGGCAGCCATGAAAAAAGGTGAGACAGCTAATATAGACACATCCAAGAGACTTACACAGGGGGTGCCAAAAAATGTATATACATTTTAGGTATGATGTTTGCTCAAAAGATGGCATTAATCAAAGGAATGCTAGCATCACCATGTGATAGGCAGGACAGTCAGGGCGAACGCCATTCTACACATTGCTACCATAATTTAATTCAACTTTGAAATGTAATACATAGATAACATCTCTTAAAATGCATATACTTTTTTTGGCACCCCCTACATATTTTTTTAAAAAGCAAGGTAATAAACATTCCATCATTGATGCAAAAAGGATTATATATTCATAGACTATTTCTACAAGAAAAATCATCAGTACAAAAGGTAAACAGTAATGAGGACCTCTACATTTCACTGCAGACCAGCTCCAACCTAACTCTAAAGGAGGGATGATCCAGTCCCTGAAACGTGAGGATCTTCAGGTGTGGCCCTTCTCCCAACACAGCAATCTGGAGCATAAAATTGGGCTCTTGTTTAGGGTTGCCATCCAAAATCTACTCAACCCCCTAGGCCCCTGGCAAGGACAGGGTGGAGCTACTCTGTTCTGGTCAGGCTCCTGACAGCTGCCTGCAGACTCACAGAGGCCAGAAACTCAATCCTAGGATGCGTGTCTTCATTACCAATTGTCCCTCCATGTGGAGTACAGTCTACATGGAATACCCAGCCCTATCTCTAAGAGTCATGAGTCATATTTCCTCGCAGGGGCACTGCCTTGTGGAGTCTTTAGAACCAGGCCTAGAGTGTCAGGCACAGCTCTCTGGAGTCCTGTGCTGCTTGGAGTGCAGATGACTGTCTAGCTGGAGTACCTAACACTGGCTGGAGCTCAGAGCACTTCAATCCTGAGCACTTGCTTCCTGCCGAGGAACTGAGCAGGGCCTGTGAGTGTTGAGTACTACACACGTGGACCACGGGTCGAGTATGCCGAGGGTTTTGAGCACTGTCTCTTGGGGTTGTGCTCATATACCTGGCTGACTGAGAGAAGCACCCTTCTACCACCAGCAGCACCACTTCCTCATGAACCATCTATTGTCAACTATTGTTTTAGACCAGTTTTTTTATTCCTGCTCATCTGTTCAGCATCTTCCCCAGGATAACTCTACCCTACAACAGCAACAACATATTTATTGACTATCTATTGTGTGCTAGACACGGTGGTCACCTGGATACCTACTGTGTGCTGGGCATGGTAGTAGCTTTGACACCTGCTGTGTGCTGGGCACAGTGGTAGCCTTGCACCTACTTGTGCTTGTGCTGGGCATGTTGGTACCTTGGTACCTACTGTGTGCTGAGTATGTTGGTACATTGATACCTACTGTGTGCTAGATATGATGTATCTTGATACCTATGGTGTGCTGGGCATATTGGTAACTGAATACCTACTGTGTGCTGGGTATGGTGATACCTTGATACCTACTGTGTGCTGGGCATTGTTGGTACTTTGACACCTACTCTGTGTTGGATATGGTGGTACCTTGATACCTAGTGTGTGCTGAGCATGTTGGTACCTTAATACCTACCATGTGCTGGGTATGGTGGTAACTTGATTCCTACTGTGTGCTGGATATGATGGTAAACTCATAGGATTGTAGTAATAGCAAAGGACAGGACCTGCTTCCTTGACCCAGGTCTTGCTTGGACACATGCAGGGTGGTCTGGCAGTTTTCTGAGCTGCTCAGAGTAAGTTTAGTAGTCAGCATATAGATCTTGGTTGGCCAAGCTCCCAGAAAGCTGAGGGCTAGAAAGACGGATTGACTTCATTTCAGGAAAGGCCAGAAGACCCAAGATTGGTTGTGAATGCTGATAGATTGGAGACCAGGATATGCCAAGTTAGTCTCAGGTTGAATCAGGGAACTCCACGTGTGTCCCACGGGCTCAAGGTTAGACCCGGGGAGCCAAGGCTGTGCCACAGTACCCAAGACTATGTCTGCCTCCTGCCTTGGCCCCTGCACTCCACCCCTCTCCCAACATCAGTTTAGGCCACAGTTGTAACTAAACCACTCCAAGTCTTGATGTCAGATTATTTTTGCCAGGTGCTCCCTAGGAGAGCTATCAGCAGCTGTTTTGCCCCCAGGCTGTAAATATGGGCACATGGTCAATGGTTAGTGCATGGCAAACCTAGCAGCCTCTTTCTGCTAGTGGTTACCTTCTCTTCCACTCTTTCTCCATGCTGATCTGTGTCCACAGTGCTGGTTCAGTCTTTCTGCAGAAAGATGGCTCTGGGCAGCTTCATTCCTGCTTGAGATATACGGCAGATTCTAATAGCAATCAGAAAGCTTCTTCAGCTACTACTATTATGTGTGACAACCCCGCGGTGTACAGGCATGAATAAGGGTATGAGCACCTGACTGCAAATCTTAGTTACAAGCCAGTTGCTCAACTTCTCCAAGCCATAGTTTTTTTTGCTGGCAAAAGAGGATAAAAATTATATCTATTTCACAGGGTTGTTGTGAAGATTAAATGAATTAATATATCTAAAAGCACTTGAAACAGTGCCTGGCACACACTAAGTACTCAATAAATATTAACTAACATCACTACTAATAATGATATACTGAATATCAAATATTGTTCTTTATAAGTGGTACTTAATTTTCAAACAGTGCCCAGGGCAGGTACTGTCATTCCTCCTTTGCTGATAAGGAAACTGAGTCAAGCAGATGTCTAGGAAGTGGTGGGGCTGAGATATGAATCTAGAGAGCCATGCCCAGAGCCCAGTTTGACTCTAACCACTGTGCTACACTGCCCAGTAGAAGAGGCCTCCTTGGATGGGTTTGTTAAAAGCATTGTTGGACGCCAAATTTCTTCAGAAACAGGGAATCCTGCTGAATTCCTCTTGGTGTATGCCAGGGACAATTCCTTATGGCATAGAAGGTTACCTGGGTCGAGGTTCCCATAGGGGTGGTCCTTGATCCAGGTGAGCTGGCTCCAGAAAGTTTGGACAATCAGGATGGGAGTCGGCAGTCATAAGAACTGACACCTTGCAGTGAGTTAAACATCTGCCCTTATTTACACTTCAAAGAGCCCATGACTTAGGCATAGACAAGTGACCTGCCCCAAAATCACACAGCTAGGAAGTGGCAGAACTGGGATTTAAACCATAGGGCCCGTGTTCTTAAGCGCCATCCTAAACTGCATGAGAAGTCAGCACACCCAGTAAATTGCCAGCCCAGAGCACACACACAGAGGGTTAAGGGTTGACCTCCAGGCCCCCATTCTACCCTTCAGTAAAGCAGGAAGGAGTCCCAGCCACTGGGAGATGTGGGAGAATCTGACAATCCAAAGGTCACATATTTGAAACCTATTAGGAGGTGTGGATCTTTGGTCACCCCCACGTGTCATGCTGAGAGCTGCAGGAAGGAGGCTACAGAGCATAGCAAGGGGACTGGGAGCCACAGGAGCTAGGTCCTGGTCCCAGATGCATGACCCAGAGCATATGTTCCCTCCTTGACAATCAGTCATCTCATCCATAAATTAAGGCGATCAGTTTATATGAGCTCTAAAGCTCTCTTTTGTTCTGATACTCTTTGTTCTGTCAAGAGAATTATGATTCATTCTGGGAATAGAAACTTGTAATGGATTGATCTGTCTGAGGCTGACACGGGGTGGGGGGCTTACCCCTCTTCACTTATCTTGGGGAGGGGGGCTCAGGCTAGGGACAGCAATGTCATTCATGTTGGCAGATACTGGGAAGGGGATGCCTGCACCTCTGATGTAAGTAGTCCCGCAAAGATCTCAAGAGGTGGAATGAACCCTGGGAAGCCTTGCAGGTCAAAGCTTGAGCCAGAGGGTAGAAGGACAGAACTCAGTTCGGTAGGGGAAAAGCAATGTAATAAGTCATCTTATGAATGAGGACCTCCCCACCACCAGAAGTGTCTGTGCAGAGATGCACACTTCCCTTCTGGGACTTTGGGGAGGAAGTTCCTTCCTTCTCCGTGGATTTAAGATGCACCACATCTTAATCCATCCATTCATTCACTCATTCATTCACTGATTGTTTATTCACCCAAATAATATTTAATGAGCACCTACAATGTGTCAGATCCTAGGTTAGAAACAGCTGAAACAAAGATGAATAAGACACAGTCCCACCTTTGACCACAAAGGTGAATGCATGATTAGGGTTATGGAGATAGACTCTCATTCACTGGATTGTTACAGTCTGGTGGGTCATGGACCACATGAAAAAAGTTTTGGACATGCACACCTACACAACATTTTATATACAAATTTGGAGTCTGCAGAGAATGAGAGATGTTGTCCTAAAGTCCACGCTTCCAGCCTATTAGCTCCCATGCCCACACAGCTGAGCAGGAACTGGCTGGCTGCCAGCCATGCTGGGGAGATGGCAGACACATCCAGGAATGTGGGGATGGAGCTAACAGGGATACAGGGCAACTGCAGACAGAACGAGTGTCGAGAGAAGCCAGCCATGGTGGCAGAGTCCAAGCTCTAAGAGGGCATAGGCAGCCCTACTCCATCAGTTCATCATCCAAGAGGAATTGATGCCACTGGCAGGGTGAGCAGAGATCTGTGTTTCTGAAATGCAAAGTAGGGACAGGGAAAGGTAAGACCCAGAGTCATATCTTTCCTGGAATTCCAGGAGGAAACCAAAATTGGATTCATGGGGGGTGGGAAGAGACAGGGAACAGAGTTGAAGAACCAGGCAGAAAGCACCTTGAGCCCCTTGGAGGATTAGATGGAAGAGGAATAGGCAGAAGCACAACACAGTCAAGGGATCTGGTCAGAGAGGTGCTGGGCAGCCACCCTAGTCTCCAGTAGCCATGTCTCTGCTTTTGCTCTTTTACAAAGAACAGTCAAGTCTATTGCTAACCTGAAAACTGCTGCTTCCAGGACAAAACCTCTTGCTATCAGGCTCTGTGGAGGTCAGGGCTAGCCACAGAACAGGATGCGGAACTTGAATGGGTGAGCACTGCCAAGAACCCTCAGAAAGGCTGCTAGAGTCCAAGCCAGGGTCAGTTGAGTCATCTGGGGGAGTGGAGTTAGGGCCTCAAAGCAACCCTCTCTGGCTTAAATCTGGAAAGCAAAGGGACTGGGACCTCCCTGAAGAGGCCTCAGAGACACAGAAAACCAGATGATAAGTTGGGAGTAGGGGACCTGTCTCTGAAATGAAGCTGACCATTGATCAATCTTCCATCAAGGAGGGGTTCAAAGAGTTTCTCTCAGGGTGACATTCTACCCAATGCCGGTCCTTCATTTCCAAAGCCTTGGGTAGCTGCTCTCAGTGACAGGAGGGCCTGCAGGACAGAGGCATCTGTCTCTCGCCATCTTTCCATGAACTTAAAAAAGTCACAACTCACAATCTCCCTCCTACTGTGTGCCAGACACTTCTGGCCACTCGTACACACATTTCCTGTAATCCTCTACCATGTCTTCATTATCCAGGTGGAAAATAAAAGAGATATGGAGAATTTTGGTCAATGTCTAAGATCACCACTTAGTAATGGCAGAAATCCCAGGTCAGTCTGGGAGCTGCATCTTTGGGAAACCCTACCTCTTGTCACTTGTCCTTACTTGGCTCCTCCAGTGACACCACCAGGGCATCTTGTTGTATGGTCTTTTATATGACATTTTGATAACCACACCAACCACACTCCTTGCCGAGGACCTGGACTCAGTTCTGGCTGGTCTTCTCTGTGACTTTGTCTCTCTGATGGCTGCATTAGCTCCAGACGGCAGACACAAACTTCCACTCTCACTCTGGCAACGAGTACCTCCAAGTCATTGATTCTTAATGCCAATGCTCCTCCTTTGGTGATATTTTTCCAAACGTTGCAATGATATTATCTTCTGCCCAATCCTCACTCAAATATCAGCCCACCCACAGCTCTGCCCACTGAGACACCAGAGGCAGGCTGGCCGGGTCTAATACCATGCACTGTGTTTTCCCCTTACCACAATCTCTCCCTAAATACTTTCTGATGCCACAGGCTTTATGCCTGAGCCTCATCCACATTTAGTCCAGCTTTCCCTGGCCGTGGAAAATCATCTTTCTCCAAGACTGGTTCTGCCAGCTTAGATTTTTTTTAATTCTTAAATGATCTAGCCTGGGAGCTCCAAAAGCCTGTCTCTAAGTTAACTGGGATCTGCTCTGTTGTATCTCAGTCCAGGATAGATCTGGAAGTTCAGCAGACTGACCACCATGATTGACAGGAGAAGACAGACTCGTAGCCCCATCTGGGACATCTTTGAACAAGCCTGGGAATTTGTCCCTTAAACAAATGCCACTGTGATTCATGACAACTCTTTCTTGTCTTCTCTCTCTCTAACCATACTGTAGCGTCTGAAGGTTAATCTCATACTACATGTTCCAAGTAAACAATTGAACCAACAATTGTAGGAAGAGAAGAGGGAAACTCTCATTTACTGGATGCCTACTTTGAAAAAGGCACATAAGGGGCTGCTATGACTGAATTGTGACATCCCCCTGCAAAGAAATTCAGATGTGGAAGCCCTAACATGTAATTTGCTGGTAACTGGCAATAGGGCCTTCGGGGGGGTGGGCCTTAGGGTTAGATGAGGTCATGAGGGTGAAGTACCCATGATAAGATTTATGCCCTTGTAAGAATAGATACAAGAGAGTTGGAGCTTTTTCCCTCTCTCACTCGCTCTCTTGCTCTCTCTCTCTCTCTCTCCACACAAAAAAAACAGTCACGTGAGCACACTGTGAGATGCTAGCCATCTACAGGCCAAACGAAGAAGACACCTACCTTGCCAGCATCTTGATCTTGGACTTACCCACCTGTAAAAAATAAATTTCTGTTGTTTAAACCATCTAGTCTCTAGTATTTTGTCATGTAGCCTCAGCAGACTAAAACAGGGACATTTTGTCTTTTAACCCTTAACTACCCTAGGAGGCAGCAGGCAGACTACTCTGGCCTCTACCCCAAACCATTCCCTCTTCTGCCCTAGGTTATAGAGTCCTAATTTGGTTTTATATTAGTCAAATTTAATGTACTGAGGAAGGTCAGTCATGGTCTCTGGCTGAATAAGTGAAAATAACCATCATTCAAATTCCAGTTACAGAGCCTGAGCTTTAGCCAAGCTATCTGGGATCAAATCTCAGCTCAACAGTTGCCTGTAGAGGAGCTTCACGCAAGTGTTTTTAACCTCTCTGCATCTTAGCCAGGAAGGAGCCATGCCCCTGCTCACAGCCCACAGAACCTAAACACACTTGTGGAACCAACTGAGGCTCCTGAGCTGATGCCTATGAACATGACCTCTGGGACCAGAGTGCTTGGGTTCAACTCCTTAGCGCCTACTTCTTGGGATTATTTTAAGTATTAAGTTAACACAAGTATACAAAAGGGAGCCTGTCATGTAGTAAGTACTCAATAAATGTTGCCATTGTTATTTCTATGAGATATAAATGGGAAGGTTTCTGGTTGCTTTTATGCAAGATTATGCTCCTTGATAAAAAGGGAGGTGACAAGGAAAGCCACCTCCTTTTTTCTGTCTTGAAGTTTATTGTGATAGGATTTGATGCCTGGAGCTGCCGTTTTGGGATTTTTGAAGTAATAATCTAAAGATGAAAAAACCAAACATGTTGGTATGACAAAACAGAAACTTGAAGTAGCCTACCTCAAAACTTCCTCCTATGTGAGATTATGATGAGCTATTTTTAGCACCACTGAGCCAGTAGGGAAACTGAGGATGGGGAAGGATAGAGTTGTTAAATAATTTGCTTAGGAACACACTGACCTAGGATTCAAATCCACAGCCCAGGCTCTTTCCCTGAAGCCAACAGGGCTGGAGGCTTGAAGAAAAGAGAGTGTCTTTTGAGGAGGAGATGAGGGAGGGGCACACTCTGCCTCTGCCTCTGACTCCGCGCTTCCTCTGGAAGAGGTATACCGGAGCAGGTGCCTGCCTGCCTCCAGTGCCTCAGCTGTCAATAAAACCCCCAGCCTGACTGTGGCAAGCTGCAGATTCATGCAAATTCAGGGCCTATATTTAGCAGTAATTTAGCTGTCATCAGTCAGAGGGAGAAGAAAAAGCCCTCCCCAATGTAATGGTTATTCATATCGACTACCTACTCCTCTGGTGCCTCATAAATCCAATGGAATCTGACTCCAAGTGGTTGTGGTGTGCAGGGGTCTGTCTGGCTTGGATTATTCAAATCCCCCCCACACCAGGGCAGAGACAATGGGGCAATAGCCTGAGTACAAAGTGAAGGAGAGTACATTTTTCATGGAGGGTGATGATAAGGGAGAGAGATGGAGAAAGATGAGTCAGCCGTGGAAATCTAATAAAAAACCTGAAACAAGAAGGATGCCAATGAGTCAGAGGATGTTGGAGCTGGGAGGGCCCTCGGAAATCAAGCAGTCCAACCCCTGAGGAAACTGAGTCAGGAAGGGACAAGTCATAATAACAGCTATCATAATTACCATTAATTGAATTCTTGCTCGCTGTGCCAGACTTTGTGCTGAGCACTTGATGGGCCTGTAGTCATTTTGTTCTCTCAGTAAATCCTACAAGATCAGAATTATTGTCCTCATCTTACATGCTGGGGACTAGATACAGCGAAATTCAGCCACTTGCCCAGGTTCAAAAATGGCAGTGCTAGGATTTGAATCCATATCTGATGCCATAGAAACGTGGCTCATGACCATTAACAACACTGCAGGATTTGTAGACAGTTCTGTAGTAAGTAAATGTCCGAGCTGGATTCGACTTTGGCTTGACCGACTCCTGGTCCTTTTTTTTTTCCTCCTGTATCCCTCATGTAGAAAAGGGTAATGACCAGCAAGAAGAGAGAAGAAGAAAAGAGTGATGGGTAGAAGGGAGAGTGAGTTTCTGCTTGAGGTGGTTGGATATTTGGAAAAACAAAGGTACTGTTTTTCTCCCTAGTTTAGTGATGTGCCTACTTGAGGGTGGTTATGGGATACCATCTATAGGACTGGGAAGAGAAGCTGCTTTGGAAAGGGGAAAGAGAAGCGTGTCTAGGACATCATGAGAGCAACCAGGGGGTGGAGAGACCGGACCCAGTAAGGGAAGATGGCAAAGTTAACCCTGACTCCTCATGCAGAAGGTCTACTCTCATGCCTTAGGTCGACCAAGCGCCACTTTTCGTGAGGAGACTTCGGGGGAAAAACAACCCTAGAAGAAAGTGATAGGCAACATACTTGATCTAATAACAACTGAGCCAGGAAGGGGCCATGCCCCTTCTCATAGCCCATAGAACCTAAGCACAGTTGTGGAACCAACTGAGGTTCCTGAGTTGATGCTAGGATCCTTCATGAGCAGTCCCTCCAGGACTACGAACATGACCTCTGGGACCAGAGTGCCTGGGTTCAAATCCTTATTAGCTGTATGACCTTGAGCAAGTCACTTCAGCTCCCTGTGTCACAGTTGGCTGGACTCTACAATAGGAATAAGAATAGTCTCAACTTCATAGAGTTGATGTGAGGATGAACGAGTTAATACATGCGAGGTGCTTCACACAGTACTTGGCACAGAGTCAGTCACATGTGAGGTGCTTCACACAGTACTTGGCACAGAGTCAGTCAGTGCTATGCATTAGTATTACTATTGCTTTTGTTGTTGTTAATTCTGAGAAGCTTTTATCTGCCAAAGCAGAAGGTCTGTAGGACTGAACGTTTTTCCCTCTGTAAACTCAGGATGATTAAATTATCCCCTTTCCATGCCACAGAATGTGCATACCAGTCATTCAGATAATATGCAAAAATATTATATTTCTAGCCCCATCCTTTCCCCACGGTTCCCCACCCCTACACACACCACCTCCTCATAACCACATTTATCCGGATAATAATAGAGGGAAAAAAAAATCCCTTGCATTGTCCTCAAATTGCTCAGGTATCTTAAGGCCAGTTTGCTTTATTTGGGATATTTTGGCCCAGAGTGACTCTGGCCAGCCTCCTTTGCTGCACACACGGCCCCCTAGCCCCTGGCTGCTACCCAATCCTGTTCCCCCACCCTTGCCTCATGCTGTTCTGGTCACTTGGGTCAGAGACCATCAGATTCCCTCCTTCTGTCCTGGAGGTTTCGGACATCGTGTACAGCTTCACAGTCAGCACTTTGTAGCCCGAGCAGCCAGGAAGAGGAATTGCCACAAATAACCGTGCTAATGGAGGTAATGGAAGGAGGGAGACTGATGTCTCCAGTTCACGGGAGGGCTGGTGGCTCACGCTTGCTGAGCTGAGCCCTGTCTGAGTGCCTCAGCCAGCTGCTGGCTCCTTAAAAGCTGAGCAGTGAAGCAGGCTGTCCTGAGGCTCCTCCTGCCATGACAGCATCTTAGGAAATAACTCAATAGCGCTCAGGCATGGGGAAGATCCTGAGAGGATATTCTGTCCATTCTCCTGCCTCCACAAGCCTTGCCCCGATTTCCCCCTTTCAAAACCCTTCATGGGAGGGAAGGTGTATAGACGGTGAATGTCGTCGTCATCAGTGGCTCTCAGTGTGTGGATTCGGGTCAGCCACAGCAGCATCACCAGGGAACTTGTCAGACATGCAAATTGCTAGCAGGCTCCACCCCCCAACTACTGCACACTGAATCAGAAACTCTGGAGGTGGGTTCTAGCATTCTGGAGCTTAACAAGCCCTCCAGGGAATTCTGTAGCAAGTTCAGATTTGAGAACCACTGGTCTAGTCAACAGTTCTCAAACTTTGCTGAATATTTGAATCACCTGGGGAGCTTTTAAAAATCCCAATGGCCAGGTTACCCTCCAGCCCAATTAAATCAGAATCCCTCAGGGTGGGATTCAGACTTCAGTGTTTTTAAGTTCCCCCAGGTGATTCTGATACACATTGAGAGTTGTGAACCACTGATCTAAATATTTAATAGACAAATCCACAAACATCCTCTTTCCAGTATAACTGTGCTTAGCAAAAGCCATAAAGATATTTTGCCTTTGTGCAAAAGAAGGGTTATCAAGTTTATGTTGCACCTCTGCCAAGTGACATGCCAAGATATTACTGTATCTATTTATCAAGGAATAAATGAAGACATGAAACTGTTAAGTAGCTTGTCTAAAATCAGAAGCAAAACTACTGGAAGGCAAACTACACAAGTTTAACCTGGGCCTCAGGCTAGACCCTGGGTCTGGAGCCAGATCGTGACACCACATGCCATGTCAAATGTATACACCATTACCTTCACGACAAATGCAGTTACTTCAACTCTGCTTCAGCTCTCGTGAATGACATCACCAGATGACAGACCTACAGTGTATTCACTGAGAATTCAGCAAGGCCAAGATCACACACCAGTCAGACACAAAGCATAGTTTGTAGGCCAGTTACAGTGGTTCATGCCTGTAATCCTAGCACTTTGGGAGAATCTTGAACTCCTGAAGGCCAGGAGTTCAAGAGCAGCCTGGGAAACATAGCAAGACCCTGTTCCTACAAAAAAAAAAAAATTAGTCAGGCATGGCGGCACACACCTGTATCCCAGCTGCTTGGGCGGCCGAGACAAGAGGATCAATTGAGCCCAGGAGTTGAAGCCCAGGATTTTGAGGCTGCAGTGAGCTATGATCACACCACTGCACTCGAGTCTGGGTGACAGAGTAAGTTAAAAAAAAAAAAAGAATAGTTTGTCTACACAAGCTTCAGAAGACAGAAGTTAAACTGCAATCATAGAGTGTGTGGCATGATATAATAAACAAAAAATTCATTGCCTCCAGTTAGTTCCTAAAAATATAAACCAAAAGTTTAGCCAAGACAAATATAACTTCTGGCCTTAGTTCCTCACCCAGGAAATTTGTTTCTACCAAAAAGTAGAATTTGACTCCTCGTCCTGACTCCAAAGCTTAGTCACTTAATGCTACTTTTAAGGATTCATTCTTAGGAAACAATTCAATACTGTAGAAGCAAGCATCGTTCACATAAGGATGTTCATCAAAGCATTGCCCATAACAGCAAAAAATTTGGAAAAATACATTAATAAAAAGACAGCAGTTTGATAGTGTCTACCTTTTACTGAGTGCTCCCTATTTCCCTGGGAAACTGTGCTGAAAAATACACATGTAGCATTTCATTTTGATCGTATGTTGTAGAAATAATTATAACAATATATAGTTTCACAGTCCTTTGTTGTGGAGATTACCAAATATTTCTAGTTTTTCCTTTCCAGGACACAAGGCAAAATTATACTTCTGGTCCCCCTTGTTGATGGGTAGGGTCCTGTAATTCTGACAAGTGAGTTGTAAACCAAAGTGACACATGGTTGCTTGGTCAGCCTGAGTCTCTAAATGAGCACAATGAGCAGAATTACACCAGCACCACCACCATCCCCTCCCCACTATCAATCAACATATGATGTAAATGTAACACAAGGAAGAAATAAATCTGTTTTTAAGCCACTGAGACCTGGAGGTTGTTTGTTACCATAGCATAGCCTATCCTGACTGATACACAGTTATACATACACTGACACACAATCTGATATTCAGTTGACCTTGAATAATGCAGGGGTTAAGGGCTCTGGCCACCCCAAAGTAAAAAAAAAAAATCTGTGTATAACTTTTGACTCCCCCAAAACTTAACTACTAATAACCTACTGTTGACTGGAAGTCTTACCAATACAAAATAGTCAACACATGTTTTAGAGACAGGATCTCACTCTGTTGCTAGGCTGGAGTGTGGTGACATGATCATGGCTCACTGCAACCTTGATCACCTGGGTTTAAGGGATCCTCCTACCTCAGCATTCTGATTAACTGGTACCACAGGCATGTGCCACAACACCTGGCTACCTTTAAAATGTTTTTTTGTTGTTGTTTGGTTTTGTTTTTGTAGATAGAGTCAGGGTCTCACTATGTTGCCCAGGTTAGTCTTGAACTCCTGGCCTCAAGGGATCTTCCCACCTTGGCCTCCCAAAGTGCTGGGATTACAGGTGTAAGCCACCATGTGTGGCCCACTATTTACACATATTTTGTATATATGTTATAAATATTATATACTGTATTCCTACAATAAAGGAAACTAGAGAAAAGAAAATGTTACTAAGAAATTCATAAAGAAGAAAAAGTATACTTACTATTCATTAAATGGAAGTGGGTCATCATAAAAGTCTTAATCATCTTCACATTGAGTAGACTGAGTTGGAGGAGGAAGAGGAGGAGTTGGTCTTGTTGTCTCAGGAGTGGCTGAGACAGAACAAAATCTGACTATTAGTAGACCTTCCCAGTTCAAACTATGTAGTCCAAAACTGTATAATATCATTTCATTTAAGCCCTGAGAACAGCTCTGTGATTTATTATTATCTATTCCATTTTATAGATGTAGAAATTGAGGCTCAGAAAGATTAAATTTACTAACTTGCCCAAGCTCACAGAGCTATTGAGTTTTGAGTGAGACTGGCTAACAGCAAAAAAAAAAAAAATTTTTTTTTTGAGTTGGAGATCATTCTGTCGCCCAGGCTGAGTGCAGTGGCACGCCCATGGCTACCCCAGTGTTGACCTGCTGGGCTCCGGCGATACTTCCACCTCAGTCTTCCAAGTAGTTGGAGCTACAGATGCGCACTACCACACTCAGCTTAAAAAAAACAAAACAAAACCATGTTCTTAATCACTACATTCAGGAAACAGTATATCCATTCCAAAGGGCTATTAGGAAGTCATTGAGATCAATAATTTTAAAGATAATGAGGGAGAATATGTAACATGAAAGAAGATTACCAAGGAATGGGAACATTGTGTTCACAATTATATTTTTGTGTATAAGATGAACAAAACCAGAAAGGAAATATGCAAAAGTAGAAATGGTTGTTGTATTAGAATGGTGACATTACACGTGGCTTGTCCAAGTTTCTTCCGGGTTATCTCATCATGTGTTCATTAATAAAACAAATTTCAATCTTCTTTTCCACATGCCTACATCTACACAATGTCAAACACGTAGATGGAAGGTAGACTGCACCATCCATCAGTAGCTCACATCTTTTGCCCAACATTGACATCTGGAATGTCTGAATGAGCCAAATGACATTTTTCATGCTTCACTGAGGATTTTGGGGAGTAGAGGGGACAAGTCTCTCTGAATAACTTTTGAACTTCATGGAGAAGCCAAGTTAGGTAGAACGTGGAGAGCAATGTCCTACTGAGGAAAAATAGGAGAGGAGCAAACACAGTCTCCCAAACAAACTGGATACAAGACACTTCCTTGATCAGTCACCACTAACTCATTTCTTGGCAAAGAACATAGTCACTGGGGACCGAACATTTAGCTGAGGATAGATGTTTGGGCTTGTGGGGCAGGTGCTGTGTAGCCAGGCCTCACTGACCTCCACCTCTGAATATGGGAAGCATTGAGAACTGTTTCATCTCACCTGGAAAAAATGATGCCTATGTCAATATTCACCAAAATACAGAGCAAATCTAGCCTCACTGCAGTGGCATTCCCATTACTCCCCTCCAATGAAGTCCTTTAAAAGAGATGTCCTACTGGTTTTACGTGGCCAAGACCCCAGGTGATGGACCAAGAGGCAGGCAAGTTAGAGGCTTGCCAGTGGCCTCTGATGTGGTCTAGACAGGAAACTCTATTCAAAACGACAATGTTATCTCACAAGACCAACAAAACTCTCTCTAATGTGGGTATAACACGAGGGAGAGATTGGGCGGTCTATAGCAGGAATGGAAACAGAAAGACACAGAGGAAGAAACAGGTAAGACTGTGTCCCAGTCACCGTCATGGTGGAGTACTGGACACTCTCTTGCTTCTTAGAGTGATGAGCAGTATTGAAATGACTTGGTGGTTAAATGGTGTTGGACCCTGCAAGGTCTTCCATTTCCCAAGCTATCTAGCAGTCTCAGATAACCTGGCTTGGCGGCTGTTCTGGGGATACCTTGCTTGGGGTTGTTTTCCTTAGGGTTGTTTATATAACCTGAAATGCTCTTGACTGACACAAAGCTTTTCCTAGGCATGCAAAGCAACAATGGAGGGTGGTGACAAATTCTGCAGGCACACTTCTAGGTCTAATTGGTTGGTCCAGGAGTCTGCGTGTAAAGGGCCACATAACCCTTTCAACTTTGAGGCCAAACAATCCCTGTCACAATGACTCATCCCTGCTGTTTGGCTTAAAAGCAATCATGGGCGATGTAAACTGGTATGGCTGTGGGCCATACACTTTACTTACAGAAACAGGAGGCAGGTGGCTCTGGCCCTTAGTCTGTGACTTGCTGGCCCCTGAGCTGAGTCTGATTGTTATATGTCTACATGCATCTCAGGGCTAGAGTTCCCACAGCTCATTGAATGTTCTTCCTATACATGAACACCTGATAATTACAGGGAAAAGATTCAGCTCTGGGAACAATAGCTTTAGTCTCCAGCTAATGTCACTTTCTCCCACTCTGTGGCCTGGAGGTCTTGCAGCTCCTGGATTCTGGGGATAGCCTGATGATGAGATATAGGGGTGATAGGGGTTGAAAAGCCCTGCCTCTCCTCATTACTCCTCTGCCTTCTGGGGAAAAACAGCTTCCTAAGATGTGAGAAAGACGGTGACTATTTCAAGAAAAGACACCATCTGCAAAAAATAAACATTTCTCGACTCCACCCATCCTTAAACAAATTCCCTTGCTTGAATTCCTAACAACACCCAGCCACTTCTGTATCTGTCATTTCTCCCAGACATGCCACACTGTCTGGTTTTGAAGCCTCTACACTGAGCTCCAGGTACAGGAAGACAACCGTCTCCACTGGGTGTCCAGGTGTCCAGTTGACATCTCTTGATTCCCACTCCCCATGGGCCCCAGACCTCTTCTTCCCCAGCTTTTTCATATCATCAAAATGTCACCTCCAATTACTCAGAGGCTCTGGTCTAAGTCAGAGGAATTATTGCATTTCCTTACCTCACATGTCTAATCCATCGCCAAGTTTTATCAGTTTCAATTCCAAAGTGGACATCACATTTTTCCCCCTTCCTTCATTCCCATTGCCACTTCCTTCATGCAAGTCTGATCATCGTCTGTCACCATCAGCTTCCAAAGTGCTTTCTTTGCTTCTCCTTCTGCCCTCCGCAGTCTGTCTTCCATTGATCAGTTGGAGTGATCATTTTTTAAAGCAGAAAGAGTGGGCAGACTCATGTTTTATCCTTCAATCCCTGCTTCAAATCTTCCTTCACTTCCCATAGCTCTTAGGAGTGACATGCAAGGCCTGGAATAATCTAACTCTTGCCCACTTCTCCAACCCTCTCCTATAACAATTCCTTTACTCACAATATTTCCATACATGTCTCCTTTCTATTATTTGAATACATCAACATCTCCCTAACCTCCAGGCCTTTGCGTAGGCTGTTCCCTGTGCCTGGAATGCTCCCCCAATTCTACTGATTTACTCTCATCCCTCAGGTCTCAGTTCCACAGCAACTGTCTCATAGAGGCCGTCCTAATGACAACCCAGCTCCCAGGTGCTATCACGACACTCCATCTACCTTCAGGGACCTGGACTTACTCTGAACTGATTTTTTTGGATGTGTGTTTACTTGTTTGCTATTGCCTCTTCCACTGGAATCTAATCTCCATAAGGACATTTATCTTGTCTGTCCCATCTACTGTTCCCTCCCCAGTGCCCAGAAAGGTACCTGGCATAGAGTCTGTGTTCAGTAAATACTTGTTGTTCAAGTGAATGGGTACTCTCATTCCACAATATATGAGGAAAAAAACTCAGTGGTCCTCTCTCCTTCTTCTCCTTCTCCCACTCTCTCAGGATACTTGGCCTGCATTTTCAGCCCACAAGAGAAAAGAAGGAACTCTATCATTGTTGTTATGATGCTGCTGCTGATGATGATAAGAACAGATAACAAGACATCAACCCTCTTGATACGTTTTTAAGAATAAAGAGCAATATTGTTAACTATGAGTACAATGTTTTGCAGAAAAACTGCAGGACTTATTCATCATTCATAACTGAAACTGTCCCCATTGAACTATTACTCTCCATTCCCCCTTCCCACAGCCCCTAGCGACCATCATACTACTTTCTGCTTCTATGAATTTGACTATTTTAGATGCCTCTAATAAGTGGAGTAGTGCAATATTTGTCCTTCTGTGATTGGCTTATTTAACAAGCATGATGTTCTCAGAGGTCATCCATGTTATCTTAGGCAAGATCTAAGAAAGGACTCTCTCTGAAGTGTGCTGGAGGCCCCCTGGAGACTTTGTCTCATAGCCCAGAGCAGAAAGAATTGGATAAGTGAGGACATGTGAGGCACAGGGGCCCAAGGCAGCAGTGGTTCCCCACTGGCCTTTTATCCCCTTACTCCAAAGAAACCCCAACTCCGGGTTTCAGTGTCCTTGCTCGGAGATAAGGTCAATGATAGCTTTCTCACAGAGTTATTGTCAGGATCAAATGACAGGAGGCACACGAAGCTAGCTTGGCACAGTGGAATCCTAGAAAGTTGGGACAAGAGTAAGGTTTTGGGGTGCTGGTTTGGTGTTATCCAATGTTGTCCAATGCCACTTCAAAGGAGAACAACCAAAGACTCTTTAGAAGAATACAAGCTCCGTGAAGCAGAAATTATGTTTTGTCCCTGCTGCCTCCCTAGTGCCTAGAGCAGTGCCTGGTACATTGCAGTCACTCAAGATTCAAGGTGAATTAATCCATGGAAGCCAAATGTTCTGACTTGTTGTTAGTCAAGTATGAGAGAGGCAGGATTCTGACAAATCAGCCTGGGTTAACACAGCTGCTCTCAGTTATAACTTAAAAAAAGAAAGAAAGTATAACTGGCTATGGTCAGGACTGTAATGAAATATGTTGAACCTGGGTAGGAGTTAACTACAGGATTTAGCACCTAGGAATCTTGTTCTTCTGGGCTGTTATTTCACCCTTCTCTCATCTCTTTCTGTTTAGATTCAATATATTTTCCAGCCACAAGCCTTCCATATTACTTTTCTACCATGCTTCACTTACCCCAGACAGACTCTGGGATTAACTTGGGCAATTCATTCTGTTCAGTTGAGGGAACTCTTCATCTGGTCTGATGAATGTAGAAACACAAGTAAATTATTCACTCAGAATCAGTCATTCTTTGCAGACCATGGTAAGGATGCAACGGCCTGGGCACCAGCCTCTATACTTCCTGGACCTGGTCCTGGGACTAACTGTAGCAGGCCTCCACTAAAATTGTTCAGTTCTGAAAGCTGCCAATTTCTTACTATGGCAGCTCCCAAGGCAAAGCAATTCACAGTTGTCATTTGGGCATCTAGATATAGCCCAAGGCACAAACCAGGGACTACCAATTTGGGATGTGAGTCTGAGCTTTCTTCATTAGGCTCAGTGTGTGAATGAAATTGAGGAGGGAGGAAGCAGAATCTCAGAGGCCATCTGGCCCCAGCCCCTTCCTAAGCAGCCCTCAGAATGAATGCCATCTGAGCTTCTGCCCGTGCTATTTCCTCTGCAAGAAAAACTTTTTCTCTCCTTTTTTTCCCCATCTTTTTTTTTTTTTTTTGAGTCGAAGTCTCACTCTGTCATTCAGGCTGGAGTGCAGTGGCATGCTCACAGCCACCACAGCCTTGATCTGCTGAGCTCAGGCGATCCTTCCACTTCAGCCTTCCAAGTAACTGGAACTTTAGGCATGCGCCACCATGCCCAGCTAATTTTTTGATTTATTATAGAGACAAGGTCTTGCCATGTTGCCCAAGCTGGTCTCGGACCTGTGGGCTCTAGTAATCCTCTCGCCTCTGCCTCCCAAAGTGCTGGGATTGCAGGCGTGAGACACCGCACCTGGCTTTTTTTCCTGTCTTTCTTTTTCCTTCAAGATTTAGCATGGGCACACCTGGAATTCTCTGATCTCACTGAGTCAGGGGTCCTTCTTCCTGACCCTTGTGCTAGCACCTGACACAGCTCTTAACCCACTATCTCGCCATATAACTACATTGAGCTCCCTGATGGCAGGAACTAGTCTTATTGCTCTTTGATCATCAATGTCTAAACAGGACCTATTACATAGTAAGCATCAGTGAATGTTGGGATTGCATAAATAAAGCAACTTTCTGAAGATCACGCAGCCCAGAAGTAGCAAAGCCAGCTTTATTAGTCAGCTTTGAAGTATAACAAACAACTCCCAAATCTCAAGGCTTGCAACGACATGCATTTACTTTGTGTTCATGTGGTATGTTGCTCTTCTCCAATTAACTTCTCATTCTGGGACCCAGGTGAAAGATATATTCTCTAGGTGGGATATGCCCATTCTCAGAGAAGAGGGGAAGAGGCTGACATATACCACACATTGAAAGCTTTTGCTCAGCTGTGGTGTATATCAAGTCCACACACATTCCACTGGCCACAGCAAGTAACACTGCAAAGCCCAGAGGCAGTGGGGTAGGGAAATGCACTCTTCCTCCAGGGAAATCAACATGGCACCCAATGGTTGACTGTGTGTCCCTTATCCCCCTTTTCTCCCCACATGGTGTTTTCTTTTCTTATTTTTCTATTGGAAAAAGTAGTTTATTTAGAAAGTAAATTAGAGAGAGAGAGAGAGAGAGAGGAGATTCACCTCTCCAAGGTAGGGGAGGGGGCCAAACCTTAGGAAAATATGGTGACCATAGCTCAAAAAGCCAGACCAGAGCTTAGCAAAGCAATGGCTAGGTGTTTTCTTATTTATTGTTTGTTTAAAAGGAATGAAACAGCAGGACTGTCAGACTCCAAAGCTGCTCATCTTCCCTTTGCACCTGTCTTCTCGCTTAGAAACTTCTTCTCTAGGGCTTGAACCTTAGGAGATAAGAAAGGGGAATGGATCCGGATGTAGAGAGGGAGGCTGATGTTGAAGAATCACTGGGCTACCTTTCTGAAAAAGCAGTGTTTATTTTCCATCTTGACAAAAAAAGAATTGCAATGTTTACACCATCACAGCACAAGTAGAGCCATGACTTAAATTTCACAACTTCCATAACTGATTTTATGCATTTCTGGCAGTCTTATCACGTTTCAAGGAATCATAAATTTTCTTTCTCCTCAGGGAACCGTGTCCTCAAATACAATGCTTATAGAAATGATCACAGGAAACATACAACATAAGTTCAATCTTCTTCCCAAGTCTACATTTGTGAGCCCCAAATATCAGATGATGTAGGAAAGAACTGTACTAAGCCAACACCTGCAACTCAAGTCAAGATCACAATTTATATCCCCAACAGAGAGGTGACATGTCTTCTCAGAAACATAGGCCTAACCTTCCCTACTTCCTTAGTACCCTGACTATTTGCAGCTCATGTGGCATCTGGACACCATTTGTACTCCCCTAGGAGCTGGGAAGGAAAAGAAAGTCAGTGTGGGACTAATGCCTATTGCAATAGACTCTGATTAGTGACAAGAAACATTTTTTAAAAATCTGTCACTATTACTTAAAAATCTTGATTTCCAGACCTTAGAAAATTTGGAAGATTTCCTGCTTCCCCACATGGCAATATCTGGCTAAAGTTGAATATGTACAGGTGAGTGGTGGCTGCCCTTGCTAACTAACTGGGATGCCGGCTCTGGCTTCTACCTGAATACAACCAACCTCCAGGATCTTAATGTGGACCTACATCTAGCCTTCTTCACTCACCCATAGTATCATCTGGTCCCTGTGGTACTTGTAGTTTTCCACTTTGTAAGTATTAAGCACCTACTGTGCTCTAGAAGCTATCTATTCTTATTCAGTGATCTTCTCCAAGATCAATGTAGAAGACTGCCCCTTCCTTTCCAAACTTCCTAATAAATTCAGTTTTCTGCTAAGAGAGTCATATGATGACATTGAGCCCAGGGTGACTGGTAGTCCCTAAGGCCCAGTGAATGGTCTTGTCTAGGCCACTGACATCATTACATCTGGAGCATTCCCAAATGACATGTCCATGCTAGCCCTC
Source organism: Cephalopachus bancanus (assembly GCA_027257055.1). Taxonomy (NCBI): domain Eukaryota; kingdom Metazoa; phylum Chordata; class Mammalia; order Primates; family Tarsiidae; genus Cephalopachus; species Cephalopachus bancanus. The sequence goes on along the minus strand of JAPVLO010000342.1, from coordinate 1,529,199 downwards.
ATTGTTCACATCTAGGATGATGATAAGATCGAAAGAATATGAATTTTTGGTCAAATTGACCTGGGCTCAAATTCCAGCTCCATGTCTTATCAATTTTCTGAGCCTCAGTTAATTCAATATTGTTGTGTTGCTATGTGAATGGAATAAATGAGGTCATGTATGTAAAAAGCAGACCATGCATTGTTAAATATTCAATAAATGTTAGCTCTTTCAAAATCCCATCCACTTACAGTCTCACAAAGTATGAATACTTGATACATGCAATAATTATACAGAGAGATAGTTAGCTAACAGATATGAGTGGGAGAGAAGGTGAATATTCTCTCAAATGGATTTTGGAAAACTAGTAGTTCCCTTTGTTTTAAGAAAGAAATACACTATTGCACATGAACAGCATTCCCTATGTCATGGCTTCCTGTGGACATGCTAGTTCTGTTTGGGGGAGGGAAGGTGTTTTCTTTTCTTTTTTTTTTTTTAATTTGTTTATTTATTATAAAGATGTGGGGCACAATTAAGGGTTAGGTATATAAACACCGATCATGCAGGTACCCTTGTTGAGGAGGTATGCCCCTCCCTCCCCTAGCAGTTTCCCTCAACTGCCAGTCCCAAACCCCCTCCCCTGACAGTTTTCCACTACTGCCAATCGCTTTCTTATAGCATTATAATTGTTCAAGGTCACCCTATGAGTGAGAACATATGGTACTTAGTTCTTTGTTTCTGTGATAAATCACTGAGTATGATCGACTCCAAATCCATTTTTCTACTTTAATTTTCATTTTAGAGTTGTAGGGGTACATGAGAGGATTTGCTACATAAGTAAACTGCTTATAAGTGAGTTCTAGCAAGCCCTCTCTCCCCCTGGAAATCGACATGGTACCCAGTGGATGGTTGTGTGCCCCTTACCCCCTTTTTCTCACCACATGGTGTTTTCTTTTCTTATTTTTCTAATGGAAAAAATAGTTTACTTAGAAAGTAAATTAGAGAGAGAAAGAGAGAGGAGATTCACCTCTCCAAGGTAGGGGAGTGGGCCAAGCCTTAGGAAAACATGGCGGCCCTAGCTCAAAGAGCCAGACCAGAGCTTAGCAAAACAATGGCTAGGTGTTTTCTTATTTATTGTTTGCTTGTACTTTTTCCCTTACCATTGCATTTTGTCTTATGAGTTTGGTTATGCAGATGTTTTCACATCTTACATATACAGAAAGTAAGTCACAGGTGTTTAGTCAGGATTTTTGGTTGCAAAAGCTGAAAGCCACAAAGACTATCTTTGGTTAAGTGCTCTGATGAACATGCAATACCTGGCACGAGGGGACAACTAAGCCTTGCAGGAACAGAAATTGGCAAGTTAGGGGCCCAGGCTTCCTTTTCTCTGCACAGTCTCACAGTCTTTCTCATCTCTTCTTCTCTCTGATTATTTGACTTGCAATTGGCCTAATATGACCACCAGTCTGACTCTAGCTCCTGTTGTTGTAACTCAGAGCTGACCATTAACTGTCAGCTTTCCTTAGTCCAAAGTTGAGACTCTTTCTTGGAGTCTGAGGCTCTTGTCCTGTTGCTGGGAAGAAGACACCAGGTGGAAGACCCTACATTAGATACCACGCCTATTTCCACAAGTTTTTCTCCTCTGGGCATCCTTCATAATATATAGATTGGAGGAATGGCAATATTTAAAGAGATGGCAACTTGAAATTTTCCAAAAATGATAAAGAAACATATTAACATGTAAGCAAATCCAAATAAATATATAGTAGTATCTAATTTGGGATATTTAAAAAAATTCTGAGCAATAGCCTTTAGTCAGGAAGAAGGTAATTGTAGTTAAAATCTTAAATTCCTTGAATTATTTGGGTGGGAAGCATACATATTTTATTTATTCTGTTAAATATACATGATACAATTTCTAAGGCAGCACTAAAAGATATAAATAGAAAGTATAACTTCCATATTATTTGAGGGATAATGAATAAGCTTAGGAGAAAAATCAATTAATCCAAAAGAAGGCAAAAAGTATAGCAGAGTGCAAAATAACAAAAGAGCAAGACCAATAGAAAGTGCAAAATAAAATAGTAGAGTCCAACTCTACCAGTGATCCCAATAAATACAAAGTAACTAAATTCTCCAGTTAAAATGTAAAGCTTGCTAGAATAAAACACTTTGTACTGTACATAAAACAGAGAGTAATCAGAAGTCAACAGAAAGATTAAAGATATGTCAGTTAGATGCCAAATAAAAGGAAACTGACATATCCCTATTAACATCATCTGATTAAATGGACTTCAGAAGCAAAAAAGCATACCAGACATAAGAAGAGTTCCTACATATTGATAAAAGTTCAATTCACTAGGAAAATTTGACAAGTCTACACTTACATGCACAAAACCATATCAGCTCAAAATAAATGAATCAAGAACAGATAGAACACAAGGAGAAACAGATCAATCTACTTTCATAATGGGAGATTTAAAAAATGTTCTCAGAATGCATTAATAAATACACAAAGCAAGGACAAAAGTCAGTAGAGATATAAAAGATGTGAATAAAAAATCAAAATCTTGATCTGAATGAATTCTATAGCAACAGTTGCAGAATAACGATGTTTTCCCTATAAATAAGGAACATTAAACATGTTCTGAATGAATTTCAAATAATTTGTATTATACAGACCATGTTTAATGACCATAATGCAATTAAGTTAGATAATAACAAATGAGTAACTAAAAAATTCTTTGAAAATAAAAATATCACACTTCTAAATAACTCATATGTCAAAAAAAGGAGAACATAATGGAAATTAGAAAATACTTGAAACTAAACAATATTGAAATACATATCAAAACTGTAGGATGCAGCTAAAATGATACTTACAAGAAAATTTATAGACTGAAATGCTAGTATTTATTAAGAAGACTGCATATTATCATTAATATGCCTATTTCAGCTTTAATCAGAAATGGGAAACAATGAAATAACCCCAATGGCACTAAAAGGAAGAAAATAAGAATAAAAGCAAATATATTAAAAACTAGAAATATGCACAATAAATAGAATTAGCAAAGTCAAAAGTAAATACTTCAAAAGAACTTAAATAATTGCCATTTTTACATGAGCACAGTTCATGACACTCCACAACAATTACGATGGTAACATCAAAGATCACTGACTACAGATCACCATCACAGATATAGTAATAATAATGAATAAGTTTGAAACATTGCAAGAATAACCAAAATGCAGTACAGGAACATGAAGTGAGCATAGGCTATTGGAAAATGGTGCTGACATACTTGCTCAACAATATTTGCCACAAATATTCCATTTGTAAAAAGCACATCAACTGTGAAGTACAATAAAGCAAAGAGCAATAAAAGGAGGTATGGGCCTGCACCCGTCCTGGATAACCACATCTCAATTCTTGACTTCTGCTGAGATGGTTGATTGGATTCATGACTCACATGCCTAATCTCTCTCTTCCCCCCCCCCTTTTTCACATGACTAATCTCTTTAACAAATGGTTATCCCATCCAGAGCACACCATTTAGATAGGCTGACTCCTCCAAATCATCAGGTGCTGGTTTCTTTCTGCTTAGCAATTCCTGATTCACTTGATTTTTCTCCTTTCCCAGCAAGGAGACAAAGCCATCCTTTCAACACTTTGCTTAGAAATTTCCCCAGCTGAATATCCAGGTTTATAACTTACAAGTTCTACTTTCCATCCAACAGAACACAATTCAGCCAAATCCTCTGCCACTTTATAACAAGCTTACTCAAGTTTCCAATAATATGTTCCTCATTTCTGTCTGAAATCTTGCCAGAAGCACCTTTAACATTCATATTTCTAGCAACTTTCTGTTCATGAAGAAATATGTATTCTCTAAGATGACAGAAGCTTTTTCTACAGCTCTCCTCTTTTCTAACACATCATCAGAATCTCCTTTAATGTCCATATTTCTACTGTTAACTTAAAAATCACATTATTTATACATATAGAAATGAGACTTGATTTCTTATAAAGGTTTACAGCCTGCAAGGTGGCTACCCTGACAGGCTGGGAATTGTAGCCTTCAGCAAAAGCCAGAAACAGGAATTTCCAAGGATGAGGGATTGAGGCGGGACCTTTATACTGAACAGATTGGTTAAACATACAAGTTTAGTGGGTTAGAGGAAGAGCTGTGAATATTCATGAAGGGGATCCTAATGTATGCACACCAAATAAGCATACATGTTACATATGACCCATGTTCACCTTGGGGTGAAGACTTAACGTCTAAAGGCTTTACAGTTAGGCCCTATACATCAAAAAGTGAAGCATGGACATGAAGGCACTCAATTATGCAGCCTCTGCAAACTGGCCAGAACCAGAAGAAAGTTACTGAAATCAGTCTCTTATCCAATCAAAGCTGTAGTTGTGACTTGGAGAACAGAGGTGGGGTCAGTGTCTGGTAGTGGAAGAGTTGCAGATTGCTTTAACATTGCTTGAGTCCAGTACTTGTTTAGCTGCTAGTGAAAATGAAAAGCCCTGTGGCAGTTAGAACATAGTTTATTGTTTAAGAGTAGGGGTATGCGACATAACCCATGCTTGGCATGCTTTAGGTTCTGTTTATAATTTGGTATCTTACTGCCACAAAGAGTCGGGTCTATTAGTCTCATGGTCTTTATATTACTTTTTTGTTTTTATTTTAAAGTTGTGAGGTACAATTCAGGGTTAGGTATACAAATAGTCATTGTGTAGGTAAAATTTGGGCCTCACTTTGGTCCCCATTTCACCTGGTTTGAGATCAGGTACCCTTATTGATGAGGTGTGCACCCCTCCCTCCCCTGACAGTTTCCCACTACCAGACACTGACCCCATCTCTCTTATAGTATTATCCTATGGGTCATATGTAGCACGTATCCCTTTCTTATAGAATTATGATAATTGTTCAGGGTCCACTTATGAATGAGTACTCAGTTCTTTGTTTCTGTGACAGACATGATCTTTATTTTAACATGAAAGCCAGTCAGTTGTTGTGTCTAAACTGCAAAAGGGAGAAGTATAATCTGTCATGGCTAGAACTCAGTTATTTAAGATTTCTCTGGGGTCGCTTTGACAAAGAGAGATTCAGTTCAGTGGTTGGAAGGCTTAGGATCTTATATTTAGTTTACACTATGAACAGTCTCTTCAAGGTAATCTAGGCTCCAATTCAATCCATAACACTGTTGGGAGGGTTAAAAATTATACATTACTTGAAACAGACTTAATAAGTTTTAAAAGGATATTGTAAATCCCAAGGCATACACTAAAAAAATTAATTGAAAGCTAGAAGTATAGTTAATAAGACAACATGGAAACAAAATGAAAAACTTTTAAAATGCAAGAAAAATAAAAAGAAATAAAAAACAGATGGGACAAATATAAAACAAATTACAAGGCTGTAAATTTAAACCTCACCATACTGATAATTACATTAAGTGTAAATAATCCAAGCACTCCAATGAAAAGACAGAGACTGTCAGACTGGATTTCTAAAGCAAGGCCTAACTATATGGTGTCTTTAAGAAACACATTTTACATATGAGAACACAGATAAGTTAAAGTAAAATGACAGAAAATGATATACCATGCAAATGCTAATCATAGAAAACCTGGTATAATTATACTGATGTCAGACAAAATAGGCCTTGATACACACATGCACACACAATTACCAGGAATAAAGAGCATCGTTTAATAAAGATAAATGCTTCTTTAATCAAACAGATGTAGCAATCTTAAATGGGTATGCACAAAATAACAAGATTTCAAATACATGAAATAAAAACTGTCAGAACAGAGAAGAGAAATAGACAAATATACAATTAGAGTTGGAGATTGCAATAGTTCTTTCTCAGTAATTGACGCAATGAATAGAAAATCAGCAAGGGTATACTTGAATTATCAAAAAACTAGAAATAATTGACAATTATAGGAAATTCTCCAACAATAACAAACTTCACATTCTTTTCAAGTGAACATGTAAGGTGAAGCACATGCTGAGTTGCAAAACAAATCTTTACAAATTTACAAGTGTTGAAATCATATAGAGTATGATCTCTGAATATAAGGGAATTAAATTAGAAATTAATCACAAAAATCTACCTGAGAAATCCCTAGATGTCTGGAAACTGAACCAAACATTTCTGACTCATACCAAAGAGGAAATCACAAGGGAAATGATAAGGTATTTTGAACTGAATGAAAAGAAAAACAAAACATATAAAACCTGTAAGATAAAGCTAGAGAGGTGTTTTGAGGAAAATGCAGAGCTTTATTTGTTTCTATTAAAAAAAAGAAGAAAGGTCCAAAGTCAGGTATCTAAGCTTCTACCTTAGGCAGACATAAAAAGAAAAGCATTTAAGAACAAAGAAAGCAGAAGGGTAGAAATAAATAAAATAAAACAGAAATAAATAAAATAAAAAATAAACAAGAAAAAATTAATAAAATCAAATATCACTTATTTAAAAAGCACAACTTAATTGATAAACCTATAGTGAGTGTGCTTGATCAAGAAATAGAGAGAAGATACTCAGGAATGAAAACAGAACCATCACTACATATTATGTGCAGTATATTTTTAACAATTTTATTCAACAAATGGGAAAATGTCTTGAAAGACAAAAATCTACTACAACTCACTTTGAAAGAAACAAGGAATTTGAATAGTCCTATATCTATGAATGAATTTGAATTCTTAATTTAAAACCTTCCCATAAAGAAAACACATAGTCCAGATGGCTTTGCTGATGAGTTCTATAAAACATTTAAGGAAAAATAATAATACCACCAATCTTTCAGAAATAGAAAAGGAGGAAACACTAATTAATTTCTTGAGACCAGAATTATCATGATACCAAAAGACAAAAGCATTATAAGTAAAGCAAACTGTAGGCTAAAATCCATTATAAACATAAGCACAAAATCCTTAACAACATATTAGCAAATGGAATCCAGCAATATACAAAAAGATAATACATCTTAACTAATTTGGAAGGCAATATAAGTTTAAGATACAAAAATTAATAAATATAATTTAGCATATTAACAGAATAAGAGAAAAACTCCATGATTGCCTCAGTAGATACACAAAAAGTATTTGAAAGATTTAAGGCCTATTCATAATATAATCTCTCAGAAAACTAGGGATAAAAAGGAACTTTCTCAACCTCATAACAGAAGTTGCAACTAGCATGATACTCAGTGGTGAAACACTAAATGTTTGACCCTCTATATTCAGAACAAGACAAAGATGTCTGCTCTCATAACTTCTATTCAACATAGTACTGAAGGTCCTAGACAGTACAAAATGATAGGAAAAAGATATAAGAGGTGTAAGTTCACATGATCTCTAAGTAGAAAATCCTAAGCAATGTGTAAAAAACTCACAAGTTAGTAGCAACAAGCAAATTTAGTAAGATGAGTGGATAAAATAGATTGTACTTGTATAAACTTCCAACATTCAACTGGAATCAGAAAACCATGACATTTAGAATAACAGACCTGCACACAAAATATTATAATAGAAAGTGAAGAACTAAAAAATGGAGACATATATTATGTTATGGGTTAGGGCACACTACTTTTAGATGTCTGTCAATTTTTCCCAAACCAATCTATAGAGTCAATGCAATCCCAACAAAAACTCTATAGCTTTTTTTTTTTTTTTTTTTGAGTTGGAGTCTCACTCTGTCGCCCAGACTGGAGTGAAATGGCCACTCCCGGCCACCGCAGCCTCGACCTGCTGGGCTCCGGCGATCCTTCTGCCTCAGCCTTCCAAGCAGCCGGAATTACAGGCATGTGCTACCATGCCCGGCTGATTTTTTTTGATTTATTGTAGAGATGAGGTCTCGAACCCACGGGCTCAGGCAATCCACACACCTCAGCCTCCCAAAGGTGCAGGATTACAGGCTGAGCCACTGAGCCCGGCTAACTCTATAGCTTTTATATAGAAATTGAAAAAGGGATTCAAACATTTATATATAAATGCAAAAAAACCGGAAATAACTAAGACTACTTTTTTAAAAAAGGAAAAAATGGGGACTTATGATTTAAGGATTTACCATGAAGCTCAGTATAGAGGTATAGTAACAAGATAATGTGGCACTGGCATAAAAGTAAATATATAAATTAGTGGAAGAGTGTGGAAATAGATCCACACATATATGGTCATTTGATTTTCAACAAAGGTTCTGAATTTGTTTTCTATTGCTGCTACAATAAATTCAGTAAGCTGGGAAAAAATATTTGCCAACTGTATGTCTGACGAAGGTCTAACATCTAGCATCTACAAGGAACTAAAATGTGCCAAAAAGAAAAAAAACAAACAGCTCCATTACAAAGTGGGCAAAAGATATGAATAGACAATTTTCAAAAGAAGACATACAAGCAACCAACAGATACATGAAAACATGCTCAGCCTTACTAGTCATCAAAGAAATACAAATTAAAACTACTCCGAGATACCACCTAACTCCAGTAATCATGGCCATCATTAATAACTCAAAAAACAACAGATGCTGGAGAGGATGTGGGGATAAGGGGACACTTCTACACTGTTGGTGAGTGTAAACTAGTACAGCCTCTGTGGAAAACAGTGTGGCAATTCCTAAGAGATCTAAAAACTGACCATCCATATGACCCTGCAATCCCCCTACTGGGAATATACTTGGCAGAACTCAAATCACTCTATGAAAAAGATACCTGCACACGTATGTTTATCACAGCATTGTTCACAGGACCAATAACATGGAACCAACTGTGCGGCCCATCAAAAGAGGACTGGATTAAAAAATGTGGTACATATACACAATGGACTATTACACAGCCATAAAGAAGGACAAAAGCATGAACTTCGTAGCAACCTGTATGGACGTAGAGTCTATAATGCTGAGTGATGTATCGCTGAAACAAAGAACTGAGTATCACATGTTCTCACTCATAAGTGGACCTTGAACAATTATCATAATACTATAAGAAAAGGATTAGCAGTAATGGGAAACTACCGGGAGGTGGGCGGGGGGAGTGGAACTGGCAGTAGTGGAAATCTGCTGGGGGAGGGGGGACATACCTCATCAACAAGTGTACCTGCATAATGAACATTTGTATACTTAATCCTGAATTATACTTCATACATTAAAGATAAAAAAAATAAAATAATAATAATAAATTCAGTAAGTTCTGTAAGGTAGAAGTCCAATGCAGGTCTCACTGGGCTCAAGACAATGTGTCAGCAAGGCTGTGTTTCTTCTAGGGGCTTAGCTGTTTCCATACTTTTCCCAGCTTCTAGAGATTGCCCACAATCCTTGGCTTGTGGCCCCCTTCCTCCATCTTCAAATACAGCAATAGTGGGTCAAGTCCTTTTCACATGGCATCCCATTAGCTTCTATTCTGCTTCTTTCTTCCATTTTTTTTTTTTTTTTGAGTTGGAGTCTCACTCTGTTGCCCAGACTGGAGTGCAGTAGCCGCTCCCGGCCACCGCAGCCTTGACCTGCTGGGCTCCGGCGATCCTTCCTCCTCAGCCTTCCGAGTAGCCGGAATTACAGGCATGCGCTACCACGCCCAGCTGATTTTTTGATTTATTGTAGGGATGAGGTCTCGCTGCCCAGGCGGGTCTTGAACCCGCGGGCTCAGGCAATCCACTCAACTCAGCCTCCCAAAGGCGCGGGATTACAGGCTGAGCCACCGAGCCCGGCTCCTTCTTCCATTTTTAAGGGCTTTTGTGCTTCCATTGGACCAACCCAGACAATCCAGGATAATCTATCTTTTTTTAGGTCAGGATACAAGCAACCTGAAATCCATTTGTAACCTTAATTCCCCTTTATTGTGTCATCTAACACATTCACATGTTAGGTTTGGACATGAACATCTTTGGGGATGGGAGGACATTATTCTGCCTATCACAGGTGCCAAGGTAATTCTATAGGGAAAGGGTAGTCTTTTCAACAAATAATATTGGCACAACTAGATGTCCATATTAAAAACATATGAACCTTGATCATTACTTTACTCTGCCCACAAAAATCATCTTAAAAAGGATTATATATCTAAACATAAAAATTAAAACTGTAAATCTTCTTAAAGAAAAATTTATTACCTAAAGGATGTCTTAAGATACAAAAGATACAAACTATAAAATTAAAAAACTGGTAAGCTGGGCTCGGTGGCTCAGCCTGTAATCCCTCACCTTTGGAAGGCTGAGGTGAGTGAATTGCCTGAGCCCGCGGGTTCGAGACCCACCTGGGCAACTTGGTGAATCCTCATCTCTACAATAAATAAAAAAAAAAATTAGCCGGGCGTGGTAGCGCGCGCCTGTAGTTCCAGCTACTTGGAAGGCTGAGGCGGAAGGATCACCGGAGCCCAGCAGGTCGAGGCTGCAGTGGCCGGGAGCGGCCACTGCACTCCAGTCTGGGTGAAAGAGTGAGACTCCAACTCAAAAAAACCCAAAAAACAAAAAGCTGGTGAATTGGTCTACATCAACAATAAACATCTTTCATCTTTGAAAGATGCTATTTAAAAAATAAAAGGAGTAGGATTGGCAGTTGAGGGAAACTACTGGGGAGGGAGGGGCACACTTCATCAACAAGGGCACCTGCATAATCAACATTTGTATACCTAACCCTGAATTGTACCTCACATCTTTATATTAAAAAATAAAAGTAAAAAGGCAAGTCTCAGACAAGGATAAAATAGTGTGTGCACCTGACAAAAGACTTGTTCCAGAATACATAAATAATTCCTTATAACCCAATAACAGACAAAAAGCTCAATTAAAAAACGAGCAAAAGAGTTTAACAAACTTCTCCAAAGAAGATATATGAATGAAAAACAAATACATGAAGAGATGCTTGACATAATTACTTACCAGGAAAATGCAAATAAAAATCACAATGAAATACCTCCTCATATCCATTAGAACAGCTAAAATTAACAAGACTGATAATACCGAGTACTGACAGAATATAGAACAGCTGGAACACTCACAGATTTCCAGTGGAAATGTTAAAAGGTGCAACCACTTTGGAAAACAACTTGAAAGCTTCTTACTATGTTAAGCCTCACTTACCATAACATGCTATAATTCCACTCCTAGGTGTTTATCTAAAGGACATGAACAAATTTGTCCATAGAAAGGCTTGTACTTAGATATTCATAGCAGCTATATTCATATTAGCCATTAATTAGAAACAGTTGAAATATCCAACTTCAGGATATTTGTGGAATTGTGGTATATTCATATAATGGGATATTATACGGTAGTGAAAATGCAGGATAGTAGTTACCTCTGGGAGGGTTAGGAAGGAATAGTCTTCAGGGGGGCCTACAGGAGGAGTCAAAGGTGTTGGCAATATTCCATCTCTTACGTGGAATCACGGTAACAAAGGTTATTATTCTTCTTCTTTATGAACATACATTGTAATCATTCCTTTGAATGAATTTAATGTTTATTTTTAAACATTATAAATCACACAGCACTTCAGTGGTGGAACTGGAATTCGAACCCAACCCTCTTGACTCCTGAGACCCCTGAGTTTATGGACTCTGGGCATAGGAAAGAGAGGCAGATTTTATCACCCTACCTTCAGGTTGAAGTTCAGTGTTTGAGGACACAGGCAGTGCAGCAGCTGGCAGGGGAGACAGCATTCACCCTGCTGTCTCTCTCATCCAGGGATATAGTTGACATTATCTACCTCTTCTATCAACTATCTCCCCTCAGTACTAGGACACTGGACAGCAGGTTAGATCCCTGCCACAAAGGGAGATTTTTCTCCTCCCTGGTGGAAGTAATAGAAAATGAGGGTGTTGGTTACCAGCAAGTGTTCATCCTATTCTGAGGCAGCTAGTTGAGAGCTCAAGGCTAAGCACTCCGCAAGAGAGGAACAGTCTGCAGGCCTCCCTTTCCCAACCACAGGCAGAGGAAAAACCCATCTCTGATACAAAGGCAGAGCTCACAATCCTCCCTGGAAAAGACTGTCTTCATGACACCCATTATCCTGGCTGGCATGAGGGCTCATCATTTGTTACTACCCAAGACATTATTAAAATGCACATTCTTTATCTTGGGCAGCCAGTTGGTCCTCTCACATTAGCACATACTGATGAGATAAAATCTCTTTAGGTATTGTTCTCTTTAGGGACATCAGTCCCAACATTTACTGAGCACCTACTAATGGCAAGAGCTGTCTTAGTGAATAGGGAACAAAGATGATGAAGTCATCACAGTATCTTTGCATAAGAAGCTTTTAAAGGGAGAAAAAGTATATTGACGTATAATTGTCACACACTGTGTTGCACTAATTGAGTTTTGTATAGAGGAAAAAATAGCAAACTGATGGGCTCATCAGAGGAGGTGACATTTGAGCAGTGACTCAACAAAAGGGTAGGACTTCACCAGAGAGAAAGTTGGGAGCAGAGACAGTCTCAGAAAGTGTAGAAGTTTCTGGTGTTCTCTGGAGAAACAAAAAGAGATCCCCACAGCCAGAGATTGGATATTTGTGGAAAGGTGGAGTGCACAGAGGTTCTTTGGGAGGGCTGGAAGGGGAGAGTACCTCAAAATTTAAGTTCCAGGACAATTATTCCCAAATGTGAATCCCAGAGACATTCTATAAGGCCATTAAGTTATTTGCAAGGGTCCTCAAATTCTTACATGCACTGAGCATTTCCCATTGGATGAATAAATGCTGTAAATATATATGCTACTATTTTTAAATGTAAATAAATATTGCAATGATTGTTAAAATTCAGGTGCATTTAAAAGTCATAGTACTTCGGGGCATCATTTTCCCATCTGACAGTTACTGAAAGTACAGCTGCTGTCATGGGTCGAGGTTTGGGAAGGCATCTAGGAGAACTTCCTGTGATAAAGATAGGGGGGTGATGGTCATCCTTATTTAAGTCTGGGCATTCTCTGAGGTCATGAGAAAACATGAGACCCTTTTAAGTAGGGGCGGTACATAGGTTTCCATTTGGAAAGGTCACATTGGCTGTCAGCAGGGCAGGATGGATCACAGAAGGGATGTCATACTGGAGACAGAGCCACAAACTGGGGGACTCCTGCAGTGATGGAGATGAGAGATAAGGTGTCCTGAGTCACACAGGTGGCAGAAAAAAGATGGGAATACAGAGGCATATTCAGGAGGCATGAAACAGGTAGAATTGATGGAACTTAGTGATCCACTGTATGTAGGAAGTGAAGGAGACAAAGGGTCCAGGATGACTCCAGGTTTCTTTCTCTGATGGTTGCTGAAGCTGTTCATCAAAGCTGACTACATTATCCCGTTATCCTCACAGTCACCAGCACACGGTGAGTCCTATCATTAGCCTCATTCTCAAGATGGCCTGGGCTTTTACATCTGGAAATCAGTAAGCTCTGCATTTAAAAAGAAAAGTCATGAAACCTCCCAGTGTTTGAGGCATAAGGAGGCAAAAGGAATGAAGTAGAAAGGTGTAGTGACTGATGAATCCTCAAGGAAGAAAGGAGATGGAATGACACAGGTTACTAAATACAAGTGAGTTGTCATTATCTGGGTCATGGCCAAACAAAGAGGAAACATTCTGAGCTTATAGATAACAAAGCTTTTCTGTTAGAGGCTCCTATTGCTCATGGGAATGGATGTGCAACTGCAGGATGACAGGAAGGGTAGCTTTGATCTAATCTAGCACTCAGATTAAATCGCTTGCATAGTTTCACATTTGGTAAATAGTATGGAATGGATTCAAATAATAATAATAATATCTAACACGGAGCATTTATTGTCAGAAGTTGTTCCTAGTTCATAGCACGTATGAATTTATTTAATAAACCTTTTAGCTACATGAGGTAGGTAGTATTACCACCACCATTTTGCAGAGGAGAAAACTGAGTTCCACAGAGATTAAATGACCAATCCAAGACAGCACACGTGAGAAGTGGGGAAGCTAGGAATTAGCCCAGCAACCTGGCACCAAAGCCTACTATTTTAGCCACAACTCAATACCTGAGGTCTGTCTGCTTAATTCCAGAGACTGTGCTTAATGACTGAGTCATACTGCCCTGACACAGAAGAGAGGCCAGATCTAAAGGAAAATGGTGAAGTCAATCTAAGTTGAGGGCAGTACCAGGCCAGAAACAGCGAAGGTCACCCAGGAGGTGACTTTGCTCAGTGAGGTGGGTTTGCTGAGCCTCTGAACTCGGGAAGCCTGGGTGGGGGCAGCAGCAGGATCGGTGGCTACAGCCCGCTGTGTATAGAGGCAGGTGTGGGATTGAAGGATTGCAAAATTCCATCTGGGTTGAAGCAAAGGAATAGTGGTGGGAGGGGTCAGCAGACTGGGGGCCTGAAACTTGTTGGGAGTCTGTGGGGACATTTTACAAGAAGAATCAGCCTTTCTGGGTCTTGTGAAATTGATTTTATTTTTATGTCTTAAGTTTGTGCCAGGATGTTATTTCTCAGTTGAATTCCTTCGACTGCTTCTATCTCCAAATTACACTCTCATCTTCCTCCTGTAGCTGTGCATTCATTCCCACGTGAGCAGACGATCCCTGTTTCCTGTAGGCTAAACATGTTGCCTGCTTGTTGGCCATGACCCAGAACAGGAGTGCTCTTCTGACTCTAGCAACTCGTGTTAAGTCAGAACTTCTCCCTTAAACAGGTACTGGTTTTGCTTTTTTTAAAAATTTCCATGTGCCTCGTTAGCTCTTCACTCCAGAGTCCAATTTTTTTTTTTAACTGTGGGGATTCAGTGATACCAAAGTTTAAAAGTTCCAGGAGCACTAACCTGTGCTTCCTGTCTTTGCCCTTAGCTAACAGGCTCAATCTAAACTTCAGTGCCCTTGGGCAAGGCTATGTCCTACTTAAGACTACTTTCCCCGGAGGCTCTGAGAGGCTCCTTCTGATAGAAGCAGCCTCAAGAACAAGCAGAAGAAAAGGAAGAATGGGGATGCACATTGACTGAGCCCCAATTCTGTACTTTGCAGATACTGAACATTCTTTAATTTATTACTCACACTAACTAAGTGTCAGAACACAATGACCTTTAAAATATACTAATCTAAGACTGGGCAGGTGACTCACACCTGTAATTTCAGCAGTTGGAAGTTTGAGGCAGGAGGATCACTGGAGGACAGTTTTGAGGCTGCAGTGAGCTATAATCATGCCAAAGCACTCCAGCCTAAGCAACAGAACAAGACCCTGTCCAAATAAAAACAAACAATAAAAAACTAATCTAGGCCTGACATATTCCTGCTAACAAAAGAAAAACCCATTTAAGGGCTTCCCACGGTTATCAGGATGGAGTTCCGAAAGCAGTTCTTACCATGATCTACAAGGTCCTATGTGGTCTGACCCTTGACTACTTCTCCTCATATCATCATGTACTAAGTTAACTCTGATGTTCATCCTTCAGGTATTAGCTCAACAGCCACAGCACACGGGAAACAGGAGAATTCCCTGATTGGGTGCCGGATCTCTAAGGCTAACTGGGCTCAAATCCCAGCCCTGCACCTGATTGGCCTGATTTGAATCAGGTGCCCATGGATGAGCCAATCACCGACCAAGGTGATGAGATACGTTGATTGTCTTAGCCAAGTTCCCAGTGCTGTCCCCTAGGGCCCAGGAGGGAAATCCACTTTATTGGGAGCCTACGAGCTGAGAGTAGGGGAGAGATGATTCACCAAAACAAATTAGGGAATGTTGTCCCAAGAAGGAAGAGCGGATGCAAGAGTAACAAATAACCACTTCAATGTCATGCTATGTTTTTCGCACTTGGACCATATGTTCCTCTTCCATCATACTTGTCTTGTTCGTATACCAAGTTTATTATTTAATTAGCATTTTCGCGACTCCCTTTTTTACTTAGAGCTTCATTTTTAAAATAAATTTATTTATTTCACTGCTATAAATGCAAAACCAATATTACTTGCTACAAATAGGAGGTAATCTCAAATTTTTTTTTTACAGTGAAAACAAAACCATGTTATTAAATTCCGGTTAGAGACTGTGGCCTGCTAAAAACGCTCGGAGACTGTGGCCTTGTTCTCTCTTTGTTAAGAAGAGAGATTATCAAGTGTTATAGAGGTGTAAAGACATACTAACACCAAACTGAGCCTTTCTCCCTGATGTAATCAGAAGGCCTAAGAAAGAATTGAAAAGGAAATTACTTTCTCACTGTGTGATTCAATGTGATGTGATGCCATATCCATATAGTATCGAGAAGTCATTTTCTATGCCACTTGCAATCATCTGGTGTACCACTAGTGCTCCCTGCCCAACACTTTAAAGAACACTGTCTTGGAGTGCTTGAACTTGGCCAGAATTGTTGGATGAATGGCCAATGACAGTGTGACTAAGGACTAGCTGGTTATTGGAGAGGATGGGAGCAAAAGATCCAGTACATTTTATCAGTAGAAAATTATCGCATTGTCTAATTGGTCCTCTTTGGTAAGAGGTGAAAGGAAGTAGCTCAAGTCATTGTGTTTCTTTTCCTGTTGTCCTGTGAAACTGCCCCTCCTCTATGTCAGACACTGTCCATCTAAGCTGGTGCCTACACAGTCCTCCCAATGAATGGCCCTTCCTTCTACCCAGCCAGAAACCTAAGCCCCATCCTTGACACTTCCTTTTTACTCATCTTCTTCACCATGACAATTGCTCTGCCACATTTAGTCATTTTCACCTCCTAAATATTTTCTCTACTTTGTCCATCTCTTTTCCTCTCCACGGCAATCACCATAGCTCATACCACCATCCTCTCCTTTCCAGACTACTCCAACTGCCTCCTATCATTCTGTTTTCTCTTTTGACTTAATTCCCCAGTCCACTTTCTACCTGTCTTCCAGAGCGATCTGTTAAGAAAATGAATGCTCATTCCCCTGCATTAAGACTTTAATGGTTTATTAAGGTTAGAATACAAGCTGTAGCAAGGCCTACCTGGTTGTGTCATTGGGCCCTACCTCAATCTCATGCCTAACCTCATACCACCCACCTCCTCCATCCCTGTACTGGACAGAGATTTCTCATTATTCTGCTTGGGGTCCTGTAACAAGTGGCTCCCTGTCCCCGGAGCCCTCTTCCTCACGCTCTGTTCCTGCCCCTCAACTGGCTTGGTCTTTCTCATCCTTCAGTTCAAATGTCATTTCTTCAATAATGCCTTCCCTGAACCCCATACAAAGAATATCTCCTCATCATAGGATTCCCATTCTTTTGCCTTTATTGTGCTTTTCACCATTTTAAATACATGCTTGTGTGTTTGCTTAATGGCATTCTTCTCAATCAGACAAAAAGCTCCTGGAGAGGAAGGACTGAGCCTTTCTTATTGACTGGTTTATCTCCCACCACTAGCCCAGGACTGGCACTCATTCATCTTTGTTTAAAAAGCATAAATAAATATTTTTTATAAAGAAAATAATGTCTGTAAGGTCTAAAATTGTCTAAGAGGAAAATATGTTGCATTAAAAGAGAGGATTTGTAGGTTAAGCATTAAGTGTATTTGGTAAGAGGTTTGATAGTGGATAAGGTATAATTATGTGACTTAAATATGTTTGGGGATGATTTGTGTTTTATGCTTAGTTGGTAGAAATAAAAATCTGTAAAATCTGAGAATTCAAGAAAACATGGAGAGTTCAATAAGGCATTGGAAAAGACACGTATGATAACTCAGAGGGTGCTGGGTGTTTACCTCCTTGAGACCACAGGAGTGAGTGAGCAATAGGTATGACTGGATTCTGTGTCCAGAAAAGAGGGTCCCACAAAGGCTAAGCCATGGGGTCACCACTCCAATTGCCTTGCTCCTCCCATGAATTACACCACAAGTGGAAAAAACCCACCTGCAAATGAGGATAATGCAAAATGAAATTGAGCTAGCTCCCACTCAGAGAGGGATTGGGTAGAGGTTAAAATGGGACATCTTGTGGGGATGACACTGAGGGCTGATTAATAAAAGAATGTACTGAGCCTATGTGCTTGAAAAGGTCTTGAGCAAGTTATGTCATTGCACGTTTCTCCTGCAAGCATGTGGCAGCTAGTGTTAATCAATTAATAGTTCGTGAATTCATATTTCCTCCCTTGTCCTGCTCACCACTTCTGGTGCTTGAAAGAAAACCCCACAGGGAGCAGAGTAAGGGAAAGTCAATAGTCTCCACCAGATTTTAAAAATCAAGTATCTTCTTGCCATAATACTGATAAGGCCAACAGGGCTGGGAGACATGACATGTAAACAGAATGAACTCTCAGGGGATCAGTACACATAGCCTATGTGTTTGTAGTCAGTACACAGTCCCCAGAACTTCAAGGTAAGAGAACTCCTTGAGAGTGGATCTGTTAAAAGAGTCACCTAGAGGGTAAGTCTGACCAACAGCAGAAGACCTCAAGTGGGTAAACCAGTGGTGTGCTGGAGCCAGCTCATACTGTCTTGTAGGGGTCCACTGTTAAATTTTTCAGAATTCTGTGAGCCAGTTGTTAAGCCCAGATGTTATTAAAAGTTAAATTTTCTAAGCCTACAGTTAATTAAATTTTATTAAAAACAAAGATAATAAATACTCAGAATTCAACACTTCCTAATTATGCTACAACATTGTTTACATCTATCCTCTTGAGGTTACTTACATCTATTCCATCTGTATGGTGGACATCCTACATTATGGTGTGTTCCTCCATACCTCTTGCCAACTCAGTGTTTAGTCACATCATATTGGTAGCTTGAAATCAGCTAAGGTGGAAATATTTATGCCATGGAAATAAAAAAAAGTGCTACAAATCAAGTCTTGCTTTATTGTTTTGTTGATTGTCTAGACTTAAAGAAAGTGATGGAGAAGATGTTAATAATGCAGATTAAACTTAAAAGCCTGTCAGGTCGGTAAGTGTTACTTGGTAAATGGCACAAAAATTGAGGAAATATTCTTCCAGTATTTGAAAAATATTATCTGGTTCAGCAAAGCAGCCGCACACATCAATGATGAGCAAATGGAGTTCTGGCATGTCTTTGTTGTTTCACTTTCATCTTACTTGTTATTGTAAAAGAAAATATCAGCCCACATTCATGTCAGAACCACACTCACCTCCCAATTGCTTCCATAGCCTGGCCATTGATACAAGAATTCAGCAAAAATTGGTGAATGTTCTATGGGAAGTAGCTATATGAAATTTAAAATAAATAGTGTTGTATATTTTTTATGATTTGTAAATTGTGTACAATAGATTTCTTGTATCAGTTACATTTTAACAAATTTATATACATGTGTACATTATATGCATAATGTTTTGAGAGTTGATTATTCAACACTGATGAGCCCATCACTTGGTATCTCTTATACCAAGGCAGGGGACAGGACATAAGACGACACTAATAGTTTCTCAGGGGGAAAAATGCCAGTAAAAGGAAGCTGGACTCCATGAGGCCCTAAGAGGAAGCAGCGTAGGGGAATTTCACTGTTTATCTAGCCCTGACCAAATAAGAGACACAGTGAGATCGGGAGAAATAAGCATGAAAGGGCTCTTTTTGCTTAGGGAAAACAAAGGTTTCACAGGGTCTCGCCATTGTCTAGATTATGATTTCTCAGCTTTGGCACTCTTTTGGACCAAATAATTCCTTATTGTGAGACGCTGCCGTGTGTTTCACAGGATTTAACAGCATTGTTGACCTCTACCCACTAGATGCCCATAGCACCTCCCAGTTGTGGCAACCCAAAATGTCTGAAGACGTCCCAGGATGGCAAAATTTGCCCTGGTGAAAATCACTGGTCCACATAAAACATAACTTCAATTCCATTAAACTCAATAAATATTATCACCTGCTCCATGCAAGGCACTGCTCTAGACATTTGGAATATGGATATGAACAAAACAAAGATGCCTACTGTCACAGAGCTACCAATTCACATGCATTTGATTATCCACTGAGTTGCATTTTTCCACCAGAAAGTGAGCTCCAGAATGTGGGATCCAGAAATTGTATATCATTTATCTCTGGAATTCCAGTCTGTCAAGGCACAAAGCCTGGCAGCAAGGTCCTCAGTAGATGCTTGCTGAACCAAATCAACCTAAACACCCGACACGAGTTGAACACACTTCCTATCCCCACAACCTCATTTCTCGTACTCCCCAGCCCTTGACCTACTGCTCAAAGCTCTCTCAATGAGATCTTTCTTAACGGTGTTCCCTGGGTGTGTTCATTTTCTACTGATGCATAGCAGACTACTGCAAAGATAGCAGCTGAAAACAACATCCATTTATTATCTAGCAATTTCTGCAGGTCAGAAGTCTAGGCACTGTGTGACAGGGCTCTCTGCTCAGCGTCTTACAAGCCTGAAATCAAGATGTCAGCTGATTCCATTATCATCTGGAGCTCAGGGACCTCTCTTCCAGACTCACCCAGGTTGTTGGCAGAATTCAGCTCCTTGCTCACTGTAAAACAGGGATTGTGCTCAGCTCTGTGGCCAGTTCCCTGTCCTTGTCACCTGGGCAGCTCCATGTTTAAAACCAGCAGTGGAGAACGTCTCACATATCTAATCCTCCTCATGCTTCAAAGCTCTTTAATCTTGCATCTCTTTCTTCAGGAAAGGCCCCAACCCTTTTAAGGATTCATGTGATTAGGTCATATAATATGCCAGATAACATAACCTGATCATTGAAGTGATAGTTCATCATATTTACAGGTTCCTCCCACCTCAAGATGGAAGGAATTACAGAAGGGGGTGTAGATCCTTGGGCACCATCTTAGAATTCTGTTTACCATATTTGGAGTCCCCTACCTTCCTTCAACTTCACTACCCCAGCACTCCTGCCTTTTTGATCTCAGCTTCGATGTCACTATTTAATAGCAGGTAGTTTACTTTCATTGAGTTATTTCTAAAAGCCATGCATCATGCTTTATATATAGTATTGTATTGACTTTTCACAAGAACCGTATGAAGTGAATATTATTTTTAATTTTGTACTTGAGTTCCTCTGCCTAGCAGTCTTCCCACAGATAATCTTCCCTGATGACTCTATATAAAAATAACTTGAAGTAACTTGTAGTAGAATGCCAACTAATAAATGCAGAAGGAATGATGATAGAATTAGAAAATCATCACTTGGCAACCATCAAATTAGTAATTGATTCAGGCAAGACTCATCAATGGATGCTAAAGCCAGTGGGTAAAAGTTTGATGAGGAACAGGATAATTATATAGCTTCAAGTTATCTCTCCCCAAAATACTTATTAATTATAAAGAATGTCTTTATGCTGGAGAAAGCTGGCAAACATCACCTTAACTAAATGATCATAGTTAATATCACCAGTAACGAAATAAAGCTACCTCATATGCTTCCTAATATGATATGCTGAGGACATATCACTTCTATGGTTTTCCTGTTATAAGAGATATGCCCAAGTTGAGGGGTCACTCTACAAAATGACTAGTCCGTATTTTTCAAAAATTTCAAGGTTATAAAAGGCAAATAAAAGATAAGAAACTATCCCAAATTGATGGAAATTAAAGAGACATAACAACTAAATGGAATGTGTAATCCTGGATTGGAAATGGGACCAGGAAAAGAAAGGCTTTTTTAAAAAAATAAAGGACTTGGAAGGTCTACCCCAACTCCATCAAAGTACAGCCCGTGACACCAAGACCCATAGAATTTAACAACAGAGGCCAGGGCTGGACCCCAGGTCTCCAGCCCTGCCCAGTGGCCCTTCTTCTCTCTCCTTCACCTCCTTAAAATTTAAAGAGCAAAAACTAAGGAAAAAGGGACTTTCTTATCCATGATGAAATTCATTCCAAAGTGAAAAATGTCCCTTATATACAATGTATTGTTACCTTCATATCATAGCATAAAAATGACAGGAAATTGACAAGACATTCGTTTGAAAATGACTTGTTTTCTGTTTGGTTGGTACAAAGTTATGTAATATATTATATGTGGCTCTGGAATCAAATCTAAAAATTTAAATAAAGTCAAAGTTCAAAGTAAAAAAAAGGACTTTATTGATATACTTGTTTAAATTTTAATAAGGTCTGTAGACTAGATAATAGTATCAATGTTAATGCCCTGATTTTTATAAATACTATAACTACATAATGAAAGCATCTTCGCTCTTAGAAAACATACACATTAAAATGTTTAGGGGTAAAGGGACATCATAGCAGCAATTTTCTGCCAAATGGTTCAGAAAGTAATAATATAAAAGAAAGAATGATAAGCAACTGTGGCAAAATAACAATAGTTAAAGAAATTGAGCCAAAGATATATTGGAGCTCTTTGTACCATTCTTGCAACTTTTCTGTATGTATATTTAAGATTATTTCAAAATAAAATTTACCTAAAGGGAAAAAAAAGAAAATTGTAATATGAATAATTCACAGCCCTACTCTGTGCCCTTTACTCTGCCTTCCTTTTCTGCATGGCCCTCCCACCACTGGTTATAACATATGTTTATTTGGCTTTCACAACAACCATAGAAAGTAAGCACTGTCATTGTTCTTTGCCTTGGCAATTCCTCCTGCCTGGGATTCTGTCTTCCTTGGGTATCTGCACATAACTTCCTCAAGTCTTTCTGGTCACCCCTCACATACCATTGAAGATAGCAGCAATGTTAATTTCTTTCTTGACTAGGCCACATACTCCATGAAAGCAGGGGTTTTGTTTTGTTCACTCTTGGTTCCTCAGCATCTTCAACAGTACCTGACACATAGTAGGAACTCAATAAATATGTTGAGTAGGTATGTACTCAACCTACTCAACATATTTATTGCTGTTGAATTGAATGAAATACGTTCATTTTAGAGAAGAGATAGGGAAAACTGTAGGCAGTAGGACCAGACTTTGAATACAAAAAAATGATTCTAGAGCTACTAACTACTATGCTCGATGGGCTCTCCTTTTCCAGGAAGTCCCCTGGCTTCTCCCCATTTGTGACCAGACCACTGTGGCAGTCAGCTTCTGACATGGCTCACAATAACCTCCATCTCCTGGATTCATGCATTTGTGTACTCCCCTCCCCTGCGCTGGATCTTGTAACCCACTTACAGCAAATAGAATATAGAAAAATTGATGGGGTGCCATTTCCATGACTGTATTAGTTACAAAAAGATTGTGACTTCCATCCTACTAGTAGACTCTTAATGACATTTTTTTCTTGCCTTCTTTCTAACTTGCTACCATGTCCTGAGATGTTCTATGGAGATGCCCACATGGCAAAGAGCCAAGGGAGCCAATAATGTACAAGGAATTGAATCCCGCCAACAAACATGTGAGCAGTTACTTTGGAAGCAAAACCTCCTCAGTCAAGCCTTCCAATAAGACTGCAGTCCCAGAAGCCACTTGGATTGCAACCTGTGAGACACTTTAAAGCAGAGAACCAAGTTAACCATTGCCATGTCCAAGTAAGATAATAAATGTTGTTTTAAACCACTTTGTCTAGAAGCAATTTGTTACACAGCAATAGATAACTAATACTACAACCTTCTGCATCTCCTTAGCACCGTATTTCTCTACAATAGTAGAATCATTTGTAGCATATTTATCTGTGTCTCTCACCATTTCTGTCACTCATACTATACATTTGGTGGGCACAGATTACTTGTTGCTTCTCACTTAATCTACGATACATAGCATAGTACCTGTCTCATAGTTGGAGCTCAATAAATGCTTGTTAACAATTACTGGGGAGTCTCTCATTAGGAATAAATTATAGGTGTGCTTATACATTATAATGAATTTGGTAAGTTCTAAGGACTTGATAAATATTTTGGATTTGCAAAGCTCAGAAGCAGAGCCTGAACCGTGGGCACTCCACCATGGCTCTGCTTGCCCCTCCCCTGAAGCCCCATTTGGGTGACCATCTGGTCCCTAGACAATATCTCTATCTCAGTTACTTCAACACCATAATTCTTGAAAATAATGTTTGTAGCACTAAACCACATGAGGGGGCAAAGTGATCTGCCCATCCACCTGTTCTAATTAATATACTTTTAAACCTTTCAAGAAAAACCATTTCTCCTCCTTCCTTTAAACCACACAAAGATTTAGCCATAAAATTTCGGCTTAGAGTAATCACATCCTGAATCAATGGTTTCTTTTCCGAGTTAAAAAAAGTCCCCCTAACATGTTCATTTTAATTTTAAAAATGCTATTTTAAATGGTAGGGAGCCTTTTAATTCTCCACTCTGGGTTATAAAAAAATAATAGATAGGCAGAAATGTGTTATTAAAGCTATTTTTCTTGGCTTTCTGGTAATTTAATAAACTGCTGAAGCTAAGCCTTAAGACTTTATGATGCAGCAAGAAGACGACTTGTCTGTTGATTAATAGTTTTTGATCGTCCCCCACCCAGCCTCCCTGCTTCCTGGGGTGATTCCTGAAGGACAACAGACAATTTCTGGAGAATAAAGAAGATCTGAAGAAACATTGTGCAAAAATGTCTCGTCCAAGGAATTTTAATCTCCAGGAACACACATACACTCTTCTCTAAGACTTAGGGTCTTATAAACTGGTTGAGGTATCTCAGAAGATAACTTTTGGAGTGGTCACTTCCACAATTGACAACTTCAGGGCGTTTCACCAACCTTAAAAATTTCCCAGAGGAGTCGGGAAGATGGCGGCTGAGTCAGTCGGACTATGCGAGTCCCCATGTGAGTGAGTGAGTGTATGGAATATTCTGTGTACGTGCTGGTGAGTGAGTGGGCATGTGAGTGGCTGACTGAGTGAGGGTTAGGGAGCTAGCGGCCAGGGCTCTCCTGGTGCAGTGGCTGGTGCCACAGAGGCTGGGCTTGGACCCTAACAGTTCCTGGGATGCAGAAGCCGAGCACCATTTTCTTTTCCCTTTTCCTTTTTTTTTTTAATCAACAAACCCTCCCAGGGAAGAAAATGCTGGGAGGGACTGTCTAAGTGAGGCTCATGAAAGGGTGGCCAGGCCCCTGGTACAACAGCTGGTGCTGCAGCTTCTCTACTTTGCCCCAGACTCTTTCCAGATAGCAGAAGCAGAGTGCCATTGTTTTTTTAAAAAAAACAAACAGAAGTTTTACCTTGTCCATCACCACTGAAGCAGGAGAAAGACTGCTGGCTTTGCCTCACCACTTCAGCACCTGGCAGGCCTCTGGTAGGGGCTGAGGAGGGAGTACAGAGGAAAGTTCCCACAGAAGAGGACAAGAGAGGCACCCCACCACCATCTTGAAGGTGGGGCAGGAAAGTGCTCTGACTTGCTCACCACAGAGCAACAGACCTGATCTCTGTGACTGGAGGATCAACCACTCAAGGATTGATTGTGGCCCAGAGGGAATATCCCAAGAGCACAGACTTTAGAGGTACCTGACAAGTGCTGAGTTCCAGGCACCCCACTCCCTACCTTGATCCAGTCTGAGACAAAGGGTGTAGCCAGAAAAGAATGAGGAAGGACTCCAAAGAGATCAGTGGTGGGTCTGGAGCTGACCCAAACCCCCTCCTCCCCAGCAGTCCTCTGAATGTCAGACCCACACAGCAGAGCCACGACTGAGAGGGAAAAATCTAGGCGGATCCTGGACATCAGTTGCAATAGAACTCCATTCAAGGATAGGCTTGGCTGGGGCACCCCCGGTGAGAGTATACACCTGGGGAAGAGACACTCTCATACCTCCCCATGGGAGGAGATCTCCTTGACCATAGGAGAGTGGGAGGGGAGGACTGCAGTCCCACTCACCTCCACTGCTCCCCTTCCTTCGCTGCTTCATTCCCTGAGAGAGTGAAAGACGTGGCTCTGCAGGAGAGACCTGATTAGAGGAACAATTACAGAGCCTGCAAAAAGAGGGCAGGGTTTTTTGTTTTTTTCGGTTATTTATAATGTTTAAAAATTTTTTGACTCTCTGTTTGTTATCTATGTTTTAGTCATCTATTTTAAAAATATTTTTTCTTTGTGTGTAAATGTGTATTTATGCATCCCCCTCCCCAATTTTTTTTCTTTTCTTTCTTCTTTTATTTGTCATTTTCTGACTATATGTGTATGTGAATGATTGACTGTTCATCTTTCGATTTTGTTGTTGTTGTTGGTTTTTTCTCTTTTGTTCTCCTGGGGGTTTTTTAATATTTGTTTTTCATAGTTTAAGGTGTGTGTCAATATATGTGTGAGAGTTTGACCAGAATCCCTTTTTTAAAATTTATTTTTTATTTTCCTCTGGTCTTTCTGTTTTTCGTCTCTATACACTTTGTGCTAGGAATGTGTGTGCATGTTTAGTATTCTTGGTTTTTTTGTTTGTTTGTTGTTGTTTGTTTTGTTTCACTCTGTTGTTATTCCAGTTTGTTTTGGGGTGTGTGTGTATGTGTTCAATTGCTTTTGCATTGGTTTCTGCTTTGCATTGACATATAGAATGATGGTGGGAAGTGGGTCTCAGGGAGCACATACCACAATAAGTGAGCATTTTAATTTGCAAGTAGTTTCTGATTCCTAGCTCCCCCATTCCCTATTTTATTCGAATTTCAAAAATTACAAGAGATAGCAAAGCTTCCCATCCACTGTCCTATTTCAAAATAGAACAAATCCAGAGCCTGGATCAGGGACAAATAGAGGACTGAGCAAACATCAGAAGGGAAAGCCTCTCCCACTGACACTGAATAACAAAGAGAAAAACAAGAGATCTGTCACAAATGAGGAAAAAAAACAAAGGAAGGCCTCAGGCAATTTCAAGTGTATCAAAGACAAAACTCCTAAAAGATCAGGCCTTGGTGCCCAAAGAAAGGGAGTCACCAATGACCATCCCCAGAATATGACAGGGATTAGGAAATGGATGAAAATAGTGAATAAGACTCAAGAAAGACAAGATGCAACACTGAAAGAACTTGTAACAGAGATTTTGGCAATAAAAAATTTCATCCAGGAAATAAATAATAAGATGACAAGCATGGAAAGCAGAACTAATCTAGCTGAAGAAAGAATCTCAGAACTTGAAGACCAGAATATGGAATTAACCTGATCTGTAAAAAACATAGAAAGAAGACTAGGGAAGAAAGAACAAAGCCTACAAGAGATGTGCGGTTATATCAAGAGGCCAAACTTATGCCTGATTGGTATCCCAGAAGAAGAAAGGGAAATAAGAACAACTTGGAGCAGGTATTTCAGGAGGTAATCGAAGAAAACTTTCCCCATCTCACCAGAGATGTGACCAGCCAAGCACAAGAGATACAGAGTACTCCCACGAGATATCAAATGAGAAGACCAATCCCTGGACACATAGTAATTTGCCTACACAAAGCAGGCACAAAAGAAAAAAATCCTAAAGGCAAAAAGAGAGAAAGGTCAGACTACCTACTGGGGAAAAACAATCAAAATGGCAGCAGACCTATTGGCAGAAACACTACACGCAAGAAGGGACTGGAGGCCTATATTCAAGTCCTCAAAGAAAAACAATTTCAACCAAGAATTTCCTATCCAGCCAAGCTCAGCTTCATCAGTGATGGAGAATTAAAATCCTTTCCAGACATCCAATCCCTAAGAGATTTGCAGCTTCCAGACCAGCTCTACAGGAGACACTTTAAAAGGTATTAAGCACAGAAGAGAGAGAAAAAAAGAATGACCGCACACTTCCCAAGAGAACAGCAGAGCACAGAATCAACAGAGAATATAGTACAACAAGAAACTTGAAAACACACACAAGTACATTAACCCCAAAGCCAATAGAAAACAAGCAAACAAGGAAAAACTTTGTAAGAACCTCATGACAGGGAGAAACAATCACATTTCAATAATCAGTCTGAATGTGAATGGACTAAATGCACCAATGAAAAGACACAGAATAGCAAACTGGATGAGAAACCATGACCCAATTATTTGCTGCATCCAGGAGACTTGTCTCACCACAAGGGACACACACAGAGTCAAAGTTAAAGGATGGAAAATGAGTTTCCAAGCAAATGGATCACAAAAGAAGGCAGGAGTTATGATATTAATATCAGACAAAACAACCTTTAAGCTATCAAAAATTTTAAAAGATGCAAAAGGATACTATATAATGATAAAAGGTTCAATTCATCAATAAGAAATATCCATCCTAAACATATATGCACCAAACATAGGAGCACCAGCATTTATAAAGCAACTACTAAATAAACTAAAAAAATATATTGACTCTAACACTATTATGGCAGGGGACTTGAATACCCCACTGACAGCCCTAGATAGATCATCGAGGCAAAAAATCAACAAGGAGATCCAGAACCTAAACTTGACACTCAACCAAATGGACTTAATAGATACCTACAGATTATTCCACCCAACAACCACAGAATATACATCCTACTCATCACCACATGGAACATACTCCAAGATCGATCATATCCTTGGCCATAAATCAAGCATAAACAAATTCCATAAGGTTGAAATCTTGCCATGCAAATTCTCAGACCACAGTGGAATAAAAATAAATATCAACACCAACAACATTTCCCCAAAGCCTACAAGGACATGGACACTAAACAGCATGATGCTGAACAACTACTGGGTCAACACTGAAATCAAAGGAGAAATTAAAAGATTCCTAGAAACAAATGAAAATGATGAAACATCTTACCAAAACCTCTGGGATGCCATGAAATCAATTCTAAGAGGGGAATTTATAATTCAAACTACAAGAATCTTAGAAAACACAGGAGACACCCTTATGGAAAATGGAACTGGCAATCAATTCCTATTCAGAACCCGAAAGGCCAATACCTTAAGAAATAAGATAGACAAGTGGGACCTCATCAAACTAACAAGCTTCTGCAAAGCAAAAGAAACCATCAAGAGAGCAGGGAGACAGCCCACAGAATGGGAAAAAAATATTTGCTAACTGTATATCTGACAAAGGCCTAACATCTAGGATCTACAAGGAACTCAAATGCACTGAAAGGATAAAAACAAACAGCCCCATTAATATGGGAAAAAGACATAAATAGACACTTCTCAAAAGAAGATATACAGGCAGTCAACAGACACAAGAAAAAGTACTCAGCCTCACTCATCATCAGAACCACACTGACATACCGCCTACCCAAGTAAGAATGGCCATCATTAATAAAACAAACAAACAACAGATGCTGGCGAGGATGCGGAGAAAAATGAATGTTCTACACTGCTGGTGGGAATGCAAACTAGTGCAACCTCTCTGGAAGACAGTGTGGCAATTTCTGAAAGAACTAGAAGTTGATCTTCGATATGATCCAGCAATTCCCCCATTCTGAATATACCCAGAGGAACTCAAATCATTCTTCAAAAAAGATATCTGCACACGTATGTTTGTTTCAGTTCTATTCACAATAGCAAAAACATGGAATCAACCATGTTGCCTATCGAAACTGGACTGGATAAAGAAAAAGTGATACATACACACAATGGAATATTATGCAGCCATAAAGAAAGACAAATAGATGGACTTCACAGGAACTTGGATGGATTTGGAGTCGATCATACTCAGTAATCTATCACAGAAACAAAGAACTGAGTATCATATGTTCTCACTCATAAGCAGTCCTTGAACAATTATAATACTATAAGAAAGGGATTGGCAGTAGTGGGAAACTGTCGGGGAGGGGGCAGAATTGGCAATTGAGGAAAACTGCTAGAGGAGGGAGGGGCATATCTCATCAACAAGGGTACCTGCATAATCAACGCTTGCATACTTAACCCTGAATTGTACCCCATATCTTTACAATAAAAAAAATTCCCATGTCAAAATCTTAGTCTATTTGGGTTGCCATAACAAAATACTATAGACTGAGTGGTTTAAACAACAGAAATTTATTTCCCACAGTTCTGAAGACTGAAAAGACGGAGATAAGATTGTAGCCAGTAGGTTTCTTCTGAGGCCTATTTTGACTTATAGGTGGCCATCATCTTACTCTGTGCTCACATGATCTCATCTTTGGGAGAGAGAGCAAGCCTTCTAGTGTCTCTTCTTGTAAGGACACTAAACCTGTCATGAGGGCTCCACCCTTACAACCTCATTCAAATCTAATTACTTCCCAAAAGCCCCATCTCCAAATATCATCACATTGGAAGTTTGGAATTCAGCAAATGAATTTTGGGAGGACACAAGCAGTCCATTACAGAGGATGTTCCAGTTATTAGGCTAGTTACTTGGCTTCAAGTTCACTCCTAATGATCCTAAGACTCTGCAAACCACATTTCTGGTTCCCTGTTAGGCTCTGTCAATAAGGGGCAACAGGGAGAGACCCAAGGCTGGAGGAGAAAGAAGGGATATTAGCTCCTGTTTGGTCAACATTAGCTTAACAATGGCTATTTTCCCCCCAATAGCAGCAGTTGCATCCAGTTTGCCATTTTCCCAATACTTGTAAAACTAGCCTCATTGTGCCTCCTCCTCAGAGAATAGATCTCTACCTCATAAAGCCTTTCTCTGAGTACAGAGACACTGACATCAGTCAAACACTCCTGCTTCCCAGACCCAGGCATCTGAGTTTCAGCCCCTCAAGCTTCCTCCTCTAACCTTTTAAATTTTGACCATTATATCATCTTCCCTTTGGGTTGTAGCTGCTTCTTGCAGTTGCTGCTTCATGTTGCCTTTGGAATTATTTTTGTTATGCTTTTTCAGTTTTCCAATACAGCATTAACAATTATTTATATCAAATTTTTTTGTTGTTGAAATAATTTAAGTCACTTTTGTCTCCTGCCTGAGCCCTGACTGATAGTGGGGAGGTAGCTCCATTTTTTTGACAGAAAGATGCAATTCTGGAAAACATAAATAGGCCACCTTTGCATTTTCTGGGACTGTTTCTCTCTTTGTAAAGGGAAGCAAATGATAAATATGTTTCATTGATTAGACTGATCCCACTAAGCCAATTTTCTCCTTCTTTTGGTAACATGTGGGCAGTGTGCTTATAGCAAGAAAAATCTTCTCTGTTGAAAAGTCTTCTTTCTTGCTAGATAGTTCTGGTGGGTCAAGAGTATGGTGGTTCATATATGTAGCTCAGCACCCAGCCCAATGCTTGGTACAAGAGAGGCATTCAATAAATGTCTACTAAGTGGCCGGGCGTGGTGGCTCACTCCTATAATCCCAGCTCTTTGGGAGTTTGAGGTGAGAGGATTGCCTGAGCCCGTGTGTTCGAGACCAGCATGGGTAACTTGGCAAGACCTCATCTCTACAATAAACAAAAAAATTAGTCGGGCATGGTGGCTTTTGCCTGTAGTTTCAACTACTTGGAAGGCTGAGGCGGAAGGCTTGCCTGAGCCCAGCAGGTCGAGGCTGAGGTGGCCATGAACATGCCAGTGCACTCCAGCCCGGGCAACAGAGTGAGACTCCAACTCAAAAAAAAAAATGTCTACTAAGTTATTGGATGAATAAATAGAAAGATGGATGAATGAAAGGATGGATGGATGAATGAATGGATGGATGAATGGATGGATGGATGGATGGATGGATGGATGGATGGATATTTCTTCTTTTTTTTTGGAGTTGGAGTCTAATTCTGTTGCTCAGGCTGGAGTAGAGTGGCATGCTCATGCCCACCACAGCCTCCACCTGCTAGGCTCAAGAGATCTTTCCGCCTCAGCCTTCCAGGTAGCTGGAACTACTGGTGCACACTACCATACTCAGCTAATTTTTTGATTTATTGTAGAGATGAGGTCCTGCCAAGTTGCCCAGGCTGGTCTCGAACCCCTGAGATCGGGCAATCCTCTCGCCTCAGCCTCCCAATGTGCTGGAATTACAGACTTGAACCACCACGCCTGGCCTGGATATTTCTTGATCACAAAAACACCCAGAGGTGGCGGGGGGGAGAAGCCTTCTTGATTTCATTTATTTTAAGATATGTCATTTAGGATTGGGATTGGCCATATGTGAATGAACCCCCAAATCACAGTGGCTTTTAAAAGGACTTCAATTTCTTCATTTTATTTTTAAATATGTCATTTATGATTGGGATTGGCTATGTGTGAAAGAACCCCCAAATTGCAGTGACTTTTTTACTTTCCTCTCACATAAATCCCAGGGTTAAGCACTCCAGGGTTTGTCTGACAATCTAAAATATATTAAGAGTCCCAGATCCTTCCATCTTACTGACCTACCAATCTCAGCATGTAGCTTCTACCTCCAGAAACCACACACAACACTTCTACCTACACCCCATTTGACCATAATGAAGTCATATATTCTGGGTAGTCTTGTGTCAGTCTGAGAGTGGGGTTCTATTACTGAGGAGAAAGCAGGAAATCTATATTTGGTGGCAACTGGCAATCCCTGTCATACCAAGGAACAAGTAACAGAACTGAGAATTTCCTTCCAAAAGAAGGAGACTTGGAGGAGTATCTGAAGCCCAGAGGAGTTCAAAGGCTGAGCGTCGATTTCCTCCTTTCAGATGACATCTCCTATATTTTCAGTGAATATGTGTTGAATGAATGGGGTAGGGGGAGGTTGATTGGAAGGAAAACAGAGAAGGGTTGGGAGTTTTTTATCCTGTCCAGACTTCATAATCCTGAATCAGAAAAAGTACTCAGGGTACCAGTTTCCATCACTCCACTCAGGGTTCCAGGTTCCATCACTCCCCAACTGTTTTTGGAATCCCCTGAGAGGTGAGGAGAGTCAAGGATAAGACATTTAAGAAAGGCATTAGGCATTGGCTCCAGGCCCTCCCTTAACTAAGTTTCCTCTTCAAAAATTTCTTTTCTTTTTTCTTTACTTTAAACTATGGTTTTTATTAAATAAGTTACAATATCCAGAGCCATTTGGAAACAGAGACAGCATGGTTTTAATGGTCATGAACTAGTGAGGATTAACCCTTATTGTAGTAGTTTCTCAAAACACATCTAAACCATTCACTGCACTGTATTGATTATGAATAGAAGCTGATGTTTTATACTGATCTGAGTATAATAATAAGAGTGCCAGATATTGGGTCTCCTGCACTGACCCTCTCATTTTCTTGTCTTTTATTTCCTATAAACTAGAAAACCTAAGCAGTTTTGAATTTACTAGGGGACATATAGTAGATGAGATCTAACTAGTTTTTCTCATCTACAATTTCCATGTCCTCAAGAATTTCTTAAGAAAAAAAATTCATAAAGGCTTCTGAGAATACAATTCTCAAACATCCTGGGACAAGAGCTCAGGTAGAGATCTCTTGCTGTGTCAGGAGGCAGCTCCGTTCAATTCAACAAGCACTTTTCACACCCACCATGTGCCAAGCATCATACTAGATAATGTTCTACATGCAATTTCTCTCTCTCCTTTACATAAATGCTTGTTTTTATTAAAGTAATACACGCCCATGGTTTAAAAGCCAAATAATGCTAACAGGCTCATAAACAAGGCAGTGATCCCTGCACCATCACCCCCCACAAATCCATCCTGCTTCTTAGACACAGCCTCCCAACTATCTCAGCTCTTTATCTTGGAGTTTTCCTCCAGATTTCTAGATAATTATATGAATTTCACTCTCTCTGAAATTACCCATTTTAGATATTACCTACTGACTTCCTACTATGATGAACAAAGATTTTAGCTGTATTCATATCCTTCTTTCCATCTCCATTCTCCTTCTACGGCTACATCACCAGCTTTTATTAAATTCATATTTGTCCCTTTTGTGATTATGACCATGTAAATATCATTCACTGCTGAGTTAATAGCAATTGTTTCCTTTTCCTATTTTAATTTATAGTTAAATCTTTCCATCCTCACCAACCACTACAAAACAACTCTCAATACAATCTTCCACAGAATCAATTCTGCCAGAATAATCTATTCTTTTCTTTTTCTCCAGCCTCTCCTGGCCCCCCACTGATGTGACTCTCTTCCAGAGGCCTTCAACTAACACTGCTCCCATTTGGATTGATGGCTGACTTTCCAAGGCTCTATTTCATGGCTCTTGAGCTAAGACCTTCCTTTGTCATCACCTCAGGAAACTGCTTAGCTTTCCTCCCACATGGAATACCTGTTTCTTAGATTCCATGATTCCATATCTTCTTTCTTGGTTTACTCACTTGGCTTCATGAAAGACACCCTCTGTTAGCATTTTGACAAAGGTGCAAGGAGGTAAATTTTTTGAGACTTTGCATATCTGAAAACATCATTCTACCTTTACAAATTAGAGTTTGAATTTAGAATTCTCAGTTGAAAATTATTGCCCCTAAAAGTTCTGTCGCCTTTGTTTCAGAAACTTTTAGGTTCCAGTGTTATTTATTGTTGAGAAAGCTGATACCATTCTGGTTCTAGAACATTTGTATGTGAGCAGGTTTTTTGGGAAATTTTAGAATCTTATCTTTATCTCTGCTATTCTGAAATTTCATAAGGAAATGCTTTAATATAGATATTATTCTTTCATTTTGCTGAGCACTGGTGTGGATCGTTCAATTTTGGGAATTTGCTTGTATTTTTTTGTTAATATTTCCCTCCCCTTTATTTTTACTTTGCTGCCTAGAACTCCCATTAGCCAGATATTGGGTCTCCTGAACTGCTCCTCTCATTTTCTTGTCTTTTATCTCCTATAATACATCCCTGTGTCTTTTTATTCTCCTTCTCATGAGATATCTCTAACATTAACTTCCAACCCTTTCACTGAAAAAATTAAATCAGCTATCACTGTTTTAATTTTCAAAAACACTTTATTCTGATTTTTAAAAATAAGCATGTGACCCATTGTCCTTATTTTTAAAATGTACTATCTTCTTATATCTTCCTTAAAATATGATGATCTTTCTTTAGTTTCTTTTTACCTTTGTTTTGATCTATTTCTTTTTTGTTGGAGACTGTCCATTTCTATTAAGCATCAGGTCCTAAAAAGTTAATTGGAAGCTCTTTATAAAAGGGCATTAATCATAGGGTACTTTTCATGTGTACCTCCAAATGCCTTGGAGCAATTCAGTATCTCTGGAGGAACTTTCAAACTCCTGCCTTCTAGTTAAAGTCTAGCTGTTGGCATTAAGCTGTGTATGTGTTACGTGTATATCACATAAGCTCCATTTTTCATCTAGGCTCTCATCTCACCTGTCCTTATGTATCATCTGTCAGTTTCTCCAGAGAAAGTGACTCTTGATTCCTGTAGAATTACCCATGGCCCTTGGCTTTACGGGACCCAAATAGGAGTTCTTACACCAACCTCTTGCTGTCATCTCCCTCCAGCTCCACCTTCCATAGTGTCCAGCATCTAGTACCTCCAGGTCCTAAAACTGTCAGGGCTCTGTAAGGGAAATAGTTTGCTTCTTGTTGACATCTACTTTGGCAGGTATTTCAATGTCATCTTTCCCTGTTCTGCAAAGGCATTTATTATCCCATTTCTGTCTTTGTATATGAGATGGGATTGCTAACTTCTCCTAGCTTCATTGAGGACAGAGTTTTATAAATTTTCTTGTTCACCTTGTTATTTGGTGAAAAGTTTCCAGAGAAGAAGGACAGAAATGCATTTATCATCTTAAAACCACAAGTATGTGTTAAGTAGACAGTAAGTCTACATTATCTTTTAATCCTCACAACTCTTAACATGGCCATTAATAGAAATGAGATTCAGAGAAGTTAAGTTCTCTGCCCAATGTCAAAGTGCAAAAGTAGCTAAGAAACCAGACCTGACCAAGGCCTAACCCTTACTTTTTCTTTTACTCTCTCCTCCCACCCAACATGCTGAGATCAAGGGAGAATGGCAAACTATTGTTCATCCTGGATCTATGCCTGGAAGTGCAATTTGAGGAAGCTTTTTGGTGTAAGCTATTAATCATGGATATCATATAAGAAATAAGATATATTAGAAGTAGGGTGCAGCATTGGGAAAAGAGGCTGAAGGACTCCTGGCAAACTCAGACTTAGACCATTAAGAGAGTTAGAAGGCATAAGTCCGAAGGTTAGTGAGGCCAAAGGCGTCACATTGTGAGGGCAAGAGATATCCTCTTGTGGGCACTGGACTTTAGCCCATACAAGACACTGGTGACTTTCAGACCTCTAGCTTCATTACTATCAGGATTAGAGGACTTCTATGTTCTCCATACTGGCTCTCACTGGCTTCAGCCAGGGTAGGGTTCAGTTTCCAGGTGACTAAAAGGACTGGTAATAGAGCAGGTTAGAACTGACCACATTGGCCCATCCTGTCTGTGCTTGTTTCAGTTTTTAGACAGAACAGTATGTCATGAAACTAACCCATTTACTTTCATTTTGGTAGAGTTTCCCTGAGGCTGGCACATCGGTTTCATTTCATAGACCAACTCTGATCAGTGATGGCTACCTGGAGCACCACAGGGAGAATGACTCTGTGGCTTTATCGGGGCTGAGAAGAATAGAATGTCACAGTTGATTCGTGGTGGAGAAGCTGGAGATCTGAAAGTCACCAATGTATAGGCTCCCATGGATATTGGGGAGTTAAAGAACATGAACTATCACCAATCCAGGTGGTCTCCTCTTCCCAGATTTGTGTCCTCCATTACTGTTATCAGGATGCTTTCAATGTCTTTATTCAAGTTATTGGTAGGAGTTGAACAAGACAGACCTGAGGACACTGCCATTGGGTACAGCATTAAGGTTGACCTCAAGCTTGGCAGCGATGTGCCACAATTGGATATAGTCTGTCACATTTAGTATTCATTTTGAAATTGCTTCAAGGCAAAATTTTCCCATCTTGTGTCCACAAGACTTTTTCTGGAAAGTCTTCTCCTGGGATAGGTCGGGGAAAGTGCATTCCTTTTATGATGTCCATTCTTGAGACACATAAACTGGGATGTTGAGCAGTGAGTGAATCAGAAGAGAAAAGAGATAAGCTCTCCTGCTATGATCCCTGGAGCCTCTTGTTTAGATAGCAGCTCTCGGAGGACTCCAGTCTGTGGACTCCTTTCATGTTCCGAGTAAACGCTGAGTCTCGTGGGGAAAATGAGCAGTAAAGATTACACGGAACATAACAAAAATAAACAGGCACACTCCATTGCAAGCAGCTCATACTTTTATCATAAAATACAAACTTTCTAAAATTAAGTGTCTTACTTCTATTTTACCAACAACAGAAACAAAAATCACTCATGTTAGCTAAATACAAGTGCTTAAGTGGTTGAGCAAGCAAGTATGAATATGAGGGGTGTGTGTGTGTGCATGTAGCTTGTGCTGCATGTAAGGAGGTGTGTGCATGTGAGTGTTGGTCAATAGATGAATCTGGTCTTGATGTTTTCTGTCTGTGACCTGGTCAGAACCTTGGCTTTCCAAACTTCATACCAAGCTGTTGCAGAATCCAGAATTCCAGAGCCCTCAGTCCTGATGCAAGGGCTAAGGGAGGAAGGAGGTGAAGAAAAGGAGATCTAAAAATTTATGCCATTCCCACTGGAGGAAAAATAGGGGCTATTCATCAGGGGGCCTCCAGATGTTGAGCCGAACCTGGAAGAGAGGAAGAGTGGGTGTCATAATGAGATTCCTGATGTTATCAGGGAGATTAGAAAAAATAATATATTAATTTTGTGGCTGTCAAAGACTGTGAAGACCATGATAGGCTTGGAGGCTAAATGCTTTAGTCTGTTAGAAAAGCTTTGGCTCTGGGAAAATATTAAAATAATACAATTAGAGGACTATAAAGAGCTTCTCTTGCCACTTACTTGGATCAGAAAGCCCCTGGTAGCCTGTCACTCTCTCCATGCCCAGGAACACAGAGCAGGGATCCTCTCTGTATCCGAACATTTCACTGGTACACCCATGACCATTATGCCTGCCTTAGAGGACCAGGTGTGCTTCCCAGCAAAGTCCATAACATCAGAGAACTCAGAGGGCAGAACCCAGCATTAGCTCTTAGAGTTTGGACATTCCTAAGACCCCTTCTTTGCTTATCAGCACCAAGCTATATCAGGCCCTTCATTTCAACCCTGTCTGAAAGTAAGCCTTGGGGCAGCACTGAGTGCCTGGGGCTTTGTTAGACCTGGAGGGAAGGAAGAGCAAAGAAGACATGTGCCTCATCCTCTAAGACAGAAATGCACACAGCTCTCCTTTTTCTCTCCGGCACACTCCTACTTATACTTCAAAATCAAGTTCAAAAGCCATCTCCTCTGTGAAGACTTCCCCGACCTCTCCAGATGGAATCATTTACTCACGCTTCTGGATCCTGCTGTAATTTCTTCACCCATCTGCTAGGATACTTTGAATGAACAGGAACAGAGCTCAATACAAATTACAGTAGAGCAAATGGCTAGATTTAATCTAATCCTGGGATTCTCAATCACTTCTCAGCTGGGCAGATGCATATTACAGAAGAGGTTCATGTTCATGGCACCCTCCCATGAATTGATGAAACAAAAAAGGGAGGCGGAGATGGAGGAAGCAATGTAGACAGACCACTGCATCAATGTGCAATGCCTCAGCTGATAACTGGGATCTGCTGCCCAGTGAGCGGCCATGAACAGTGAGACTGGGTTATGTTTCACTCTCTTCTCACTAAATCATCTTCCATGAGAGCAGGGACGTTGTCTAGACTGCTCACCATTTTACACCCAGCAACCAGCCTAGGACCTGGCATGAGGTGGGTGCCTAATAAGCTATCAATGCCAGGGTAGCTCAATCTCTTTTTCTGTCTTTCAAAAATCATATTGGGAGATTAATGACCGAAAGGGATGCTATCGTAGGGATACACTGAATTCTGCTCTGACTGATAAAATAAAGGCTGCAACCCAAACTTCAGTGAGTGGGTCTTCTTTTCATCATTCTGTGGCCCCTGCCTCTCTCCTTTTGGACACACTTTCCTTTCTTCACTCGGCTTCCTGCACTCCACACTCTCCCATTTCTTCTCCCACCTCACTAGATGCTCCTTCTTAGCTCCTGTGCTGGTTCCACCGCATCTCCGCAACCTCCCTGTGTGCTGGACGCCTCAAGGTTCAACCTCTTCTCTTCTTATACATGCACCACACTTTCTGGGCGATCTCATCCCATCCCATCTCACGCCTTTCAATATCATCTATATGCTAATGGCTTCCAAATTTATTACCAGCCCAACCTTTCCCCCGAGCTCCAGACTCCTATATCTACCTGCCTATCAACGACTTCACTTATCTGTCTAACAAGCATCTTAAATTTCACATGTCCAAGACCTATCTCTTGACAAACAACTATTTGCCCTAGTTCATCTTGACCTTAGTCTTGCTCTAGTCATTGTGACCTCAGCATTTCAGCATCACCACTTCTCTATTTTCATAAGCCCAAAACCAAGGAATCACGCTTGACTCTTCTCATTTTCTCATTCCACATCCAACTATCATCAAATCCCATCAATTGAACCAAGGAAATAGATATTCCAGATCTTTCCACCTGTCCTCTTTCCCACAGTCAAAGCCCTCATCTACGCCACCAGCACCTCTTGCTTGGTCAACTGTAAAGCTCCTAACCTGCTCCCCTGCCTCAGCTCGTACCCTCTTGGTTTGTTCCTCATGCATTAGCATTAGCATGGGATTAGCATGGGATGCAGGCCAATGTAATCTGTTTTGTGTAGAAGATTAGAACATGTCTCCACAGTTTAAAAATCATCATGGCATCCCACTCCTCTTAAAAGAAAACTCCATGCCACGCCCATCAGGCCCTGTGTAGTCTGGCCCTGGTTGCTTCTCTGACTTCAGTTCCACCCGCTCCCTCACTCATTGTGTTCCAGCCACGTGTTTCCCTCTTGGAGCCTTTGCACATTCTACTCTTTCTTCCCAGCGTGCTCACTCCCATATCTACGCATGGCTCATCCTCTGTCTTCATTGAGATTTTGGCTTGCAAGACCTCCCTTGATTCTCCCCCCTTATTCTGAGCACCTGAGCTTGTACACTTGCTTATCTCCTATCTATTTCTCCCCCTAAAAGAAAATCTCCTTGAGAGAATGAAACACTTTGTCTTGTTCACTCCAGAATCCCCAGTGCCTACAACAGTGCCAGGCATATACATGGTGCTCACTTGGTATTTTTTGAGTGAACAAATCATCCTCTTCAGACACTAGCCTGCACCTTTTGCATCACTTTTCTGACCTCATTGTCCTGATCTTTCCTGTCTCTCTGGGTGCCGTTCTGCCCACTCATGGCTGCTTCTCCCTGTCAGTCACTCTCCTTTGTCGCTATTGTCTTGGGCTCTCTCCAGGCTGTCACCTAGTTCTCAGACTGCTCCTTCTTCAGTCTCCCACCCACTCCCTCCCCTCCCTTGCTTCTCTGCAGTCATGCAGAGACCAGGTCTCAACCCTCTGCTCTCACATCTCCCAATCAGCGCTTCCCAGTGCTGACTCAGGATGCCCTCCCTCCCAAGGATAGCCAGTCTCTTTCCCCGAGCCCAGAGTTACAGCATGGAATGGGGGACGTTGGACTGCCAGCAGGTATCTGTCTACATCCCCAATCTCATCTCCAGGTGGTGATAACCTCTTCTACAGAACCCCATAGTCACCTCCGCCCAACATTTTTTTTTTTTGCCTCCAGGTTCTCCCCACCTCCAGTCCATCAGTTCACTCTGATGTGCACAAATCTTCACTGGATCCCCAGGCCTGGCAGTCAAAAGCCTTTCATAATTCAATCCCAACCTCCCTTTTCCAATCCTATTTTCTATCTTTTTTCAGGGACAAACCTAATACTTCAGCCAGATGCCTTTATCCCCCAGGCCTCCAGCTTCCTGTGCACCTTTCATCTGAGGCCTTGCTCCCAGGGCTGGAATGTCCTGCTCCCAGTGCAGCTCCTGGAGCCTCCCACCCTGTAGAGATCCTACTTCTGTCCCCAAGACATTTTGATGGTCTTCACTTTGCCAGGGTGCTAACATTTTGTGCCCGTATCTCATCTGCTCCCTGCTATCTGAAGGGAGGAAGCCTGCCCTATTCATCTACAGGTCCCCCGAGGACTAAATTCAAATTAACTACATGAGTTAACACAGCTCTTCCCAGGGTGCATAGGGTGGGTGGAACACACCATGATATGCTCTACAAGAAAAAGGAAGGGTGGGGAGAAGAGAAGAGGAAGGGAGGGGAAGGGAGGGGAGAGGCAAAGAAGGGGAGGGGCAGGGAAGGGAGGAGAAGGAAAAAGAATTTTTTTAAAGGGCATGGACTTCATGTTCACATAACGCTATCGACCACCTTCTTGAACATTCTCCATGCACCCTAGGATATTAAATGATCTGAGAATTCCAACAGTTAAGAAATCTGTTTATCTTTGTTTCTCACAGCTTTTCCCAGACAGATCTAACTACAGAAACCACTTTCTAGCACTTATCCCTGTTAACAAGATATTTGGGGAAGCTGTTGATTGAAAGGATGAGAGTTTGGGGACATGCAGTTGGCACTACAGTGACAGTCTGTGATGGGGAGTAGGGGGATGAAAATCAATGTCAGGTTGAGGATTTTGGCCATAATCCTAAAAACTGAGTGTCTCAAAATGGGGCATCCATTCCCCAGGGGTGTGTCTGGAAGACTAGGATTCACAGGAACCAACCATCACCACCTGCTGCTTGAAGCGCCCATTAGTTGAAGGTTTGGTGAGTGGGAATGAGCAGTTATTTGTTATAGTAAAACAATCACAAATTTATTGTTCAGCAACATGCAAAACTTGAGTCGAATTTCCAGCTAGCACATTGAGTTTGTCTTGGTTATTTGCTGCTAAGCCCTTAAGACCACTCCAGGAAATAGAACCCCCTCGCCTCTGTGGTTTCGAGTACTTGGTGGACAAGCATGAGCAGCCCTGATAAGCCATTGAAGGTCCTTCAGTGGAGCCTGTCACCAAGTCCATGGGATGTTCAGAAGATGAGCCTGGCCAGGAGCTCAGGGTACAACCAGTGGGAAAGAGAGCTCTAAGAGGCACGTGGCCATGTCCTGTTGTAAACCAAGCACCTGGGTCAATCAAGGCAAATGCACCACCCCCAACACCTGCGCCTGCCTGTGGATTCAGGTATTCACCTGCTAGGGACTGTATAGTTGCATTTTTGCAACCAGCCTCGAAACAGACCAAGAAAAGGGGCCCACCAGACCTCAGACCCTGCTCACATTCATACAAGGTCCCACCAGGACCCACACGGCCACTGGCCACAGACACATGGCCCATCCCTCCCACAGCCATGGGACGTACGTACCAAGAAAGCACCGGTAAGCCTACCCCACTCACCACTCTATTCCCCAGCGGCTTTCTGGATACTGTCGGGCTTCCAGGG
This sequence comes from Cephalopachus bancanus, assembly GCA_027257055.1. NCBI lineage: Eukaryota > Metazoa > Chordata > Mammalia > Primates > Tarsiidae > Cephalopachus > Cephalopachus bancanus. Next base: position 1,487,183 of record JAPVLO010000342.1, on the reverse strand, counting down.
TGGGTTAAAGACTCACCCATAGGCCTGGGGGAAGAGGAACTGCGGCCCATCTCCTGCCATGGTGGGAGGGTCTCGGGGGTTGGCAGGCAACTTTGGAGGTGTCCTCTGTGGGTAGGAATAGTTGGGTTGGACAAAGGGTATGTAGCTCAGCAGGGGGGTGTAGGAAGAGTGGAAAATCTGCTGCCCCATTTGCTGTGGGTTGTACGGTGTCACCTGTAGGTCAGAGAAGAGGGAGGAGCAAGGTCACCATTCCCCAGCCCTAATCCTAATCCCAGCTGCCACCCTTCAGCTCCTGTGTCCTTTAGTCATTATGAGGTATGTAGAAACCAGCATGTTGGAAGGGAGTGAGGCTAAAAAGTTACTTAATTTATTTGAGCCTCAGTTTCCTCTTTGGCAAAATGGGCAAATACTACCTACATTGTGTGGGGACCAAGTCAGTTGGTATAAGTAAAAAGACAAAGACAGGCATATAATAAATAGCAAATGTTATTTTCATTCTCTTCTCTGTCTCCCCAGCTTTCCCTTTTTGAGGGATGTTAATAACCATCCCCAAAGCCCCTTATTTATTTGTAAGGCTTTTATTACTCCCAAAAAGCTGTTTTGATTTACACAGCTCTGGCTTCTATCTCAGGATCTCAACAGATTCCAAGTCCAAGACAGCCCTGCCCAGTGGAAATTTCTGTGATAGCAGCAAGGCCCCACATCTGTACCACTCATGGAAGTTGAGTACTTGGAATGTGTGTATGTGTCTGTGTAGCATGAAGGAGGAATTGAATTTTGAGTTTTACGTAACTTTAATTTAAACTTAAATGGCTGCACATGGCTACCATAGCGGACAGTGTGAGTCTAGGAAGAAGAACAACGAAAGGGCAGTGGGGCTCAGCTCGAATCCTGAGGAAATATAGGAATTCATGGGGTTTCTGAGACTTGGAACAAACTCTAAGACCTGGGGCTCCCACCATCTTGCCCCTGGCAGGCAGGGATCTCCCCAGTCCTAACACAGTGCTCAGCACACAGGAGCTGCTTAAGAAACATAAGTTAAATGAAAGGATACAAGAAAAAGAGAGAGGAAAGGGAGGAGGGGAAGAAGAAGGAAGTAGGGTGGAAAGAAGAGCCACTGAGTGCCTGCTTGAATACCTAAAATGATGGGGAGCTCATTACATTATGGACTCTGAATTCCGTGATTGACAGCTTCAAGCATCAGAAAACCCCTTCTCTTCTGGAGCTGACATCTATCCTCTTGTGTGCTGAGGAGAGTTTCGGTGAAAACAGGAGAAGCCTCTGGATTTCCACTTTAATAGTGAGAATAGAGTAAGAGTGTTCAGGGATTGGATACCTCTCTCATCCTGCATGCCCTTACCTAATAAAAAATCCACAAAGGTTAGCACTCATTGAGTGGTTGGGGTGTGCCCGGCCCTTCATATGGATTCTCTCATTAAAACTCCCAAAAGTTTTGTGAGGTAGAACATTATCTCCATTTTGGAGATGAGGAACCTGAGGCTCAGAGAAATTAAGTGACTTAAGTGTTTCCGGTGTCAGAAAACCAGCAGGGTGAGCCCAGAGCCAGAACCCTGCACCGGCATCTCTGCTGTGCCCTCTCCCATTGTCCTCCCAGTGGAGATGTAAGGCCTGGTGACGCTGGACAGGGGCATCGAACCCCAAGATGGCAAACTGAAGGTCAGAACACACCAAGAGTACCTACCAGGACAGACTCCTGGGGGACTGTGTGGCAGAAAATATCCCTGGCCTTCATGTGGGAGGAAGTGCCTGGCTATTTAAAGGGTGGAAATGGAAAAGGCAGGTCCTAGAGCTCAGGCAACATTGTTCCAAATGTGCCCCTGATTCCATGTAACTGCTCAAAACCATAAAATAGAGCTTTGTATCCTACTCTGGTGCCATCTCCAAATATACTCCTCACTGACAAAAGCATAGAACAGTGTGCCCAGAATGCACATTTGTATAAAAATGTTTATATAAATAGATGTTGCTGGAAGGATATGCAAGAAACCAGTAAACAGTGATTGCCTCCAGGTTTTAAAATTTTTTACCATGTTTTTAATATTACTTTCATCAAATACATAAGCATGCGCATGCATGCACACACATGTAATTGTCTAAAAAGATTCTCTTTAGAGCCAGGTGGATGGTACCCCTGTGGACAGTGATGTGACTAAAGATCTGTGACCCAGACTGTCTCTCATGCCTACTTCGTCTCACGATGCAAAGGGTTACTTCCTACTGTTTAAAAAAAAAAAGAATCCTGGTCTAGGATACAAAGCTGCCTACATCTATGGGCCATTTCCTAGCCTCTGGAACATATTTCAGGTCATCAGGGTGCAATGTGCAGAGAAAGGGTGGGGCTCCCTGGGGAGAGAGAGAGAGAGAAGGTAGAGGAACCTGTGAGTTGGAGTGTGGGGGAGTCTGCCCACCTTAGGTGGAGGGGGCAAGGCCAGCCTGGGATGTGGCAGGGCCTCCATCCCTGCTCCAAGACTCAAGGTCCCGGGCCCTCAACATACTTCTATGCTCATTTGTGTGTGTGTGCCTGCACGTGCGCTCCCACAGCTTGGTGGCAATGTGTATACCTGGACCTGTATTTCTATCTGCCTCTGAGTGTGGTGTGTGCATTCGCATTTCTGTCTCTACTGCTTTATTTTGATAAATACTTTTGAGCATCTGTGTATGGGAGGTGGTGAAAATATGGCTGCCCGAGGCCATAGCTAAATTCCTGGATTGTGTTATTCACGCAGATATTCATCCTAACCTACCCATGGAAGTAGTGTTGGTTGATTTAGCAAATAAAAATACAGGCTGCCAGGCATGGCGGCTCAAGCCTATAATCCCAGCACTTTGGGAGGCAGAGGCGAGAGGATTGCCTGAGCCCTGGGGTTTGAGACCAGCCTGGGCAACTCTACATGGAAAGAATATGAGACCTCATCTCTACAATAAATCAAAAAATTAGCCGGGTGTGGTAGCACACGCCTATAGTTCTAGCTACTTGAAGGCTGAGGTGGAAGGATAGCCTGAGCCCAGCAGGTAGAGGCTGAAGTGGCCAGAGCATGCCACTGCACTCCAGCCGGGGTGACAGAGTGAGACTCCAACTCAAAAAAACCCCACAAAAACAAAAACAAAAAGACAGGATACCAGCTGCATTCAAATGTTGGATAAACAACAAATGCAATGTTTGGGATATACTTATACTAAAAATTTATTTTTTGTTCATCGGAAATTCAAATTTAACTAGGTGTCCTATATTTTAACTGGCAACCCTACATGGAAAGAATATGACGCCTCATCCCCACTGAGGCTGGGCAAAGCCACGTGACTTGCCTTGGCCAATTGAAAGCGGGTGGAAGTTACCATGGCCTGGTTCTGAGCTGAGGCTTTCAGAGGCGCCACACGTTTCTGTTTGCCCTCTAGTGCTCTTGTCATCTACTACGGGAGGAGCAACAGCTACTATATCTTCAGCCCAGGCCCAGAAAAGACACATGGAACACACCAGAACCTACCTGATCCACAACTCAGCTCTGCCAGCCCATAGACTCATGAGTGAGAAATCAGTATTCATTGTTGGAAGTCCCTGAGGCATTGAGGCTATTGGTTGACACAGCAAAACCTAACTTGCACGTTAACGTCATAATCTTGGGCAAGTTTCTTAATCTCTCTGTGCCTCAGTCTCTTCATCTATAATCTATCCCATAGGGGATTATGAAGATGAAATCAGTACAGGTGCAGCCCTTAGAAAAGGACCTGGCACAGAGAAAGGGCTCTGTTAAGTGCCAGCTATTTTCACAGAGGGACACTGGTTTGTGTTTTCCCTATGCATGTTGGTATGTGTGTCTAGAGCCAATGATGGGCCCAAAAGTATGGCTGGTGACCAGTCAGACAAGGGCGAGGAAGTAGATGCCTCCTCTTACCCAACAGCCTTCATGGAGCTGGGACAGAGGAAGGAAGATTGTCTACTCACCTGTTGGGAGTAACAACCCAGCTGGGGGTGCAGAGCCTGCTGATAGGGCATCCTCGCTGCCTGCTGTGGGTACAAACCCTGGGGAGAAAGGGAGAGGCTCAGTGTGGTCCAGCAGAGGGCTCCCCACCAGAGAGCAGCAGCTGCTCAGCTCACCCTCCTGGATCTCCAGATAGGGCTAAGTTCAGCCTTCAAGCAGCTGGCCAGACCCACAGGCTGCCTGAGGCCAGCTGGATTCAGGTGGGGTAAGCACAATTCACACCACGTGGAAGCCCTTGTTCAGCAGGCTTCACAGCCTTTCTGCTGAGTGTGTTAGACAAGAGCTTCAGAAGCCTGACTGCCTCTTGAATCCCCGTGGCAGCTATGTGACCTTGGGTAAGTCACTTCATCACTCTGCATCTCGTTTTCCCCAAATCCCATTCCTAAGACACAGGGTGTCCAGAATCTCTCTCTCTCTCTCTCTCTTTCTCTCTCTCTCTCTGCCTCTCTCCCTCTCTGCCTCTCTCTCTCTCTCTCTCTCTCTCTCTCTCTCTGTGTGTGTGTGTGTGTGTGTGTGTGTGTGTGTGTTGGTATGCATCCATGTTGATTACATACACCTGCATGTGTGTTTGCATTTCTATCTCAGAAGCTTTGTGTATATGTGTACAAATACACAACTGTGAGCCCAGGTGTGTTAGTTTGGGTTTCTGCTGCTGTGTGTATATGTGCCCATGCATATGTCTGTGTCTGTAGCTTACAGGGGGGTTAGTATGGGGATGAATGAGTTAATGCATCTTCTTAGAATACTATCCAGCACATAGTCAGGCCTCAGTGTTAGCTGTATTTGTCATCTCTCACTGGCCCCTCCCTTGAAAATACCCCCTGGTAGCTCAGCCAGATGGGTATCCACAACTCTGTGTGGGGTGGCCTTAAGGTGTCCGTGTGTATACACACACACACACACACACACACAGATGTAGCAGAACTGCTGCTGTGGATGGGGTCTTCCCATGTCCCTCCAGTCTCAGACTGAACCTCTACCTGTCTGCTAGTTCAGAGTTACCCCTTAAGATGCAGGCCAAAGTCCAAAGCATCTCTCAACCCTGGACATCTTCTCGGAGAATCCTGCACCCTGAGACGTTCCCTCTTTCTGGGCTCAGCTTGTGCCAATGATCAAAGCGTGGCAGCTGGTACTACACCATTGAAGATTTCCTTGCAGTGCATGGAATCTCTGATAAGAGTTTGTGGGGAAGTCTCCCAGGCCTCCTTGTGCTGCTCCCTCCAGGTCCCTAGGAGTGCACATCCTCTCAGAGCCTGTCCTTGCTCTCTGCTCCCATGTGTGGGACACTCGAGGCATTTCTGTACCCAAGGCCTCCACCAACCCCTGCACCTGAAACCAGTTCCCCTGCTCCCCCCTTCACTCCAAGTCCCGCAGCCCGGGCAGTTGCTCTTCCCCCTAGAATCCCAGCCTGGCCCCTGCACAGGAAAGTCAGACTGACAGGGCTGCTTTGCCTGTTCCCAGCACTCAGCAAGCTCCAAGGCCACCAGGAAGGTGGCTAAGTGTCCCTCTTCTGTTTCAACCCCTCCTCTCAATCCCATTAGCACTTAACTCTGTTTTCCACAGTCAACTTCCCAGGCCTAAGAATGACAAGCTCCATCATCCCATACCTGCCTGTGCTAGGATCTGCAGAAAACAAATAGCTGCCCACCCCTCTCAGTCCTGGGATGAATTTTCAGGAGATGGTGCCACATTCATTAGCACATGCGACCCTGTATGACATTAAGGACACCTCTTGTTGTTAGAGTTGCAATTTTGTAATATCACAAGCAAGGGTAAATAAGCATTCACTCTCCTTTGCTCGAGGCCGTGGCCTCCTCCCATGTACCTTCCCTCCTTAATTGGGAGCAAAATTCCTTTATGCCAAGCAGCCCAGAGCCTCCTCGGCATCAGGGACTTTGTCTTCCCCATCTCCGAGCCCCTCCACCACAGAGTTCTGAGTAAATTGGATTTGGGACCTCGTCTTCATTCTTAATGCTAAGCAGGGAAGGGACTAGGATAGACTGTTCCCCATTTCTCCTCTCTGTCCCCTCAAGGTCTGCAGAGCTCCCTGACCCCATTTCCTTGGAAGATTGGGGCTGAATATTAATAAAAGCCAACATCTGTATCACAGTTTAAATTTTACAGAGTCTTTCCCATCCTTGGACTCAATTAATCCTTGCAATGGTATCAGTATCTGCTGCTGCTGTTACTGTAATGATTATGAACCCATTTCACAAACAGGAAACCAGAGCTCAGGGCAGTTAACTAACCTGCCTGAGGCTCAACTTGGAAGCAGCAGAACCTTTAATCCCAAGTTTACAGATTTCAAAACCTGCCTTCTTTCTATGACCACCAGCCCCTTGACCAGCATCTTGAAGCTGAATGGCATTGTGAGATCATGAGGGAAAGGTAAGCTATACCTGTCCTCCCTCATCACCTGGAAGGGTCAATGCTTTCCACAGCCAACTTCAGAGATGGGCCCGTTTGGTGTCTAACCCACCTCATAGAACCCAGCGGGCCCTACCAGTCAGGGTCCTTCCATCACTTCTCAGAAGCCCGAGAACCTCATAGTCAGCCCAAGGATGCAAACACAAGCATCTCTAAGGACAGAGGAGCTTCGTGCTCTGAAAACGATAGGTCCAAATCTCATCCACTCCAAAAAAGTTAGAAGAAATTAACATAGCAAAGAAATGCTATCCCCACTTAGTAAAGCAAACCATGGCAAATTAGCTTTACATGGTGAGCTCTGTGAATGCATTTCAGAGTGAATCAGTTTATACTTAATAAAATTATGAAATTGTTTCTCCTTTAGAGGGGATGGTGCACATGACTGGTTTATTCCTAAACCTGTATTAGAATCCAAACTTCTTTTTTCGGCATCTCTCTCTTTTAAAAAAAAAAAAATTATAGACACGGTCTCAGTATGTTACTCAGGCTGGACTTGAACTCAGCTCAAGTGATCCTCCCACCTCAGCCTCCGAAGTAACTGGTACTACAGGCGTGAGCCACCACAGCCACTTTTAGTCATCTTTGAATCTCCCACCTAGCACAGTGCTCATCTTATAGTAGGCAGGGAACAAGGGTTTTTCATATCACTTAAATGAATGAGTAAATAAATAAATAAAATGAGTAAATCAGTGAGTAGGTGGATAAATGAATAGTGAATAAGCAAACACAAAAATGCAAAGGTAGAAGCATATCAGTGAAGGAGTCAGCGAATCTATGGACAGGACATTTCTCTCAAGAACTGTGTAAGGATACATGGTACTAACATGAAACTGATCCACTTTAATTTCCGGTTATATCACCTTTCATCACAACCTCTCACCTCAATGGTGGGGCATCCACATGAACTTTCTGTCTCTGGGAAGGGAAAGGGTACTTATTCTCTTTAGCAAACAAAGAAAAGGTTTGAAAACTACACAGAGAGAGGCTTTGCCAAATTCCTTTAAGACTCAGGAGCCAAGCCTGGTGGACCAACTCCGAGAGAGTCTTTATATGGAGTAGAGAGGATTGCCCCTTCCCCTCAGGACATTTATGCCATGAGGCTTGCTACTGTGTTGTAAAGGAGGAAATGACATTGGGCCCCAAGGGCTGGAGAGAGGGTATGGTGCACAGAGGCAGGACAAGCTCCGTGCTGGAGACACTTCCTTTTCTACTTCCTCCCTCTAGGCTTTTCCGGCCAGGCTGGGGCAGCAGATTGCCAAGGTCCTGGATGCACAAGACTTTCCCTTCCCAGTACAACTACATGCAATTCTGGAGAGGAGCCAGGGAGGGGAACAGAAGACTGAGAAATCTTAGGTGCTGAGCATCTTCCCTGAAAAAAACTGAGATGCTACCTAAAGGGACTATTTAAGTTATTGGATTGGACTAAAGTTTAAACCAGAGTGGACATTTATTTAATTTTTCCTTCCTTCTACCCAGTGGGCAGCAGCTCTTAAGGGATATTAAGTTAAATCAACAAAATAGAGAAACTACATTTTCTCTGCATAAATAAGTTCTGTGAGTAAAGTTTCCAGCCCTGCTACAATACAAGTGCTTCACCATACCTTTATGTCTGATCACTGATTTTCCCTTCTAGCTGTGAGCCCATGACCAAGAAAGTATGCCAAGACTTGGTATCCTCAAAGGATTAGTTCCAGGACCATCTGCCCCCTGCCACCTCCCCCACCCCATAGCAAAATCCACGTCCCTGGCATAAAATGGTGCAGTAGTTGCATATAACTTACACACTGCCTCCCATATGCTTTAAATAATCTCTAGACTACTTACAATACCTAATACAATATAAATGTTATGTAAATAGTTGTCACTATATTATTTTTTATTTGTATTTTTATCACTGTGTTGCTATTTTTTATTGTTTTCTTTTTCAAATATTTTCCATTTGCAGTTGATTAAATCTGCAGATGTGAAACCTGTGGACACAGAGGGCCAACTGAAATTTGTCATCCAAACCAGGACACTTGAGCGTAAAAAGGGGTGTCATTAATATTATTCTGGGACAAACGACCTCAGCTGGGACTGTCCCAAGTAATCTAGAATGCACATCATCCACCATTAAAGGAAGTCATAGGAAGCAGGTGGGAAACAAGCCATCCATGTATCCTGGAAGCCCACGCATTTAACCAGCCATAACAAACAAAGCAGCTCTGGATTTAAGTTCTCAAACTTGCCACTGTGCGCTTATGTTGGCAGCACTGTACAAACACCCCAGTAAGGTTTCAGACCTTGGTATATCAGTGTCTCACAGCTATCTTTGTGTCAACATGTGATGGCATCTTGCTGAGTGGTGTTCATTATTGTTGTTACGTGTTTTTGTGTGTCATTGTGAGAATGTTGGAACTTGAATGAGAGCAACAAACAAACAGTAAATTTCTTGTTAGACTTGGCAAGAGTGGAAATGAAATCAGGGACATGTTAGTCCAAGTTTATGGGAATAATGTCATGAAGAAAATGGTAGTGTGCAAATGGATTAAACATTTTTCTGAGGGAAGAGAAAGCATCACTGATGAAGAGAAATCAGGAAGGCCAGTAGCCAGCAGAACTGATTAAAACTTTGCAAACATTTGTAGAATTGTGCATCAAAATCATCAGCTGACTGTGAGAAGCATAGCAGATCAAACAAACACTGATAGAGGAACAAGAAAACTTAACTGAAAATCTTGACATGAGAAAGGTGTGTATAAAAATGATCCTGAAGAAGCTCTTGTATCACAATGCACCAGCTTACACAGCACAGTCTTTGAGGGAGTTTTTAGCCAGTAAACAAAAAACTATATTGGAACACCCTCCCTACTCACCTGATTTGGCCCCCCATTGACTTTTTTCTTTGCCTGAAGATAAAGGAAATATTGAAAGGAAGACATTTTGATGACATTCAGTAAATCATGGGTAATGCGATGACAGCTCTGACAGCTATTCCAGAAAAAGAATTCCAAAATTGCTTTGATGGGTGCACTAGGTGTGGTGATCACAGTGATATTCAGCAATGAGGTATGTAGCACTTTTTCTAGGATGAGTTCGTGAACTTGTCAGACCTCATGTAGGGTGTGTGTGTATGTGTGTGTGTGTGTGTGTGTGTGTGTGTGTGTGTGTATGTGTGTGTGTGTGTGTGTGTGTGTGTGTGTGTGTGTGTGTGTGTGTGTGTGTGTGTATGGACCAAATGATGAGTCTGATGTGGCCACAATGAAAAAATAACTGGCAAGCTGACACTTGATAATGCCCTCCTGTAGTCCCAACAAAGCCTCTTGAGTGTAGGGAAGGCATTCGAGAGCATCTAAAGGCTCTTTGTGAAACAGAACCCCTGCAAGCCATACCTCTTCCATAGCGAGAACCCCCATGGCTAGTCAACTACAGGAGAGCCAGGGCCATTCACTCACCTGATACTGAGGAAAGGTGGAATGATTTGTGAACACCGGCGGAGGTGGATAGCTCATGTTCAGCCAGAATGGCTGGTTCAGGGTTGCTGAGGTCAAGGCTGTGGCAAAGTGTGGAGTGAAAGTATTCCCCGTGCTCTTGAAGTTGGTCTTGTCAGCAGCCGTCACGGGTGGGTTAACTGTAAGTCAAGGGAAAGGGAAAGTGATTCAGTGACAGAGACAGGGGGAGGCCAGGATGCCTTCAGCACCATGACTGTCCCAGGAATTCACATTCTTCCAGGTCAGGTCCTTTAAGCTCCAAGAGGGCTCTTCAAAGTTCTGGTGAATTTCCAACCACAGGAAAACATAATTAGTTCACACCTTGCCAATTTGGAAGGGATGAAAATCCCAGCATGGTCTGACTTGGAGCTTCTGTTTCCATCATTCATGAGTAAAGGAGGCAGTTTAGTAAAGGGATACAAAAAACCAGGTTGCTAGGGCTATATTTCGCCTATGACAAAATGAAATTTTTTCAAGTGCTTTAGAAAAATACAGCTTTATATGAACCATTGCTATGCCATTGGAATTCATTCTTATCAGATTAAAGATGTCCCTCCCTAAAGACATGTACTTGGCAATACTGAGAAGCTTTCACAGGTTGGTTATATCTATATAGGAATAATTTTTTTAGTATTTCAAAACATTAAGTAATTCAGCATGGAGCATCTAAGAATTAGTCTAAATGAATGAAGTTAGGTTGAGTTGTTTCAGGATATGAATCCTGGATTCTTCCCTTCCACAAGATGTCCTGCAAGCTTATAGAATCAGAAATGGGCCCTCAAGTTCCCCCTATTGGCATATTTTTTGGGGGAAAAGGAGATTTGACTAAAACAGGAGGTCAAGAAAGAGGAAAAAAAGACATAGATAATCTCAAAGTAGAAATAGTCTAAAATTTGATTTTTTTTTACTTGGGCAATTTGAGAGGGTATGATTATGCTGGGTCAGGGCTGTATTCAAATGTGGCTATTAATAAGGGCTATGTGATCCCAAAAGCCAACTCCATTTCTCTAGCAATTATATTCCTCATAAGGATATAAGGAGAAAGTCATTTTCCCCATTTCATGGGCTTAGAAACTGGACACTTCTAGAAAGGCAGTGACTTGCCCATGAATAAGCAACCATTTGGTGACAGAGCCACTCTTGGGACCTATGAGGGTTTCTGGAATCCCTTCCTCTGCAGTTCCTTCTTGGGTAGGGTTGGCTTACATTTCAGCTCCAGTCCATCCACTTCCACTTTACTGCGAAGCTTCAGCTGCCCGCTTGGGTTCTTGGTGGTCCCGAGGAACTCACAGAGCAGGTTCTTCTCGGCTGGACATGCAGACTTCTTGGCTGGCAGGGCCATGGTGCCCACAGGGTGACTACAACCTTCCTCACCACAGGTGTCCTTCCGGCTCTGGGGCCACTGACTGAGAAGGAAGTTCTCTCGACCCTTGATGGGCTCTTTAGTGCCAAGGTTTCGTTCTATAGCAGGAGGAAAATTGAGTCAATGCCTCTGGAAGGCCAAGTTCTGGATGTGAGGAGCACCTTCTTTTGGACTACATGATAAATCCTCTGTACCACACATCTGAGGCTCAGACCACTCTGGGAGACCCTCTCTCAGTCAAATACAACTTCAGTATCTCTCCGAAGCCTTTCCTAACCACTGCTCATTCTGATCTTCCCATCTCACGCCTCCATCTGTTCACTCATCCATCCATCCTTCCACCTGTCCACCCATCTTTATCTTCCCTCCATCCATCCACCCATTCATTCTTCCTTATATCATTCCTTTCTTCCAATTACCTTTCTTTTCTCCCCTTCCTTCCTTCCTTCCTTCCTTCCTTCCTTCCTTCCTTCCTTCCCTCCCTCCCTCCCTCCTTTTCTTCTTTCCATCATTCCTTCCTTCCAACCACCCATAGTGCCAGGCTGAGGATACAAGGATGATTTGGACACAGTTCCTGCCTTCAGTGAGCAATGCATTTTGGCCCCTCATGCTGGACTCTACTTCGTTTTGTTGCTCACAGGTGATTCAGCTCATTTGTCAGTGCCAAGCCCTGACCTGAGCGCTGGGGACACAGTTATGAGTCAGAGCCAAACTCTGCCCTGCAGGAGCCCACAACAAGGAAGAAGAGAGAGACGTGCCCAGAAATAGCTCCAGGACAAAGCAGATGGACACTATGAGGTGACACAGGGATGAAATGGAAGAAGAGGGCAGCTAAGACTGCTTCCATGTGAGAGGGCCTTCCTTCCCAGAAGGAAGTAGGGTTTCAGCAGCGCCTTATATCCATGGGTATTGAGGAGGAGGCACGGCAGACATGGGTACCTGTGGGCAGAGGCCTGGAAGCATTAAAGAGACTGCGTGAGTAGGTGGGTGTGGCTGGAGTGTGGAGCAGGAACAGGATTGGTGCCAGACCCAGGTATCTCTCCAAAGAGACTGAGCATTTATTTCTCCAATGCAAAGACACTGCCAGGACCACTGTGGGATTCTTCACAGCAGTGGTCTGCATCATATTTCTTTTCTAGCAGTGGAACTCTTTCTCCAAACAAAATTAAGTATGGGGGGAAAAGTATATGTGTGTATGTGTATATGTGTGTGTGTGTGTGTGTGTGTGTGTGTGTGTGTGTGTGTGTGTGTATTTGTATGTTTGTTTATTTTAAGCAGAAGATTTATTTACTTATTAGAGACAAGGTCTCTCTCTCTGTTACCCAGGCTGGAGTACAGTGACATGGCCATAGCTCACTGCAGCCCTGAACTCCTAGGCTCAAGAGATTCTTCCTCCTAAGCCTCCTGAGTAGGCAGGAATAAGGGCGCATATCACCATGCTAAACTTGGCAGGGTGTTTTAAAGTCATCATTCTGGTTGAAGCAGACAAGAGAGTTTTGCCTTCCCAGCCACCTTCACTGCTGCCCCAGCCTGGAGGTCTTTGAAGGCCTCCACAGAGCTTGGCTAGGAAACCTGGCTGCCTGTCGGATGGCTGTGCACTGCACTAGCCCATGGCAGGCACCTGGGATTTCTCTGGTAGCAGCACAGAAGACCTGTGCCCCAGTGTTACCTGTTGAGAGTGGACCTGATCCCACCAGCTCTTGGACCCCCTGGCCCAATGACTTGGGGACTGAGTCTGAATGGGACTGGGCCTGCCCTCCTAGCACCATCCCAGAAAAGGAAAGAGCTGCTCTTGCCTGAGCCAATTTAGAAGAAAATGACATTTTTAGCAAAACACACCTTAGAGTCTCTTCCAAGAGTTTCTCTAGTTGCCAAGTTTAGTCCCCAGCCGGTGTGCTGAAATAACAGTACCCACCAATAATAGCCCTTTCCCCAGAGGCCTACGCACCTGCAGCCTCGTATACACACCTACGATTGCCTTAAGCATCTACAAAGCTTCCTCTTCCAAGATCCCAGTATACAGACACACACGCACTCCTGCCTAGAGTTCCTTGACTCACTAACACGAACACAATTACACACCCTGTAGATGCATGCACAAACGTACACACAGACACACTCAGATGCACCACTCCTGCATTTTCTCTAACAAATAAACTCACACATGAAAGTTCCTTTTGGCATACCTCTGCCCACACTTTTGTATACACAGGCACACACCAATGCTGAGGGGTGGGGTGGGGGGGAGACAGAACACCTCCAACCCAGCAGTCCCATCTGACAGGGAGGTATCCCTGCAACCCTCCCAGAGAAGAAGTGGAAGGAGGGTCCCCTCCCTCTGGGCAAGGCTCAACCCTCTCACACCCACACCCTTGGTGTCAAAGCTTCTGGCTCCTAGAGGGCTGCCCAGGACCCAGAGTACAGCTTGCTATCTACAGCTCAGATTCCTTGACCTTCTCACAATGCTCCAGGTCACAGAGTGTTCTCTAGGGTGCCCTTGTTCCTGGTTTTTCAGAGTGATGGATTTGGGCCCTCCTGATCAGGCATCTCTCAATCATCCATCCATGCTCACAGCCTGGGAGGTAATTGTTCTTTTGGCTGAAATGAGTATGCTTTACTCTCCTGGTGACTGCTGGCTGTAGGCAAAGGCCACTGCCATCAGTCTGCCTTCCTGGAACCATCCAATCTGAGTGCTAGATCAGAACATGGAGAATCCTGGGGTAAGGTGGGAGAAACCTGAGAGTGGCCAAGTTTCCTAGGAAGGATGTAAACTCCTTAATGAAGGGATGGGGAGTGCACTTTTCTAAGTCTCTGGAGTCCCAGGGAACAAATTCTGAGGCCAACAGCCTGACCTGCACCTGGATAATGTATACATTCACCCCCTTGCCCCAGAGAGAGAGGACCAGGCCTTGTGGCTGGAACAGGTGCCTCCATTATAAGCCAGGTAACTTAGCTGCCAATCAAATTTCCCTCCTAGTCATCTGACAATCCCTGTGCTGCGGTTTACCCTGGCCCCAGCTGGGGTAAACATTTCCTTCAATGGACTCTGGACACCTGGTGGATTCAAAAATCGAGCCAGTTACTACATGGTGCCTATCTTTCTTCTCAGAGCCTGCTGGAATCAGGGCCTCTGAGATTGCTTCCATAGGCCATGCCCAGCACATGGGCATCCAGTGCCTGTGGGAGGGCTGTGGGAGCTGAGAACAGCCTGCACCTGGGGGCTGTGCCCACCAGAGAGGCTGCTTTGTCCTGCCTTGCACAAAGATGCCTTATGTACACACCACGGCCCTGATTGGCTTCCTGGGAAGGACCTCCTCCTCGCAGGCCCACTCTCTAGCCCTGTTCCAGCCCCACTCACCCAACAAGTGGTGCCTCTCCACAGCGGGGTCAGCCTCGGGCTTGGAGCAGATCTTGGCAAACACGGGAAGCTGGCTCTTCTGAGCAGGGAGCTCAGGGAGCTTGTTGGCGGGTGCAGGACGAGGTAGGGGCGGCAGCCACAGGAATGGACCCAGCCCCGTGGGCTCCCTGGGGCTAGAGCCACTGAACATGCTGTTCTGTAGGAAGTCCTTGATGACCCTTGTCTCCTCCAGCACCATCTTGTTGTCGGGGGTCTTAGACATTTCAGTGGATTTCAGCGGGAACTGGGCCAGGAGCTTGCTGATCTCTGAGTTGGAGGCACCCAGACTGTGGTCCCTGTCCTCTGTCCCTTTAGTGCTCTTGGCCTTTGCAGCACGCAGGATGCCCGTGACTGTGGATGTGGCAGAATCACAGTCCTTCCGGCTGCCGATAACGGACATGGCCACCTTCTGCCCCAGAAGCTTGTCGCCGGCAATGATGGAGGCTCCAGGGCACTCACTGCTGCCTTCCGCCGGAGAAGGTGACAGAAGAGGCACAAAAGTGCAGGGAGCTGGCTCTCTGGTCCCCTTGGAAGAGTCACCAGGCACCTCCATGCCCCCCGAGCTCTCTTTGACCAGGACGAGGTGCTCTTTGGTGAGGCTCAGGAACTCCTGCTCCACCAACAGGGAGATCTCATCCTTGCCACTGCTGAACTCCAGAGCTCTGCAAACAAGTCGGAGAGGCGGACCATGTTAGTGCCAGCCCATCAAGGGGTGGCTCTGCAGTAGGACCCAGGCCCCAGGAAAAGGAGAGGGATGCATAGCGTTACAGAAACATTTCCAGGCAAGAGAACCCACTGCTTTCTCAAGGGAGCAAATGGATACGCAGCTGACTCCAGAGGGTTCTACACCACACCAGTGGGTATAGAACTGAGAACCTGGGTCTGGGAAAGGGGGTACCCAGATCCTCTCCCAACAACCTTGCTGAGTAAACCAGAGCAAGTCACAGCCTCTCTGAGGCTTAATTTTCATCCATCCCTCCATCCATCATGCTCAGGACCTGAAGCAATAAAAGACCAGGTAGGTGGTTCACTGGGGAATTTTGCCTGGCAGCAAAAAGGTCAAGAGTGAGCCAACAGCTCTAAGTGCATAATCTAGGGTGCAGGGGCTGAACCCTCGGAAGCTCCCAGGAGCACATGCAACCCTCATCCCCTAAATGCAGAATGGTGGAGTGGACAGTCTGAGCTCATACCCTAACTCGATCACTTCCCATCTGTCTGACCTGGGGAGGTTGTCCAGGGTCTAGGTACCCCGGTCTCTTCCTTTCACCAGTAGGAACATTACAGAGGTGCAAAGCACTTCTGACAGTGTCTAGAACCAATTAGGGGTGGATCAAGGGTCAGCTATCATGTCTATATCACTGCCAGCCTGCCTGGGCCTCTGAATTCCATACTGTGGACCCATGGATACTTGTGTACATCCTGGCTGGCATGACCTCTGACCAGATTATGGCCTCTGGGCTGGGCTTCCCTTCATGGGCAAGTTGGTTGGTCCCTGTACTGATTCAAGGGTCTTCCTGTACCTTGGACCCTGGGCCACTAGTTGCATCCTTGCTGGCCAGCACCTGCCTGATGGCACCTGATGGTCCCTGGACTCTAGGCTCCTGGTTGTGGGTTCACTCCAGGTGTGGAAGAGGGTGGCAATCCTACTGGCCTGGCTGGTGGCCTTATGTACCTCACCAGCATCCATGGCAAGGGGGCCCTTATTCCTTGATGTTCCAGGTGGCCAGGCTTGCCCGCTTAAAACCATCGGCTGCCAGATGGGCTCCAGTGAGGGGTGAATGAGTCAGCCTACACCAAGTATCCTGGAAGCTGCTCAGCACTCTCCCCTGGGAGGCTGAATGAGAAGATGATGAAGACGAGGTAGAGAGAAAAATGAAAGCGCCCCATGAGGGGTGTCTCAGCTGCTGTGGCTTAGACTTTGCAGTTGGGAGGCTCAGCACACAGTCCAGCTGTGACCACCCACTCACAGAGGGCACAATGAGCCTCAAAAACAGTGACCATGGAGTGCTCCCAGCAGTGACCACGCCTTCCTGGTAATGCTCTTTGTGTATGAGTGTGTGCATACACATACACACACGCATACACACACGTGCACACGAGCATATATTAACACATTTGATGTACACACACATGAACAGAGACAAGCAGGCACACAACTCACACATACACAGAACCAGGGGAGTAGTCACATGTTTGCCAATCTATCTGAATGGGCACTGGTTACAGTTATAGAGGCTTCCTGCTATGCCGGGCAGGAATCCTTTAGTTTCTGGATCCTGATGAGGTCCAGGGGGTCCTGGGCAGAGACTGGGTGGCCAAGGAACCTGGAGAACTTGAAGAGCTTTGTACTAAAGACACAGGAATGTGTCAATATTCCAACAGCTAAGACAACCGTACCTCCTGAACACAGACCCGTGTGTAACCTTACCAGGCTTGGAGGCCAGGAGTGACCCAGCAAAAACCTGATTGCAGCCAAACAGACCTGGGTTGGAATCTGGGCACCACTGTTAACTTCATGCCGGGCCCTGGGACATCAGGGTCCTCCCCTGTAAAGTAGGTATCCTAACAGCAGTCGCTCACGGGATGGTTGGGAGACTGTGGGAGGTAACTCGTGTGTGAGCACAGCATGGAGCCCGTGCCTAGGACACACTTGTCAGTGTTGGCTGTGAGCACTGGCTGGCGTGGGCTGTCCTGCAGACTCTTGGAGGGCTATTAGGCCATGGGTGCTGCGAGGCTAGTTCCTGCTCCTGATTTTCTCCTTCCCTCCACTCTCTCTCCTCTCCCTCTCCCCTGCCCTCTCCTTTTGCCTCCTTCCCATGTCTAGACTTAGGCCTATAAATAGGCCTCACTCTCACGGCTGTGCACCCTGGTAACAATCAGAATAAAGGGACTGCCAATCCATGGTCCCAAGTGTTAGATCCTGCTCCTCTTCTTCCTCTTCATCATCATCCTCAAAGGGAACAGGTGAGTCTTCAGTCACAGAAATCAGACATCTGAAGGACTCAGGGTTTTGGGGGGTTTTTTTGCCTCTCCCCCCCCAAATATCTTGCAAAGCAAGCTATGTATCAACAGCTTTTCTGAATTGAAAAGACACACTACAATTATGTTAACTTTTTAAAATTGTGATAATGGTATTGTGGTTTTACTTAACAACAACAAAAGAGAGTCTTTATCTCTTAGAGATAAATACTAGAGTATTTATAGATAAAATTATGCCCGGGTTGCCTTTAAAATTAATCCAGCAGGAGGAGGGAAAGGAAAGGGGACAGAGTAACAGACGAAACAAGATTGGCCATATGTTGATCAGGGCTAAAGCCGGCGATAGCTAAGTCGGGTCATCACACACTAGTTTCTCTACTTTCGTCTGTATTTGCTTTAATAGTAATTTTCGTCTGTTTTGTTTTTAATAAAAATGTCACACATGCACACAAACACAAGACTCACCACTGAATCCTTTCAAGTACCAGCTCCAAGAGGCAGCTTCTGAAAGACCCACAGAGTCCTGAAGTCCCTGTACCAAAAATACCCCAAAGTGGTCCCTTCTCAGCAGCTGAGAGGATACTCCTACCCTCCCCAACCTGAAGCCAGGCTGGCAGATAGGAACCACCGGGCCAAGTGTGGAACCCTGTCTTGCTTTGTCCTAGGTGCTGCTTTTATGCCTTGTGTTTCTCGTCTGTCAAGGTTAAACCGTGAGCATTCTATACATTGTGCAAAACACTTAACACAAGCCTGGTGCATGGTGAGCCCTCGAGAAACGTTCACAGCACAATTATTATAATGTTATTATCAATGGTTAGATCTCAGTTGTGTCACACTCACATATGTCTCTGTCCAACTTCCCTTCACAGGAACCTAAAACTATGAAGAATGTACCTTCCCCACTCACACGCTGCAGGCCTTGTGGTGTCTGAGGAAACACTCCTGTCCCTCCCAGTTGGAACTTCCTCCCTCTCTTCCTTCTCTCCATTCTGAACTCACAATGGCTCTCAGGGGATGTGGCTTACAGTTCCAACCCCTCCAGGTCATTCTCCTCTAGACACACTTCAGGGGCCAATGAGCTCTTAGAAAGCTGACATTCCCAGAAGGGGCAGTGTCATACCAAGCATGGAGGGGCCTACTTTGGCTGTGAACCTTCTGTGTACCCCTGAAAGGTTGCCCTAGGGCATCCGGTCTTCCTGGCCCCTACAAACTCCTATTTCCCTTGCATTTGCCATGAGCCCACTGTGGACCTGCCAGGAAACCAGACATCACACATATGCTCACATTTCTTCTTCTTCTTCACAGCCCTAGGCCATAGCTAGTGTCATCTTCACTTTACAAATGCGAAGAGTGAGCCTGAAAGGCTAAGGACCTTGCCATTGAGCTGGGGAAGAGGCAGGTGTGGGGACGTGGCAGAGTCCAGATACCTCCCCTACCTCCTCCTCACACCCAGCCTGGGCTTCCTTTCAAGAGATAGTTATCCAGCGAGGTCTCCCTCTCCCTGGGCTTTGATCCCCAATCTGAATGCAATCAGGGATATTGCTGATCTCATCCCAGCACTCCGTCCTGTGGAGGATCATCACAGTAAATCCTGAGCCTATCATCCATGGCATTAGTTGTCCCTGACAGCTCCGTGTCAGCTGCGTGTCTGATGAGCACATCTGTGGAGTCTTCCGCCAATTTATGAACAGAAAAGTTGAAAAGGAGAGAGTCCAGGGCAGAGCCTAGGGACACTGGCAGAGACCCTCTTCCCAGTCTGACAGTAATCCTGGATCAACACTTTGGGGGAATAAACCAACCCAATTATTGTCATTCCATCTCCATTCCTCCCTGAGAGCCTTTATCAAGCCCCTCACTGGCATTGAGACTCAGTGCATAGTTAGTGATCAGGGACTTCTTTCCTCCCTCACCTTGCCCCCTCCATCCCAAGAATGCAAGATTTACTTGTTCTTATTTGTTCTAGAAAGCTGCATGCCCGCAGAGCTAGGACATTCTCAGAACTCAGATCAAACCATTCCCCTGTTAAAACCTTTGTGTGGATTCTCATTATACACAGGATAAAATCCAAACTCCTTTATGATCCCCAAAGCTCTCCATGAATTGGCCCCATCTTCCCTTTCTCCCAGCCACACTGGTCTTTAATCTACTCCTTGAAATCCCAATTCATTTAAGTCCCAGGGCCTTTGCACTTCCTATGGAATGCTTTCCCCCAGGTTGTCTCTTGCCTGGTTCCACCTTATCATTCAAGTCTCGACTCAAGTGTCATATTCTCGAAGTGGACTTTTCTGCCCATTTTTCAAAAATATGCTCCTGCCCCCCTCTTACTAGGCACTCTTATTCCAATCTGTTTAAGTTATTCATGATATTTATCACTGCCATATAGTATCTTTGTTATGTATACTCCCCACAATAGCAAACACTCCACTGGGACGCAGACTCTATCTTGTTCACCACAGAGGCCTCCAAATCCGGAACAGTGCTTGGCACATAACTCCAGCTCGACCAGGATGTGTTGAATAAAGGAATGAACATGCTCACTCGCCTTTACCCATGTCTGGCTCTCAAAGCACACTTCTGTTTCTCTCCCAGACCAAAAACAACCCAGCTCCTTCCACTGGTTGCAACCTGTCTGGCTTTGTTTTTAAGAGATGGAGCCTTGCTCTGTCATTCAGACTGGAGTACAGTGGTACAATCATAGCTCACTGTAAGCCTCTATATCCTGGGTTCAAGAGCTCTCCCCATCTCAGCCCCCTGAGAGGCTGGGACTATAGGCTCATACTACCACATCTGGCTTTAAAAAAAAAATTTGGTAGTGATGATGCCCAGGCTGATCTTGAACTCCTAGACTCAAGTGATCCTCCTGCCTCGGCCTCCCAAAGTGCTGCAATGTCAGGTATGAGCCACTGCACCCAGCCTGGCTTTGGTTCCATTTTCTGGCCTTCCATCTCATGACCCGTCTCTGGCCTCGCATCCCTGGGAGCCAATCAGACGACACTAACCATTCTGCTGGGCCCAGTCCTAAGAACTAAACTTTGCAAGGCAGTCTGCAAGGCAGACCCCACTCAGAACCCACACTGACTCTGAGCAATCATCTTGGGGCTCACAGATTTTCCAGACACCCCACAACTACGCTGGGGTCAACATTAAGCCCGCTCATTTGCATTTTCTGAAATCTGTCTTATTTTTTCCTAAAAAGTTTTGCCAGTCCTGGCACATCCTCCGTGTTGTTTGCTTTCTCCTTAGGTTGGTAAAAACCATAAAATATATCCCAGACTCACGGAATCATTCAGGGAGGTTAACTTAGCTCCTGCACCCCTGACAGAAGAGGGAGGTCGGACCCAGTGCTGGGCCCTGAGCTCCACACCAGTGCCACCTCTGCCTTGCCCACCTCCAGAAACGATCGTTGTCCGACGATGGCGCTGCACTCAGAGGCTGTGCATTATTTCTACATTTGCAGTGTACAGAGTCGTATAAAAATAAAGGCTATTGACTGGTTGGCACCCCTTACCAGAATAATGACTAAGCAAGCATGCTGTCAGCTCCCCAGCAGCCGTTCTGTGTACATGATAACACAGAGCAAAGATGAAAACTGCTATTCATCGGAGCCAAACAACAGAAAAACGCAAGCAGAAAATTGTTAGTGCTGGAGGAGGATACCAAAACAAATATTTTCTTCCAGCTATGCAGTTTTAGACCAACGACAAACAGTACCTAATGCAGCCTGGCTGATTAGAGTGGGGCAAGTGGAGGACTCTGGAGTCAAGCACAGACCTGGGCTTGAACTGTGGTCCGTCCACAGACTGACCCCATGGCTTTGGGTGAGATTCTGACTTTCCGTGTCTGTGTGGATGGAGTAGCATAGGGGTGGAGAGGTCAGTCCCTGGATGGGGGCAGCAACTAGATTCAAATCCCCACTGTCTGACGGGTACCAGCCCCTTAGCAAACTGCCTATTATGTCTAAGCCTCAGGTCCTGTTTCACAAAATAAAAAGAAGGGTTATTATGTATTGAGTGCTAAGGAACAAGGCAGGCACTGCTAAGCCCTTCACGTGGGGAACACTGGTTTTAATCCCCATGACAGCCCCAATGGGGCCGTGTGGTAGACTGATTACAGTAATCGTCTATGTTTTATCACACTTTTCTGTATCCACTCTTTGGAAGTTCCCTCCCATCTTGATTCAGTAAGAAACAGAGACTTGAAAAGGGTCTGGGCATTAGGGCTTAGCCTCTTATTTTTCTTGGGACCTGGCAACTTCATTGTGGGTTCAAGCCCAGGATCATACATCACAAGAAGGAAAACTTCAAGGTGTCTCAGGTTGGCCAGCCAGGCTGGTGAAGATGCACAGGTGAGCATGGGTCAAGTTCAGCCAAGTCCAGCACACATCGGAAGAACCACCCAGCTGAACCTAGCCCAAACCGCTGAACTATAGAAATGAGAACTAAGCAAGTAGTTGTAGTGTTGAGTCACTCAGCTTTAGGGTGGTTTGCTATGCATCAAAAGCTACCTGATACAGATATATACAGTTATCCCAGTTTTTTAAATGAAGAAGCCAAGGGACAGAGAAGTTAGGAATTTTCCCAAGGTCACAGATTTACCAAGGGATAAATTGGGTGATCTGAGGCAATCTCACTCAGATGCTGCTTTCTTAACCACTAGGATGTACAGCTCTGAAAGCCAAGAGTGAAATGCTGTGTGCAAGAATACTAGCAATGGGTACTTAAATTGGGAGAGGGAGCTAGGCCTCTTTGAGGAAGTATCTTGTAAACTGGGACCCAAAAGAAAATAAGCATTTAGTCAGACAGAGATGCAACAAAGAGCTTCCAGGCATAGAGAACAGCATGTGCAAAGCCCATGATGTGGTAAAGAGCTTGGTGCATTGGTGGGAATAATATTCAAATGAGTGGGGCACATTAATGGGAGGAGCAGGAAGTAAAGTAAAGGCAGGAGTCAGAATCTGCCAGGCCTTGGAGGTGATGCTAAGGACTTTTATTCTGAAGGCACAGGGAACCCACTGGAGAAACTTAAGTCAGGCTCTGTTTTCCAGAGACGTGACAGGAGGGGACTGAGACCTAAGCCAATATCTTCCAGGAGTCCACCAGGGACTGGGTATTGTAGTTGGCGCTTGTGCCCACACCAACCATGAGGGATAGAGAACATCTTCATTCCCAATTTAGAAGGAGGAAACTGAGGCTCAAGAGGGTTAAAAGACGTACTAAAGTTTGCCCCAGGGAATAAGTGGAATTGTACTACCGGTTCATATGACTCCCAAACCTGTCCTCTAGGGTACTGTGGTACACTTCCCAAAACAGTGGGGGCAGGGGGAAGACCAGGGACTTTGTAGCCAGGAGTCCTGGATTCAAACCCCAGCTCTGGCCTTTCTGAAGGGTGACCTTCTACAATTCACTTCCCTCACCTGAGCCTCAGTTTCAGGAAAGAACAGAGGCCAGGAAACCAGCCAGGAGGCAGCCAAGAACGTAGAGGATGAGGCAGCAGAAGGTAGAACTTGGTGGAAAGGTAGACGTCGGGAGCAGGGACTTACAGGAGCTGTGACAGCAGGGGGAGGAACAACCAAAGGCCACAAACAAGAAGCCTCTCTCATGCAGACAGAGGCCTGGTGTCTATCTGGCATCTTCTCCAGTGGAGCCCCACCCTGGCTCAGGCCTAAGTTTGTGAACACTTCCAGGTCTGCCTATCTGCCTGGGGATCAGAGACCCGCATTTTATTTCTCTGGTGCCTGTCACAACACCCAGTGTGGCCTCTACCCAGTGTGGAGGAAAGGAAGGTGGGCACCTCTGCCAAGCTGCCTTGTGCCTTCCTCCATCTTCCCTCTCCTCCAGATCCAGGATTCACTGAACTGCCTAGGTCTCCCTTCTCTATAAACATACCACAGTCATACACACACACACCCCCACACGCCCCTTACATCCATAAACACATGCATACATCAACACACACACACATTGATACACACACACAACAGCCATACACACACACCCATGCACCCACACACCACATCCATACACACATAACAGCCAAACACACACCCATGCACACACACACACCACAGTCATGTACACACACAATCCATCCACATATGCCCACATGTCCATGCATACACATGGGTGCGCGCGCGCGCACACACACACACACACACACACACACAAACACACACACACACACACACACACACACACACACACACACACACACACACAAACCACCTTAGCCTCCTTGCTTAGGAAACCAGCAAGAAGGAAAGAAATCAGGGAAGGAAGGTGGATTCTGCCTCTCTTGCCACCTGAGGGGCCTGGGCTGACTTCTTTCAGTTTGGGGGTCAGGACAGTTGAGAGAAGCTGCAGATTCAGTTGCCATCCTGGGGCCTGTGTCCCAAAGTTACCTGGAAACACCTTAAACTCTGTCTCCTGGGACTGCCCAGGTAGTAGGCAGGGGTGTGCGTGGAGGGCCTGGGGAATGCTTTGACCTCCCCACCCCCAGCCATCCTCCACTCTTCAGACTGCGGAGAGGATTAAGTGAGATGATGAATGTGAAAGCACTCGGTAAATTGTAACGAGCACTATGCAAATGTTAGCAGCTTTGATGGGGAGAGAGCCCGGTGCGGGAGAGCCAAGCCCGACTGCGGGCTTTGGAGTCCCGCTGGCAGACTCACAGCCTGAGCCTGGTTCACTAAAGGTGTAAAACTGGGGGAGTTGTGAGACCTCGGTCTCTTCATCTGCAAAGTGGGCATGGTGATACCAACCCAGAGTTAAGGGAGGAAACACTGTGAAATCTCTCAGCTCCCTGAATGTCAAGCCTGGAGTTTGTTTCATCTAATTTCTTGGCAAAGATCTTCACATATAGTAGATTCATTTTTTAGAATTTCTCTGGCATACACTTAGAACTTGATAAAGGTCAGTCTTCTTCCTTCCTTCCTTCCTTTCTTCCACACTTTCTTTGAAATAGCTCCTTCTCAAAGCTGAGCCCCAGTTCCTTTTTAAGCCTGAGGCTCCCTCATCTCTGACCCCCCCATAGTATCTGAGAACCTTTGATACATACTCATGAGAGTCACCTGTAGTGCTTGTTTAAAATGCAGATTTCTGGGAACCCTTCAAGAAATGACAATTCATTTGGTCAAGAATGGGGTCCAGGCGTCTATATTTTGAGCAGGTATTCTTTCTCCACCTGCAGCACACCCCACCCCACCCCTATCTTGCATCCAACCCCTGCCCTGTGGTTTTGACACAATGGTGCATTTGCAGACACCCAGACAGGTATGAATTTCCATCTAGGTGCTTGCTGCGATTTCCTGTCGGTTGTCAGGGCAGGTGGGAAAACATAGAAGGCATATTGGCACGTGGAAGGGGGATACCCCCACAGCTCCCTCCCTGATTCTCTCTCTGGGAACAGGTGAGTGGGGCCAGCAGTGAAAGGGTTGGGGGAGATGAAGAATTCAGTGAGCTGGGGAATGAGACAGGAAATGCTGGGGAATAAATACAGCAATAAAGGAGCTTCGGCTGGGAGCTACAGAGTGATTCTTATTGTTCAAATTATCTTTAAAACTTTTCATTTGAATCTGTTTAATAAGGAAAGGCTTACCCTAAGGAAGAGGTATTTTTTTTTAATGTGACTTGGGAGCTGAATTGGAAATAACGTCGCAACAAAGATATTAAAAAGGGGATTAAACCAAACCACTGGTGGCCCATCTCTGCAGGCTCCCACAACCTGCGACACAGCTCCCGAAACCATAAAATTAAATTACAAGGGGGGACACGGGAAGTGGGACGTTAATCATGATTCATCTCTCTTCACCACCCATGCTCCTGGTGCTAAACAGGTGGGGAAGGGTGATTCTGAAGGGCTCCTGGTTCCCAGTGGAGCTCGGGTCTTGAAGCCCCACGGGACTCCTACCCCTGCTCTGTCCTCTCTGAGCCAAATGACCTGGGAAAGTTGCCTGACCTCTCTGAGCCTCACCTATCTCATCTATAAAATGGGAGTAATATTGGCCATCTACTGGGATGAGTTGCTAAGACAATGGAATAAAACAGAAAATTAAAATATAGAGCAAAATGTTAGTTCCCTTCTCTACAGCCTAAGACAGAAAAAAAAAACAAACAAACAAACCCTGCAATGTCTTGGCTTATTGATATTCTGTCTCTATGTCCCTAAATGCTTCCTCTGATGACCATGACCCTTACTTGGATCCCGGCCGCCTCTGGTCCTCACCCTTCTCGGGGTGGCATTTTTATGGCTCATCCATCATTCACTTCCTCATTCATTCATATACTCTGCTAATCACTGAGTGCCAGGAACTTGCTGGACACTGGGGAGACAAAGATGAGTAAGACACAGCCCTTGCCCTTAAGGAGCCCGTGGTCAAGTGGGGGAGGAGGAACTGTTGCCACAAGGCAGCACAGGTGCCAGATGCCCACCACCTTATCAGAAAGACCATACTGGAGCTGTGTTGGCTGATCTGACTGGGGCATTGCACCCTCCCCTCTGGCCAATGCCAACAAGGTAGTCGATTTTAAACTGATTCTTCTATTCCATCACCCTCAAATAAAGATCTATTCCACACAATCCTCAGAGCTGGGGAAGTGTTTGTCTCTCATGATGACCTCTTCTGCTTTCTCTTATTAAATAATATGAGTTATGAAAACCAACAGTTATGATCTCCCTTTCTGCCCTGACTGCCAGGAAGCTCAAAGCAAAATGTCATCTTCAATAGAGTCGTTCTCCTTAGTCTAAGTTTTCTGGTATATAAGTCTCCTCTTTCCATATTACTTGTGTACTGCCATTTTATCTTTGATAATAACAATGATGACAGTGATGATGATGATGATGATGATGAGGATGTGTTTCAGGCCAAAGTGTGCACAGCCCTCGTCTCAGAGTCTCAAAGTGACATTTTGCCCCATTGAAAGGGAGAAAACACTAGCCTAAAGTGCAGGCTAGATCTCCAAAAGCCAGATCTCCAGAGCTGGCTTCTCATCTAGGTTCCTTGTATGAATCTTGTCCTCATCACTCCCATCACCAGGTTTCAAGATGTTTAAATAATAATAACAAAATAATCAGGAGGGATACATATTCCAAGCAGCTTTTCCAGACAGTAGAGTTCATCCAATTGTTTAAATAATGGTAGCACAAAGAATTGGTGTGTTGGGAGAGCAACTCAAACAAGGTAGCCCTTTGGGTTCCCAAGTTCACTGGCACCTCCAGCCTGAGGACTGACCAATGGGGTCAATGGTGAAGGTTCACCCAAGGAAATGCAAAATGGCCTCTTCCTTCTCCCCTCAGATAGTGCCTCTGGCTGCCAGTCAAGAAATCACTTCTTCTTTTTTTTAATGCTTAAACAGATTCCTATTCTTTCTGAAGGTTTATTTTCCTACTTGGGTCTGACTTGGAGTGATGGCCAACAAAGCCTTGCAACTCTGCAGATCAAGTTCTGTCTTAAGGTGGATAGGAAGGTCTCAGGTGCTGGCCAGGGGACTTGGAAGCAGCCAGGGAAGCCGACCATGCCCAGCAAGCTCTAGGCCACCTTCCCACTCTCACTTGCCCTTACACATGCGACTTTTCACCCCCAGGTAGCTTCTCATCCCTCCCTGTATCTGCTGGACTCTTTCCATAATCTGTTCTTTCCCTCTTCTCAAGAGCTAACTCAGGGGACACAACTCAGGAAACATTTGTGGTTATTATTAATCATGACATCCCAGAGCCCAGAAAACTGTGCTCACACGTTTCATCACACACACAGCACAGGGGTCTCACCTGTCACCCCTTCAGTGTATCCTTTAGCCTTTATTTAGGAAGTCTTCCCTAAACACCAAGCCTGGCTCCAGTCATGTGTCCCCTTGGTGTACTGCCATGACATGGGTACTTCATCATCAGAACACTTAGCATAATGTGCTGTGCTGTGCCCTTTGCAAGACGCTGAAGGTCTATGAAGGAGGTCAGAGATTTTCCCCCACTGTATTTTTTTTAGACATTGTCTGGCACACAGCAGTAGGTGCACATTATATATGTGTTAAATGTCATCATTGTCAGACATATTCGTGCTCATGACACATATTAGACTGGGAGTTCTTTGAGGGAAGGACTTCCTCTGTCCTACTTATTTCTCTATCCGTGACACTGACAAGGCAATCGTGTTTGGTGACTGAAGCCCTAAATGAAGAAAGTAGCAAATGCCATTCCATAGTTAGGGCAGTGGAGTCATCAGCAAATCCATACCCTCATTCTGAGGGTGTGAAGTTTTAGAGGTGAGGGGAATGAATGAATAAGTAATCCTGGAATAAGTAGCTTTGCCACAGTTCTCTAATCCCAAATTTAAGTCTAATTAAAAGGTAACTGGACAAGATTCTAGAGGTTAATCAGCACTAGACAAGACTATTGATTTCTCCCTGAAAGGCCATGTCTCCCCATTTCTTCTCCACCTCTGTAAATGGCACCACTGTCCAACCAGGGGCTCAGGCCAAAAACCTTGATTCAGCCTCAATGTCTCTGTTTGTATGCCCAAATCATCAACAGGTCTACCGGATCCTCTTAAAAAACACACTGAGTCCTCCACTTTGTAAATCTCTACTGCAGTCACTTGGGTCCAGCCCACACCATCAGGCCTCTCCTGAATTCTTGCAGCATCTTCCCAGGGGCCTCCCAGTTTCCTCTCTCCCACACATAAGCTGGACACATCTTTGCACAACAGTGAATCTGAGCACACTACACTCTCTTTTCTAAAAGCCTTCAACTTTGTCCCATGACACACAGAATAAAATCTGAGCCCCTGCCATGATACTCCAGGCCTTCTAAGGCTTTGCCTGCCCACCTCTGGTACAACCTTATACCATGTTCCTATCCCTCCCTACATGCCAGTCCTGCTATCCCTCTCAAAGCTCACTCCCGCCTCAGGGTCTTTGTTCTCTCCTCTGCCCCAGATCTGCACCTGACTGGTTCCTTCCTGGAATCCAGGTCTAAGCTCAGATGATTACCTCTCTGCAGAAAGGCCTTTCCTGGCACCCACCTAAGGCAGCTCTTTCTATCACTTCACCCTGTTTTATTTTTATAATTGCACTCATCTCTATCTGAAATTATATTGTTTATTCTTACATATTTCTTATTGATTTCCTCCAACGAGAATACCAGTTATTTGCACACAGCAATCTAAAGTTATCGTAGTTTTTAAATTGCTTGCTTTTTGTTTCTCTCCTTTACTAGAATGTAAGTCCTAAGTAGGCAGGGCCTTATCTGGTTCACAGCTCTATCCCCCTAGTTTTTAGCACAGTGACAGGCACATAGCAGGAAATATTTGTTGAATGAATAATTTAATGAATGAATGAATCAATAAATGAACTCAAAATGTGTCCGTTGAGGAATATCAGCATGAGGAGCAAAGTAAATGGCAACACTTACTTTGACATGTATTGGTTGCCATTAACAGGAATCAGAATGTGGCTACAGAGGATCCATTCTGTATGGACTGTATCACACCTGAATTCTTGGAGCTGCACTGTCACAAGGGCCAGGAGTGTGGACAGGAAACTGACCAAGCTGGCATGTGGGGAGAAACTTAGAAAACCAGAGGTGCTTAGCTTTGAGACACACACACACACACACACACACACACACACACACACACACACCCTAGGGGGACTATTATTGTTGTCTCTTACTCTCTGAAGTCTATAAAGGAAAAGAGGGGTAGATTTGGCTTGGAGTCCTAAGAGCTAAATCCAGATCAATGGGTATTAGTTTGATTAAAAACAGATTTTAGTTACAGGAAAAAAAGACATTTTAATAGCAAGGGAGGGGGCTGCCTTAAGAGTGGTGAGCTCTCCATCTAAGAAAGTATATGAGTGGTATGTGTGCACCACTTGTCAGGGACCTTGAGGAAGGGATTCAAGCAGCAGAAGATGGCCTCCAAAATTTCTTTCAAACTCGAAATGTCTGGGTTTCTATGATATATAGGGACAGAGTCTAGAAAAAATTTCTGCATAACAAGAGTTCTAGAACTTACTTACCTAGATACTCCAATAGAAGGAAACATCACCAAAAATACATCTACAAATTAATCAGTAAGGTGCTAGCTGAGAGGTGTCTTGTGGGCCTGAAAGCATCCCAGAAACACCGTGGACATCCCCCTGGATTTGCAATCTAAGTGTGATCATTCATAACATGGGACTCTCAAGTATTTTGATAATTCAAAGATGCCTCAGATTCTAGGGAAAGACAGCCAACATTAATGTATAATGGCTAAGATGATCCTGGTTTGCCTTTCTGAAACTCTACCACTTTCAAACTGTAGGACCTTGGGCAAATAAAAATCCCTCCTAAACCTCAGTTGCCTCATGTGTATAAAAGATTTCGCTTAAAAATGGCACAATTTGGTAATTACTGAAACTTAGTGATAGAAATATAGACATATTCACTATACAGTTCTATTCTATGTGTTTGAAAATGTGCATAGTACAAAGTAAAAAAGATTGTGAGTTTAAAATAGTACCTACCTCATGCAATAATTGTAGGGCTTAAAGGAATGATCATCATTATCACTACAAGGAATTTTTACAAATCCCAATCATTACCAGAAATGTTTAATCATCCCAACAACCCTGTGAAATACATAGCATTCATCTCCATTTGACAGATGAGGAAACCAAAGCTCAGATGAATTAAACAGTAACACATTCTTCAGCAGAAGTAGGGCTGAAATGTAATCTAAAACCAGAGCTATCCGACTTCACCAGCATAGCTGCCTTTATTTCAAGAATAGCTTATTGTGTTCTACTTGGTTGAAGATTATGATATCGTTTATTCATCTAAGTCAGTGGTTTCCTTTTTGCAAACGCAGCCTTACTCAGAACGACAGTAAGTAAAACTGATAAAAGATGAAGTGCTCTGCCAGAAGTGGGGATTGGGGTCCACTTAACTTCAGGGTGGTCCCCAAAGCACCCTGGGGTCTATGGAGCATAACATGAAAACCCCAGATCAAAGCTAACAACAACAAAAAATCCCAGCCCTAAGAATGACACGTAAGAGCAGACTCATTTGTGTAATGAATCTTTCATTTCCCTGTCTCCCATCACATCTGATCCTCATTATCAACTCTGAGGTGGACAAGGCAGGGCATATCATTCTCAA
The DNA here is from genome assembly GCA_027257055.1 of Cephalopachus bancanus. Lineage (NCBI taxonomy): Eukaryota > Metazoa > Chordata > Mammalia > Primates > Tarsiidae > Cephalopachus > Cephalopachus bancanus. The sequence goes on along the minus strand of JAPVLO010000342.1, from coordinate 1,456,418 downwards.
TTTGCAGATGAGTAAATCAAGGCCAAATGGAGTTAAGCAACTGGCCAAAGGTGCGCCAGTTCAATTTTCAGCCAAGTACAGACTGGAAGTCGAGACTGTCTCCATTAGCTCAGTGTGACCTGGCAGAGAGGGTGCCATCTACTGGAAATTGCTACTGACCCTTGGTCCACAAAGTGGACAATCTGCTCCTTGGCCATTGAGAGCTGAGCACAGCCCCATGGGCCCCCCTGCCAAGGCCCTGTCCCAAGCAGATGGCAATGGGCGGGAGAGAAAGGCTCCGTGCCACTGAAGGGCCTGACAGCAGGCTTTTGGCTGTAGACAAGCCATTCCCATCCGAGTCATGTCATGCTGAGCACAGGGCAGAAGAGACAGGAACAGCCAAAGTGCCTTCCACTATCATCTGCAGCAAGAAAACAAGCCCGCCAAGGGACAGCAGGTAGTGCAGACCCAAGTATCAGGTACACCTTCCTTGCCTGTCTTCCTAGCTCTTGCTTAGACATCCCTGAAATCAGAGGCAGCTGATAAATGCCTCAATGGCTCCCCTACTCTAACACATCTCTGAAATGAGCTGAAGCATGTACTAGAGAAGGCAGCACTTAATTATCACTTAGTCTTTAATTAGCACTTAATTATTAACACTTAATCCATCTGTAAAATGGGGACACTAATACCTGCCTCATAGGGACTCGGGAGGATTAATTAAGTTTGCAGTCCACTGTGAAGATGCAAAGCACTGAAAAAGTGCTCAACGTTGGCATTAATAACCACAGTGGATTTACTTTCTTTTTCCTAATGAGGCCCCTTCTTCCTCTCCTTGCAGATATCCATCCCCAATAATATCTGCCCAACTTTGCCCTGGTGGAGACATGCTTAGCTCTGTGTTTCCCAGACACAGGATTCCCCATCCAGGAAACAGGCTATTTACAGCCATCTTCCCGCACTTTAATTTTCCATTATGTCCTCTGAATATGTCAGTGCCTTCCCAGTAAATATTTTGATGTGTGCTCTTGCAGCAGCTTCTGTGGAGGCTGAATGGGACAGCTGCTCCCTGTATTAGGAAATTCCAGATGTGTTTTAAAACCTCAAACTCATCTGTGTGAATGCCCTGCCTTTAGGTAGGAGAGTGGAAGGAACTTCTAGTTGCTTATGGAGAAAACCAAGAGCCATCAAACCCCCAGCCTTGTCTATTGTGGTTTTTCAAGGAGCTCCGATCCACATGCCTTTAGGGGAACAAATGCCACCTTAGCAGGCTGGTGAAGAGGCAGCCTGAAATATGGCCCTGGTCTGACTCTTCGCTGAGGTAACTTCAGAACCTCGGTCATCCCTTCTATGAAGATTGGACAAAGGACCATGGGGGGAGGGAGAGGAAAAGTATACAATCTTTAGGGTTTCCCCAGACTGAAAGCTGGGTCAGAAGAACATTCCTGCAGAAGGTCAGACTTCTCCCTTGCTGCTGACCAAGTAGGGGGATACTCACTCTTCTTGGAAGCTGAGCTGGTGGCCTCTGGAAGGCTCTCCCAGTGGGGCAGAGAGCTGTTCCCTGGAAGTCCTGGGCTGCAAGGCCTCAGGTAGACCTTGAACTCTCTTCCAGATTTCATGGCAAGTCTTGTCTAGGCTGTCTTGGGGTGTGTCCTGGTGGATCCAGATGTATCTGGGGAATGGGCCCAGGGCAGAGGAGCGCTTGGCCACCAGGGCTGAGGACGAAGGGAGCCCATTCCCACTGGCCATTGTCCTTCTCTCTTTCTGGAAACTCTTTTGTCCACTCAAGGCTCGAAGACAGGGGATCATCCACCGCCACCCCTCATTCACCAGAAAGGGAGATGAGGATGGGGGGTGGCAGAAAGCAGGTCGGTTCTGTCCAGTTGTTGCTCCAGCAAGGTAATTCCCTTCAGAGGCCTTAGATTTATGTGGGAGTGATGGGGGGAGGACAGCTTTCTTTTGGAGAGGGGGAGCTTGTTTTGATTTGTTTTTATTTGCTCTTCCCCGACTTTTGCCCCCCTCCCCCTCTCCCTTAGAAGAAAATATTTAAAAGTCAACAAAAACCAGTAGCTTAGTAACCGTGGAATACCCCTGAGCTCAGGAACCAGGCGCCTGGGCGGGCAGAATGACATCTGGGAACAGCTGGAAGGGGAGGGCTGGCTCTCCCCACAGTCCCAGGCGCTCCCCGCTTGCGACACCCCCGTGACACCTGGCAGCGACTGGGCTCAGCCCATTCTCGCCCGCTAGGCCACACGGATGTCTGGGTGAGGTCCTGGCACTGTGCTAGGTACCGTGGGGACGGCAGCCCGCCATGAGACTTGCTCGGGCTTTCCAGGGACCCCGCGCAGTCCCAGCGCCAACGGTCGCCGCCCAGTCCCCGCTTTTCCTCTCCCCACGACCCCCCCCCGAGAGGCCCCCTCTCCAGCTGGTCTGCTGCCCCGGAAGGAAAGAGTGGGAAGTCTGCGGGTCGACGCGCAGCCGCCGGCCTCGGCCCCCCAGCAGACACCGGCCACGGCCCACCGGGCTGCGGGATGGTCGCCGCGAAGGGGGCGTGTCTGGGCGGGGCAGGCTGGCGGGGCGACTCGGGCCAGTCTGCGCCGGTGGGGCTCCCACACTCTCTGCGTCCAGCGCTGAAGTCCTCCTGTGGGTTTCAAACGCAACGGCTAGGTGCGCGGGGCGCCCCGGGTTCGGAGTCCCAGGCCTGCCGGTGGGGCGGGTGGTGGTGGGTCAGGGTGGGGGCGGGGCCCACAGGACCCCAGGGCGCTTTGACGGGTTAGAAGTCAAAGCCAAACGCGCCGTGGTCTCACTCAGCGATCCTCACAAACCTCCGCGCCTGCCTGAAGGCCCTGCGCCCCTGTCCCCCTGACTTGAACCCTAACTGCCAAGCGCCAGGGTCGTATTCAGTACGACTCGAGATCTCAAGATCGTGAAATTAGTGCCACGTTTTATAATCGGTCTCTGTGTGAAGAAATCGAGTCTCAAAATCATAAAGGGTTGTGTCCAAGCCCACTAAGAAGTGGGGGGCAGGGATTCAAACCCCACCTCCCACTCTAGGCAACCAATGAGACTGACTTGTTCCCTCCAGGATTGGTAGGCTTGGTAGGCCCTGGGGATGTGGCAGGGGGTAGGGAGAAGTGCAGAGAGAAGGGCTGAGTTAGCTGTTTGTGGATCAGTAGGCTCCCACCCTCACTGAAGCAGCTCCACTGAACTGGGCACCGACACGGCACCCCTGCCCTGCAGGGCTCTCTGGCCTCAAGAGTGGGTGGTTGTTTCCCCGAGGGTCCTCCTGAGAAGGGGTAGCAAGAGGGAGAAGGAAGAATGAAGAGTGGACACAAATAGAGAAGATGGCAGCCCGACAGATGAAGGATGTCCTGAATTCTGACACTCACTTCCTAGCTGTGTGACCCTAACAACTTTCTCAACTTCCTCCATCCTCATTCCATCATTCCCTCGACACTGATGGAGCCCTTCCTCTGTGCCGAAGAGATTTGAAGGTGGACTGAGCTAGAGTGGCCCCTTCTCTCATGGAGCCTACGTTCTAGTGGAGGGAGATAGAAAAACCAGCCAAGCAAGCAAAGCAGCAATAATTACAGACACGATAGGGTACTGAAACAAAATAACTGACAAAGTGAGGCAACGGGAACGGGAGAGGAGACGTCATTCCATCGTAGTCCAGACAGGTCTCTCCAAGGAGGTCAATTTGAGAAGGAAGAGAGGGAGTCCTTTTCTGTAAAATGACGTCAATAAATTAGTATGAAGATCATGTTTCTGACACATAGTAGGCACTCAATAAATATGTGTTGATGAATAAGTGGTATACTATATGTAAAGTGCCTGGCGTACAGTAGGTGCCCAATGCACAACCTGGCTCTTTACGGAGGGGCTGAGTTCCTGGAAATGTTGACTCTAAATTTTGAAATCCAAGCTTCATTCCCCTTTGATTTTCATTATAAAATTGAAGATGTGTTCCTTTGGGGAAAATTCCAAGGACCTAGACTGAATAAAATTATAGTTAAGAATGTAGAAAACCTTTTAAAATAGTGTATTTAAAGGAAAAGTGATCATTTCTGATGAAATATTAATAGTTCTGAAAATGTCACTCAGTGTTTGTGCTGCTTGGCATTTGGTCGGATAACATCTAAGCTTAGAGCAGAACGCCAACGGCCCTGCACTGCCCGGGCCCCAGGATTCTGGAAAGTTAACCAGCTCACTCACTTTCTCCTGCTCTCTCTCCCCCTCAGCAAGAGACCAGGCAACAGGGGCTAAATTAGAAAGGATTGCAAAAAAAAAAAAAAAAAAAAAAAAATATATATATATATATATATAGCAGGGGATGGGAACAAAGATAGAGCGCGTTTTTAGAGTACACAGATGAGGTTTCCAGAAGATTCTACAAAAACCTTAACTGATGTACTTAGAAGCAGTATGAAGTTATATCCATATGGTAGCCACTAGCTACATGGGGTTGTTTTAATTTTAATTTTATGTTAATGTAAATTAAATTAAAAATTCAGTTCCTCAGTCGCACTATCCACATTTCAAGAGCTCGATGGCCACATGTGGCTAGCAGTTAACATACAGGACAGCACAAAACATATAGACTCTACAACCAGACCACCTGGGTTCAAATTCTGAGTTCATGTTTTCTGGCTCTACAGACTTAGGTAGGTGACTCTCTGCCTTGGTATATTAATTTGCTAGGACTGCCATGACAAACTACCACAGCCTGTGTGGCTCAAACAACAGAAATGTATTTCTTCACAATTCTAGAGGCTGAAGGTCAAGACTGAGGTGTTGGCAGGGTTGATTTTATTCTGAGGTCTCTTTCCTTGACTTGTAGGTGGCTGTCTTCTCCCTATGTCCTCACATGAGCTTCCCTGTTCTAAATCTCTTTTGAAAAGGACACCAGTCATATTAGATTAGGACATACCTTAATGGCCTCATTTATCTTAACCACCTCTTTAAAGACCCCATCTCCAAATACAGTCACATTCTGAGGTTTTGGGAGTTAGGATCACAACTCCCAAATTTTGGAGGGACACAATTCAGCCCATAAAACTTGGTTTCCTCATCTGCAAGATGAGGTGATAATAAAGAACACTGGCCTTGTTGAATTGCTGTAGATGTGCTAAACTAAACAATTTACATAACACACGGAGAGTCCCCAGAACAGCAACTGGCTCATAAGGGACATGTAAAAGTGCTGTTCATTAGTGTGCTTGGTGCTTACATGGAAATGCATGTCTTTGAAGTTTCTGAATAACAGCTTTTGTGCCTTGTGTAGGGAGGGAGAACTTTATTTGTACTGGGGAAATTGTCTTGTGATGGAGAAAAGGACTAAAATCATCACTTATGTTTTTCTAGACTTTGCTTATTTTTGAACACCTTTCAAAAACTGTGCAAGACACAGGGATTAGGGGTGAGTAAGGCCTCAACCCTAGACAGAGTCACAGCCTAACGAAGGGGGGGGGGTTATTCCATAAGTGCCTAGCACAGAGCAGCGTGGCATAAAGTGACTTTTCCAGTCTCCGTTCAACATGTAGTTATGTTCCTCTAGCACATGTATCTATGTGCCCAGCAATGAAGATAGAGTAGTGAGGAAGACAGGCTTGATCTGTGCTTTTTACAGAGCTTGAAGTAAAACATTTAATGGTTATGGACACCATTTAATCTGTAAATTCTTGTTAGCTTGGGACAATTCTTAAATTTCCCCTTATTTCCTATATCATCCTGGGCAAGTTATTTAACCTAAATGCCTCAGTTTGCTCGTCTATGAAACAGAGATAATAAAATGTTGACCTCACAGAGTTGTTTTGTGACAATTAAAACAATATCTGTGAGGTGCTGAGAATAGTTCATCTGGTAACTGTTGAGTACTTACAACAAGCAAGTACCCAAATCATGTTGGCTATCATTATTTCAAATTCTGGGATTCTTGCTTTCTTGCGTGGAACCAGAAGAACCTCAGGAGGTGGCAATTCTCCCTACCTATTCTCCTGCCAAAGCCTCTCCTCACCTGGCCTCCATCTCTGACACAGGCATGGCTAGGTTGGAAAACTCAGAAAGACGGGCATGGCCTGGGTTCTTTTACGATCTTCCTAGCCCCTAAGCCTGCTTACTCTTATAGGTCCTTTTAGCGTCCTCATCCAACATATTTTAAACACACCCACCTCTCACCATAAAAATAACTTTTGGGCTATGGAAGAAAATTGAAAGGATTTTTGCCATTTTGCTTTTGAAAATTTTTGGCCATGAGTAATTTATTTAATTTGTGATGGGCTGTGATTTCTCACCAATCTTGTTGCCTACTCGAGAAATCTTGTGCAGTGAGAAAACTCCAACCTACAAATTGTTATCAAAGGCAATGAAATTTTTATGACTACTAAATTCAATAGTTAATGAAGTTGACATAATGTTACACTTGGCATTTAATTAAATACTTACTGATTTCAATGCTGCAGTTTTCTTCTTTGTATTGTGGGGCTAGTAATAAAATGTTTAGTTCTCAAACTTTTTGGTGGGCTCCCTAAAAGCCACAGAGACTCCCCCAATACCATGCTGATACTTCTCAATTGGTCACAAAGCTCAGAGACGAAGCCCATGTATGGGGATACCCCAGACAGATTTCTTGAGGGATGAACCATCAGAACTAAAGGAAGAGGAGGTTGCAGTCATGCTTTATGGGAACAGGCCTCCTGTGGATGTTGTCTCAGCAACCGGAGAGGGCTGCAGAGCAGTCAGCCATTTCCAGGTCTTTGAAAAGGAACCTAGAGTGTTTGGAAAGCAAAGCTGTGACTCTGTGGCTTCTCTCTCCTGGCAACACCAGCAGCAATCCCTACCATTTCACAAGGATTTTATCCCTTACTCTTGCCTCATTCCTTGCCCACATGTGAGGAGGTAGTTAGGAACTTGGGCGGTGGCAACTGACACACTTGAATTTGAATTCCTGCTCTTCTACTTGCTAAAGGGTGGCTTTGGACATGCTTAACTTCCCTGGCATTTATTTCATCTGCAAAGTGATAAAAACCAGGACAGGTTTGGGATAGAGGGAGGGTTCAAATAGGAATATGCATGTAAAGTTTTCCCACAAAGTGCCTGGCTTATGGTATGCCCTCAGTTAAAAGAAACTGATTATTGTTATTATCATTAGCTATTATTTTTGACAACTTTGTAATGTAAAAATGGAAACCTATGAGATCTCCATTTAAAATTAGGGAAAAGGAAGGTCATAGGTGGCAGAGGAAAAGAATATGACTTGGCAGTGGTGGTCCAGTAAGGTAGCAACCACATCAGAATTCACTTGGCCTTCTGCCTCCTGCTTTGGTCCTTCTGCCCAGGCATAACAGATGCCCTAAGGACTCCTGGAGAGGCCTTTTATGGGATGCCTCTCAACTAAAAGCCTGGTGTTCTGTCCTTCCTTCCATAACTTCCATGCATTTGGTCATCAAAATGCATTCATTTAAGACCTCTTCGAGTCTACTGTGAGATGATTTGAGGCAGCTTTCAGATTAAAAAGTACAAAATATAGCATTGAAGAATAAAGCAAGAACTTTTCCATCTAAAGAAAGCAGAAAGAGTTGCTACTTTCAGGCACCTGAATTGGTCAGACCACATGGAGGTAATGAGGTAATAAAACTGGGTATCCCTATTTGTCAGCTAAAGAAAAAATGGAAACACGTCGGGTGGCAGAGTTTTTATTTTCTGACAGCAGAAAATACACATCTTCATCTGCAGAGACAAAATGTTTCCTGGAAATAACCCCAAGCATGAATTTATCATGAGTCCTTGTATAAAGGACACTGAGTGACATAGTGGGCAATATATTCAATTCTGCTTTCATAAAAGACAGAAATGCCGTTAAGTTGGTCAGTTTCTCACATCAGGGTTCTCTCAAGACAGGGAGCATAACATTAAATCATAACCCAGTGAAGGCGTTTCTTTAAGGAACTCAGATAATGAAGTCTAGCAGAGATACCTTTGGGTGCATTCCACAAACATTACAGAGCACCTACTCTTATCAGTTCATCTGTCTGTCTGTCCATCCACTCATCCATCCATCCTAGATCCCCCAATTTTTCACCACGTACCAGGCATACTGAATGGCACTGGTGCATGCTACTTGTAAGAGCTGACACCTGCACTGAGTTTTAAAGGGCAAATAGGAGAACACCAGACATAGAAGGAGGAAAGCATTTTAGGTAGAGAAAGCAGCATACACCAGCAGCCAGGAGGAAGGAAGAAGAGAAAGCTTGGCTCATTGCAAGGGCCTCAAAATGAGCTCAGGGATAGGAAAACCTGAGGTTAGAGGGCCAGCAGGGGCAGACAATGGAGGTTCTTGGAAGAAGAGACTAGCAGAGAGCTCAGATTTCATTCTATAGACCATGAGGGAAAGTCCAGGGAAGACACAGGAGCTGTGAAATCAGGTTAGTGTTTTAGATAACTGGTGGCAAAGAGGAAGATGTATTGAATAGGGCAGGAGCAGAGATGGACACCTGTTATTCAGCTGTTGTAAATAACCTGAAAGACAGCTTACGGGGACCCTGAGTAAGATCTGGGAGGTGTTAAGGAGACAGAATTTGGAGGGCTCAGTGACAGTCTGGATGTGGGGTCCGAGAGAGGGGAGTCGGGATGGCCCCGCAGGTTTTTGGCTCAGGACCTGGGTGAATGTGGAATGTGAAAACTGTTCCCTGGGTTGGGGAGCTGAACAGAGAAGTAGGCTGGGGGTGGGGGAGGGCTAGAAGTGGATGAGTTCAGGTCTGAGCAGGCGGGGGGGGGGGCTTCTATAGGACATCCAAGAGAAGAGAAGGCTAGACATATTACAGGCACTGGCGACTCAGGAGAATAGAGAAGATTTCTGCCAGAAGGAGCTGCCTTGTCCACCAGGGAAACAAGCAAGAAAGCCGACAATTATCCAGGGACCCTGAGTCACAGAGCAGAGGTGTACTTCCCCCTCACGCCCTTCCTTGTTGCTCAGGCTGCTGTGAGTGTGGCAGATTTTCATGCGGTGTCCTTCCCCACAGAAGCCCACTCTGTGCTTTCTTCTTGGAAAGTGCCACTTCTCACCTTTTCCTCTCCCTAGGATGAGGTAAGAGCCCTTCCTGTTGCCTCAATCATACGCTGTGTCTCTCCTGGAGTAATCAGTCATACTTTGCTGTTTAACTCTTCTCAATAAACGATCAGCCGTTTGAGGGCAGGGCCTATGGGTAAGGCAGAGGCTATGGATGATGCTTTATTCTTCTTCATATGTTTCCTTGGTACCTAGAACAGAGCCTGACATGCAGATCAACCTTTGTGGCATGAAACAAAATAAATGAATGAGTGAGGAGTGAGCCAAAGACTGCACAGGATATGGTAAAAAAAAAAAAAAGTCATAAAAAATAAGGAAGTATGTATAAGGATATTGCTAGCTGCTGTAACAAACCCCAACATTTTAATGGCTCATTTCTCATTTCTCATCTAATGGTACAGTGCAGGTGGTCGTGGTTTCCTTCACATGGTGATTTGGAGACCCAGGCTGCTTCTATTTTGTGGTTCTGCCATCTCCAAGGACACAGATGCTCTGTATCCAGCCAGCGGACAGGGGAGTAACAGTGGGAGGATTTTTATAAGGTGAGACTTGAAGTGACATATATCACTCCTGTTTACATTCCTTTGGTTAGATCCCAGTCTCATGACTGCACCCAACTGCAAAGCGGGTTGGGAAATGTAGTCCTGGATGGGCAGGACTCAGTGACAACTCAGCACGATTGACGTTTTTGTCCGAATAACTGTTTAGAGGCAGAGAGGGAGGATCCCCTGCACATTGTAGGATGTTTAGCAGCATCCCTGGCCTCCATCCCATGGATGCCAATATCATCCTTCAGTTTCAACAAGTAAAAAAGTCCATAGATATTGCCAAATATCTCCTGGGGGAAAATGGCCCTCAGGTGAGAACCACCGCTGTATACTATGGAAGGGGAAGCAGACTTGTTTGATGTCCAGCTAACTGTCCATGTTGAAAGGGCCATCTGGCTGAGGTGGAAGGATCGCGGAACCCAGCAGGTCGAGGCTGCGGTGGCCGGGAGTGGCCACTGCACTCCAGTCTGGGCGACAGAGTGAGACTCCAACTCAAAAAAAAAAAAAGGCCATCTACCCAATAAAGAGTACAAGTGGGTGGGTGGGGGGTAGTTAGGAAAAGTTCCCTGGGGGGAGGTGATGCTTGCTCTGAATGATAATCAGGAATTCTATGGAGAGGAAATGGTATTGCAGACAGGAATCAGAGTAAGTGAAAGCATGTGGGAGCGTTCACATTGGATTGAAGAAGTCTTGAGTAGAGATGATAGCCTGGAATAGCCCCTTTCCTATGGATTCTGGCTTCTGGCACGCAGAGGAAAAGTTTGACCCCTGTTTTGTCACTGGTATGAGCACTGTCCCTTTCCTCATTTCATAAACAGAGAATTTTCTCCAAGAATGTCAGAAGGTGGTGGCCCTGGCATGTGGTAACTCTGTAGGAGTAGCCCAGGCTACGGGCCTCTTCTCACTTCTCCTTCCTGGTTTCAGAAGCCCACTGACTCACCTCCATATGTTCTGGGCTGTCCTTTTGTCACCATTTCTTGGACAGTAGACCATTGCCATTTCTTCAGTGGTAGCCTTGCCCTTGGGAGATCCTCACTCCTTCCTGATCCTATTCATGATTTAGAAATCCCTGTCCCAACTCGGATCACAAGCTTTTCCTCTGAGCCAGCCTTTGTCCTATAGCCCTTCTCTGCTGCCCTGCCTGGCCTTCAGCCTCCATTTCTACCCTCAGGTTGCTAGAGCCTCTCTCTCCCTCCCTCCCTCCCTCTCCCTCTCTTCCCCTTGGCTTTGGAAGGTTCTTTGATCTTTTTCTTGGGTCAAAATGAAAATTTCGGGTATCAAGTCTATGGTTCCTCCTTGAATGAGGCTGAGTTCTCCAGAGCATCAGGCATTGTTTTCTTTTTAAAACTAACTCTGATCTTATCTGGATACTAGGCTTATCTTGGCTAGTCACTAGACTGCATTGGGCTTTTTCTGCAATGTGATATTGTGAAGACACCTCAACCTACGGCTGCCTGTTGCTCATTGGGAGAACAGAAGGGGCAGGCTAGGAGCCAGCTCTGGGGGCTGGGCTGAAAGCCACACTCCCCTAGGCTAGACAGGGAAGAGCTGTTATCTTCTCTTTGACTCCTACCTCTTTGCAAATATTTCCAGGGTCCCCATCTCTGTCTTTGCCTTCATTCCTCATGACTCCGACTTTTGCAGTAGTCTCCCAGGTGATGCCCCTTCCCTTTTTATCCATTCCTCACAGAGAGGCCAAGCTACATGCCAGGTCATGGCATGTAGCTTCTCTTTCCCTGAAATGAAAACCCACCTCGCGTATTCAGGGCTGTCCACCATTCCAGAGTAATGCTGCTAAAGCAGCCATGCCATACTCAGTCTTTACATATATTTCTGACTGTCATGCATCTGCTCTGTCTCCTCCATCTACCCGAAGTCATTCCCTCCCGTGAAAGGCTGAATTTTGTCACCATCCCCCACCACATTCAAATGTTGAAATCCGAATCCCCAGTATCTCAGAATGTGATCTTATTTGGAGAGAGGGTCTTTTAAAAAGCAATTAAGTTAAAATGAGGCCATTGGATGGACCCTAATCCAATATGACTGATGTTCTTATAAGAAGAAATTCGGACACAGATGTATATATCCATGGGAAGATCATGTGAAGACTTAGGGAGGAGACGCTCATCTTCAAGCCAAAGAGAGAGGCCTCAGGAGGAACCAACCATGCAGACACCTTGGACTTCTAGCCTCCAGAACTCAGAGGAAATAAATTTCTATCCTTTAGGCTGCCCAGTCTATGGTACTGTGTTCCATCAGCAGCCCTAGCAAATTATACACCTTCTATTTCTCACTGCCTAAGAATAAAATGCAGACTCCTCACCATACTCTGTGAGACCCTGCATGATCTGGTCCTGTCCCCTGGAGCCCCCATTTTCCAATGCCAACCTTGATCCAGCCCCATCCTCCTTCTCCTGGTTCCCTGCCTTTTTATGGTTTTGCCAGTGCTCTCTGTACCAAAATCCCTTTCCCCAACTCTTTGCATGGCAGCCTTGTTTAATTTTAGATCTCATCTTCAAGGTTACCACCTCAGGGAGGGACTTCCCAGACCATCTCTTTAAAGTACACCCCCATATTCTTTCTCCTAGCATCATGAACTTCCCCTTTATAGCATCTTTAATTAGTAACTTTATGTTTATTTGTGTATTTATTGCCTGCCTTCATCAAGTCAGAGACTGTTCACTAGGTGTCTATTTATTATCTAGTACAATGCCTGGACACATAATGATGCTCAATAAATATTTGTTGAGTAAATGAATCTTCACCTTGTCAGAATTTTTATGCAGCCCTCAGGGTCCAACCCAAATCCTACTTTCCTCCTTAAATTAGCCTTCTGATCCCCCATGTCTAAGAAAAGCTCCCTGTCTTGACATGTCTCTAGGTAACATGCCCCTTCTTCAGTCATGGTGATTATTGCTGTCTGATGGTTGTCAATTACGTGTGGGTTTCCACCTCTGGTCTGCATCCTCCCAAAGCGGACTACACACTGTGCTTCTCTGCATGGCCCATAGCACAGCCTCAGTAAGGGTTACACAGCACAGGAGGTGCTCAGTAAATGCATGTGGACCCAAATAGATCAGAGAGAGCAGGAATGGCGGAGGATGTGAACAACTGGGCCGTTTACAGGGATTAAAAGGGTGCCCCTGCCCTCCACAGCCCCCAGGGAGAAGGATGACAAACGCTCCTCTTGCCAGGGAAGGTTTGGGGGTAAATCTAATCTACCAGTTTGCAGCCACAGAGCAAAGTTCTGGGGCTGAGAAGGCGGGAAGAGAAAATCCATTGGTTTGGAGCCCTCGAATTACAGAGCCGCCCAGGCTCTTCCATCCAGCTGTGGACTGCAGAGGAGGCCTGGGCATTTCTGCCCTTTTTTTTCTTTGGAGCAGGACCCCACCTCCAAGAGAGTGGGAAGAACCAAGGTTAGGGGCCCCAGGCAGCCAATAGCCCCAAGGCCCTCCGCCACTCCTGCATAGCCAGTCCCTCCCTCTCTCCTCTCCAGGGCTGGCGGGAGGGCTGAACTCTCTTTTTCGGAGGCTGGGTCTGCACAATGGGAAGGGAAAAGCCCCCTCCCCGCTGCCCCAAGAACATAAAGCCGGCCTTTCACTGAGGCGTTCTGGCTGCTTCCATCGCTCTTGGCACCCAGCGAGGCAGCGACGGGAGGGGCGGGCAAGCAAGTGTGTTGGGGGTGGGGATGGGGCCGGCGATTCTGAGGAGGCTCGCCCGCCGGGGCCACCGGGCTGGCTCCCCAGCTGTGGGATGAGCTCATGCAGGGAAACCGGAACAACTTGGGGTAGGGGGAGGGAGGAAGGCCGACCGCAAGGAGGATGCGGAAAGCATGGCTCTTGGGGAGCAAGTTTTCTTGGGGAGTAAGGACCAGCATCCACTCCTCTGACTCTACCTTCTCCCAACCCGGTTGGCTCGCCCCAAAGCCCCTCTCTATGCCCTTCCCTGGAAATTCCTAGGCCCTGCCATCCGCCGGCCTCTGCCTCATTGGCCACGCAGATGCCAGGGTTCCGGTTTGGTGAAAACGCGCTGCTCCCCAAGCCTCGGGCACGACTTGTCTCCGGTGCCTCTGGCAAAGGGGGTGGGGGTGCCCACCGGCAGGTGCTTTTCGCTGCAGACACCAGCAGGGGCCTCCTCCCCGGGCTTTGCCCCTTCCGGTCCTCTCCAGCCTCCCCCTCGAAGCGTCTCTTCCCTCTCCCAGAGAGTTTGGCGGAGACAGCGAAGGAGCCATCGTGACTGGCGGAGGAGCCTAGAGTAGACCAGACAGAGACGGCGACGGAGTTGGGGTGGGGGATGGTGTGGGGACCTACGCTGAGCCCTTGGGGCCTGGAGGCAGCGGCTAATGGGGAGAGGCTCACGCCTTTAGGAGGAACTCGCTTGGTTTTGGGCCGTTGCTGGGAGGGGTATGGGGAGGTGGAGAGGAAGAAGCAGGGTCCGGTTATTTAAATATGAGGATAAATTGTATAAGTAACTCTAGCACCGTCCTTCCACCAGGCTCACTCCCCCCTCCTACCCCCACGCGCACACAGGCGCTCCTTCCTCCACCCAGATATGTTGTCTTGGGGTAGGAATAGGACCGCACTGGGTCAAATGAACGCCCCTCCCATCCCCCCAGCCCCCGCTTCACCGCCCCCCAATTCTCCACCCAGCCGCTGTCTGTGCACCCACGCCTCTCTCCTGGGATGGGGTAGAAAGCTATTGGGAAGGGGGCTCCTAGGCATCGTCCCCGGCCCCAGATTGCAAGTTCAAAGCCACCACCCAAGATCAGCTCATCAGAGCCACGACTTGGGGCACAGCGTCCTTCTTTGGTTACCTTTTCCCAGACAGTATTCCAATTTCCAAACGTGGAAGAGGCGTGTGTGTATGTGCCTGTGTGTGTGAGTGCGTCTGTCACTGTGTGTATGTGTATGGGGGGCGTAATAATGGGTGATCTTATAAATGAAAACGGGAGGACTGAACTTAAAAGAAACTGGTCAATTGTAAAACAAACAGGAATAAACAACCTTTTAGATGTAATTTGTGGTTTATCTGAAGGTGGAGGTGGCGCTGAAGAGGAACCCCCACCCCCCAATATTTTTTCCTTGGCTGCACCTCCACCCCCAGCATTTGGAGCGGCGGAGAAGCGGCTCCGGAGTGATTAATCCGGGGATAATTCACCCCCCCGCCCCCCGGCGCGAACCCCGCGAAGCGGGATTGGAGCGAGTCATTTCCGAGAGCGCAGCGCGCCTCTCCCCGGCCGGGCGGACACTTGGTTCATTCCAGCCGCAGAAGCTCAGGGCTCCCGCGTACCGGGATTTTTTCCGAGCAGAAAAAAGCTCCAGAGCTCTCCTGACCTCCTTTCTCCTCGGCGGCGAGCGGAGCCTCTCCCTTGGCGCTGCCGGCCGCGCCATGCCGCGCTCGCGGGGACGGGAGCTGGGGCGCTGCGGCTGCCCCGCGGGGAAGGCTCGCGGCGAAGCCGGGATTTCCGCGCTCGTGCCGGGCGCGGGGAGCCGCTGGGGCCGCCCGCCGCCGCCAACGCCGCCGCCGCTGCTGCTGCTGCTGCTGGGCTGGGGGCTGCTGGGCGCCTCGGCCGCCGCGGGTGAGTCCGGCCGCGCCGGGGAGCCGGCGGCCGCCGCGCGCCCCTCCCGAGCCCGAGCCCACCCATTCTCGACCCAGTCCCGTCCCTTCCCCCGCCCCCACCCCTACCTTAACCTCCCACCCTTCCAGTTGCCCACCCTCATTCTCATCCTTGCCTCTGTCTTCCACCCCACCCTCGGCCACGTCCTCACTTCCACCCTCACCCTCATTGCTACTCCAACCCCAGGCGTAACTCCGGCCGGTGTGGGGGCCTGGGAGACAGACATCCCCGCCCGGGGTTGCGGGGCACCTGGACTGTGGCTTCAGTTTCTTCAGCCTCCCAGATCCCAAGATGCCAGGTTTTTTCCCCGATAAACTTTCCCGGAACCCTACTCCCCGGGGTCCCGATTCTGCCTGGCACGCTGAAGGGGAACGGCGCGCCCCCTCCCCATTTCCGCGTCTGCAAGATCTGCCCTTCTCTGCCCCCGCCCATTTTCTCCGAATGAAGCCGGTGCCCCGGCTGGAGCCGCCCGTAGACTGCGGTCCCCCTCCTCCTCCCCACGCGCCCCCCTCTCTCGGAGCTGGGAGGAGGGGGTCTAGGTGGGCGCGCGCCCAGGGCGGGGGTCCCGCGTATTCCTTGCAGGAGGGTTCAGATGGGGGCTGGAGGGTGTTGAGCAACGGAGAGGAGGGGGCGGGGGTTGTACCCGGGGGCGGGAAAGGGAGTGTCGCCGCCAGGCTCGGCGCCGCCACATTCCCCTCGGTTCTCACTCCGCGCCAAAGTGCCCTTTCCCGCGCCCTGCTGCAGCCGAGCGCCCGGGCTGCGGCAGCGGCGGTGCGGGCGGCGGGACCCGCTCCCGAAGACCGACTCTGGCAGGGGGGGCCGACCTGGCGGGTGCCGAGAGTCCTGGAACTTCGCGGTGTCTGGCTGCAGCTTGTAGCTCAAGGAGAGGCAAGCGAAACTGCGAGGGAGCCCGGGCCCCAGTGGAGGCCACTGGCCTCGAGTGGTCCCCTCCCACTTTACCCACAGCATCCCTCTGAGGCTCAGCTGCAGCCACAGCCTAGAAAGTTCCGTGTACCCAGTGGGGACGGGTCTGAACGGGGACGCCTGGAGCTGTGTTTTCATTTAGCCCGGAGGCTGACACCTCTTGGGGGGAGAAAACCCGATACACCTGCTGCCCAGGCCTGGACCCAGGGCATCACTGGCCTGGAGTCCTGTTTTGTTTGTTTGTTTGTTGTTTGGTTGGGTTTTGTTTTGTTTTTTAAACCACCGTCTGAACCCCGGAAGGCTGGCCTCAGCCACCTCAGTGCCCCTTCTTGGAAAGTGTGCCCCACCCCTGGCAGGCAGGTGAGTGGCGAGCTCTCTGGCCCACTTTAGGCTCCAGAATGTCTTGAGCCCGTGCCCGCAGACTGTGTTGCCCATCCTTTAGCCGCTGCGTGTTGGGGTTCCCTGTCAGGGAGGGCGCCCGAGCTAGCTCTGGTTTTCTCATCCCTACTTGACCGGACTTTCTCAGGTTTTGCTAGGAGTCATAGCCACCGACACCCAGAGAGGGGCGCCCGTGGCGCGCGCGCCTGGGAGTTCTGGCCTGGCGCACACCCACACCCACCCGGAGGCTGTCCACACCGACGCCGCTGGTCACCCAGACTTGCCACATGGACGGTGGGGGCCGGGGGGGGGGCGCTGCTACCTGTACGTTTGTCCATGCGAGGCCCCAGCTCTGGCTTAGCTGACTGGAGAATCGCTCCAGATCTGACTGAATTGTTTTTCTGGGTAGATTTGTCCCTGCCCCTTGGGCATGTCATGTCCCTGGGGAGAGAAAAAGGCCGACTCACCGGCGTTTGCACACTGCTCAGCGGCGCTGGAATCCTGCTTTGTGGAGATGCATTTGCTTGCAGCTCCTTGGTCAGTAGAGAAGTTGGGGGGCGGGGCGCTGTGTTCATGCTGGGGGGGGAGTACTTGGTCTCTGGCAGGCCTTGTCTGGCTTCCAGCGCTTCCAGTACATTTCTTTTTAAACCTTTCCCGCATTTAGATGGGCTGTTTGGCCTTACAGGCGGCAGAGATTTGGAAATGGACTTGGTGACAGAAGATCGGCAGGATTTGGCACATTAGAGGGGGGAGCACATTCATTTTGTGATTGCTTCACACGGTTGACTTTAAAAGATGATCGGGACTGAACCATCTCCCATCTTTGGCTCAGTGAATACAAGGATTCGAAAAGGAGGAGCTTCCTGGCTCGCCTTCACCTTCTTCCCTCTACTCCTCCTGTGTGTCCTGCCTCCTTGGTGACCTTCCACCAGTTACCTACTCTCCCTACTGCCCATTCATCACCAAAACATTTTCCTTGGACCTCTAAACAGGTGCATCTTTAGCATAAAACAAGCCAAGAACCCTTCTTGACCCCTGAGCCACCATCCCATGGCTCTGTCTTTTACAGTCAACTGTTTCCAAAGAGGTCTGCATCTCACTTTCTCTACTACCAGTCACCCCCTGCAGTCTGGCTTCTGTCCTGAGGATGCCACTGGAACACTCTAGAAGAGATCACTAACCACCTAATTGCCAGATCCACTGTTCTTTCTCTGTCCCTATCTTCCTTTACCTCTCTCTGGCTTTGGCCATTTTGGATGAATTTCTCTTCCGTGGGCTTCTTGTGTTTACTGATTTTCCTCCTATCTCTTGGGTATTCTTTCCCAGTCTCTCCTACTATTCACAGTCTCTCCTTATTTCCCTTCCTGAAGTAGGGTGTCCTGTACTTCCCCCCTTCCCTGGGGATGTTCATCCATGCCCGTCCCTTCCACTCTCACACACTGAAGCTTCCAGACAGATCTCTCCTGCCAAGACATCCCTCCTGATATATATCTGTTGGCTTCCTAGTCCACAGGAACTCTGGCTCTAGATAGCCCATATATCCATCTGATTCTTGGACATTTTCACCTACATGTTTTTCTTCCAAAGCAAACTCATTAGCTTCTCTCTTAAGCCTCCAGTATTCTCTACATGGACTGCTGGTTCCTGTGGCCTCCCAATGACAGAGCTGAGAAACCTTAGGCTCTTCCTCAACTCCTTCCTTATCAGGCAGCCATGAAGTTCTGCCAGTTTTTTTTTTTATCATCAATTATTCTCAAATACTAAATTTTAAAAAAGTCCCCTGCTTTGGATATTGTCTGAGTGCTTGCTTTTAGTCAGACTCTTGTACATTAGAGCACTGACTGTATGTACTCAGTGTTTTATCATAGTACATATTGAAGTGTATTAAAAGTATGTGTTTGTCTGCCTCATGTATTAAACTGTGAGCTTCCTGAAGGCAAGGACAATACTTTATTTCTGTTGGTGTCCCCAGCACCCAGCTCAAGTCCTGACATAGAATTGGTTCTGTTCAACCAGATGATTTTCACATTTTTGGAGGAACAGTTTTCCAGGGACTGATGAGATAAATCAGGAGTTTTAAGGTCAAGGAAGCCAGTTGGTTTGCAGAGATAATGAGATGACAATGAGATCTGGCCCTCTGTTGCTTGTCCCACAACTTAGTCTTGCTGATTAGTGAGACAGTTCCCTAGATTCTAGAACCCAATGCAACAAGCTCTTGGCACACAGCTCTCCCTGCAACCCCGCGCCAAGGAAAGGCATTTAACTGCTCAGTCACCAATGTATGTATGGATTTGAATTTCCATTTGCAATCGAGCTGTGGGTTTCTGGTTTTTAAAAAATGAGCTGACTACAGCGGAGAGCTCAGGTCTTCTCTAGGATTGGTTAGTGTGTGACTTTGTTGAAGGTGAGACTAGAATCCTGTGCGAGGGACTGGTGGACCAGATTGTAGGGTCTTGGGTACAGCGAGGTTGAGTTTGTTTGGAGGAGCCCAGCAGGTGGCTTCAGCAGCATCCTTTCCTCCAGCACTCATGTGTCTGACCCACCTGTTTCATCCTCGTGGTCACGCCAGCAGGATTAAGGAAATCTGATTGCTCAGCAGATCCTTGTTGGAGACATAACTGATCTTCAGACCCCTCTAAGGCTCAGGTTCCCTGCCTCCAAAATGGAGAAGTAATTCCTGTGTTTTGTAAAGGATTAGAAACCAGAGGTATAACGGGTCCTGTGCCATACCTACCTCATCAAATGTGCCCATCAAAAGGAAACTGGGGCTGAAGGAATCAGCCAGGAAGACTGCATCCTCATCATGTCCTCCCCAGCCTACCATGCTCGGAGAGCTGTTCTGGGTACCCAGGGGAGTCACACTAACAGCTAATGTTCACTGAGTACTCACTGGCACTGTCTCAAGCACTTAAGGTATTAACCCAATTCTCACAGCAACCTGGTGAGGCTGGCAGTATTATCATCCTCGTTTTATAGACAGAGAAGCAGGTTCAGAGAAGACACAACTTATCCACACAAGACATACATAGCCAGCCTAGAGTTTGGGCCCAGGTCTGCCTGATTCCAAATCCTTTACTACTCATAATCACACCACTGACTTCTCAGGGAACCTAATTTCTACAACCCTCCAGAAGCCCTCTGCCCAGTGGTCTTGTTCATCCCACTGGGATGTCTTCATCAGGTGTACTGTGCTGCTTTTGTCACGTGAGGCCTGAATCAGACATGTCCAGTCCTCAAGCAGCTATCATCCATCTGTCTCCACCACAGGTTCCTGGGGAGTGACTGCAAAGTCATCTTCCCACCTAGATGGAACTCTACCTAGATGGAACTCTACTCTGGGCTCTCACATTTCCCCGTGTTTCCTTGTCAAACTCATTAGGACATATGGAATTAGTGAGGTGGTGTCTGTCTTTCTTCTCTAAGGGACTGTGAAGTCAGTCAGGGCAATGTAATCCAGCTCACAGCACAGAGTAGACACTCAGTAAACACCTGTCAAGAGGATCAGAGGCAGATTATCTGGAGCCTAGAGCTCCCTTTCCCTAAGATCACCCTCTTGGAAATCCCCAAGGCAGTTAGGGGCTGGGGAGAGTGGGAAGGGATAAAAGGGGCATCTTCAAGTGGGAAGCAGCCCCAGGTGGGCAATAGTAATAGCTCTCTCTTACTGAGTGCTGGCTAAATGCTTTATAGACATTACTACTCAATTCTCACTGTAATATCGTATTTGAAGAGACCGATGCTCAGAAATTAAGCAATCTGGCTAGGGTTTTAGAGCAGGTAGGTAACAGAGGCAGGATTGAACCTCAGGGCTACCTGACCCATTTTCTTTATTTATGGAAAGCACTTGTCACAGTGCTGGGCCCATTGTTAGCATTCAATATATGTTAGATGCTATTATTACTGCTACTACAACTACAGTCTACTAGCTTCCTGCACCAGCCTCTTAGAGAGAAACAATTCACATACTCTGGCACTGGCGGGTGCCACTGTATGCCACTGGGAGAGTCTTTTATCTTTGCTCCTCTGGCTAAAAGAGCCTAGTCAACTTACTCAACGGTTACCTCAGGTCAGCGCTGCTCTTCTACCAGGATGAAGAGGGAAGATGTTGTATCCCCTCCTAGAGGTTGGAAAATGCACTACCCTCCCTGGATTTCTATCCTTGGGTAGAATGTGGGCTCCTACCCCTCATTTCTTTCTGCTGCATAGTCCTAAGAGCTTCTCTGACAACAGGGGAACATCTGGGTGAGCCTGCAAATGGAGGATTATTCCAGAGTCCTCCTCCTCACAAATGCTCTTAGAGTTTACTAGCTCTAATAGAACTTGGTTCTCCCTTGTACCCATAGAAAACAAAGGGTGGTCTATGCAATGTGGAAGTTTCTCAACTTGAAGACGATAATGTGGTTCTTAGAACCCTTTCCTTACTCTTGTCAGTTAGAGAAACAAGGGAAATTCATATTTATTTTTCTGTCTGTCTTTTTATACTTTAAAGATGAAACTGTATCTTTGTTTTTCCTCTCCCACTCAAGAACACACACTTAGTTCTTAGAGCTTTGGGGGAAGTTGAGACCCTTAGACTTTCTTAGGTAGCTTGATGTAACACAAAGAATGGTCATGACCCATTATACACTCACAAATGGGAACTCTGGCCAAGCAAAGGATGAGAGAGAGAGAGAGAGAGAGAGAGAGACAGACAGAGAGAGAGAGAGAGAGAGAGAGAGAGAGAGAGAGAGGAGGGAATTGGAGAAACAGGATAATTTGAGATGTACTGAGATCAAATAGGACGGAATGAGTTGGGTAGAATCAAGAGTGGGTTGGGATATATTGAGATGATATAGATAGAATGAGAGAGGTGGTAGAATGAAATGAGATAAAATTAAAGAGATATGAGGGTTGGGGATGGGATTGAGAGGATGGGATGTGGAATATTCAAGGGATTGATGGAAATGGAGAGATGGGGCAGGAATGTGTTAGAATAGATTGAGATAGGATGGGGTAGGATGGGATGGTGGAGTTGGGATGGGGTGGAGTGAGACATTTGGGATACGGATGGAGTGAAGGTGAGACTTACTATGGTGTAATGGTTTGAGATGGGGGTGAGTCAGGATGTATTGGGATGGTTTGGGTTGGATGAACTGGAACGACAGACTGAAAAATGAGGTGGGGCTATATAACCAATTGAACAGGCGTCTTGAAAAAATGGGAAATGAGAGAGGGCACCAGGAGTAGCCCAACCTGCTTCACATTATTGTATCATCTTCATCTTCCTCTCCAGAATACCTTGAACATTGTTCAGTTTCTTTTGTGCCTGAACTGTGAAATGCCCAGTAGATAGAAGGATCCCATTTACCTTTGGCCCCACTTGGCATGGATGCTAAAATGCTGGAGACTCCACTGTCCTGCTATAAGGGGTCATTTTCAGGGAGAAGCCTCAAGTCCCATGTGACCACCACTGAGAACTCCATCAGAGAAATATGCTTGGCATAAACCAGGAGCATTAGGGCAGCTCATGTCAAGACCAACATCAGAAAAAGGCACTGTGCCTACCCTTGAGCCAGTGCAGTGGCTGCACCCATGTGAAACAAAGCCTAAGGTGGAGTAGGGGTGTCCCTCCATGGCCCGCCTCTGTTGGGGACTCTCCCCACTGGAAACACCCTTTTACTTTCTACCTACTTTTTTCCGTATTGTTGGAAATTTTAATACTGAATCATCTTTAAGAGGATGTCAGTCTTACCCCTGAAAAATCATCATTATGTGGAACTTTTATGATGCTAAAAATAATACATGTCTAGTTAACTTACTGAGAGCACCAAATTGTTCTTAGAAATTTATTTGAAGCCGGGCTCGGTGGCTCAGCCTGTAATTCCGCGCCTTTGGGAGGCTGAAGTGAGTGGATTGCCTGAGCCTGCGGGTTCGTGACCCGCCTGGGCAGCGAGACCTCATCTCTACAATAAATCAAAAAATCAGCCGGGCGTGGTAGCGCATGCCTGTAATTCCGGCTACTCGGAAGGCTGAGGCGGAAGGATCGCCGGAGCCCAGCAGGTCGAGGCTGCGGTGGCCGGGAGCGGCCACTGCACTCCAGTCTGGGCGACCGAGTGAGACTTCAACTCGAAAAAAAAAAAAAAAAAAAAAAAAAAAAGGAAATTTATTTGAGAATCTCCTGTATGGTCTAGAACAGAAAATAAGGGCTCATATTGCCACACAAATAGCCTTCCTCCTTGCTAATATCTAATTTACACTCAATTAAATGCAACTATAATGCAGAAACCTCAAAAAATCATGTGTCCATCTTCTAGGTTTTCAAATAGAAAACAGAATAAGTTCTATTATTAAGTAGCTACATCTATTTATTGATTGAAAATAAGTGAGTGTGACGGTTATAACTTTAAAGGGAAAAAGCAGAGATTTTGAAATTTGCAATACATGTGTATTATCAGAGGACGCACAGGCATTTTGTGCAGAATGATTGATGGCCCATTTGGAGATGAGCAAGTGTGGTAGAGTCAACTCAGGTCTTGGGAGATTTGTCTTCAGGTTGTGGCCTGATCTCACCCTTTCCCTACCCCAGTAGAGTCTCACTTCCTACCTGCTGACTCTCATTGCTTGCTCCAGTGCCATTTTAGGAATGGAGAGAGCTTAGAGACTGGGTGAGACTTGGTGATGGTGTGTGTGAAGTTGCCAATAAGGAGGTGATCATTTAATGGTTTGTTTTCAATTCATGCTAAAATGTTCCTAGCATGAGCACAGCCACCTCAGCGATGGCATCCTCTCCTGCCAGGGACCTGTGTGGCCCTGCAGTCCTGGCCCTTACCATGTGTGCAGTCGTAGAAAGGCTGACCCATAGCAGGTGCTCAGCTGGGAGGAAGACCTTGTTTGGGCTTAGAGTCAGGTAGCCAGTCTTCCAGCCTTGGCCATGCCCCTAACAACCTATGTGACCAGAAACAAATAGTTTCCTCTTTCTGGGCCTTCATTTTCTCACCTGTAAAATGGGAATAATAGTACACACATTGTCTATATAATGATGTACTTGGAAGCTCTCTAATGAGCAAAACGAAAGGAGTCAGAACTATTAGAATAAGACCCAAAAAGTAATGAATCTGAGTCCTATCCAGTAGGAGATCCTGCCCAGTGGTCAGGCTGGCTCAGCTTGTTGGTCATGGGAAGCTCGCAACCTCTGCCGACACAGGCTGCCTAGCTGTGCTTCAGGGCTCAGGGCCTGTGGATTAAGGAAGGTGGACTTGCTGAGCTTCTTGGTCCTGACCCATCCTTACCCTGCAGTGGCCTGTGTGGCTGCTTCCGAGAACCCAGAAGGGTAGAAACAGGCCATTGTCATCTAGAGCCGTCAGATGTCTTGGCCACAGCCTCCTCTCCACCCACCCAGCCCCAGGCAGCAGCACTGTGAGTTCATTCTGGGAGGGGGGCTGCTCAGGCTTGAGTCTCACTGCCACATCCAGCCAGGGGACAAGATCTGAATAAGGCCTTTTAATTCAGTCAGCAAGATGAACATTCCCTGATTCAAGGACCACATCTCCCATGACATGTTCTTCTAAGAAACATGGAAAGAGGACAGTGTTATCAGGGTCGTTTTCCGGAGTCACATGAAAGACACGCTCGATGGCTTTTGTTTTCTGCTCCCCCAACCTGATCTCAAATGCATAACATTGAATTAACCCTACTCTTGGTCTGTAGCACTTGATGATCATCTGTCTGTGCAAGACTCTTTTATTTTATTTTATTTTATTTTATTTTATTTTATTTTTGAGTAGGAGTCTCACTCTGTTGCCCAGACTGGATTGCAGTGGCACACTCACGGCCACCACAGCCTCGACCTGCCAGGCTCAGGTGATCCATTCGCCTCAGCCTTCCACAGGCATGTGCCACCATGTCCGGCTGATTTTTTTATTTATTGTAGAGATGAGGTCTCACCGTGTTGCTCAGGCTGGTCTTGAACCCCTGAGTTCAGGTAATCCTCTTGCCTTTGCCCCCTGAAGTGCTGGGATTACAGGTGTGAGCCTCTGCACCCGGCTTGTTTCTTACTTTATTTAAACTTTTTTCCTCTCTTTATTCCCAGTCTCAATGTTAGTGCCATCTTCCCCCAATAGGTACCCCTTCTGGTGTGTTCACGATATGTCTTGGAATATGCATAGATCTTTAGAAACTATGTAGTGTTGCTTGTGTATGTATTTTTAATTTCTGTAAATGACGTTGAACTGTACATTTCACCTGGTTCTCACTCAACTAGCCATGTGCCCCATGTGTATCTAGTCTGTGGATTCCAGCTGTGGTGTTGTGTAAGGAGTGTGCATCTGTACATCTGTTTGTGTATCTGTTGCCCTGAGGATGGGCCCCTGGCTTGTCTGCAGCTCTCCTCCACCCCGAGAAGCTCTGAGGAACATTCTTGTACATGGTTTCTTGGGAACCTGTGCGAGAGTAACTCTGAGTTGTACAGTGGAGGATTCCACCCTGAGTCGTGTTAATTTTCTATATTCTACCATGGTGCTTTCCAGAATGGCTGTGCCAGGTCACATTTCCACTAAGAGTGCCCGAGAGTTTCTGTCTTCCCATGTTCTCACCGATACCTCATATTATCAACCTTACTAATTTGGCCATTCTTCTTTTTTTAAAAAAAATGAGTTGGGGTTCTCACTCTATCACCCAGATTAGAGTACAGTGGCACAATCATGTCTCACAGCAGCTTTGATCTCCTGAACTTAGGTAATTCTTCTGTCTTAGCCTCCTAAGTACCTAGGACTATAGGCTCCTTGCCACTACACCCAGCTAATTTTTTGATATTTTTGTAGAGATGAGGTCCTGTTATAATGCCCAGGCTGGGCTCAAGCTATTCTCTCACCTCAGTGCCTCAAGGTGCTGGCGTTACAAGCATGAGCCACCACACCTGGCCTAATTTGGCCATTTTTATGAGTGTAAAGTACTGTCTCATTGTATTAATTTGTATTTTTCTGATTACTAGTAAGTTTGAACATCTCTTACATGCGTGTTAGGCGTTTGAGCTTTTCTTTTTGTGAATTGCCTATTTATATTCTTTGCCCATTTTAAAATGGAATGTCTCTTGGAAGGCTGAGGCGGAAGGATCGCTGGAGTCCAGCAGGTCAAGGCTGTGGTGGTCGGGAGCGTGCCACTGTACTCCAGTCTGGGCGACAGAGTGAGACTCCAACTCAAAAATAAATAAATAAAAATAAAATAAAATGGAACTTCTTGTCTTAATTAAAAACACTTTTGGTTGATTTGTAGAAGTTTTGTTTATAGTTTAGGTATTGCCCTTTGTTAATTTTAGAAGTTACAAATAATTTCTCCCAAACTTTCATCTGCCTATTTTGTATATAGAATTTTTTTTAGAGAAATACTTCCTTTTGTTGAAGTCAGATCCATCAGATCCACTTATTTTGGGGAAGGAAGAGGGTGGGATGTGAGGGTACTGATGAACTGGGGGCAGGGTGGGGTCCCAGGCTTACGTGGGTCCACTCCCTTGCAGGGCTGTATCTCTGTATGGAGGACTTTGAGGAGTCCCTGGGTCTTCCTGTCCAACCTAGGCTCCCAGATTCTACAGGAGGCCTCTCTTGTGGCTCAAGGCCCTGTGTTTCTTGGGGGCCCCAGTTAAAATACACATTAATGAATGGATGGGTGCTACAGCTAGAGGACGGGAGGGATTATCCTCCTTCAGCAGGTACTTATTGAGTGCCTCTGTGCCAGAGTTCTCAGATGCAATGGGCACACGGGCGTGTTTCAGCAGTAAGTGTACGTAAGAGAGACAACTACACACATGCTCATAGCAACGTTACTCACGGCAGCCAAACAGTGGACGCAACCCAAGTGTCCATGGACAGATGCATGGATAAACAAAATGTGGTGGATCCATATGACGGAATATCTGTCAGCCTTAAAAAGGAAGGAAATTCTGACACATGCTACAACATGGATGAACCTTGAAGACATTATGCTAAGTGAAAAAAGCCAGACACAAAAGGGCAAACACTGCATGGTTTCATCTATGTGAGGTATTTAGTCAGCACATTCATAGAGCTAGAAAGCAGAATGGGAGTTGCCGGAGTCTAGGGGGAGAGAAGACGGGGAGTTAATTATTTAATGGGCATTGACTTTCAATTTTGCAAGATGAAGAGTTCTGTGGATGGATGGTGATGATGAAAGCACAACAGTGAGAATGTCTTTAATGCCACTAAACCATACTCTTCAAGATGGTTAAGATGCTACATTTTCTGCTATGCATATTTTACCACAATTTAAAAAAAAGTAGAGGGGCAACCATACAGACTGAAGGGGTCAAGGACAGCTCCTAGGAAGTGGTGTCTGTGATACCCACAGGATCAGCAGGAGTGAGCGGATAAAGGGAGGAACGGGGAGCATCTTCCAACAGTGGAAGCTCATCCACACAGGCTCTTGGTTGAGTGAGAGCGAGGCGTGTTCAAGGTTCAGAAGAAGGCCTATCAACTGAAGAAGGTTGCCCAGGAGTCTGGAGGACTTGGGGGCGGGGGCAGAGGGTGGACTGACTGGCTTGGTTGGCAGCTACAGATCTCTGAAGGAACAAAATGAGGGATGACAAAGGCAAGGTCCCTGCTGGAGAAAGCAGGTCTGGTTGTGGGCACCTGGAGCCTTTGGGAGAGGTTGGCAAGAAGGGTGTGAGGAATCCTTTTCCTTCCATGTGTCCTCTAGCCTGTGCTCCATCCTCCCAGGAAGGGCCGACAACAGGTAGAACTGTCAAAAGTACTTGAAACCCACTCCATAAATCGTGGATTGCAAATCACATTCTATTCATCCGGCTTCCGTGAGAACATCACAAAACTTTCATCAAGACGGAAAATAAAGGTAGATAATCTACCTGCTTGGGACTGACTCAGCAGGCCAATTCAACATACTGTCTCTGGGAGACCTGCTGCATTCCTCCTTGTCCAAACCATGTGTGCCTGCCAAAATTTTGGTCCTTCCTCTTTCCTCTTTTGTCTCTACTAATCTCCTCCACTTATCTCCCTCCTCCTTTTCCTTCTGGTCTCTCTTATTCCCCAGTCCAGCTACTTCCCAGGACACCAGGATCATCACGCTCATTGTAGAGTCATCTTCTTTCCACCCCAAACTCATCATCAAGTTAGAGTCTCCTCCTGACCTCTGACCTTGTTGTTTTCTTTTTGTTGTTGTTGTTGTTGTTTTTGTTGTTGTTGGTTTTTTTTTGAGTTGGAGTCTCACTCAATTGCCCAGACTGGAGTGCAGTGGCCGCTCCCGGCCACCGCAGCCTCGACCTGCTGGGCTCTGGCGATCCTTCCTCCTCAGCCTTCCAAGTAGCTGGAACTACAGGCGCGTGCTACTACGCCCAGCTAATTTTGATTTATTGTAGAGATGAGGTCTCATCAAGTTGCCCAGGCGGGTCTCGAACCCGCGGGCTCAGGCAGTTCACTCACCTCAGCCTCCCAAAGGCACGGGATTACAGGCTGAGCCGCTGAGTCTGACTGACCTTGTTGTTTTCACTCTCACCTTATCAAGTGTCCTCCTGCCATGGCCAGGCTTAGGCTCTGCAGCTCATCAGGAGGAGGGTTTTTAAGGCCTTTGGCTGCTCCCCTCTGCGTAGGACCAGCGGGCTGGTTCATCTGAACATCCACTGAGAGCCTAGGGCAGTGGCCCTGGATACAAGTATCATTTGTATCCATCCCCCAAGGGCAGATAAGAGCCACAAAATGCCCAGCGATCTCCAAGCAAACAGAGGAAGGAAAGAGGGGGACAGGGAATGCTTCATTTAGAAGGTGCCAACAGGCTCTTCAAGAGTGAGTAAGTGGGCCGGGCTCGGTGGCTCAGCCTGTAATCCCAGCGCGTTGGGAGGCCCAGGTGAGCGGATTGCCTGAGCCCGCGGGTTCAAGACCCTCCTGGGCAACTTGGCGAAACCTCATCTCTACAATAAATCAAAAAATTAGCCGGGCGTGGTAGCATGCACCTGTATTCCGGCTACATGGACGGCTGCCGTGGAAGGATCGCTGGAGCCCAGCAGGTCGAGGCTGCAGTGGCAGGAGCGGCCACTGCACTCCAGTCTGAGCGACAGAGTGAGACTCCAACTCAAAAAAAAAAAAAGAGTGAGTAAGTGTTTGGTTGGAGGAAAACAGTATGGGGCTAGGAGATCTTAGGAAGAAGGAGCAGCCCAGGCAAAGGCTTTAAAGCAGCAGGCTGTGTTGGGGGATTTCAGGTTTGCATTTCCCTCCTCCCATCAGCATTATCAGCATCACCATCTTCCTCATAGAACCTACTACTACTACTATTATTATTATTATTAGGGACAAGGTCTTGCTCTGTCCCTCAGGCTGGAGTGCAGTGATGCAAATCATAGTTCACTACAGGCTTGAACTCTTGGGTTCAAGTGATTCTTTTGCCTCAGCTTCCCAAGAAGCTGGGGCTACAGGTGCGTGTCACCATGCCTGGTTAATTTTTTTATTTTTCATAGAGATGAGGTCTCTCTCTGTTGCTCAGGCTACTCTTGAACTCTTGGCCTTGAGCAATTCTTCCCCCTTGGTCTCACAAAGTACTGGGATTACGGGCATGAATCACCACACCTGGCTGACTTCGTTTTTGAGTACTCAGTTCCCATGCTGAATGAGAGCTGCACATTTCTCTCTTAAACTATACAACACTCCTGAGAATTTGGTCATTTTGCAGTTGAGAAAACTGAGGTTTAAGGAGATTAAGTTACTTGCTCAAAACTATACAGCTAGGGGGAGGGAAATCCTGGATTTAAACCTAGTCTGCTTCTAGAGCCCATAGGCTTAGCCACTGTACAGGTTCCCCAGTTAAAAATGTAGATTCCCAGCCAGGCTCGGTGGCTCAGCCTGTAATCTCACGCCTTGGGAGGCTGAGGTGAATGGATTGCCTGAGCCCGCGGGTTCAAGACACACCTGGGCAACTTGGTGAGACCTCATCTCTACAATAAAAATCAAAATAAAAAATTAGCTGGGTGTGGTAGCACACGCCTGTAGTTCCAGCTACTTGGAAGGCTGAGGCAGAAGGATCGCTGGAGCCCAGCAGGTCGAGGCTGCGGTGGCCGGGAACGGCCACTGCACTCCAGTCTGGGCGACAGAGTGAGACTCCAACTCAAAAATTGTAGATTCCCAGACTCTCCCCTGATTTTCTGAATCAGAGTATCTAGGAGCATGGTGCAGGGATTTTTTTCACCTTCTGGTGGCCCTGGGTCCTAAACCCACCCAAGAATGACCAGCAGAAGAGCTTGGGACCCGGATGGCTTTGGAGCAAAGGCTCTGCCTCTACCTTTCAGCCCACACCTGGGCTGCCTTTGAAGCACCGTCCTCCTTACTTCCCCTCCCACTGCTCCACTTTTACCATCAGCCTCTGCACTGGTGACACCAGAACCTGTTCCCAGAGACTGCAGCACCCCAGAGGTGGCCCTCAGGTGACCAGATTTGTGTAGGTGAGATTAGGCAGCTCCCAGAGGAGATGGGAAAACACTGGCCCCAAGGCTGGCATTAGCACTCCTAAACTGCTTAGCACACTTCAAAAAAGGCCTGTTGGTGAGGGTTGGCCTGACAAGCTTGGAGCTCCCGAATCGCTAAGTCTTTCCTCCAGCCTCGGATTTGTTAGGTGAGAAATCAGGACACTCAGGGGAGTCTTATCCTCAACTTCTATGTACTAATTCCCATTATTCTAGTCTTAATACTCTCTGAAAGACAGACACAGTGCCCAAATGCCTTTCTCTTTGGGCCTATTGGTGGGGGGCACCTGGCATTTTAGGACTAGGTATGGCAACCAGCCTGGGGGCAAGGAAGCTCCAAAAAGTGGGGCCAACGAGGCCAGGATCCAGTCCTCACTTAGTTCTAGTGGTGGGAGCTGGCAGGGTAGAAGGGCCCTAGTCCTGTGGATGGAGTATAAACGCTGCAGTTTCAGTGAGGACCCAAGGGACTCAGTAGGGAAATTGAGGCAAATGGCCAGTTATGCAAATAAAGATGCTAAGGCAGGAAGTATAGAGACACGGGAAGGTCCAGGGATGGCATTCGTTCATTTAGCCATTCCTTGGGTTTCATTCATTCCTTGGGTTTGGGGAAGTAAAATAGGAACCATTAAATCAATGCCCTTTGTGTGGGGGGGGGAGTTTCATGACCAGATGAGTGGGAAACACTAGACCCTTTGTTTTTCATGTGCAATCCAGGACCTCGCTAGGAAGTTTCTTAGAAAGGTAGTCTCTTAGACTCCATCCCCCACCTACTGAGTCTGTATTTTAACAAGATCCCTAGGCAATTCACGTACCCATGAGAGTCTGAGTAGGTGCTGTATTCCCTGAGCACTAACTTCGGAGTAAGTTTAACCCGGGTTGAGTCCTGGCTCCTGTTCATTCTTGACTTCCACTGTTACAGTAAAATGGGGCAAAAATTCTGACCTCAAAGTCATGCTTGTAAAGGCCCATGTTTGCAATGTCCCTGGCTCAGAACTCACAGCTCTCCTGCCCTTGGTCCTGATGAATCTATGCCCCATGGGAGGAGGAGGTTTGGCCCTTTTGTTCTCTGCTGTGTCTCTAGCACCCAGGACAGTGCCTGTGGCATAGTGGATGCTCAATAAATATCCTGAATAAATGAATGAATGCCATCAAATAGTTGTCAGATCAAACTGAACACACTGGAGGCTGCTTTCTGAAACAGCAAAGACGTGGTGAGATTTTCTTTTCTGTTTTTAGTTGCTGCACCAAATTAGGCCAGATTTCCCGAGGTTACTGGGGCCTAGGCAAGGGGTTTGTGGAAATCTTTTTTTATCTACATATATTTTTATAGAGACAGAGTCTCACTATGTTGCCCATGCTGGTCTCATACTCCTGACCTCGAGTTATCCTCCTGCATCAGCCTCCCAAAGTGCTGGGCTTATAGGCATGAACCACTGCACCTGACCAGCTGGTGGAAATTTTTGATACAGAGCAATGATATAACTGCTCTGTGTCAGCCGTGTTTCAGGAAGATTCTATTACTGCTAAATCTTTGGTTTGAAAGCCGTTGTTAGAGCTAAATATTATGGGAGTTGTTAGCCATGAACACCTTAGTAAGATGGTCAGTCCTTAAAGAGTAGGGAGGATCAGGTAGGAGGATAGACCCACCCAGCATCCCCAGCCCTCAGATTTTGAACCCAGAACTACACCTAACCTAACCCTGTGTCTGTCTTTCCTCTTGCTCCTGTCCTTGTCAGCCCTTTCCACTCAGCTCAGTCCCTGGTATGCCTCACCCCCTGCTTCTGACCACCCTGGACCACAGGCTCTATCCTGGAACCATCCCCATCTCTGGGGCTGCCTCACCCCCTCGCTCTCCTGAGCAACCTCGTGTCCTACTTCACAGAAAAGTTGACACTAAAGGAAACAGCTGCAGGAGACTTGCTGCTGAATTTGTGCAGGGAAATGCTGAGGACACCATACCCTGCACTACCCAGGAACGTCACTGCCATAATTGGCATCCCTGTGCCCCATTTCTCTAACCCCTCCTTCCTCTCTGTTTCCTTCCCATCAGTCCATATACATGCTTTGTTTGCATCTTAAAAATACGCTAAAAAAATCTTCTCTGACTTTGCATCCCCTTTTGGCTGTTACCTGGTCTCTCTCTTTTCCTCTCCAGCCATGATTCCTGAGACAGAGTCTGCCAACTTATTTCTCAGTGCCTGTCATCTGGCTTCCGTCCTCCCCACTCCAGGGGAAGTGCTCCAGCCTAGGGCACCTCATGACTTCCTATTTACCGAACCCAAGCATCTCTCTTGTCTCCTAGACCTTCCAGTCTGGCCACAGCCTGCCACTTGACCTTCTTACCGTCCTTTCCTCTTGCCTCCCCATCTTCAGTGTCTGGCACTGCACATCACTCCTTCCCACTTAAAATTTGCTTTAATATTGGTGCTGCCTGGTCTTTGACCTTCTCTTTTAATTCTTTATTTCATTCACTCCCATGGCTTTCATGCCACTGTCCAAATGCAGATAGTCTTCATATTTAGGTCTCCAATGGAGACCTTGCTTCAGGATTCCAGACCCTCATGTCATCCAGCTGGCCCCCTGACTTCACACTCAGGAGGTAGCAAATCGAATTCTTCCTTCCTGCTGTTATCTGTATGATTCTCTCCTACCCTCAGCAATTTTACCATCCCTAACTCTTTTGTGCCCCACCTCTGTAAATTGCTTCATCAGTCTTGCATCTTCCTAAACCTTCAGAAACCTGGGACTCAGCCTTGAATGTCACCTTCGTCCACTCCCTTTCACTAATCAAATCTTGTGGAATTTACCTCCTGAGTAATTCTCAAGCCTTCTCCTACATGTTTGCTGGTGGCTTTAAACTCATCCCTCTTCTCCTGGACAGTTGGGGCACAACACTCTTGCAATTGCAGTGGTAGCAGTGTGATCTCCCACATCTGTCCTGGCTTCTTACAGTTGGTGGTCCCTGCTTCAGTCAGACTGATATGGGGGTGGCTTCACTCTCTGGGATGGAAGAGGAAAGGCATGACAAAAGTCAATGAGAAGTTGGTAGAACTGGCAAAGAGTCTGAAGCTCTTGGGGGTAAGAGTGGTCTTGGAAGTTGTTTAAACCAACATACTTCTCCTTTCTAGGGCTCTGATGGATGGAGTAAGGACATAGAACAATGGTCAAATGGAGGAGAAACACAGATTCATTTATTAGTAACCAGACATGTATTTGATACCCTTCAAGACACAGGTCTTTTGGGGCATCATGTTGGAGAACATGGCTTGACCTGAGGCTGAATGAGACTTTCCACCTCCTCCACCATGAACCTAAGTATTGGGGGCAGAGCACCCAGGACAGCTGCAGACTTGGGGCTAGGACTGTGTCCCCAGAGATCCCCCAGCATCCACTGTCCCAGCTAGCTCTTGGCACAGGAATGATGGATTTGCTCTACCCACCAGTGTCAGGTGGGATGGGGGCATCTGGTGCCCTCTGAGCCCTCCCTAGCATGGGCAGAAAGGAGGTCTCCCCTTCTCTGTGTGCTGAGACTGCCATGGGAGGATAAGGCTCCTAAATGTCTCCCCCAATTCCAAAACAACCCAACTTTGTTATGGTGAAGGATGTGCTCCCATTTCTCCAGGGAATTTTAGTTTCAAGGCTGTTTCCACCGGGCTGCACTGATTAAGGGGGGCATGGATTCTTTCCCTCACTTCAGGCCTGTTGGCACAGATCAGTTTTCCCCAAATCCCACTCACCCCACAACAATTACACAGGGAGACTGTGCCAAGGGGTGGAGATGAGACTCATTAGAGTTTCCAACTTCATTCAGAGCTTTCCCTCCAAGCAGCACAAGGGCAAAGCTATGGCCAAGGGAGGAGGCCCATTCACAGAAGCAGACATGCCGCCCTCCTGTCTACCTCCCGCTGTCCTGTTACGGACTCCAGCCTTCCTCCTACCCTCTCATGGCCCTGTTCTTCCTTTATCTCCCATCTATTGTCTGAGTCGAGCCAGTGAGTTGTTCCTTTTCCTAACTTGGGTGGCTTCATTCTTTGGCTCTGGGAAAAGGCATCTTCTTGAGATCTCATTCTTATTCCCTTTGTCTAAGATTGAGGTTACCCTCATTCATCCCCCAAGTGCACCTCCTTTCAATTTCCCCTTTCAAAGCAGCAGGCAGCCTTGCCAAGGGGCTAAAGTTTCTCATGCAGTTAAGCAGAGAGGGGCTGGGGAACTAACCTCCCTTAATTGGCAAGCCTCTGGGGTCCTCAGAGGGCCACAGCTCGGTCCCACCAATCAACGTGGACAAAGGATAGCGTGACCTCACTGATTGGGACTAGTTCCAGCCCAGAGCAGACACTTGGCACTTATTTGGCATGTGCATTTTGGTTGTGGATAAATGCAGTTTCTGTTAGGCTCCTTGAAATATTGAAAATAGCCCACAAACTCTCATTACTGCCTTTGAAGACCCACAGGGCTCTGGGAACCCTAGGCAGGGAACATCAATCTTGTCCAATTTCTCCTTTACATCCCCAACCATTCCCCATCCCCACCTTCCCCTCTCAAGTTTGGTGGAACTGAGTGAGTGAAAAACGCAAGAGGAGTCAAATGGAGAGATCAAAATGTCAACTTTATTACCGATAAAGCTGATTGGAGGACGTGGCTTTGGACACGAGGCCAAACTGGCTTATTAATACATCACTCTTGAACTGGAGAAACTTACCCACCCATTCACCAGCAGAGGGGACCACCTCAGGTTTTCCTCACAGGGCAAGGCCTGCTGGGTAAGTTTAGGGAGGTACAAGGCAGTTTGGGGCTAAGCTAAACTTGCCAAGTTCTTCCCCCTGAGACACTTTCGGACAAGTCACTCTTCCTCCAGGATAGGGAGACAGTGAGGGGTCAGAGAAAAACCGGAAAATATGTGTGCCACTGGTTCTTTGCCCCTGGGGCATGAAGTAGGAATTTTCTCCTCTCCATGGAGATAGGAGTAGGATGAGAGTGTTCTCTCCTAACATGGCATGGTATTCCTGGACCTGAGCAGGTCCACACATCTGCAGCTGAGGGTGACTGGGGCAGCCAGGACCTGTTCTACGCACTAGGAAGAAATGATAAGCATCCCACCCACCTTGGGCTGAGCTGTAGATGCCAGACAGCCTTGGAGGTTGTCTCAAAGCTGCTATCCAGGCTGAGAGGAGATGTTAACTAAGACATTGATCATCTGGCCCGCTTGTCTCTGTGACATATTTAAAGAAAATAAATTGTTCATGTTTCTTTTTCCTTCATTG
Organism: Cephalopachus bancanus; assembly: GCA_027257055.1. NCBI lineage: Eukaryota > Metazoa > Chordata > Mammalia > Primates > Tarsiidae > Cephalopachus > Cephalopachus bancanus. Next base: position 1,421,194 of record JAPVLO010000342.1, on the reverse strand, counting down.
TCCCCTGGAAGAGTAAATGGGGAATGTGTTTCAACCAGGTGAATTGTTAGGAAATGGGACCACTGTTTAAAATGCATCCGCTCTGGAGTCAGACCTGATTCTCCTTGGTTAACTTCTTGATAGAAACTGATGTCAGATTAGGGCCAGGCGCCACACATTTGCTTTGCAGATTAGGGGCCACAATTGACTGGAATAATAGGCCCAAGGCAAGAGAAGCAAGCGGAGATGACAGACTGTTACCAGCATACGGCAGTAGCAATGCCTAGATGTTTTCCTTTTTTCCTTTCTCCTTTTTCCTTCCTTCCCTCTCTCCCTTCTTTCCTTCCTTCTTTCTGCCTCCCTTCCATGCATCCAGCCACCCAGGTATCCATGTAATGGAGTTGTATTGAGCTCTCACATTGTGCCAGGCACTGTGCTGGGGTCTGGAATATAGAGTTGATGACACTCCCATCCCTCTAGGCTTTCTAATATATTATCCCTGGGGTGCACAGATAACTGTACAGATAATTTAAGTGCAACATGATGAACATTACTCTAGAGCTCAGCATGGGACTAGAATGGGGGAGCACAGAGAAAGGGCAGGAACCCAGCTATCAGAGGGCTATCAGGGATGGTTTCCTGAAGGAGGCAATGTTTAAACTGAGACCTGAGGGTATGATGGGAGTTAGCCTGGAAAAGACAGCGAAGAATCCATCGCAGCCTCTTACCTGGCAGCTGTTGTTGGTAAAGCCTGGGAGATTGCTGCTCTAGGTGAACATGTGGGGACCCATGGGAGGGCCCATCTGATTCTGACTCTGATTACATTGGGCATATCACTCTACCCAGGGACTGTGCTCTATGCTTAATATGATTATCATATGTGATGGTCTCCAGCCTCACTGAGGTAGGTGGTATAGTCGTTCCCATTTTATAGACACAGAAATCGAAGTGTGGTGGAATGAAGTGACATACCCAAAAATCACACAGCAGGTAGGGGATGGAGCTGAGACTGTTGTCACCACATATCACCATTCACACGGAGTCTCTTTATAGCATTTCTACAGCTGTTTCTACTACAGTGCACCACACAAGGAGCCCTAGACAAACCATTTTGATAATAATAATGATAATATTGTCTTCCTGTATGGAGGTCCTATGAGGAGCGTTTTATATACATCATAGTCTTAAAACAGGCCTGTAAGGTAGTTGGCATCATTCCCATTTTGCAGATGAGCAGATTGAGGCTCAGTCATGTTAAGTAGTGGCACATGGCCACACATGGTTGGTAAATGTTGGGGCTACATCCAGGGCCACATGATTCTAAAGCACATGCTGCTGAGCAGAACATTACTTACTTCCACTTATATAAACTTACACAAGAAAGTGGAAAGGGTTGTTCTAATCTTGCATCACTCCCTGCACCTTTTCCTGCCACTTTCCAGACCTCATTTTCTCATTTTCTCCTGGCTTGAACAGAAGTGGTGTCAGGCTCACCAGACCCTGGCAAAGGCTGGATTCCACTGGGCTTGTAGGATGCCTGCAGCTGAACTTCAGGGCTTCCATCTTCTGGGGGGCTAGGTGACTTTCTGAGAAGAGACTGGGGGCAGAGAAGTACCACTTCTGGGCTCAGCTCCAGGGATAAGTTGTCTGATTTGACTGTGCAGAGCCATCTTCTCTGGATGGGGGCCCCGTTTGCTTGCACTCATCAGATATGGAAAGATCTTCTTTGGAGACTGAGGGGGCTGCTGGGACAGGATGACCCCTATTCCTCGAAGGTCACAGCAGCAAAATAAAGACTCGGAGAAGCTGCTCAGAGACACTTCATGACTCACACACTCAGGGTATATTTATCGGCTTGGCCCTGTGCGGTGTTACAAAGGGGGACAGACATCGTCCCTGCCTTGAGCTCACGTTTCTGTGGGTGAGGCTCACGTGGGAAGTCACTGTGCAGTGTGGTGCCCAGGAACCTGGCAGTCGTCCTCCATGCCTCTTTCTCTCTGTCCCTCTCTTCCCACATCAAGCCATGAAGAAAGCCTGTTGGTTCTTCCTTCGGAATAGATCCAGGATCTTACCCCCTTGAGCTACCTCCATCACACCTGTGGGGGCCGAGCCGTCTTCTTTTGCCTGGACCCTGACTTCCATTCTTCCATTTTTGCCACTTGCTATTTTCCCTCCAACCCAGCAGCTGGAGCGCTTTGAACACTGTTGTATAGATCATTCATTCCTCCACTCAGAAGCAGATCCTGTGGCATGCAGAAGTAGGTCAAGGTACTTTTCCATGTTCTTGCCCCTCGTTTTCTTCCTGACCTCATCCCCCCTAAGACTCACCCCAGCTTACTGTGCTCCAGCCAGTGGCTTCCCTGCTGTTCTTCAGCCACACCACCAGAAAATTAGCCAGACATGGTGGCATGTATTTGTAGTCCTAGCTACTCAGGTGACTGAGGGGGAGGAATCACCTGAGCCCAGAGCCACTAAACTTCAGCCTGAATGACATTGTGAGACCCTAACTCAAAAAAAAAGATGGAGCAGGCAATTATTGGAGGAAGAAATGAACAGAAGGTATCCCAGGAAGATCTTCCAAGCCTCAGAGGACCAATATTCATAGGAATAGACGAGGAGCTCCATATGGTTGGAGTATTCCTTGTATGTGTGACTAGGATGCTAGAAGTGAATCTGGAGAGGAGGCAGGTTCAAGAGAAGGGGAGGCATGTGGTCCAGCCCCTCATCTGGAAGTGATTACCATCCTGGACTCCGGAGTCAGCCCACCTGTGTTCAAAGCCCAGCCCTGCATGAAACACTTGGAAGTTCCCGTTGGAGGTGGCTGTTCAATCCTTGCTTATGTCCTCAGAGAACAGTGTCATTCTCTGTTCTATGTTCCCAAAAGCATAGACTAGAGATTTGGAGATACCTGGGCTTAAATCCTTGCCCTGCTCTGTGCTCACCTGTGTATAAGGTTTAGTCCCTCTTTAGGCCTCAGTTCCCCACCTCTAAATCAGGAACAATAGGGCCTAATTCACAGTCTTTGTAACAGTGCAGTGAGATGATGTACATGATGTGCTTCCCTAGGCTGGCCCGGTACTCCATCATGGTTGCCAAGGCGATGGGGCCTGCTGAATACAGGGGGATCAGGGGCATTGGGAGAAAATCTGTCTTTAGGCTCTTAGTGGGGCCGCAGATGTTCTCTTGTATGTACCCGGCCCTTGCTTGTGATGCGTCATACCTTTGCTCAGAGACCCCACGTTCCCACCTGCTGTCTTTCTTCAGGCTTGCAGAGGCTTATGCTTCCTCCTGCCTCTGGGCCTTTGCATGTCTGATTCCTATGTCTGGAGTATTCTCTCCCCCTTTCACTTCATTAACCATGGCTCAAGTTTCACTTTCTCAGAGAAGCCTTCCTGGACACCCCTAGACTAGATCATTCTCATAATCGTGTGTCTTGCCCTCAGATAGTTTATCTCAATGGATAATTATACATTGATCAAAGTCCTTCATTTATTATTTTCAGTCTCCCTCCTTAGACTGCAGGCTTCAGCTGTGTCTGCCTTTGTTTATTATCCTATCTCTGGACCATGGACAGTCCCTGACAAATAGTAAGTCCTTAGCTAATATGGAGAATGACTCAGAGAAGATGGAAATGACACACACAACTCTAGTGGCATTGCTTTATTCTGAGGACTGAGTGGACCACCTTCCCTGGGAACTTCACAGTTTTAGGCGTGATGCCAGTTATTTTAAAATTTATAACAAAAATACCAATAAGCAACATGTAGATATTGTTTCATTTAATGGAAATATCATTATTATTGAATGAGAAGAGCAAGATACTGAGAAGTTTGTATAATGTGATCCAATTTTTAAAAGACAAATGATACCAAATTCCTACTGTATATTTAAATTTGTATATGTGGATATGTAAGTTTGTGTTTGTGTCTTAGTCTGCTTTCTGTTACTTATAGCAGAATTACCACAAAGTTTTGATGTTCATAACAGAATTACCACAAAATTTCTGTTGCTTATAACAGAACTACTACAGAATTCTGAAGAACAAAATTACCTGCAGCTGGAAATTTTATAAAGAAAAGGGATTTGTTTCTTACGGTTATGGAGGTTGAGAGGTCTAAGGTCAAGGGGGGCTGTCTCTGGCAGGGGCCTTCTTGCTGGTAGGCACTCTTTGCAGAGTCCCAACGTGGAGCAGGGCATCACATGGAGAGGAGGCCAAGTGTGCTAGCCCAGGTCTCTCTTCCTCTTCTTATAAAGTCACCAGTTCTACTCCCATGATAACCCATTTAATCTGTTGACCCATTAACCCATTAATCCATGAATGGGTTAATACATTTGAGAAGGCAGAGGCCCATGACTCAATCACCTTTTAGAGGACCCACCTGTTAATATTGCCACATTGGAGATTAAGTTTCTTTCTTTCTTTTTTTTGAGTCAGAGTCTCACTCTGTCGCCCAGGCTGGAGTGCAGTGGCACACTCATGACCACCGCAGCCTTGACCTGCTGGGCTCAGGCAATTCTTCCACTTCAGCCTCCCAAGTAGTTGGAACTACAAGCACGTGCTATCATACCAGGCTAATTTTTTTTTTTTTTAGTTGGAGTCTCACTCTGTTGCTCAGACTGGAGTGCCGTGGCCACTGGGCTCCGGCGATCCTTCTGCCTCAGCCTTCCGAGTAGCTGGAACTACAGGCGCGTGCTACCATGCCCGGCTAATAATTTTTGATTTATTGTAGAGATGAGGTCTCACTAAGTTGCCCAGGCTGGTCTCGAACCCCTGGGCTCAGGCAATCCTCTCACCTTGGCCTCCCTTGCTGGGGTTATAGGCTTGAGCTACCGCGTCCAGCCGGAGATTAAGTTTCAACATGAGTTTTGGAGGGAATGAACATTCAAACCACAGCAGCTTGTATATGATTTTATAAGCAAGAATAAATAAATGGAAAGATGCAAATTGGATTTTAATATGGGTTATCTAGGAGCGTGGTTTGTTAGTATAGGCGTCCCCAACCCCCAGGCCACAGAATGGTAGGAATTAGGCCACACAGCAGGAGGTGAGCGTCAGGCGAGTGAAGCTCCATCTCCTGTCAGATCAGAGGTGGTGTTAGATTCTCATAGGAGTGTAAACCCTATTGTAAACTGTGGAGGCAAGGGATCTAGGTTGTGTGCTTCTTATGAGAATCTAATGCCTGATGATCTGAGGTAGAGCTGAGGCGGTGATGCTAGCACTGGGGAGCGACTGTAAATGCAGAGTAACATTAGCAGTGAGGTTTGACTGCACATGCCTCCCCCTCTTCCAGACCATGGAAAAATTGTCTTCCATGAAACCAGTCCCTGATGCCAAAAAGAGTGGGGGCCACTGGGTTAGTGGGTCATGTGTTTAGGTGAGGGTGGGGAGTACGGGAGAGGAAGCCAAGTGTACCAAGGACAAGAGAAAATAAAATTGCACTAAAATCACAATATGATGCATGAGAATATCATATTTATGCATTTGTGCAAGGTTAGGTATGAATGTGTATGTAGAAAGAAATATAAAATTGTTCCAGGAAAAAAGTACTATATGCTGGCAAGGGTTCAGTGCGATGGGCACTTTCATAAACTGCCTGTAGGAGTGTAAATTGTTAAAAACTTTCTGGAAAGCAGTTTGGCAATACATTATCAACAGCCTTTAAAGTATTCATATATTTGGACTCAGTATTCCATTTCAAAAAATTTACCCTAAAGAAATAAGCAGACATGCAGTCAACCATTTATGTATAAGATGCATAGCATTATTTATAATAGAGGAGAAAATGGAAATGAAATACATAGCCAGCAATAAGAGACAGGTTAAACTGTTATATAAGAAAATAAATTGAAATCTCATGAAAGTCCTGTAGATATGAGTACTCTTATTATCTCACTTGACAGATGGAGAAAACAGAGACTGAGGTAAAGTAAGTTGGCCACAGTAACACAGCAAGCAAGTGGTACAGTAGGACTTGAACCTCTACATATTTGCAGAGACATGAGAATCCCTACCTTACCGATAAACTTGTGACCAAGGTAAACACTGTTCAAGTCTCTCTCCTGGAGGAAATTGTACATCTCTGAAATACAATGTATATGCCCCAAGCCCTTGAAACCTTGATCTGAGATCTGCACAGCTATGGTGTGTGGAGGAACTCCCAGAAGTCTCATCAAAGGGACTTTGCTTTCTTTATAATGAAATACTATGTAGAAAGCCTCCAGCCAGCACCTGAGTTAGCACTCAGTAAGTACTGTAACTTGTGATTCACATGATCTTTTTTTTGGTCAGAGAATCAGTTAGGAAAATAAGGCAGTTACTTTGTTATCATTCTGATTTCTTCTCTCTGGCTTAACTTGGAAATTGTCCTCTTAATGGCAGCTTGTTGGAGTGGAAAGAGCCAAAGCTTTGGAGTCAGGTCTGCCTTTGAATTCTGTTACTGCCTCTCCACAGCTGTGTGGCTTTAGACAAATTACTTAAACTCTCTGAGCATCACTTTCTCAACTAAGCCTTTTTGTCTAACTCAGAGAATTGCAGCGAAGATGAGATTAGGTGTTAGATGAAAAGCACCTTATGTAGTCTCACCTTGTCATAGGTGTCTATTACATGTTAGGTGGCTTGCCTTCCCAATTGGAAGGCACATTCTTTAGTTGAAGCCTTGTTGAGTGGCACAGGATTATGAATTGGACCAGGTCCGATCAGGGTATAAACTGGTCTAAGGGCTCTGACTTCAAGGCTAGGACTTCACCCCAGGCTAGAGTTCAAAGGAAGGAAGGTGAAGGAGGGAAGAGAGCATCTGGTTACCTGGACCCAGGATGGACACTGGAGGTTACAGGCGAGTTTGGGTCTGAGGTTTTTACTCCTGTTGGTACCTAGAAGTCCCAGCTGGTCAGAGACCAATGAGAGAATCTTGGCATGAAAGAAAGAGGAGGGATATGAAGTCTGGAAAAAGATTTTTGTTGTTGAGAGTACTCAGAGACATCCCTGATTAAAATAACTTAATGAGTCTTGGGGAAATAAGCAGATTTTCTATTGCTTTTTTTTTTCTTGTAAAGTCATTAGACTTTTCTTGCTCCAGTCTCCTGATATCCAGTGGCATAACCAGGTCCAGGATTGGGTGTGGGATGAAGAAATGCAATTGTTGAATGAATGAGTGGATGAGTGCACAGGTGGGTGGATGAATGGATGGATGGAGGGATGGACGGATGGATAGGATGGATAGATAGTAGGCAATGGAAGGATGGATAGGTGGATGAGATGGATAGCTAGATAGGATTGATGGGCATTTGGGCTGGCTGAATAGATGGATGGGCTATTATATGGAAGATGGATGAATACATGGATGACTAGACTGGAAGGATGTGATTGATGAGCTGGTAAAATGGAGGAATAGATGGGATAGATAGGATGGATGGATGGAGTGGATGAGTAGGTGGAAAGGTGGGTGGAAGGGTGCGTAATGGATGGAAGGAGTGGCTTGGTAGAGATTACAGTGATAAAACAGGATGGCTGAATGAGAGGATTGATGGAATGGACAAGTAGATTCATGGGATAAGTAGGCTTATGAGTGTTTCAACAGAGAATGGAAAAAGAAAAGACTCATGGATGGGTAGATGAAAGGATGATTGTGTAATGAATGGATCAGGGATTTCATAATTTATTGCTCAAGCAAACCCATTTGGAGACTGGCTGATCAAAAATGATGATAATGGCTGAACTGGGGAAAAAAATTACTCTCTTAGAGAGACTTCCTGGGGCTGGGAGTCTGGACTCTTTTACATTATTCTCTTATCAATTCCCATGTTGCCCTTCATGGAAATCTGTGGTACATCAGGCCTGATCCCCAACATGGACCATGTTCACACAGCTTCACACTCATGTGTAATATGTAATGGAGACCACCTGTTCACCCTCTGCTTGGATCCAAAAGAGACTCAGTGGCGAATAGTCCACAGCATATTCAATTGGGTGGTTGAACCAACAGGATGGAAAATCAGGTGGCTCCAGGGGCCTTGCCTTGTTTAATGGATGTGGATTTTTTTTCTTTGTTAAACATGTAATTTATTTTGAAAACCACCAGTTTGGTGAAACGGAGGATTCAGTTTCTCTTTACCGAAGCAACCTGTGTGACTGAAGATAAAGCACAAGAGAGATCTCCGAGCTTCTCAGTCAGGCCCTGGCTAGTCTCCAGGATGCTGTTACCCAAATGACCTATTTTTTCTCCCCTCCCAGCCATGCCTCTCTCTCTTGCTTGCTCTTTCTCCTTCTTTTAGGCTTAATTAGTTATAACTACTTTTTAATTACTATAAAAGTAATACATGCTCAGGGTGAAAATTCCAACAACACAGAAGAGCATATGGTGAAAAAAAGCCCTTGTCCCACCGCAGAGCCCAGCCCTACTTGTTAGTAGTTTCTTCTGAATTACTCTAGAAAATTTAAAAATGTACAAGAAAGTAGAATTATAACACAAATTCTGTATATTGCACAGAAATGGGATCCTTCTCAATGTGTCATATGTATTACTCTGTAACATGCATCTTTTTGTCTTGGCAGTGTTTCTTATACACCTTTTCTGGGTAGGCATCTGTAGATTTGTCTCATTATTCATAGTGGCTACATGATATTCCATCAATTGCCATAAATTTTTAGTCATTCAGTTCTTTATTATTTAGGTTTTTTCTAGGTTTGGGGTTACCTCAATCAATAGCACAACAAAATAATTGTCTGTGTGTCAGTGATTTCAACGTGAGGGAACATGTCTATAGAATGGACTTGTTGCCTCAAAAGATATATGCATTTATCCCAATAAAATGCCTATTTGCATTCTTTTAAATACTGCCAATAGTATTTGAGAGTTCTTCATAATGCTATACTTTAGAGTGCATTGGAATCACCTGCAGAGCTTATTAAAATGCAGATTGCCAGGTCCAAGAGTTTCTGATTCAATAGATCTGTGGTGAAGCAGGCCTGCAGTAGAGAAGGCTTAGGATGAGATCTGAGAATTTGCATTTCTGGTAAATTCTCAGGTGATGCTGATGTGTTGGTCCAGAAACTACTGGTCTGTCCCTTTCCAACAACTCTTTACAAAGTTGCCAATCTGACAGGTATCAGAAAGTTATCTCATTATTGCATTTATTTAATTATAACTAAAACTGAGCATCTCCTCATATTTCTCAGTCATTTGTATATTTTTTGCTGAAAACAGTCTGTTTGTGTACTTTGCTCATTTTCCATGGCATTGTTTATATTTTTTGTATTGATTTGTAAGAACTCTTTGCATATGAAAGAGAGTGGCTCTTTATCTGTAGTAGCATGGTAAATACTTCTTCCAATTTGGACCTTGTCTATAGACTTTGTGATATCTTTTTATATTTTATTTTATTTTTAACACACAGAGCGTCTACATATTTATGTGATCATGTTTGTCTATATTTGGGCTTTCTGGTTTTGTGTCAGACTTAGAGAAAGACCTTTCTCGCTGTAAGATTATATAAAAGTTAACAAGGAATGTGTCTTAATGCTTCTTTTTAATTTCTAATCTAAAATAGGGCAGCAAATGTTACTATGGTGATGTAGTAATTAACTTATTTGGAAATGAAAATATGAAGTGTTCACATTTCTGAATTAACCTGAAAGGATCTTTGCAGTCTCTTTATTTTGGGGGCCTGGAAAAGAGAAAAGAAACTGCCTTTTGATGATTTCCCCCTCTTCAGGCTATTGTTGTGATAAGCTGAGATTAAAAAGAGAGTTTGAGGTTTGAGGGCAAAGTATGTAGGCTGTTTTCAGCCAAACAGATGTTTCTAAAGTGATGGAGAACCATGGAGGCCACAGGCATGAGGCAGTGTGGCAAGCAAAGCACCCTCCTCCTTCTGCCTGTCTGGCTGCCAGAGCTGTGCAAGGTTTTATGTTCACACCCCCTCCTGTCCCTTGTCTCTTTGACTAAGCTGCAAGGCTTTCCATTGGTAAGGGGGACCAGGGCTAGGGAGTTGTGCACGACCTGGAACGATGGGCTGACTGAATTAATGGAACCATAATGGTTTTGCCAGACTTGCATTGCTATTATCCAGACAACTTCAGGTGCAGAGTTCTGTGCTAGATGCTGGCATATTGTTCACGGGTCGCTGTACCAGCATGGAAAGGACTGGTAGTCCCATAGACAACCAGATGTGGAAATGTAGTACTTCCGAAAAGAGAGGTGCTCATAGAAGATGCTAGTCTGCACAAAGACAGAGACCATGTCTCATCTGTCATTTTGCTCTAGGACCCTGCACGGCATGTTACATGGGTCTTTAACCGTGTTTGGTGAGTGAATGAATGAGTTTGAGAGCTGTGTTAGTCAGGGTTCCCCAGAGAAATTGAACCAATGGGATATCTACAGATACACACATATATGCATATAAGAGGAAATTTCTTATAGGAATTGGCTCATGCGATTGTGAAGGCTGAAAAGCCCCACAATAAGCCGTCTACAGGCTGGAGGGAGACCCAGGGAAGCTGGTGGTGTAATTCAGTCTGATTTTGAAGACCTGAGAAAGGGGACTTGGGCCTGGGTGGGGGATTTTGGAGTCAGTCCTGGAGTCTGAAAGCCCCAAAACTAAGAGCTCTGATGTCCTAGGGCAAGAGAATGTCTCAGCGCAAGCAGAGAAAGAATTCGCCTTTCCTCTGCTTTTTTATTCTATCTGGGCCCTCAATGAAATCAATGCGGCCCCGCCCATGTGGGTGAGGGCTGATTTGTTTTACTTAGTCTACTGATTTATATGCTAATCTTTTCCTGAACACCTTCACAGACACACCCAGAAATCATGTTTTGCCATCTATCTGGGCATTCTTTAACTAGTCAAACTGACACATAAAATTAACCATCACAGGAGTAGACAGAAGACAGCAAGTTACTATGTCTGGAGAGGCAACAGGAGAAGTCTCTCGGAAAGCTGAGGTTGGAGGCCCCTGGCTCCAACTAGCTTATGGGCCAGGCAGCTGCCAGTGAACACTCAGAGGAATTTTCAGCGGATCCTGATTCTTGCATCACAGCAGGGACGGGGTATACGAGGCTGAGAGGCGAGGTTGTGCAAAGACTGAGTGCTGTGCTGCTGGGTGGGAGACAGAAGAACCCCCCAACCGGAGGCTGCCCTAGCTCCTTTGAAAACCAGAAGGGCAAGCAGTTTGATGACAGTGGGTCTGGGCCCGGGAAGCCCCATCCTGTGCTGCCTCACAGGGAAGTCTGGGCCGGCAGCTGTGGGTGGGGTCTGCATGAGTCTGTCTTCAACCTGCCATCCACTTCCTGTGATTCCTGGTGGTGGGCAAGGCCGCCTCACGATGAGTGCCTGGAGTGAAGGGAGGGAGCTTGCAGGATGCTGAGATTGATAAGGGAGGGGGCAGCTGCCAGGATCTGGTCTACATACCCTCTTAGAGAGTATAGGACAAAAAACCCCAGGCAGGCCAGCCTGTACAAATAACTTGCAAGATACCTGTTAGTTTATTAAACAAAAAAATGAAGGTGTGACTTCCTCCCTCCTTCCAATAAAGCAGACAGAACTTTGACTTTGGATCAAGTATAATTAGTTCTCACTTGGTACTTCACTCTTAGCCGACTCTGCCATCTTGGGCAAGTTATTTAACTCCTCTGCATCTCAGTTTCCTCGTTTGTAAAGTGGGATTATAATAGCCCCTGTCTCATAAGATGATTGGAAAGGTGAAATGAGAACATACACTTGCAAGGCCTCAGCACATGGCAAGTAGATAATAATGTCAAAATGAGGCACTACTTGGTAAGAGGGAGGTGGGGGAAGTAGGGGCAGGGGTAAAAACCCTGGGCAGAAAGGGACAGATGCCACAGTGAACATATACATTTATTGAGCACCAATACATGCTGTCTGGTAGGTACATAAAGTAGAATCAGATGTTATTTTTGTTCTTGAGTCCTGGGTGGGAAAACGTTGCTTTGTCCTTTAAGCCAGGAACCAAGTGCTGTAGATGTGCAGAGGTGGAGGGGACCGGCGAAGGGTTTCTGGGAGGTGACCTTTGAACACATTCTCTGAAGAATTGGAAAGTGGGCGCTGTAGTCCAGTTTTCAGAGAAGGCATCCTGAGGGAGGAGCCTGAAGACAGGTGGGAGGCAGGAAGGGCAATGGGGGCAAGGCTGGGCAGGGAAAGCTTTTAAAGCCCTTTGTGTCTCTTGCTAGCCCAGTCTATCCCTGGGGCTTCCCTGTTCTCACCTGCAGTTCCTTCTCCACCCAGCGGCTGGAGAGATAGTGACACATCCGGATCTACTCAGTCACCCCTCCCACTGAGTGCACACAGTTAAAACCAATTTGCCCCCTTTCACCTCCCATCATCCCTGTCCCCTCTATAACCCAGGTGTGCTGGCCTCTTGCTGTTACCTGGAAAACAACAAGCTTGTTCTTGCCTCCAGGCCTTTATGTTTTTGTTTTCTCTGCCTGGACCACGCTTCCTCCCATCTTCACATGGCTCGCTGTTACCCTGCAGGTCTCTCTCCTCAAGGGTGGCATCATCAGAGGTGACCGCTGCAGTTGAAGCACCACCATACCACCTTCTCCAGAGTTCTGATCATGCTCATGACATTATTTGCTATTGTTTCCTTGTTGACTAACTGTTTCCTTCACTAGAGAACAAGTATGAGGATGAGGACAGGGGCTCTGTACCCCCAGTGCCTATAGCAGCCTTGACACACAGTTAGCGCTCGATAAATATTTGTCAATTACGTGAATGGAAGGCACAGGGGTGGGTGGAAGGGAAAGAATGAGTGGTAATTAATGTTTACTGAGCTCCCTGGGGCCTGGAGTTTCACTTCTATAATCTTATTTAATTTTCCTAGCATGCCTGTGAGGAAGATATTGTTTTCCTTATGGTTGAGGTAGCTGAGGCTCAGAGAGGGTGAGTGAGTTCTCAAGGTCACACAGCCAGCAAGTGGTAGAGCAGGACTGTGAATTCAGGTCTGTCTGATTTCATAGGCCAGCCTTGTTCCTCCTTGTGGTGCTGCCTGATGCCGGGTGTCTATGCTGGGGGCAGCGAGCCAGCTGACATGACTGACTAAATCCTAGCTATCATGGGCTGTTTTAAAATTCTGCCTGCTTACATGTATCCTTTTATGTATTGTAACCTATTCGTGTAAGCACATGTGCACATACATGCTTCTGCACACAACGTGTATTCACACATACACTTTCACTGGACAGGCACACTACTGTGCCACTCACAAACACAGCACTAACTGGAAGGGACACCTAGAGCTTTGCACAGATTCTTCCAGAAGGCCCCCTGGGGTCCTGGTGGAGGGCTCTATCCAGGAGTGTGGAGTGTATAGCTGTGTACTGAAGAGCTGTGTGTGCAAGATGTGTGTGTGTGCGCGCGCGTGTGTGTGTGTGTGTGTGTGTGTGTGTGTGTGTGTAAGGACATGCATGTATATAGTGGGCGCAGACATCCATGTCTGTAACTGTTGATGTGTGTGTGCAGGTGTGAGCTCCATATGCTGGGACTTGGGCATTGTGAGCATCTTGCTTAGCTCTGGTCCCGGCTCCCAGCTCTCCAGCTCCAGGGGCAGTTCAGACCTTGACCTTGAACCTCCCTCACTGTCCTTCTGAGCTGGCAGCTTTTAGGCACTAGGCTCCTCCCTGACCACTTCAGGCTCTGTGTGGCATGTCTTTTCTGGAACAGAAGCCAGTCTACTCACTGCCCAATGACGCAGGGTGTGAATCTGTGCCTGACAACCATGCCTGGCCACAGCCAGGGCCCGGCTGTGTGGGTCCTATAGAGAGGAAGGGCCTGGTGCCTGTCAGTCTCCGCCTGAACTTCAGGCTTGCTTGAACACCCGGGACTCGTTTATGGAACTGCCGCCTCTGTGACAAACTGCTGACCTGGAGCCCTCCATGTCTGCTTTCTGGGGGAGAAGGAAGGGAGGTGACCAGAGCAGAACAGCCTTGCCTATGAGTGTAGTCTTTGGAGGAGATGTGGTTTCCCAAAGTTTCTACCAAGAATCACCACCGAAGTTGAGCCCGAGAGGTTTTCTGCCTCGGTCTCTGCACTTGGTCCTTCAAGTGCTCTGAGGAAGAGCCTCAGAACCTTTTAGTACTGGGGGTAGGTGTGCAGACAGGGGTCAGCTGCCTGGGCTCTGCTTGAAGAGAGGCCCTCAAACCAGGTCTAGACACAGCTCAGAGTCCAAAGAGAATGTGGGAGGAAAAATGCCCAGGGCCTTTGGCGTGGAGCAGAAGTGGAGTCAGGGAGCCACCAAGGCCGACTCCTGAAAAGGTGGAGGAGGAAGCTGCTTCCCACGAGGAACAATCCAAGCACCGCAGCCAAGGGGCTGCACAGGAGGTCTTGCTGCTGAAGAGGATGGGATGATGGGAGTGGGCAGTGCCCAGCTCTGCAAGGCCTCTTCAAAGGCTAGAGACCCTGAGGCCTTCAACAACTCCACTACAAGCAGACCCCTTCCTCTGATACCAAGGCCAGCTGGTCTCCTTTGTGCACCTTGAATGGCTGTCCCATTGATATCCTCAGTCTTGACACATTGTGGCCCTGGGTCAGGCCCCCAGGTCAGCTCTTGGTCTCCCACCTAGGCTACGAATCCTGCCACCTAACTTAAGCCCAGCATCCTTTAGCTGTCTTTCATGACTGCCTGGGCAGCTTCTTGTCATAATCCTAAGAATGTCCATTTTGAGGCACAGATACTGGGTTCCATCACAGGATGACCCCGCCAGCACCTGGCCGAGAATACAGACCATGGAGAATGGACTTCTCCCACATCTTTCCCTACCTGTGATTACCTGTACCCGGGGCCACTCCTCCCCCATGCCTCAAGGTAGAAAGTGGTATCTTTTCTACAGTTCCAAATTCCCACAGCCCTGGTCCCCTTTCTTCCCTCTTTCTCCTTTGGGATTTGCTTCTCTCCCTTCTATTCCTCTCATTTTATTTCTCTTCTCCACCGACTTTACTCTTTAAATTTAAAACAGGTTCAACATAAAAAGTTGAGGGGGGAGTCTCTTTGGGCCCCAGACTCCTCTCTGGCTGCTGCTCTGTTCCCCATTTAAAGCTAAGTACCTCAGATAGTCCACACGGAGTGTCCAGTTCCTCCCAGTCATCTCATGAGGAGGCCTGTGGGTCAGGTGGTACCGACAGAGCCTTTGTTGTGAGGCTGTGTGACTTCTGTCTCTCACTCTGCATGGCTTCTGTGTCTCACGCTGCGTTGCACTTTCATTGCCTTCTGCTGACCCTGATCTGGTCTCACTGTGCATGCCTGCCTCCTTCCTGTGTCTCTCACTCTTCTGTCTCTCGGTCTCCTCTTCCGCCTTCCCGTCTCTCTTGTATCTCCCCGTACTTGCCTTGAGCCTCTTTTTCCATCTGTCCATCTCTCTTACTGCCTGTTCTTTTCCTTGTGTCCTTGATTTTTTTCTGCTGTGTCTTCTAACTTTTACCTGCCTCTACATGTCCTTGTCTCTAGTTCCTACTCCCTTTCCGCCCATCTGTCTCCCTATCCATGTCTCTCTCCCGGTCCCTCCCTGTCTCTCTTTTCTTCCTTCTGACCACAAGGACACCCTGCTCCTGTGATGCCTCCAACAGCCAGAATCAGAGTCCTTCCTGCTCCCTCCCTCCCTGCAGTGTCGTATGGCCGCCTAGCTCTCCCTGTCTCCCTTGTCCAGGTGTCCAGCTGCTGTTGCAAGGGAGTGAGGGCTCAGGACTCTTACAACTCCAAAGGAAGTAAACTTTAAAGCAGAGGAGGGGTGCAGCACCCTCTGTGCTCCAGGGATGATGCTTGGTGGATGGGCAGTGACTACATGTTGGACTTGCTCCCTGACTCAATGCCACATCTGTGCCGGCTCACATGACCATGGCCTTAGAGGGTCACAGAGGCCATGCTCACAGCCAAAGATCCTGGGAGTCTGCTCAGCGCAGCTAAGGGATGCAGCTCAGTTCAGGGCCCATCTGACAGCAGGAGGCATGTGCTTGGTGGACCCAGCCTGGGCTCAGGTCTGTGGGGAAAGCTCAGCTTTCTCTTCTAGGGAATGGGTTGAGAGCTGCTGGAAGACTTTGATCAAGGAGAATGCCTTGGGTTGGGCTCCCCTGAGGCATACCTGAGACAAGGATTCCAGTGTAAGTGGTTTAATTTGGAGGTGGTCTAGGAAACACCAGAGAGCAATGGGGAAGGGAGGGCCATCAGTAAAACCAGGTGCTATCATGGGCAACTGGAGTGAGTCTGGACCAGGGGATGGGTGGGATGGACTTGGGGCCTCTCCATGCCTCTGCATGATGTCTGTTGGATTTTGTATGGAGCTGGAGAAGGAGGCTGGGCCCGCACTGAAGCCCTCTCCCCTCTGAACATCAGTGGCATGACAGGCCATGGATGGTGTCACTAACGAGACCCCCCCTCCCATGGATCTTGGAGATCCCACCCCCAGAGCCTCTCCTGGGGCTTGGGCCAGAGTAGCACACTCTTGGCTGTCCTGGGGACTGGCATGGTGGTCTCACCTAAAAAGGGACTTTCCAGGTGACTGTGGGGCCAGGGTTGAGTCCAGCTCTGTGTGGATCTGTGGAGCGCTTCCAGTTAGTGTAATTACATTTTTCCTGCTGACAGTTCCCGCCGTGGTCTCAATTGGATGTGACATTCTTATTAAATAACTTCACCAGTAACTAGTAATAATAACATAGTCCTTACTTCCTGACCTAAATTGCTCGATGCTATTTTGGTGAGCAACCACGGTGCTGCAGGGCTTCTGCAGAACGGCCGCCAGAATGCTGCCAACATACACACACACACATGCGCACGGCGCAGGCTGATGGGAAGTGTGCTTGCACCATCTGTGTGCAGCCTACCTGTGTGTGTGTCCCAGAGCACACGTGAGGGCCGCACCCACTCTCCAAACCAGGGAGTCCCCAGTGCCTGATGGCAGGGCCAGCTTCCCAGCAGGGACCTTCCTGGCCTGGCTGCTGCACAGAATGAAGATTTGACTCCCAAAGTGTCTCATTCCATGTCCCCCTCTCTACCTGCACCTCTCTACCTACTGCCTTCCTCTGACTTGTAGAGTTTCCTTCCCTTCCTTTTCCACACTGGAATTTTATTCATCTTCCAAGACCCAAGGCAGAGATGTTACCTCTGCCAAGAAGCCATCCCTGATTCAGCCACAGCAGGATTAGTCACTTCCTGAGTTGGTCTCCTGCTTTCTTTTGTCTGGTCTGGCTCTATATTCCAATTTTGTTGGCTGGTTATAGGATGGTCAAGGGCAGGGAGAGGGTCATAGTCATTTCTGATAACACACCCACCCATTCCCATTGTCAGAGTCCAGGAGTGTTTACTGAATGGAAGTAGATATAAGTTTATGAGGAGGGGACATCCCTGGAAACTTGGACTTGCTGGTGGTGGGTTTCTCTAGAGATGAGACTCTTGCAAGGCCCTTAGTCTGCCTTTGTTTTTATTTTCCAACTTGACAAAAAAAAAATGTGAGATGTTCAGTCTTGCAGAACAAATAGAACTGTGACTTCGGTTTCACAATTTATGTGGCTGATTTTGTCTGCTTTTGACAGTTCTGTCGTGTTCCTGACAGTTACAATTTGGTTTCTCTCTGGGACCTCAGGATGATAAGTTGAGATGCCAACCTTGCCTTGATCCCTTGGGGGAACACAAAGCCCCTTCTTGCTTCTCCCCATGCTGTGCCTATGAATGGGGACTTCCGAGCAAGCCAGGGAGAGGACAGTTGGGGAGAAGAAGGGCAACGGGAGAGTGTGTAGGTGAGTGTGTGCTGGGGGACAAGGCATCACCCAGCTCCTCTGACCCAGGGGACCAGCCCAGGGCATGAGCAGTGCCCACCTGGAGTTCTCCAGTTCTCCTCCCCACATCCACCTAGTCTCCCAGAGGACAAGTGTAAACAGACTTCTCTGCTGTCCTGTGCGCCCCTTCCTTCTCAATCCACCCACCAACCTGCAGCATGTCCCCCCGAATTGATGTGAGCTCTCAGGCAGAGGATCATGGCTGATTTCTGTCTGAATCCTCAGCACACAGCACAAGTCTGGCTGGCAAGAATCATCAATACTTGTGTTCTGAGTGCACAATGGGTGAATGAATGCAGGAATGAATGAATAGATAGATGAATGGTGCCATCTTCTAGAGCTTATAGTTTCCTTCCCTGACTGCATCACGGAATTTTGAGACCATCTTGGATCCAAATCCCAGGTCCACAGCTCAATAGCTGATTGAGTTTGAAAGGTTATTCTGCTATTGAGAAGCTGGATTTCATCCACAAAACCGAATCCAAGCCTGCCTGGGTTGTGAATGTGAAACAGAATCTGAACCTGCCTGGGTTGTGAATGTGAAATACCCTAGGACCCAGGTAGAGCAGTGGTTAAACCCATGGGCTGTGGACCCAAATTGCCTGGGTTCACCTTCCTCTACTAGTTCTTAGTTGTGTGACTTTGGACATCTGACTTGGTCTCCATGCCTCTGCCCTTATCTGTACATGATGATAACTGTGGTACCCACCTGCCAGGTTTTTGGGAGGATTTCATGGGGCAGAGCACTTAAAAGAAGGGCCTGGCACCGAGCAAGTGCCCAGGGCATGTATGACTTAGGGTGGCTGAGTTGCAGCTAACATGGGACATGATAGAGTATTAGGCCACCCCCCTCTAGTGGACCTCTTTGTTCCCTGTTCAAGTGTTCTCTCTCCTCTCACACAAGTTTCAGAGTGACTGGTCCCACCCCTGATTTGCATGGGGCTTAGAAATTTCATGAGGAAGAACTTTAATCCTGAGCACAGATGGGGTTTGAAGATAGGTAGTCCTGTCTAGTGAGTGGGAGGAGGCTCCATGAAAATTCAAATGCTGAATGAGATAAAGTAGTGCCAGAAAGGAAGTTCACCTACTCTGAATGAGGAGAAACACTGGTGCAGCAGCCTGGGCAGGAAGGGCCCCATCACTCTGCTGGTTAAGAGAAGGCAGTGAGCCTTCTCGCTGGATGGAGCTGGGAGCTGCTTTTGGACCCAGCCTAGCCCATTCTGTTCCCTATCCCCTCAGAGCCTCAGTGCCTTGAGAGGGCAGTTTGGTCAAGATGAAAAAGGTGCTCCAGACCCTCAACCGAGGGGCCCCTTCTACGGCATGGTTTCTCCACCTTGGCCATGTACCGTGGAGTGCTGTTGTCTAGCAGTGTTTTCAGCCTCCACCCACTGGATGCCAGTGGCACGCCCCGTTCCCTCCTCCGAGTGGCAATGATGAAAAATGTCCCCAGACTTTGCCGTATTGCCTGGGAGCAAAACCATTCCCTGTTGTTCTGAGAACTGTTGTTCTACTAGACTGGAAAAAGTTATCTTGCTACCAGCTGGAAAGAGGGGCGAGAAGTGAAGTCAGAGGTGGAAAGAACAGGACGTTTCCTTCCAGCTGCCTGAGCATGTTAACTATCTCTCTTGCATATCCAAGATCAAGGTGGGCCAGTGTGAACACGTGGCTCTGGGCAGATGCTCAGCAGCAATACTGAAGCTTTGGCAGTCCTGAGGTTGTAGAGGAAGGCACAGCAGCTGGATGAGAAGGACTGCAGGATCTGGAACAGTAGACTCTGCTTGCAGGTGTGTTAGTGCCCTTGGAAAGAGCCCTTGGAGCACTGGTTCTCAACCTTAGGCACACTGGATCCCACTCCCAGAGGGCAAATTTAAGTGGGCAGAGGTGGGGGGGTCTGCACATTGTTATTTTACAAAGCTTCCCAGAACCGGCCACTGTAAGCAAGGATTTGTATCAGTATCACCTGAAAACTTGTTAGAAATGCAGGTTCTCAGGCCCCACTCAGATCTCTCTAATGTCCAGGTGATTTGTCTGCACATTCAAGTTTCAGAAGCCCTGACCTAGGATATAAAGAGTGGGAAGAACTGAGGACCTTTCCCTCTGACAAGCAGAGTCTACTAATTCTATGACCTTAAGTGATCACAGCTACAAGGTCTGTATTATTTTTCTGAACCAGAAGGCACCAGGGACAGAGAGTAGATGAATCTTCTCCATCATCCACACTTCAGAAGCTGGTCTGGTTGCCCTAAGTTCAATCAAAAAAGTCTGCTTCTCCTAGTCTGTTATGTGTTTCCCTCCCTTTCCGTGGTTTTGTCTTCACCAAGAAGATTGAAGAACACAGGAGAGAAGCCCCAGGCTTCAGATGCCCTGCCGGCTCTCCTAATCTCCACATTCATTCATTTGTTCACCAAATATTTACTGTGCACCTACTCTAGGTAGACACTCCTTTAGACTCTGAGGATTCAGTAATATACAAGAAAGAAAGAAAACAAATTTCTCTCTTTAGGGAGTTTGCATGTCTGGTTATTCACAGACAATACACAAGTAAGTAAGTATATAATATTATGTTGGTGGTGATAAGTGCTCTAAAAGAATGAAAAATAAAAGCAGAGAAAAGGAGGTTGGAAAGGCCTCCTCTCCCTGTGGAAGGAGGAGACAAGTTTTTTTTCCCCTCTCTGCTTGGAAGGGGTGAAACTAAAATGACCAATTGATTGTTGTTGGACTAGTCTCCTCATACTGCTCTCTGTGTAAGTCGTACTCAAGCTCCCAAGCCCCCCCCCTTCTTTACTGTAGTAAAAAAACCCCATATAATATAACATTTATTATCTTAATCATTAAGTACACTGTGCAGCGGTGTGACCGTATGCACTTTGTTGTGCATGAGATCTCTACCACTTTTGTACAACTGTGACACTATACCCACTGAACAACAACTTCGCCTTCCTTCCAGCTCCTGACAATCACCATCCTAATGCCTAAGGCTCTATTTTAAATATATCATGTACATGGAATCATGCAGTAATATCTTTTTGTGACTGGTTTATGGCATTTAGCATAACACCCTCAAGGTTCATCCATGTTATAGCATGTAACAGCCCCTTCTTTTTAAAAGACAATAATATTCCATTAGGTATATGCCACACATTCTTTATTCATCCATCCATCCATCCATCCATCCATCCATCCATCCATCCATCCATTCATCCACCAATGTCCCTTTAGGTTGCTTCCACCTCTTGGCTATTTCGAATAGTGCTGTCAGGAACATTTGTCACAAATATCTTTTAGAGATCCTGTTTTCAATTCTTTTGCACATATACCCAGAAGTAGAGTTGTTGAAAAACATGGTAATTTTATTTTAGTTTTTTGAGGATCTTCCATACTGTTTTCCATAAAAGCTGCACCATTTTATATTCTTCTCACCAGTGTACAAAAGTTCCAGTTTCTCTACATCTTCACCAACACTTGTGATTTTCTATTTTTTGAATGGTAGCCATCCTAACAGGTGAGAGGCGACAGCTCATTGTGCTGTTAATTTGCATTTCCTTGATAATGAGTGATGTTGAACATCTCATATGCTTATTGGTCATTTGTATATTTTTTCTGGAAAAATGAAAATCCTTTGCCTATTTGAAAATAAGATTATTTATTTTTGTTGAGTTGGAGTTCTTTGTAATATCTGTATATTAACTCCTTATCAGATAAATGGTTTGCAAATATTTCCTCCAATTTCTTAGGTTCTTCTCCATTCTGTTGATTATTTCCACTGCTGTGCAGAAGTTTTAAGTTCATTGTAGCTCCACTTGCCTGTTTTTGCTTTTGTTGCCTGTGCTTATAGTGTCATATCCAAGAAATAGCTGTCAAACTCAGTGTCATGAAACTTTTCTTCTATGTTTTCTTCTAGGACTTTTATAATTCCAGGCCTTACCTTTAGGTCTTTAATCCATTTGGGGTTAATTTTGTATATGGTATACAGTAAGTGTCCAACTTTATTCTTTTGCATATGGATATCCAGTTTTCCCAACACTATTTATTTCTTTCCCCATCATGTAGTCTTGGCACCCTTGTAGAAGATCATTGACAATATGTGAGGGTTTATTTCTGAGCTTTCTATTCTGTTTCACTGGTCTGTATGTCTTTCTTTAGTTTAATACCGTACTGTTTTGATTACTGTAGCTTTGCATTATGTTTTGAAACAAGAAAATGTGTGTTTTCTAGCTTTGTTTGTTTGTTGTTTCCTCTCAAATTTGTTTTGGCTATTTAGAGTACTTTGACTTTTCATATAAATGTTAAGATAGTCTTTTCTATTTCTGTAACATATGTCATTGGGATGTTGATAGGCATTGCAGTAAATCTAGATCACTTTGGGGAGTATTTGCATTTTAACAACATTAAGTCTTTCAATCCATGAACATGGGATATCTTTCCATTGATCTGTTTCTTTCATTTCTTTAAACAATGTTTTGTTGTTTTCAGCATACAAGTCTTTTGCCTCCTTGGTTAAGTTTATTTCTAAGTAGTTTATTCTTTTTGATATTATTGTACATGAGTCTGTTTCCTTAATTCTTTTTTCAGATTGTTAGTGTATAGAAATGCAAATGATTTTGTGTGTTGATTTTGTATCCAGCAGCTTTGTTGAATTTATTAGTTCTTTTTTTTTTTTTTCAGTTGGAGTCTCACTCTGTCTCCCAGACTGGAGTGCAGTGGCATGCTCCCCAGTCACCAGAGCCTCGACCTGCTGGGCTCCAGTGATCCTTCTGCCTCAGGCTTCCAAGGCTGAGCTACATGCATGCGCTGCCACATCTGGCTAATTTTTTGATTTATTGTAGAGATGAGGTCTCGCCAAGTTGCCCAGGCGGGTCTTGAACCTGCAGGCTCAGGCAATCCACTTGCCTCAGCTTCCCAAAGTGCTGGGATTACAGGCTGAGCCACCGAGCCCAACCTATTTATTAGTTCTAATAGTTTATTTGTGTGCAGAATCTTTTGAGTTCTCCACATATATGATCTGTTGTCTGTGAACAGAAATAATTCTAATTGGGGTCATTTTTATTTCTTTGCCTTGTGCTCTGTCAAGGACTTCCAGTATTATATTGAATAGAGTGGTGGGGGAGAGCATAAATACCTTCTTTCTAATCTTAGAAGGAAAGCTTGCAGTTTTTCACCACTGAATGTGATGTTAGGTGTGGACTTTTCATACATGGCCTTTATTATATTGAAGTGATTTCTTTCTATTCATAATTCACTGTTTTTTTTTTAATCAAGAAAGGGTATTGAATTTTGTCAAATGCTTTCCCCATATCAATTGATATGATCATGTGGTTTTTGCCCTTCATTCTGTTAATGTGGAATGTTTCATTCAGGTATAAATCCCATTTGGTCGTAGTGAATGATTCTTTTAGTGTGTCGTTGAATTTGATTTGCTAGAATTGTGTTGAAGATTTTTGCATCATTATTCATCAGGGTTATTGGTCCATAGTTTTCTTGTAGTATCTTTGTCTGATTTTGGTGTCAAGATAATACTGGTTTCATTTAATGATTTGGGGAGTGTTCCATTCTCTTCAATTTTTTGCAACAGTTTGAAAAAAGATTGGTGTTATTTCTTCCTTAAATATTTGGTATTCTCCAATGAATCTATCTGGTTTTGAACTTTTCTTTATTGGGAGGGTTTTTTTTATTACTGATACAATATTCTTACTGATACAATATCTGGTTAGATATTCATTTCTCCATAATTCAGTCTTAGTAGGCTGTATGTTTCTAGAAATGTATCCTTTTCTTCTAGGATACCTAATTTGTTGGTGTATACTTGTTCAAGGCAGTCTCTTATGATCTTTGTTATTTATATGGCATCAGTTGTAATGTGTCTTTTTTTTCATTTCTGATTTTTGTTTGAATCTTCTCAAATGTTTTTGGCTAGTCTAGCCAAGTGTTTGTCAATTTTGTTGATCTTTTAGAAAAACCAATTCTTAGTATTGTTGGTTTTCCCCTATTTTTAGAATATTTTCTTTGTTTCTGTTCTAACATTATTTCATTCCTTCTGCAAAATTTGTTCTTATTTTTATAGTTCTTTGAGGTATAAAGTTAAGGTATTGAGATCCTATTTCTTTTTTTAATGTTCAAACAATGTACTTCTATAAACTTCTCTCTTAGTAACACTTTTTCTGCATCCTATAAGTTATTGGTATGTTTTGTTTTCACAAGATAATTCCTAATTCCTCTCTTTTTTTTGACCCATTGATTTTTCATTGGTTTTTCATGGTGTTTAATTTCTACATATTTGTGAATATTTCAGTTTTCCTTTTGCTATTGAGTTTTAGTTCAATTCTATTGTGGTTGGAAAAGATGCTTGATATGATTTTAAGCCTCTTGAATGTGTTAAGATTTGTTGTATGGCGTAGCATGTGATCTGTCCTGGAGAATGCTTGTATGCATTTGAGAAGAATGTGTAGTCTGTTATTGTTGAGAGGAGTGTTTTAAATATGTCTGTTTGATCCAATTGATCTGTAATGTTGTTCAGGTCTTCTATTCTTTATTGGTTTTCTGTTTGATTGATCTACCCATTATTGACAGTGGAGTATTGAAATCTCCCCTTCTTATTGTGTAATCATCTATTTATCCTTTGACTTATGTCAATGTTTGCTTTGTATATTTGCTTGCTCTACTCTTAGATTCAAATATATTTACAAATATTATATCTTCCTAGTTGAATTGACCTTTTAAAAAAAATTAATGCCGCCGGGTTCGGTGGCTCAGCCTGTAATCCCGCGCCTTTGGGAGGCTGAGATGAGTGGATTGCCTGAGCCCGCGGGTTCGAGACCCGACTGGGCAGTGAGACCTCATCTCTACAATAAATCAAAAAATCAGCCGGGCGTGGTAGCGCATGCCTGTAATTCCAGCTACTCTTGGAAGGCTGAGGTGGAAGGATTGCCGGAGCCCAGTAGATCGAGGCTGTGGTGGCCGGAAGAGGCCACTGCACTCCAGTCTGGGTGACAGAGTGAGACTCCAACTCAAAAAAAAAAAATTAATGCCTATTTTGTCCAATATTAGTATGGCCACTCTGCTCTCTTTGGTTACCATTTGGATGGAATTTCTTTTTCCATTCTTCTACTTTTAGCCTATGTATGTACTTTTATCTAAAGTAAGTCTCTTGTAAACAGCATATAATTGGATCTTTTTAAGAAAAGCATTTTACCACTTTGCCTTTTGTTTGCTGAGTTTAATCCATTTACATCGAAAGTAATTACTGATAGAAAAGGATTTACTATTACCATTTTGCTAATTGTTTTCTGCATGTCTTACAGTTATTTTGTTCCTCTTTTCCTGTCTTGCTGCCTCCCTTTGTGTTCTGTTGTTTTTGTATTGGCATGTTGTGATGTTCTTATTTTCTTTGGTGCATCTTCTATGGGTATATTCTTTACAGTTACAATGGAAATTACATAAAATATCTTATAGTTATAACAATCTATCTTAAGCCGATAACAACTAAACTTCAGTTGCATACATAAACTCTACTTCTCTGCATCTCCTTCCTCCGCACACTTTATTTTAGCCATGTCACAGGTTGCATCTTTTAAAATTTTGTATTCATTAATATAGTTTTATAGTTATATTTTTATGCTTTTATCTTTTAAATTATATACTGAATGCTAAGCTATTTATGCACCACTATTATGATATTGCAGGATTCTATTTGTCTATTTATTTATCTTTACCAGAGAGCCCTATGTTTTTGTAGGCTTTTATGTTGCTATCTAGTGTGTCCTTTCATTTCAACTTAAAGGACTCTCTTTAGCAATTCTTGTAAGGCAGATCTAGTGATGATGAACTCCCTCAACTTCTGCTCATCTGGGAAGGTCTTTACTTTTCCTTCATTTCTGAAAGACAATTTTGTCAGATGAAACATTACTGGTTGGCAGGGCTTTTTTTTCTTTTTCTTTCAGCACTTTGATTATATCATCCCTTTGGCCTCTGACCTGTAACATTTCTGCTGAGAAATTTACTGATAATCTCATGGGAGTTCTTTTGTATGTGATGAGTCACTTTTCTCTTGCTGCTTTCAAAATTCTTTCTTTCCTTGTCTTTGACTATTTCTTGTTTCAATGTTGACCTCTTTAGAATCATTGTGGTTGGGTCTTCTAAGCTTCTTTAATTTGTGTATTTTTTTTTTCTTTTTTGGGTTTGGAAAGTTTTCAGCCATGATTTCTTCAAATAAGAATTCTGCTCCTTTTTTCCCCCTCTCTTTTCCTTCCAAGATAATACATATATTAATCTATTGGTCTATTTTAGACAATACATATATTAATCTATTGGTCTGTTTTATGGGGTCCTTTAAGTCCCTTAGGCCTTATTAACTTTTGTTAATTCCTTTTTCTATCTGCTCCTCTGACTTGATGATTTCAAATGTCTTGTCTTTGAGTTCACTGATTCTTCTTAATCAGGTCTGCTGTTGAACTCCTCTAGTAAATTTTTAGATTTAGTTATTATATTCTCCAGCTTCAGAATTTTTGTTGGTTCTTTTATTATATTTTCTGTCTTTTTTGTCAATATTATCATTTTTATCCATCATTTTCCATATTTCATTTAATTGTCTGTATTCTCTTGTAGCACGGTGAGCTTCTTAAAGACAAATATTTTGAATTCTTTTTTGGGTAATTTATAAATCTCTATCTCTTTAGGGTTGGTTTCTGGTGGAGATTTATTTTGTTCCTTTAATTGGGCCGCGTTGGGGTGTGTGTGTGTGTGTGTGTGTGTGTGTGTGTGTGTGTGTGTGTCTTATTATTTTTTGCTGTGACTTTTGCATTTGAAAAAAGCAACCACCTCTCCCAGTCTTTATGGGGTGGTCTCGTACAAAGGATTGGCAGCAGTTAGCCAAGCTAAATGTTCTGCGGGCTTCACAAACCTTTCCTAAGATTATAGCTTATCTGTGTATGTGATTACCCAGTTAAAGAGGCTTGCTTTTTTTGGTTTGTTTTGTTTTTCTTCCCCCCTGCCTCACCCCCCACCCAGGAGCTTGTAATCTCTTGCTCACTCTGGTGTCTGACTCTAGTACTCAGGTTCAGGTTCTCTAGTTTTGCAAAAAGGCACTGATCTCTCTTTTGTCTTCTATGCCCCCCAAGCCTCCTGGTTCTCCACTAGCACTTTGAGTTAGGCTGAAACTAATCTTTCAGCAACCCACTGAAAAGTTGGGAGATTGAATAGATGTTACACTCTTCTTTTTTCTTCCCAAGGGAAAAGCTGTAAGTTGGACTTTTCCTTTCAATCTTGCTGAGCTGTGCCAGTTTGGGGAAAGGTTATTATGATTGACATGAAACAATTTTTTGTGCACATTTCAATGTGGTGGTTCTTGATTTTGAGCTTGCCTGGGGTACTGCAGCATCTTAACTGGCTTTTGGAATTCTTGTAAAGGCTTTTTGGACTGTATGCTGTTGTTAAGTCATTATCTTTGTGGGAGAATAGATCTGGGGCTTCTTATTCTGGCATCTGACTGATGTCATTCCCAAACTCCTGACACCTCTGCCAAATTTGGAATTTGGCAGGAATCATAGATCCTGGGTCCCTGCTCTGACACCCCCATGTGACACGTCTATCTCTCCCAACAGACCCACACTTCCTTCTTGAGAGAAACAGGGAAATGGGTACTTCTTGCTACTAAGAATCCTGATTGGAAGTGTCATGGGTGGGCATGATGAAGCTCAGAGACAAAACATGTTTCCAAGCCTAAGTTAAGATTTATGAGGTAGCTCAGCCAGGGGCAGAGCTTAGCTCACAAAGTCTAGGGTGAAACTGGGTTCCACCTACTCCTGCTATGTCCTTTTTTCTTTCCTATGTTTTACACCCCCACTAGCTGCCCTTCAGCCATGAACACTGTCATGTCAGGGTCCAACTGTCCTATGGGAGGCTCTAGTAAAGACCCATTAGGTTAAATTTGCTTGAATTTTTTGTTTATTTGGGTTTTTTTCATAACTCTGTGCTACTCCTTAAGCCAATGAGTTTCTTGCCAGAAATCTCCAGCATTGGGACCAACTAGAGGTACCTACTGGACTTCAATCTTTATAGATGCTCTCATTGGATAGCTCATTTACTCATTCAACATATACTTTTGATTTTTTTCAAGGCCGCCTAGCAGATGACTCTGGGAATTCCTACCTCAGTCCCTGGCATGGTAACATTATCTCAGCATGCCACTAATAGAAGAGTTCTAGCATTGGAAGGATTTCTGGAAGCCTTGAAGGGCTTCCAGGACCCATACCTATAGAAATCTGTGGAGCAGTCCACCAGGAGTTATTTTGAATTACCTTATGATTGGAATGCCTGTGGGTAGAGCTCTCTGAAGGAGTGAGGAGGCTTCTGGGACAGCAGGTGGGCATACAGGTTGGGGTGCAACTGATGAAGCTGGGGAACCCCAGGGTGAGCATAGGCCAATAAAGGCAGCACTGGTCATCTGGGGAAATATCAATGGGGATGTCTTGTAGGCAGAAGTCTGGGGTTACTGGGACAGGCTCTGAACAAGATGTCTTTTCACACCCAGCCTAATCATGTTGGTTTTCATGGTTTGCATGTGTATGGGCAAGGAACAGCAATAGAGTTCCTAGGATTTCCTGCTATAGAGATTCCAAGAGGAAGTTTGTTTCTCCATTACTCGCTGACACAATTTTTAGATTACCTGTCCATCCACTCAGGTATCTTTTTCCCTCAGTTCATTCAAGCTGAGAGTAAGAAAGACCTTAAAAGAAAGTAATTTATTAAAATAAGGGGTTTTTTTCAGCCAAGATGTGCCACCTCTATCCTTCATCTAGTGACAGGAAGAGGGAGACAGGACTGTAATGGAGTCATGTCCAGCCAAGAGGAAAAACTTCTTAGTCCTGGTCAGCTCTTTTAGATCTCTAAGCTGCATTGGGCACGTGACCACCCACCACCTTTCCCACCTTCTTCATCTTCATCCCAGTGTAGTGGCAGAGTGTATACGTTAAAAACTCAGTCTCAGGAGTCAGATAAACCTGTGTTTGAACCTCAACATTGCCAGCTGCTATTATATGTGTGAATTTGGGCAAGTTAATTGCCTTAAACCTCATATGTTAAAAGGTGTAAATAATCATAGTTGCCTCCTTGGGATATTGTAAGGTTTGAAATAAATAATGCAATACAGAACTCAACATTGTGTGGGACACACAGTCAGTGGTTGATAAATTATGGCTGAAATTCATTCAATCTCCTGCTTACTGACATGTGTGTTCGTGGCAGCCCTGTGCTGGGTCTTCAAGGATGTAGTGGTGAAAAAACAGACCACATTCTCTGTTCCAAGGAGCTCATTCTTGCGAGAAGATGGCTATGGAAGCAGTGAGAAAGTGGCATTCAGGATCCTTCTTCTCCAACTTGAACTCTTCTGTGGACTGGGTCTACAGGGCTCTTCCATCTCAAACTGCCTTCTGACAGAGCCACACCAACTAGGTTGGTTTCCTGAGCCTTTAGGGAGTTGAGGTCACATAAGTTGTAGTTTGTTCATTCATTAAGTAAACTTTATCTGAGTGCCTACTATGTGCCAGACACTGCTCTAGGCATTTGGGATGTATCAGCATATAAAACAAAGACCTTGCTCTTGTGAAAAAAAAAATTGTTCTAATAGGAGCAAACAAACAATAAACAATAAGCACAACATATAAGTAAATTAATTGCCTAGGGTACTGTAGAGTGATACATGTTATTGTAAAAAGAAAACACAGAGCAAATAAGGGAGATTGGAGGTGCCTAGGATGTAGGTATGGGGTATATGATATTTTATAGGGAGAAGTTAGGGGTAGACCTCACTGAGAAGGAGATGCTGAAGGAAAGACTGAACAGAGGAGAAATAATTTGCTTTCTCTGGGGGAAAGAACTTTGCAAGAAGAGGGGAAAGTAAATACGAAGTCCTTGAAGAATGAGCATGGCTGACATGTTGGAGGAACAGAAAAAAGGCAAACATGGCTGGGGAAGAGTGAACAAGAGAGGGAAGCTCCGTGAGAGCAGAGACCACATCTTTCCTGTGCCTGGCATGTGCTGGAAGCACAGTGAATGTCTGTTGAATGAGTCTTTGCCGACATCTAAGCTGGTCTGAGCTGAGCCAAGCCAGGACTGACCCCATCTCTAATTTGCTTGAGCAGAGGAGACTCTCTCTTTTGATAGGAACACATTTCAAATTACCAACAGAGCTCATATAAAATTTAAATGTGCAGTTGGGGGCATCGAAACACAAAGCCCTTTTCTTTGCATGCAAAATGAGCAACACATCTGCTGAATATTGGGAAAAACAAAGTGAAATTGCAGATGACCTTTGAATGCCTTCATGTACAGAAAGGTCTGGTCTGAGCTTGCCCTGGAGCTACAGCTACTCTCTCCACAAGTGAACCTTTCAGATTCCCAGCAGATGTCCAGTTTGATGCTGACAGAGGAATGAGGGGATTAGGATGCTATGGAGGAAGAAGAGGATGCACCCAATAGTTGGTGACAGCATGTCATGACCTCCTTGACCCTGATCCTCCTAGTGTCTGATTAGCCCTCATTTTCAGAGAGCTCGCCTCCCACCTGCCCTCTCTGTCACTGGCTCCCGGGGAATAAGTGCCAGAAACATCTCAGGAGTCCATGTCTGAAAAGACCCCCAGGCCTTCTGTGGAAAAACACCTCTGGTGTGGTTCCATTTAGCCCAAGACTGGAGGATGGCGTCTCAGGCACTCAGGACTCTGAGTGGAGCTCCAGTGTTATCTACTCCTACCTTCACTTTATCAGTCCCTTTCCCTCTCCCTCGCCCCTGATTATTTATCTCACCAGTTCTCTTTATCATCTTTTTCACCTTGTGCAGAAATTCTGGGAGAGTTTGGAAGGGCACCCCCCAGCGGCCTAGGGTCAGGAGAAACAACGTTCCCTGGAGACATTCATAGTTCAGGACCACGGACATGGCTCTTTTTGCTTCAGGCAGGTACCCACGTGGGTGGTCTGCCTTAGAGCATCTCCGTGAAGATGGCCTTCAGAAATCAGCCGGGCGTGGTAGCGCATGCCTGTAATTCTGGCTTCTTGGAAGGCTGAGGCGGAAGGATTGCCGGAGCCCAACAGGTCGAGGCTGCGGTGGCTGGGAGTGGCCACTGCACTCCAGTCTGGGCGACAGAGTGAGACTCCAACTCAAAAAAAAAAAAAAAGAAGACCTTCAGAACTCCATTTTATATAGATGTAGGAAAAGGAGGCCTTCAGTGACTAAGGGATTTGACCATACTTCCTCCTAGTAAGTGGCAAAGCACAGTTAATAATTCAGACTTTCTAATTATTTCCATAGCACCATGATAGGGTTTTTTCTTCCCATTTTTTATTAACTTTCAGATGTGGGTCACATGGGAGCAAAGGGCTGAAGTTGCCTATTTTCTTCAAGTATAAGGCCAGTTCCACTGGACAAAATAGCAGCCACGAGTTTTTAGTGGACAAAGAAACAAATGCAAAGCAAAATAAATAAATAAAAGCATATATGACAACCAGACAAATTAATCTATTTACTCAACCAAGATTCACAGAGTGTCTATGGAATGTCAAAACCTGCTCTGGGGATGTAGTAGTGAATCAGATATTGTCCTTGCCATCATGAAGTGCTCTTAGTGAGAGAAACAGATCCATAGGTTTAGTTTCACACACTGTTGTCAATTCGCTCCTGTTTCTCAAGTTAGCATTTTTATTTTTTTCATCTGGGAAGTTCAGTGTGCACAGGTGTCCCCATGTGCTCTTCTTCTGATACCATGTTGAGCCTCACCATAGTGGGATCATCTCCAAATGGCAAGCAGTGGGCAGAAGGCTAGGAGCTTGAGCTGAGATGACTGGCACTTGAAGAAAGGGCTCATTAAGGCAAGATTCTTTGTCATGTGAGAGTGCTCTAGAAAGAAGTATGGCTTACTGCATAGAAACATGACTTACTGATAAGAAAGGGAGGCTAAGGCAAGTGGATTGCCTGAGCCCGCAGGTTTGAGACCAACCTGGGCAACTTGACGAGACCTCGTCTCTACAATACAATAAAATAAAAAATTAGTTGGGCATGGTAGCGCATGCCTATAGTTCTGGCTACTTGGAAGGCTGAGGAGGAAGGATCGCCTGAGCCCAGCAAGTCGACACTGGGTGGCCATGAGCATGTCACTGTACTCCAGCCTGGGTAACAGAGTGAGACTCCAACTCAAAAAAAAAAAAAGAAAGAAAAAGAAAAAGAAAAGAAATATTACGTACTACATCAGCCATACCTCTCTTCATTTATCCATCTATCCCCATCCATCCATGATAGAGTAGTGGTTAAGAAAAAAAGAATTCGGTGCCAGATTGCCCTGTGGTTGATTCTTATTTCCACTATTATCAGCTGACTGATGCTGGGCAAGTTATTTAATCTTCCTGAACCTCTGTTTTCCTATCTGTAAAACAGGAAGAGTAATACTATCACCTATCTTATATAATTGTGAGGCTTGAATGACTCATTACATGTAAAGTGCATAAGGCAGCATTTAGCACAGAGAATGTTTAATAATCTATTGTTCTTAGACTGTAAGCTCCATGAGGCCAGGAATAGTGATAGTGCTTGGGACACAGTGGGTGCTTCATACTATTTTAAAAATGGGTGAATGAATGAATCGAGCATTTGCTAAGCCCTGAGCTTTCATGCGTCAGTCCCTTTGCTCAGCCAATGTCCCCTGGACCAAAGCCACAGCTCAGGCATCTTCCCAGCTGCAAAGAACTCAATGATAGCTCCCTGTTTTTACTCTGAGAGACCTAGGCAAGAGCAGACCCAGTCCGGCAGAGGCGCCTATCCCCAGACACATCTGGCTCCTTCCCTTGGTACTGATCCAAGGATATAGTATAACTTGACGAGTGTGAGCTCTGCCATCAGCAAAACAGAGATACCTCTGCTGGTCCAGGATTCCCTGTCAACATAATAAACAACCCCTGGCTAGTGTTGGCTCAGGATGATGAAAAATGAGCTCCATCTGTATCGCCACGCAGGGAAAATCATGTTTGGTCCACAGTGGTGGCTTCTGTGTTAAGCATGTCCAGGAGAATCAGAGAGCCTGGAGTCAGAATTAGGAAGCTGAGTGGCATGGGATTATTCCCACCGAGCAACTGGATGTGGTGCAGAAACAGGCTTGCTGCCGCACTCCACCTGCCTCGCATTGTTCTGTGGCTTTGTTGTGTGCATCCTCAGCGTGAGAGGAAGAAGGAGACCCTGTTTTGTTTCCAAGTCCCTGAGGTACAGCAACTGTGCTAAGCTCTTTTCAATAAATCCCAGGCTCTGACCTCTGGTGCTGGGTGCAGAGTAGAACCAGGACTATAGCTTTGGGAGTGTATCCTCAGATGTATGTGAAATCCTTGCAGCCTGGCAGAGGGAGGAGCCGTGGTGTTGAGAGCCTGAGCTTTGCTTTCATGCAGATGTGGGTTTGAATCTCAGCTCTCGCACTGCTACTTGTTCGACATTGAGCAGATTTTTAAACATCAAGGAGCTTTAGTTTCTTTGCCTTTGGTTGACTGAGGGTGGAGGTGTAATAACCATTTCAAAGGGTCACTGCAAATGTTAGGTGAATAATGTTAGTGAAGCACATGGGTAAATGTTGGTCCCTTCTCAGAACTGCATAAAGGCACCAGTCTCTCCGTGTTTGTGCTCCCTTCTGATCTTATAATCCCCTGAGAGCTAACTATGTGGCCTCCCTGAACCACTCATCAAGTGGAGACAGTAAGACGGACCATGCCTGTCTCCTACACTCCACTGTGAACTCCTTGGGGACATGCACCATATTATACACAGCCCACCCGTCTCATCTCCCCCCACTCCCTGCTGCCCACCAACCACTCCCACATATACAGCCTGGAATTAAGCAGCCATCCCTAGACTTGCTGAATGAAAGGCTGTATTTGGCTTGGACCTCTGGGGTTCTGGATAGAATCCATGCGGTCCCTAACTTGGACGGGGAAAATTGCATTATTTTCAGTAATCTTTTATTGAAACTTAGAGTTTCTATCAATCATGAATAGAGGCAGCATAGCACCATAGTATTAGTAGTACCTGTGAATTTGTCACTGATAAGATCACAGATATTTCCATAGAACATTATAGTTGTTACAACAATCTTGGAGTAGCATTTATGCGTCGAACTGCAGTATTTATAAGACCCACTGCTAGCTCTTGTCAATAATACATTAATAAAGGACCACCTATATTACTCTATGAAAACTATATTTCAATCCAGTTTTTTCCTTTGCAATTCTATTTATTTTGTTATATATTCTCCACATATAACTTCAGGGGATTACATGCACAGGTTTGTTACATGGGGATATTGTGATAGTGAGGTTTGGACTTCTATTGAACCCAGCCTGGCAGAGTGAGCATGGTACTCAACAGGTAGTCTATCAACCCTCACCCCCTTCCCTGTCTACCCCCTTTAGGCATCCCTAATGTCTCTTGTTCTCATCTTTATGTCCATGTGTACCCAGTGTTTAGTTCTCACTTATTAGGGAGAACATGTAGTATTTGGTTTTTTGTTTCTGTGTTAATTTGCTTAAAATAATGTCCTCCAGCTGAATCCATGTTTCTGCAAAAGACATGATTTTGTCCTTTTTTATGGCTGTGTAGTATTTCGTGGAGTATATGTACCACATTTAAAGGCATCATTTGAGTTATTGTCACCAGTCTGCCAAAAGGAGCATGGCAT
Source organism: Cephalopachus bancanus (assembly GCA_027257055.1). NCBI lineage: Eukaryota > Metazoa > Chordata > Mammalia > Primates > Tarsiidae > Cephalopachus > Cephalopachus bancanus. The sequence goes on along the minus strand of JAPVLO010000342.1, from coordinate 1,386,749 downwards.
AACAAAGGTGAAAAACTCCTGGTCATGGGGGCCCATAGATAGATTTCTTTGTCTTTCAAATCCCCTAAAATGAAAATGGTGGGAGGTTAGCTTCCTATGTACATTGTTCTAGAGGGAGTATTTCTAACTCTCATTAGGAGCTCCAAAATGGCCAAGAATTAGACGAGTGGTTCTCAACTAGGGATGATTTTCCCTGTATGGAACATTTAGCAATTTCTGGAGAGATTTTTGGTTGTCACAACTGGGTTGTGTTACTGGCATCCAATGGGTGGAGGTCAGGGATGCTGGTCAACATCCTACATGCATAGGATAGCACCCTATAACAAAGAGTCATCCCATCCTAAATGTTGACTTTGCTGTGGCTCAGAAACTCTGGATGAGACTACGACACATTCATGGACATCTCTCTGATTGTTAAGAGCTGTAGAAAGAAAAAGAAAACCTCAGTGTACAACCCCATTAGAAACACCTGTGATACTTCTCTCATCTGACACCTAATGGGAGAATGGGGTTTGGGGGAAAAGAAGAGTAACTTTGTCTGGAAACTGGGGGAGGCTTCTCAGAGGAGGTGCTGTGTGAACTGAATCTGGGTCTGAGGATTAGATTTGCTAGGCTGAGATGGCAGGGGAAGGGCGTACCAGGCAAAGGGCCAAGCAGTGCAGGTGACAAGTTAGTGATGTGGCTGATGCACATTTTGTGCGGGGGAGAGGGCCTGAGATGGGGCTTGGTGCCAGCATCCCTAGCAGCTGAGTTCTTGGTCCTTTTCTAAAGGGTCATTGCAGAGGGCCAAGGATATGGTTCAACCCCTGCCTCTCCCATCTGTAGGCCAGGTGCCCCTGCCAGAAGGCAGACATAGAGATGGGCCAGAGGCCGCCATAGACCTGAGGTGTCCAACTGACTCTCCTCATAGCAGGTGAGGCACCTTCCGTGGGCATGATGATTTCTCCAGCATCTGCAGCTCCCCTTTGCATTTCCTCTTAGGGCAGTCTCATTAATTGCATGGCTTTGACAAATCCATATCTCCAGCCCAGATTGCACTCCCCAACTCTAGTCTACAGCCCTAATTGCCTTCTGGCCATCTCCATCTGGATGTCCCACTGGTATCTCCAACTAAATTTGCCCAAAATTGACCTTATCAGTCAATAAATATTTGCAGAATTGAATTGAATTTTCCTGCCAAACTTCTCAAAAGAGTTATCTCCTCAAAATTATCATTATTTGTAGACAACTTGATTGTGTACCTAAAACACCCAAGGGAATCAACTGAGAAATTTTGGAAATTAATAAGAGTTCAGAAACCCAGTAGGATGCAAGATGAATATATAAAAATCAATAGGTTTTCTGTATATCAGTAATAACCAGTTAGAAAAAAATAATGGGAAAATGTCATTCACTAGTGCAACAAAAAGTGCACAAAATGTCTGTGAATAACCTTAACAAGATGTGACGGGAACCTATATAAAGAAAAGTATAAATCTTTACTGAAATATCAGGTGGTATTTATCGATCACTTGCAGTGTGCCAGATTTCATAAACGAGCATTTAGCAACTTAGCAGATATTATCACACTAATCTGTACGGCCCTCCTAGATGTGTGTGTTAATTTTAAAGATGTCAAAACTAAGGTCTAAAGAGTTTAAATAAATTGCTCACAAGGTATTAAGTAGCAAATCTGAAACTCAAACCCAAAGCTTTTGCTTCTAAACCCCATGCTTTTGGCCTTTTCAGTAAACCACTTCCAAAATAATTCATAAATACACAGGCAAATGAAGTTGGGGGGTATAGTCAGAATATTATAAGAAGGTGAATTCATTTTACTCATTCATTTGTTCAAAAATATATTTTGAGTGTGTACCATGGGCAAGTGCTGCGGTAGGCACTGGAGATAAAACATTAATAAAATCTTAAAGAGTCGACTGGTGGAGAGAACCACATAAATATATAATGGGTGAAGGCAATGATATTCATTGTGAATGGTAAACAAGGAGCGGAAGAATACTTGATGTTGTCTTGAGGGTTCTCAGAGGGCTTTCTGGAGAAAGTAATGAGTCTTAAAATGCCTGGAGTTAGCTGAGTGAAGGAACAATCTAATCACAGAGAGCTGAGTGGCGGCATGAATATCCATTTATTAATTCATTCAGTCAAAAACTATTCTGTGAGCATCTACTATGTGCTAGGTACAGTTCTGGAAGCCGAAGTTAAAGAACAAAATAGAACCCCAGCTTTCACAAAGATTGTATTTTAATGAGGGGAGGGCAGAAAATAACCACCAGGAAAATGTATGTCAAAGGTGCTAAGTGCTGTGGAGAGAAGGAAAGGAGGCACTTGGAACACCTGGCTTGAGAGGAAGGAACACCTGGCTTGAGAGAAAGGCGGCCTGAGTTTTTCTTAGGGTAGTCTCTAAGTGAATGGTGAACAAGGAGCAGAAGGAGGTGATATTTGACGTGACACCTGAAAGAAGTGAGGGAGAGGATCACAGAACCACTGGGGAAGAGTTTTCTGGGCTGAAGCATCAGCAAATGCAAAGATCCCATGGAGGGTATGTGATAGGCTTAGCTACTAGCCATGAGGCAGTGTGGCTAGGTCACAGTGATGTGGCTGGTACACAGGGATGAGGGGATGAGAGATAGGAGAGGAAGTGAGAGACAACCAGTGTCTACTCATTTGAAGCTCTGGAAGCCATGATGAGGACTTTGGCTTTTATGTTGAGTGAGACAGAAGCCAAACAATCTTTCTTTAGTTGAGAGAAGTCTTTCTCAATGTGAATATAGGGGAAATACTACCAAGGAAAAGAGATATAAATATGACTGCCTATAAAAATGGAACATTTTAATCTACATGAGAAATCTAAACAAAACAGAAAGAACACAACAAAGTAGAAAACAACATTTGTGATGAATATGACAAAATATTAAAAATTTTGACTTTATAAAGAGTACAAATTGACAAGAAAAATAGCAAAACCTTATAGAAGATTTAAGTACATAAAATTTAGAAGCCTCAGCATAAAATTAAAAGGACAAAACAACTACAAAAATATATGTAGCAATATGAGGCACAAATAATTTACATATAATATATAAAATATATAAATATGTAAATCAGTAAAAAAAAAAGCACCACAATGGAATTGAGCCAAGGATTTCATGAAATGTTTCCCAAAAGAAGGAATTAAAATTATTAGGAAAAATTGAAAAGATGTTGAATCTGACTCATAAACCATAACTAAAACATGATAGCATTTTTTACACCTATTAAACAAGTAAAAACTTAGTAAGATAATATACAATGTTGACAAAAATGTCATTAGATAGGCATTCCTAGACATAGCTGTTGAGAATATAATGGGTGCATGTTTTCTAGAAAGAATTTTGACAGTCCACAGCCAAAAATTTAGAAACGCTTATATCCTTTGACCCAGTCACCTATACTTTTGGAAGTCTGTTCTGGGAAAATTGTCCAAAATGAATGCACAAATACCCAGAGAGTCCTGTTCTCTGAGATTGGTCTTGCCTTGTTCAGTAGCTGCATTGACTAGAGGTCACAGGCATGGATGAGACGGCAGACCATCCTGACTACTGGGAGAGAAATGCAAGGTGCCATCATGATGAAAGTCAGTAGCAGCATTTCTGTCCACAGGGCAGAGCATCAGTGACTAGGAGTGAAGATAGGTAGCCTTTTTCCTGGAAGAAATTCAACATTTAATGGGCATGAAAGGACACTTAGCCATTTTGGCATGGGTTCCCTCTATTAGCATTTCAATCTGGAGCGACTGCTTAGGGTTATAATTTCCTCAATTTACTAACACAGACTTGATTTCGGGGAGACTTCCAAATGAGTCAGGCTTCTGGACCTTTCTAACTATCCCCAACAGAGGTCAGCCGGCCAGCCTAATATGAACAATATCTTGCCCTGCCTCTCCACAATCCCCCTGCTCAGCAAACTAAAGCTGGATGCTGTTACCATATAAGTGAATATCTGTTGTGGGACTCTGGCCATGGAAAAACATTTTCCGCTGCACCGACCAGCATCCTGTCACCAGACTAACTAAGGGTCCAAGTCTTATTTATAACAGAAACAAAAAATCCAGTAACAATTTAAATGTTTGACAATAGGAGAATGGCTGATTAAATTCTAGTATAACCATGCATTGGAAAGTTGTGCATCCATTTAAAAGGCTGTTGATGTACAGATTCAATATCTTGGGGAAAACTCATGTTATAATGTTTACTGAATTGTTACAAAAGAAAACCAAGAAATGACCTGAGTGGCCATCAACATGGGAGTGGTTGAATAAATTGAGATACATCCATGGCATGGAATATTACACATTCATATAAAAAATGAGTTAGATCTGTAGCTACTGACCTGGAAGGTGTCCCCAACGTATTGTTAAGTGAGAAAGCAGTTGCAGAGAAATAAGTTAAACTACTCTCTTATTTTTGAAACAAAATAATAAGAATTCTCCCAAATGTGCCCATATATTTGCAAGAGAGAGGAAAAGATGGGGGAGAGACACATACCTGGCTGTTAGCTTCAGGAATTTTGGAATGGGTGGAAGGGAGAGAGATTGGACATACACTTTTTAATACTAACATTGCATATATACATATCTATGCATATTACAAGTGCACACTGCTTTTTATAATTTAAGATTGAAGAATGACTTACTGAAAAAGAGCACATAAAATTACATAGACAGTATTAGGTCAACAATGTGAAATATGCATGGAAAAATCTAGAAAAAAATGCAAATATTAACAGTGATTGCCTTTGGAAGGAAGATGAGATTATAATCAGTTTTCTCTTTTTAAACTTGTCTGTATTTTCCAAATTTTCTACAATGGGCAAAATGTATAAGTTATTGTTTGAAATACAATGGCCTTCCACTTTCTCATCAGCCAGTCTTACCTATTACAGTCTGGCCTCTGTCCACCTTATCACCCTTCCCCCTGCCTTTGCTGAAATTGATGTGTCCACTCAGCAGATACTTATTGAATTCCAGGCACTGTGGAGGCAGCTGGGACCAGGACAAAGCTCCAGCTTTCAGTGTTCTTACTTCCAAAGGGACCATTTAGACATCAAACTGAGTGACCTCATCCAAGACCCTCATCTTAGTCTCTCTGTGGTTCTCATCACATTGAATCACCTTCTCTTGCACGGAACTGCCTTTTTTATCATCTCCTACTATTCATCTTGCCCCCTACTCTGTCACCTTTCCTGTTCCCTTACATGGGAAATAGTCCCAGGGGCTCTGTTCTGAGCCCCTTCACTTCTTTCTTTACAGCGGGAAATACTGTTCATACCCAGATTCTGAATCAGAATCTCCAGACCTGCACAGATCTGAGCTGATGCAAAGATCTGGGTTGCTGGGGATGTCTGCGAATGTTGGTATTTCATTGGTTGTCCACGACATGAATGAGGGTAACCCTTACGATGTGGCCTCTGTGGTGTCTATACTTCAGAATCACTCTGTGTACCCCTCTAGCATGGTACCACTCAATGGATTTACTTATGTCTGGGCTGTGATCCAGGACCCATGGCTTATCACAGGATCTAGCCTGGAAGAATGAATGAATGACATGACATGACATGATGCAGTGACATTATGAGGCGGGTTTTGAAGACATGAGCCAAGTAGATCTGGCGCCTGAGGGGAGGTTGGATATTTTTCTGGTTTCCTGGCCACTTATGTTTTCTTTTATGAGCTAATTTGTTCAGATACTGTCCAATAATTAGTAATAGTAACTTCCCCCCTAGTATTAATAATAGTTAATAATAGTTATTTCTATATTAAGGACATTATCTTTCTACCTAACATTTTTGTATGCCTTTTGATTTTGTTTCTGTTTTTGACATACACGTACTTTTTATATAAAGCTATTGAGCCATTATACTCAGAAAATCAGAGTCAGATAGTTGTTATTATTTTTTTTTTTGAGTTGAAGTCTCCCTGTCGCCAGACGGGAGTGCAGTGGCCGCTCCCGCCCACCGCAGCCTCGGCCTGCTGGGCTCCGGTGATCCTTCTGCCTCAGCCTTCCAAGTAGCTGGAACTACAGGCGCGCACTACCACGCCTGGCTAATTTTTTTTTGATTTATTGTAGAGATGAGGTCTCACCAAGTTGCCCAGGCGGGTCTCGAACCTGCAGGCTCAGGCAATCCACTCACCTCAGCCTCCCAAGGCGCAGGATTACAGGCTGAGCCACCGAGCCCGGCTCAGATAGCTATTTACCTATATTTTCTTCTAATTATTTTATGATTTGATTTTTTTTTTTACATGTAATTCTTTGCTCTATCTGGAATTTATTTTGGTATATGGTGTGAATTGAGAAGATAACTTAATTCTTTTCCCAGACAGTTAATTAGTTGACCTTGCAAAAATCTTTCTCTTTTCTCATTGATTTTTTTTAATACTTCATGAAACATATTTCCATTTTTTGTGTATTAAGACTGTTCTTGCAATATTGTTTCATGTTCTACCTTCTACTCATGGACCACCTCCATGCTATTTTCATAGGTGTCATTTGTGATGCTGTTTAGTATCTTGTAAGATAAGACCACTAAATGTACTACTTTTTTAATGCATTGTCTGTGATAATTTATTTTTCTAGTTAAACTTAGGTATCAGTTTACCAAATTTAAAACAGGTCATTGGGCTTTTGATCAGAATTGCAGTAAGTGTATAAATTAACTTTTCTATAACTTTTCAAGAGGTTCATATTATAAATTAACCTTTCAATAGTTAGTCTTTCCACTCAAGATTATGCTATGCCTCTCCAATTATTCAAATCTTTTCATCCCTCTGTAAAAGTTATTTTCACATAGTGCCTGCACATTTCTTATTAAGTTTATTTCTATGTGTTATATGCATTTTGTAGTTGCCATAAACATGACCTTTTTTTATATTTTTATCTGTTGCTAGCACACAGAAATGCTACTCATTTTTGTATATTATTTTGCATTTGGCTACTTTACTGAAATTTCATATTAGCTCTAATAGCTTTATAATTAATTCTCCTGGGGTTTCTAGGTATATTAATATATCATCTGCAAACCATAATTTTGCTTCTTCTTTTCTCATTTCTTTTTCTTGTGTCGCATGGGTTAGCTCTTCCAATAAGGCGTGAAATCCCAGAGGTGATGGTAACATCTTTGTCTTATTCCTGATCTTAATCAGGTATTTCACCATAAGTACAGTGTAGGGTATTGTTCTAAAATGGATGCTTTTTCCTTGTTCTGGATGCTTATTTTAATCAGGGCTACATCCCCTATTTTATTAAATGCCCATTTAGCGTTTATTTGGAAGATCTTAACTTTTTTTTCTCATTTAATGGGATACTTTATGTTAAGAAATTTCTTAATATTAAAGTCATTTTAGAGATTAACTATCCTTTGTCAGTTAATCCCTAAAGTGGGCTTTACAAAAATTAATGTTGAATCAATTTATCAGCAGCACGGTGCAGAAAATGGATTCAAAGTGGACTGCTTATGTTTGAATCCCATCTTTGGGTAACATTGACTTGGGTCTCATTCCTTAATGTCTTTTTGCCTCAGTTATTTATCTGTAAAATGGAGATGATATTAATAGTATCTACCTTATAGGACTGTTGTGAGGATTAAACAAGTCAATATAGGTAAAGTTCTTAGAAAAGTGTTTAGCCAAACACTAAATAAATACAAACACCACATTAAATTATTGAAAACTCCTCATGTGCCTGGTACTGAGTTTGGGGTGTGGAGTCAAAGATGCAAAACCTCACATATGGTCTCTACCCTCATGGAGTTTGCCTGGTGAGAAGATGGACACTTATGAAAAAATCATATAGAAGCATGAAAATTTACTTCTACAATATATGCTACTAAGGAGAGGTTAAGGTGTCATGATGGCATACAGTAGGGACCTAATCAAAGAGGGACACTGGGCTGATATCTGAAAATGAGTATGCCAAGGGGAGGGAAGAGTGTTCTAGGCAAAGAGAATAACATAAGCAAAGGTTCTGTGGCTGTGCAGTAAGAAATTGTGGCAGGTACAAAGGATTGAGAAAGGCAAGATTTGGCTGGAAAGCTGGTGGATGTGAGACTGAGAGGTCACTAAGGGCCAGACCATATAGAGATCCTTGTAGACTTAAATGTTGTTGTTTTTTTTTTCTTTTTGAAGATCACTTAGGAGCCCTTGACGGTTTGGGCCAGATGGGAGGAGGTGCAGTGGGGATGACCTGATCAGACTTGTTTTGAAAAGATGCCTGTGGCTACAGCATGACAAATGGATTGACAAGAACCAGAGTAAACGTGGTTGACCAGTTAGGAGTTACTGTGGGAGTCTGGGGAAGAGGTTGGCATGGGATGAGGGCAGGCAGAAATAGAGAAAAGGTGGTAGATTGACCATAGGGCTGTGAAGGAGAGGAAGTGTCAGCTTCTGGGTGGACCTTATTAGACAAAGTGATAGAGGCACCATTGCATTTACTGAGAGAGCAAGCAACAGGAAAGGACAGAGTGGGAGAGGGCACTCAAGCCTGACCAGGTGTCGGGCCTGGAACCCAGATGGAAGTCTGCCCTGTACTGAGACGTTGAGTCATCAGTGAACAAGTGGTAAGTCCTCCAGACTAGAGAGGAGGAGAGGCCCGGCACTGAGCCTGAAGGGAGGCAGAGAAAGAGCAGTGGCAGGAAGGAGTGTGGTGGCGTGGGAGGAAGCTGCTCAAAGTGTGGTCCCACACAGTGGCACCATCCCATTGCCAGGGAGCCAGGCAAAGAGGCTGACTCTCCAGCCCCACCCGGGTGTCGGTCTGCATCTGTTTGAGCTAGATCCCCAAAGGATGCGTGTTCATGGTGAGGTGAGGTTCTCTGGCCGGGGAGGAGTGTTTCCAGAAGGAGAGTGAACAAAGGTGTCAGAGGCGTTGAGTGGCCACTTCACACGAAGATGGGAAATATCCATCTGGCCCAGGGGTAACCTTAGTGGACCTCTTTGGGTGGATCAATAGGGCCAGAAGGCAGAACTGACAGGGTTGGTGAGTGAGTGGGAAGTAAGGAGATGGAGGCAGAAAGTATAGACAGATTGTGTTTTCTGTAAATTTGGCTGTGAAAAGGAGGAGAGAGACAAGGCTGGAGGGAGATGAGAGTAGAGTGGAATTGTCTTCTTAATGATAGTGTCTTGAGCACATTTTAAACAGGAAGGTTCCAGTGGAGAAGAAACGACTGAACACATGTAAGGGAGAAACCAGATCGTATAAGGCTTTTGAAGACTAGAGAATGGTAGCAACCAATGGGCATTGGAAAGAGTCTGTGTCCATGGAGGGATAGGTGGCCCCTGTGTAGGGGACTGAAGACAGCATGGGGCAGGTTAGAAGGACTTGGAATTGGGAAGACAAGGAAACCCCTAGGGATGACTTCTATTTTCCATAGTCACTGGGAAGAGAGGACATTAACTGACAGCCAGAAGGTTGTGGACAAAGGGGAAGGTTTGAAATTGTCATTCTGGCATTTTGTGTTGTGAAGGTGGGGTCAGAGTTCAACCTGGTTGGTTGATATCAGTTGCTTTGTAGTTCCCACTCTTGGAAGTGGGAACTACACAGAGTTTTCTACCACACAGAGTTGCTCTGAGGCTTGCATAAAATGATGCACAATTGGTCACAGCACACAGCGAGCTCATTGTCAATGTTAGTCACCCACCTTACGTCCCCGTGTGCCAAACACGGGGCTGGGCCATAGGAGGCACTTGAAAAAGTGGGCTCGTGATTCTTTAATGCATTGCTCTGGTCTCTCTGGAAGCTTCTAAGGGTTATTCTGGCTAAATTGAACGGATCCCTTTCTCTCTCCCAGACCAGAACTGCACATTCCAACTGCACGGCCCCAATGGGACAGTGGAGAGCCCAGGGTTCCCTTATGGCTACCCCAATTACGCCAACTGCACGTGGACCATCACTGCGGAGGAGCAGCACAGGATCCAGCTTGTGTTCCAGTCCTTTGCCCTGGAAGAAGACTTCGATGTCCTGTCGGTATTTGATGGCCCTCCCCAGCCAGAGAACCTGCGGACGAGGTACTACCCTCCTTACCCTCCCTGTAGCAAGCAGCTGGGCTCTGAACCAAACTTGCCAGGAGGAAGAACCTACCCTCTGGTGAAAGGTTTCCAGTAGTCAACAAAGATCACTGTTTTTATGAGGCCTCCCTCAACTCCTCTGCTTTCTTTAAGTGCTCCAATTCCTTTCTCCTGCTTAGAGGTTTCCAGTAGATTGGATTGATAAGTAGAACATCTGGGAAGACTAGATAGAAAATATTAAAGGGTTCTGGAGAAATTCAAGTCTCTCCATGGAAACTGATTTCGCATGCGTAGGAGTATGTGTCCATTGAGTGGATTCTTTGCACACAAAGAGATACAGGTTGGACCCAGAGGATACGGGTGTTGAAGGCTGATGATGATGGGTAGGGAATATGTCTTGCAATATGTGATCGAATCTACCAATACTTTGCTGGAATTTGCTTTGCATTTGCATGGCCTTGGGTCTGGTTGTAGAATGTAGAATTTGGGGACATGCCCATCCTCTCAAACCTTACCCCAGAGAGGGTGAGGTGACTTTCCTGTACCACTGAGCTGCCTCCCAAGGGGGAGAGTTCAAACATGAGGGAACAGGGCAGGAAGGCTTCCGCCCTCTGCAGAAAGGGCAAAGTTTCTGGGGCAAATGTGAAAGCTCCAGACCATAGCTCTCCAGGTTTTGCTGACCTGGAGGGTGGCCATGCTATATCACAAGCCTTGTCCCTGTCTCCTCAGGAAGCCAAAGGGTTAATGACTTACCAGCCAAGCCCTGGGGAGTGAGAGATGCTAATTGCTTCTAATGACAAGATGCACTAATGATTGGTTCCCTGCCAAGTTCTTAACCTCAAAGCTTTGTTTAAGATATGTCTGAACCCTTGGCTACTTAGCTCCAACCACAAAGTCACGCACATTTAAGGCATAGATCTTAGCCCTCTTCTCCTCCTCCTCCCTGGCAGTGCAGAGGTGAGTCTGGGAAGCCTGCAGCAGGGGTGGGGGCATCTGGGGTCCCACTGAGTAGAAGTTCATTCCAGATAAAACGAAGTTCATCATCTTCCCTTGAAGCAGTCTTTGGCACACCATGGGTGGTCCTTGAAGTATTGGTGAAGAGCCTGGAGTCCTCTTCACTCATTCTACCAATATTTCATGAGCACCTATTATATCCTGATACTGGCCCGCTGGAGATACAGCAGTGAGCAGAACAAAAGCACTGCCTTCATGGATGATACATGCTAATGGGGAGATAGAAATGGAAATATCTAGTGCATCAGGTGCTCTGAAGACAAAGCATGCAGGGAAAAAGTGATGGTGGGGTCTGGTCTTGATAGGGTGGTCACAAGAAGACTTTTCCAAGGGGAAGATATTTGAGAGGAGAGCCTAATCATGGGATATCATGTAAAGTGCCTTGTGTGGCTATCTGGGGATAGTTCCGAGGTTCAGGGTACAGGAAATGTAAAGGCCCTTGCAGAGTGATCCTGCCACAGCCAGCTGTGTTAACGCAGAGGAGCTGCAGTTTTGGAACTCTCATTCTAGGTCATCCCAGGTATCAACTTTATGATCCACTATTTTGAATTTGTCTTGTGAGTAGACAAGGGTACGCAGGAGGCCAGTGGCCAGAGGCTAGAGCAGACGAGAGATCTGCTCTGACTGACCTTTGGCTGCTGTGGAGAATATGGAGTGAAGGGGTGAGGGTGACGGCTGTCCAGCTGGAGGCTGGGATAATAGTCCAGGGCAGAGAGTAAGGAGGCTTGGGCTCTCCTGGAAGTGGGAAGATGGTGAGAAATCATCAACTCTGGGCTGTATTCCAAATTCGGAATGGACAGGATTTGCTGTTGCATTGTGTGTGGACTATGGGAGACAAAGGGACCAAGATGATTCCAGTCTTTTTGGCCTTAATGATTGCAGAAAGAAGTAGCTGTTTCTTGGGATGGGAACAGTTACAGGAGGAACATATTGGCAAGAGGTGGGGTGCCGACCAGAAGTTAAGACTTCAGTTTGGCCATATAAAATTTGAGGTGCCTGTTAGATATACAGGTGGAGTCTTTGGACATGTACTTGGATATGTGAATTTAGAGTTCAAAGGCTAGAGTTACAAAATTGGGAGACTGGAACGGGATGGGACTTAAAACCATGCGTCTGGATGAGGTCACAAGGAAGCGAATCCTCTCCATCAGATTTTGAGCTCGGGTGGCATGATCTATAGTGCAACTGCATAAACTTTTGATGAATGTTAAATGAATGTTTGTCTGACAGAAAGCTCATGTCAGTGGGGCACTTGGTTTAAATGTGGAAAGCTGAAGGCAAACTCTTTTATTCTGCCCACTGGAGTTAACCTACCTTTCCTGGTTCTTCAGGCAGGGTCCCCACATATGTGGTCAAGTCTGTTTTCTGACTCTGTGTCTTCTGACTCTGATGGGGAAGTACAGGAGACCAGCAGAGTAGGGACTTTTCTGACCTGTGCCCCAAGTCATGGAAGGGTGGGGTTTTTCATGGCCTAGGGAAGTGGTCCTGGCAGGAGAGGCATCCTCTTGTCCTGAAGATGCAGAAGGACCTGGATGTGCTCCCAGCCACTGCACAGCCCACTCTGGCCAACCAGTCATGTTTGAGGTGGAGGCTCTGGGGCTATACCTTCACTACGTTGTCCCTGCTTGGCTGCTCGTCTCTGTCATCTTTGTGATCTGCTCATTCCAATTTATTTCACAAGTAGCCAAGGTCATGCAGACTTAGCCGAAGGGAAGAAGACCACTGCCTTTTAGCACCCTTGGAACCAGAAGGGCTCACACCTTGAAGGACATCAGAAGGAGAAATTACCCTGGAGGGCAGTCCGAGGAATACTGGACTGGGGATGTGGAGGGGAGACAGCAAGCATGTGTTTGATGGGGACCCTTGAGTCTTTGTGAATTTTTTATTTTAATGTTACATGGCTGTTCATCTACTCAGGCTTTCTTATTTGTGAATCCGTTTTTTGCCTGTGTGCTAGTCCAGGGAGTCACTCATTTTTGTTGAGATTGTCAAGTGTATTAGCCTAGGATTGCATACAGTTTTCCCACTCAACATTTCCATCTCCATAGCGCCTGAGCTATGTCCCTTTCTCACGTCTGCTCCTGTGCATGTGTGTCTTTCTTTTGTTGTTGTTGTTGTGTTTTGTTTGTTTTTATTTACTTTTACTTTTTATTTTTTAGACACAGATCTTCCTTTTTTAAATTTAATTTAATTTTATTATTATTATATTTTTGAGTTGGAGTCTCACTCTGTCGCCCAGACTGGAATACAGTGGCATGCTCCTGGTCACCGCAGCCTCGAACTGCTGGGCTCCTGTGATCCCTCCGCCTCAGCCTTCCAAGTAGCTGGAACTACAGGCATGTGCTACCATGCCTGGCTAATTTTTGATTTATTGTAGAGATGAGGTCTCACCAAGTTGCCCAGGCGGGTCTCAAACCCACAAGCTCAGGCAATCCACTCACCTCAGCCTCCCAAAGCGCGGGATTACAGGCTGAGCCACCGAGCCCGGCTCCTTTTTTTTTTTTAAGTTTTTATTTTAAATATGTGGGATACAATTCAGGGTTAGGTATACAGATGTTCATTGTGCAGGTACTCTTGTTGATGATGTATGACCCCTTCTTCCCTGGCAGTTTCCCACTACTGCCTATCCCTTTCTTATAGTATTACCATAGTTGTTCAAGGTACACTTATGAGTGAGAACATGTGATACTAGAGTCTTTGTTTATTTGATAGATCACTCAGTATTATATCCTCTAAGGTATGTATCTTTCTTTTTACTCATTTAGTCCTGCCAGAAGTTTGCTTATTTTATTGGTCTTTTTAAAGTTCCAATGCTAGGGCTATCCATTTTATTCTTTCTCTATTATCTAACTTATTGATTTCTGCTTTTATCTTTATCCATTCTTTTTCTCCCACTTACCTTAGGGTGATATTATTCTTTTGCTGATTTCATGAATTGAATTAGTTTTATTATTTCTTGTTTGATAATAAAAACATTAAGAGGCATTTTCCCCTAAGTACAACTCTGACCATATCCCATAAATTTTAATGGCTAGTTATTATTTTAGAAAGAGTTTCTAATTGCAGTTTTGTTCTTTCTTTGACTCTAGAGTTTTTCCCTCTAATTTTCAAGTAATATTTGTTTATACTTTAAAAATTATTATCTAGTTTTATTGCATATTAGTAGATTATGATTTCTACTTTGGAGAATTTGTTGACTTTTTTCTCTCTAAGCTCATTTCTTATAAATGTTCTACAAATATTTGAAAAGGACAAGTAATCTGTAGATGAAAGGTGATAAAATTTATGTTATCAATATTCAATTTTTCTAATTTCTTATTTATTGCCTAATTGATATTTGTCAAGATGAGCAATGTATTGGTGTCATATTTTCACTGTTTGTTTTGTTCTTCTTTTACTCTTAAGTTTTTAATTTATATATTTTTATGCTAAACTCTTCAGCATATAAATATTTTTGAACATTATATCTTCAGAATGAATTTTATATTTTTCCATTATAAAAATTATATTTATTTCTCCATGTTTTTGTCTTAAATTCTGCTTTGATACCAATATTGCTACCTTTTTTTCTTTTTGGCTTACATTGATCGGGTCCATCTTTGTCAGTTTCTCTATTTTTAAGGATATCTATGTTATTGTTTTAGGTAGCTCTTACACAACATTCACAGTAGTTGAATTTTTTAAAAAAATCTGACTGAGAGTCATTCTTCTTTAATAGAAAAGTTTAGTCCATTTGTATTTTTTGGTGAAAACTGATATATTTGCTCTTCTATAATACTTAATGTCTTCTATTTTTAAGCTTCCTTATTTTCGCTTTCCATTCTCTGTCTTCAAGTGCTTTTTCTTTGTCTTCTTTGTATTCTCTATCTTCTTTCTTTTTCTGAAATTTTTATTCTACTAGTGATTAAACTTACTTCTTTAGAGCTTATTTTAGGCTGTATTTTTCTGTCATCATCCTGCCTAACTAGCTTTTTTTCTTAATCAAGTCTTACTGGTTCTATTTTTTAGAAATGCCCTAGTGTTTGTAGCATATAGCTATCTATCTGTCTCTTTTTCTTAGTTTCCAAAGTTGATATAAATATTTCATCTCCTTATATATTTTAGATCATTTCCACGAGAATTTAGGGGACCAGACAAGGGAAAGTTTAACATGTTGTCTTGTCTCTTCATCTTGAACTGGGAAGTTTTCTTATAAAGGTCTTTAATCTTTTTGATGCTATTGCAATTGGAGTCTTTTTAAATTTCATTTTTGGACTTGTCATTGTTAATATATAGAAACACAATTGATTTTTGTATATTGATCTTGTATCTTGTGACCTTGCTGAATTTGTTACTGGTTCACATAGTTTTGTTTATATCTGTGAATAAAATGTTTTTATTCTTCCTTTCCAATCTGGCTACCTGTTACTTCTTTTTTTTTGCTTGATTGAACTGGCTAGAGAACCTCCAGTGTAATATTGGATAGAAGTGGTGAGAGTGGATATCTTTGCCTTGTTCCTGATCTTAGGAGAAAAACATTCAGTCTTTTATCATTAAGTATGATGTCAGCTTTAGGTGTTTTTTAGATACCTTTTTTTTAATCAATATTTTGTATTATGATATCATGGGGTACAGTTAAGGGTTCAGTATACATGTAGATACCTTTCTAATAAAGGTTTTAAAGCAGAGGATTTGGGTATGATCCAACTGTGGTATGGAAAATGCACTGGGGTGGGGGCTAGACTGGTGATCATGCAAGACACAGTGGTGGCCTGGACTGAAACAATGAAGAGAGAAGATGGTATGGATTTGTACAACGGTATGAGAAAGTTGTTCCCAGAGTTAATAGAGGATTTACAGGGACTGTGGCATGGGAATAAGAAAAAGAAAGGAGAGGATGACTCTGCAGTGTCTGGCTTGGAGACAGAAACAAACCAGATGATTCTGCAGTGAATTCCAGTCTCCAGTGAAATGTGTTCTCATAGCCTACGAAGGTATCTGCTGCTCTGACATTTTTCCTCACTTGTCTAGAAGAGCAGGTAGGTCACCTCTTCTTCCAGTGTTTTCCAGTGAGACAGAAAGGTACAGTGGGGACAGATATAGATGTATACCTAGTTAGGCTCTACATTTATTAATGCTATGACCTCATGCAAGGTTTGGATTCTCTGAGACTCATCTATAAAATGGAGGGGACGTTAACCCACCTTGCTGTATTCTACTTGCTACAGATCCTTATATGGATACATTATTTGCATCTTTCCCTGCCCTTCTGTTCTAAGAATCTAGTAACTAGGACCTTTCTAGAGAGCTTGGGATCCTGTCCTGACACTTTGTCTGTGACCCACTCATCAAACTTCTTAGATCAGAAATTGCAGGTATGGGGGAGAGACACTGAAGAAAGCACTGGACTTGGAGAGTCATTCATGGTGTGTGTACTTATCATGTATATGTATGTGAAATGTCTGTATCATGGCATCACTGATCACATGATAGCCCTCTTTCCTCTTCCCTCCAACACAGACTTGTGGGGTGTGTGAGAGGAGATGGAGAAGGCAGGACCACCAAAAGACCTGCAGCAAGTCTCTTTCTGCCCTCATCATCTGGGGACTTTCTGTGTTTATTATCTAAAACTTAACAACTACATGTAGTTCCAGCTGCTTGGGAGGCCAAGGCAGAAGGGTTGTTTGAGTACAGGAGTTTGGGACTAGTCTGGGCAACAAAGAAAGACCCTGTCTCCAAAAAAGTAAAATAAAAAAAAAATTAATGGCAGCAGTCTTGCAATGACTGTTCTCTGTATTTTAAATGCATCTCTGTTTTCTCCCCTTTCCTCCAACACTCTGACCTTCTTTATTTATGGAAGCATTCCAACAAAAGTCTGAAGAGTTACCTCCCATTCCCTTTAAACCTACCTTTCTTCAGCTGCTTGTTGCTGGGTTGTGCTGTGATTAATGAGCTTCCCTCCTGTTAGATTCTAAGCTCCTTGAGGCTGGGAGTCATGTCTTCCACCACGTTTTTGCTGTGTCATGCAGTGAAGTATAAACTGGTCTTACAAGTGGATGGGCATGAACTGAATTTCAGTCTCCTTCCTAGCTGTGTGGCATTGGCAAGTCTCTTAGACTCTTATCCTCAATATCCTTATCTATAAAGTGGGTATATCAAGGTCTAGCTCATAGGTTGATTGGTCAGGATTAAGTTAAAGCAATGCATAAACTGCTTTAATTATGATGAGATAGGAACAAAAGTAATATTTGTATATTTGAAGAAAAAATTAGAAAGCACAATTAAGCAAAAAGACAAAATACTTCAATAAATTTGTAGCAGTTTTTCTTTTTGAGAAACTTACCCATGGCAAGTGTTTCTGTTACGAATCTTTTTCCATTTCTTCTTCTCGCTAATAAACTCTGTTTTAAAACTTAAAAAAAAATTGTAAGTCATGAGGCAGAACCATGACTCTCAACTGAAGGAAGTTTTGCCCCCCAGGGGACATTTAACCCTGTCTGGAGACATTTTTGGTTGTCATAGCTGCAGGGTTGCTAATGGCATCTACCAGATTGAGTTTAGGGATGCTGCTTAACATCCTACAATGCACAGGACAGCCACCCACAGCGAAGAAGTATTTGACCCCAAATGCCAGGATTGCTGAGCTAAGGTTGAGAACCCCTGAGCTAGGTTGATTTGAGAATGCCTTTAGCATAATACATGCCTGAGTTCTAATCCTCTCTCTACGTCAATGACCTTAGGCAAGTGAGTCAACCCATGTGAGCCTCAGTTTTCTCCTCTGCAAAATGGGGACTTCTCAGTGATACTAAGTACCGACAGCTGTGCCTGGTGTCACTGATGAAGAGGTGCCAATAGACACACTGCGCACAGCTTGTTCTATATGCAGACACCATTCATCTCCCAACGACTCCCTTTCTCTACCAGGAGTTCATAGCCATCTCCTTGAAAGCATCTCACATTTCATCTAGAGCTATTCACTAGCAGCAACATCCCAGGGTGCCAGAAGGCAGCGTCTGGCTGCTTCAAATTAAATTTACAATAGAAGCTGATCAGATCCTTCTCATAATGGATCAGGGTGGGAAACGGGAGTAGGAGCTGGTCCTGAAGGCCGGGAGCCTGTAGGAGTTTGGAAATTAGCAAGAAAAGAACAAAGAGCCTTCGGGATAATGCAGTGTCAGCCCTGCCTGGATGAATTACTGAAACAATCCCCACGTCTCTGCTTTTGCACAATTAGATGGCCTTTCCATGCTGGCAAACATCCCATTGCATTGCAGTTTAATGTGGAATGAAGTTTTCTAATGGGACACGAGCAAACGTAATCTATGGAAACACTGGTAATAAACTGTATCCCTGTATATTGGAGGGTTTATAGGGCGCTGGTGATGACTGCACTAGTTAAGCACAGCTAAGCATCTCTTAATTTAGACATTTGGGCTCAAGTTATGGGAAACGCTACACCTCGTTCCCTCAATTACTGGCAATACACATTCTGTCATCAGCCTAAGGTGGAATGTAGTTTTAGTCATTTGGAGTCGGTTGCAGATTTCACTCAACTGGCGTTAGACACCTGTTTGGAGGTTGTAAAAATCCACAAATTTGCCAGATTTACTGTCTTCTTATGAATATGTATCACAGCAGAGGTCCCCTAAGGACCTGTGTGTTGGAGTCCTTAAAAAGTGTGCCTTGAGCATCAATAAGGTTGTCCTTGAAGGGTCCTCTCCCCAGAGTCCCTCAGGCATGGGCTCTTGTGGGCAGGAGGAGCCTGGGAAGACCCATGGGGATGAGGGAGAAGTCTTTGTTTAGGACTGAAACACTGAGGATGCTGGAAAGGGGGGGAGGAAACAAGAACACTGCACACCTCTTATGTGCCAGCCGCCATGCTAGACATATTTATTCATTCATTCATTGTCATTTATTCAACATGTACTGAATGCCTACCAGGAATGCCAGGTGTTGGAGACACAATAGTTAACAAGGCAGCTTCTGCCTTCAAGGAATATACAGAGAGACAGGTAAATAATCAGGCAGACAGTCTAGGATGCTAAGTGGTGTGGTTGGGGAACCTGGCCTAGTCTTGGAGGAGATCTTTGTGGATGCTCCTCTGTGGGCTTGGGATGCTCCCCTGTCCAACTGCCTCCTTTGTTTAGTTATCCCTTACTCATAACTTAATTGTCACTTTCTTGCTCCAGGAATCCTTCGGGGATACCCCTTCCTCACAACCTGGTCAGAACCAAGTTGTGATACTACTACTGCTCACTCCTATTACCCTGTGTCCATCATCATGATTTTATACACACATGTTTGTGTGTGTATGTGTGTGTGTGTGTGTGTGTGTGTGTGTGTGTGTGTGTGTGTGAGAGAGAGAGAGAGAGAGAGAGAGAGATTATTTGATTATGCCCATCTCCCCCACAAATCTGTAAGCTCCTTGACTGTACAAACTCTTTCCCTTTTACTGTTTCTTATAGCTCCAGGGCTTAACACAGTGACTGGCATATATATAGTAGGTGCTCAACAATTATTTATGGAGTGCATGGCTGAATGCTCTCTGGAGGAAGGGATCCCCAATAGGACATGGAAAGAGAGGCAGGGAGAGTGTTTCAAGCCAAGAAAATAGCATGTGCATAGGTCCAGATGAAAGTGAGAGAAAGACAAAGTGTAGATTGACAATGGATTGGTTCACTGTGGCTGGAGTGTGATGGGGTACTGAGGAAGTGACCAAGGCCAGACCATCAGGGACCCTGTGTGCCTTGGTGAGGAGCTTGGCATTTATCCTAAAGAAAGTGAAGATGCACTGAAAGGTTTTAAACAAGCATTCTATATGTTGTCTAATGATTCAACAGCACACCTAGGAGCTGGGTAGTATTAATTCCCTTTGCAGAGGTTAAGTAAGCATCTTAAGTCTCAAAGCTGCTAAGTAGCTGAAGAAGGGGTAGACCATGGGTCTCCTTGAAACCAAGTCCCCCCCCCACCGGCTCCATACACACCAAGATGCCTTCTCATTGCTTTGGTTTCATGTATATTTATTCCATTTACTTTAAAAGAAAAATCCATTCTAGGGCTGGGTATAGTGGCTCATGCCTTTAATCCCACAACAGAGTGAGATCTTATCTCTCCACACAAAAAAAGCATAATTAGCCAGATGTGGTAGCTTATTCCTGTTGTCTCAGCTACTTGAGAGGCTGAGGCAAGAGGATCACTTGAGCACAGGAGTTGGAGGCTGCAGTGAGCTGTGATCATACCACTGCTCTCCAGCTTGGGTGACAGAGTGAGACCCGGTCTCTAAAAAATAAAAAAATCCATTCTATTTTATTTTTAAAGCAGTTTCTCTAAAATCATAAAAGTAGTAATTACTGACTGTTTTATGAGAGTCAAGCAGAGCAGCAGAGTATAGAGTGAAAAAAGTATGAGTGCCTCCTTTCCCAGGCCCTTGTCCCAGTCCTGCTCCCTAGAGGTAACCGCTGTGAACAGTTTGGTGTGTGTCCAATTTCTTTTTAAATAAAGATTCATTAAGCTACCCATGAGACTTATTGGGACATTCATCAGCCCTTTAAAAATTGTTCTAATGAATTAAGTGTAAACTAATTAGAAACATGGATTCAATTACCCTTGAAACACACAAGGGTTTAATAATTAATAGGAAGAGGGTTTGAGGCCAAAGGCATTATGGATTTTATCAAACCCCTAACATCTGAAAAGTAAATATGTTTGATTCACCCTGAATGCTTGCAGATTTGCCATCCACAGGCAAACCTGTTGGTGGGAGCTGTGTATTTTATTAGGGAAGTTAACTATGATTAATATGGAGTCAGCCGAAGTGGGACATGGAGGCCAAAGCCTGCTGGGTATAGCTGGACAGAGCTCCCTGGGACAATACAGTGGCCTGTCTTTGGGAGTTACTCCAGTCTGCTTTCTTCACCCATCTTTCACCAGGAAATCACTGGAGGTGGGGAGCCGGATACCTGCCGAGGCCCCTTGTGAGATCATTGACCCCAACTATGGGCCCAGAATCTCTGAAAAGCAATATTGGGCCAAGGAGACACTGCAGGACTTTTGGAAAAAGCATTCAGTTTGTCCCCTTGAACTGTGAACTGTGATGACTTTGATAAACTCAGAGTAGCGGTGGAATAAATATTTACCTGCATGCCAAGTGCTTTATGCGCTATATTTCATTTGAGCTTCACAATTTTCCTGTAAGTAAGAATTACTACCTCCATTTTTGTTGCTAAGAAAACTGAGACTCAAAGGCTACATACCTCGTGACAGCTAAATTCAAACTCCCAGAGCTGTTTGACACCCAAGTTCACACAGGTCGGCATAGCCTCCCCAGGAATGAAGGGGGTTGTGGAAGGGGAGGACAAGGGGTCTGCCGGGGATGGGGCTCTGGAAACCAACTGCAGTGACCCCATGAGGCAGCCATGTGCCCTATCCCCTGATGCTAAAGGGAGGGTCTGGGCAGACGTGGTTGGGGGAGGGATTGGCAGCAGGTGATACACAAAGCCAGGTGGGCAGCAGTGTCGGGGTCCCGAGCAATCTCTCCACTCACAGTAGGACCCTGTGGTTCAAGGTCAAATCAGTTTTTGTGGCAAAGCCTCACTTTGCTTATTCACCAAGTCTGCTGTTTAATTGCAGCCAAAATTTAAGGCCCTGTGGATCCTGAAGCTCAAGCCAAAAGGCTGTGCTGCCCACACTGCTCCTCACAATGGGTTCCTGCCCACAGCGTCACAAGGTGTTGACCAAAGATCCAACATAACCCAGAGTGGAGTTGGCCACCCAGACCCTCATCTACCCCTCTCTTCTGAGGGGCTGCCGACAGGGCCTTGGCTGAGAAAGAGAAATGTCCCCTTCTTTATCCTCAGCTCTTATTCCCTGATCCTTTGGGGTCATAGAAATTGTTGAATAAGGGATCCTGGCAATGCGGAGATGTTGTTTTCAGGGTAGAGGCAGTTTGGACTTACCATTTTAGTCTTCCCTTTATTTCTTTGTTAGCAAACATGGTACCCAAATACTTATCTCTCACTGACTGGGCTTCTCATTTTCTTGGAATTAAAGTAAATGTAAAAATAAACCAATTCTCAGCTTTTAAGTGAAAAAAAGAGCTGAATTTTTGCAGCCTCAGGTGGTCTGGACTGCTACAAGATGCAGTACAAAAAGCCGGGCCTGGGGCTTGAAGACCTGAATTCTGTCCCAGGGCAGCCTCTGGTTTGTTTGTGATCTTCACTACATCTCATTCCTTGTCAGGACCAGCTGCACTCACCTCACTTACAGAATGAGGATTTAAATCTAGAGGAACTCCAAAACTTCTTCCAGCTCTGAAATTGTGTGATTGAATGATGCTGGAGATGTATATGGAAGGATTGTAAAACATCCCTGATCTTCTGGGATTATTTCTACTTAGATACTGTGCTGGGCTCTTTCAAAATTCCAACATTTGTCATTGCAAAGTGTTTATTTTCCAATAGCACACTAAGCAGTGTGGCAGGGAAGCCTAATTGTCCACCATCAATCTTGCTCTTCTTCCGTAATATAGATTTGTCAGTGGGAAGCCGCCAGGGCCAGTATTTCCCAGCTCTCCTTGCAGCTAGGTGGAGATAGAGAGAGTCTGGATGCCTGGATGACTATGTGGAGTAAAACAACTCCTCCCCCCATTTGATTGGCTGGATTTTACATAAGTAAGAACTAAATTTTGTGTGTAAACTTTGACCTCATACTTAACAGCATCAGTCTCCCCAGGAGCTGTAGTTGACTGGGTGGGGCTGACAGAATAACATGGTGAAGACACTGTAGACACAGTATAGGCTAGTCTGGCTGGTGAAGTCATGAAAGCAATTTCTGACCACATGGTGCCCCTAATATTTTGGGGATTGGCTATACAACATCTTCAATCCTGCCCAAAGGATGAAACATTTTCATGAGCTTTCTTCCTTCCTTCCTCCCTCCCTCCCTCTCTCTCTCCCTCCCCTTTATTTTTCCTTCCTTCCTTCCTTCCATCCTTCCTTCCTTCCTTCCTTCCTTCCTTCCTTCCTTCCTTCCTTCCTTCCTTCCTTCCTTCCTTCCTATCGGAGTCTCACTTCAACTGACAACTCTACACCATGGAAGAAGAGCAAGATTGATGGTAGAAAATTAGGCTTCCCTGCCACACTGCTTAGTGTGCCATTGGAAAATAAACCCTTTGATCAGATGACGCTTCAAGTAGCTGGAACTACAGGCATGCACCCACTATGCCCAGCTAATTTTTTTTATTTATTGTAGAGAAGAGATCTTGCCATGTTGCCCAGGCTGGTCTTGAACCTATGGGCTGAGGCAGTCCTCTCACCGCCACCTCCCAAAGTACTAGGATTACAGGCTTGAACCACCACACCCGATTTTTTCAATGAGGTTTCTAACAGTGAGCTCCTCTGCACCTGGCAAAGTCTTTCCCTGTACTCCCGGGGTGGTATCTCTCCCATCGCCATCAACACCTTTGTACCTTAAGAAGCAGGGGCTGCCTCACCAAGCAGCATAATGAAGGAGGCTTGCACGATTGGCTCCACCTTCCCAATGTGATAATTTTGTCCCAAAGGGCTTTCAACTAGTGATCTGGAGACATTTGTTATGTCCTGGCCAACCAGCAGAGGTGCATCCAGCCTCTCCCAAAGTTCCCCAGCCACGTCTCACAGACAAGGCAGATTTTAGACTTACATAAACCCTACAAAGCAAAGGAGAACAGTGACAGATCCCAGCTCTGATAGTCCAGCTGGATTTTAGTTATAAAAGAATTCTTCACAACCAGAGATAAAGAAATTCAGACAGCTAGAAGGCTGTGAAGGCCTTTGGTAGGTGGGGGAATGCAGACACAAAGGGTTCTTGCAGACCAAGGCAGGTTTGAAAATACCTACCAACTGCAAGGCTGCACCCTGTAAGTGCCCAGTATTACCCCTCCCAACTCTGTTTGATTGTTGAAGCTTCACAGACATATTAGTTAATTGACTTCTTTTGACAATCCCATAAATGTCCTAGTCATTCTACTTTGCAGAGGAGAAAGCTGGGGATATAATGGCTTATAAGCCCAATGCTAATAAGATGTGGCCAACTTCTCAGCGTTTTGTCTCCCCTGCTTTGAGTCAGTGCATTTCAGCCACATGGGCTCTTGGTGCATAGGAGAAAGGTTCCAAGGAACTAGTAGCCTGAACAAGGACCCGTCTACCCTAAATGGATGAGATCGAACCTACCAAAGACAAGATTCTTCTGTCCAATATTTCTCAGCCCCCCTTGCATCTAGGTCGCCCACATGACTTAGTGGTTAGTAGAAAGTGGAAAGTGGACTGAAGTAACATGCACGCCTTCCAGACCTGGCCCAGAAAAGCTCCCCGGCGAACTTCTAGTCTCTCTCTTTCCCTGGAGACAGGAGATGGAGGAAGCCTGGATGCCAGAATGACTGGAAGAGAACACCCCTTCCTCCACAGTCCAATCTCCCTCATATTGGAATTTACCTGAACTTGGACAAAAAGGAGGGAAGGATAGCTGTCTTTTCTCTGCTGTGTTCTTCCTCCCATGTAAGTTAGGTGAAGACCTTAACATGGCAAATTATTTGTAGAACCCCAAAGGTGTGAGCTTCTTCTATTTTGGAGTATGTAGAAGAGTAAAGATTTTCTTTAATTAGATAGTGCCGGATAGATTTAATTAAAGCTTCAAACCTGCAATTTTCTTTGTTTGATTGATCAGTTGGTGCTGATTGCCTGTAGTAATTATGAAGGGGGAGGTGGCATTTTCAAAATCTGGTGGTGATAAGAAGCAGACTGAGTCAACTTGTGGATACTTGGTTGGCAGAGCAATTCTGAAAAGGTTTAAATTGCCCAAATGTTTGTTAGCTGGTCAAATGAAAATTAAAGTACTTAAAATACACTTTTCTCTAACTCATGTCCCTGACTGATATGCTTCTACAGAAAAATTCCCCGTTCCTCTCCTTTCTTCAAATGTAATCACGCCCCTGAGACCAAGCAGTATTCTGTTATTTTAGTCTTTCTTTTTTTTTTGAGTTGGAGTCTCACTCTGTCACCCAGACTGGAGTGCAGTGGCCGCTCCCGGCCACCGCAGCCTCGACCTGCTGGGCTCCGGCGATCCTTCCGCCTCAGCCTTCCAAGTAGCCGGAATTACAGGCATGCGCTACCATGCCCGGCTGATTATTGATTTATTGTAGAGATGAGGTCTCGCTGCCCAGGTGGGTCTCGAACCCGCGGGCTCAGGCAATCCACTCACCTCAGCCTCCCAAAGGCGCGGAATTACAGGCTGAGCACCCGAGCCTGGCTTGTTATTTTTGTCTTTCTTCTATGAAATAATTGAAGCATATCGTGAGGAGTGTCTTATGATGACCTTTTAAAATTTCTAGAGCCCCTACAGCCTGCTACTCTAGAAATTTTCTCCTGACCCCACGGAGAAAGACAGCTTCCTATAGTCCCCGTGTGGATTTGGGGAACTCAGAAAGAGCTTTACACTCAGGCAGTCCTGGGTTTGAATCCTGCCTCTGCCAGCTACTAGCTGTTTGACCTTGGACAAGTACCACTGAACTTCTTCCTCACTTGTAAAGTGTAAGAGTTGTGAAGAGGATTTGATGAGTTGATGTGTGTATATCAAGCACCCATGCCTGGCCTGTGATAGGTTCTCCCTGGACCTATCATGTGTGAGGGGACAGTTTCTGAAGTCTCTTCCCCTTCCTGTGCTCTATTGCTTTGCGGAAGTCACCACCACAGTGAAAGCTTCATGAGCTCATGGGATCAGAGCTGTCTTGGTCATTATTACAACCAGAGCCTCAGCACACTGCTTGGTACATGGTGGGTCTCCACAAATACTTGTCCAGTAAATGAATACCCTGTGCATTTAGGCTCCCTAAAAGTAGATGACACCAGTACAGGGTAAAAGAAGGGACTCCAAGGAGTTGCTACCTTCTTGAAACCCTGAGGGGTGCAGGATGAATAGTGTAGTGCTACGTGAGAGTATTGGTGGGGAAACTGTTCTCTTTTTCTTCAGAACTCATTAAACTCATAGAGTAGACAGGTTAAACTAGGAAACTTGTAGGGCTGTAGGAATGATCCAAGCTCACTGATGCCTGCAGCAGCTGGTGCAGAACCATACATACATGCAAGAGGATAGCTATAGGAAACTTCACTTATCAGCTCTTGTCAGATACACCTGCAGCGTTGTTTCTGTCTATCTAGGATGCTTGTGGTTGGAGCTAGCTTAGAGACCCTGGAGCATGCACATCAGTAGCCAAGGTTAACCTAAGATAATCACGATCTACTTTTACCTTAACTGTAATACTATTAACATAAAATTTCTCAGGGGAACCTTCCACTTCCATCATACACTTGACACCATGACAGCACCTGTATAGTCCTATAAGGCCTGAAACTCCCCCACTCAACGTGAGGGAAGGGTAAGAGACCCAGCCCTAAGACCAACTATTTCTAGGAAAAGCCCACCCCAAAACTCACTCCTCAAAACCCCTAAAAATAAAAGTTACAGCTCAACAATAGTTGGATGTAGAAGCAACTACTTTCCAGAGGCTGTTTTGGCCCGCTCTCCTGAGAGTGTACTGGTCTTTCCTTAATAAAGCTACTTGCATATCCCAGTTCTCCATGTGTCTGTCCGTGAATTCATTCCAAACATGAACACAAGAACCCACCATTGACCCTCTCACACCAGGAGCAGCGCCCTTCTCCCGGTAACAAAACCATCTCAGGGAACTGTTTAGTTCTCAGTTACACTCTGGATGGGGAGGCTAAGCATGATTATCAAGACTTTTGCAGCATAGAAAAATTAAATTAAAACAAAGGCTGGGCATAGTGGCTCACACTTATAATCCCAGCACTTTGGGAGGCCGAGGTGAAAGGATTGCCTGAGCCCATGGGTTCAAGATCAGCCTGGGCAACTTGGCAAGATCTCGTCTCTATAAAAAATCAAAAAATTAGACAAGCATGGTGGCACATGCTTGTAGTTCCAGCTACTTGAAAGACTGAGGTGGAAGGATCTCCTGAGTCCAGCAGGTCAAGGCTATGGTGGTCATGAGCGTGTCACTGCACTCCAGCCTGGGTGACAGAGGGAGACTCCAACTCAACCCCCCCCCAAAAAAACCCAACAACAACAAAAAACCAAGATAGGCTATAGAATTATCTGTGTGCTATGTGTGTCACTGTGTAAGGATATACACAGGTGTACAGGACTGGAAGGAAATACCACAACATGCTAATAATATAGGTATGAGGATGGCTTGATTATACAATGATTTAAAATTTTTTTATTTAAAAGTTTTTTGAAAATATAATTGTGTTATTTTTTACAATAAGAATGCATTTTTGATGAATACAAAGTAAATGTAAAAGGGAAAAGCTTAAGTATATTCCTTCCCACTCATACACAAAGAAGGACATTGACAAACTCAAGTGAAACCATGGCAGAATGACCAGAACGAAGAGGGACTCTGTGTTGCAGGATAGATGTTGAAGGACTTCAGGGTGTTTACTTGGAAGAAGGAGACTCTTAGGACAATCGAGGCTGTTGTCAAAAGCTGACATCAGATGGCGGTACTCAGGCTGTGAAATGGACATTACAGGGAGCAAGCTTCAAGTCATTTGTGTTCAAGTCACTTGTGTCTATTGGGGCTGTCTACCTCAGGAAGCATAAAAATTCCTGCTTCTGCGAATATCAGTGCAGAAGTTGAAGCTTCTAGGGTGGTCCCTTTCTGGGCCAGACGCCCCACCTGTACAGTGTCACTCTACATCCATGATTCTCTACCTTGGGATATGCCTCCCCAAACCTGGCGTCCTGGAGTCAGGGGGAGTGGAGCCAGAAGGGAGGTAAGTATGCAGTTTGAAAAAGCATCTTCAGACTGGCCCTTGCTTTGACTTGTTTTATTCACTTTATTTTGAAATTTTAACTCACATCAAAGAAGGAGGTGATCATTTTATGTGGCTCATAAGAAGCCCCTAGCTTTTAAAAAGTTGACAGATTGGTCTGGATGAGTGCTTCTCAAACTTTCACATGCATGCAAGTTGTCTGGGATTCTGTGAAAGTGCCCATTCAGATTTAGCAGGTCCAAGGTGGGGCCAAGATCCTGCATTTCCAACAAGCTCATAGGTGATGCTCCTGCTGCTGCTGGCTCATGGCCTATTCGAGATGATCTCTAAGGCCCTTCCTGGCAGCCCTGGGGGTCCCTGGTGTCCTAGAATGGCAGAATATTAGTTGCTTATGTGAAAGTCCTTGGCTCATCCTTTATAGGGCCTGTCAAATAGTGAGGAACCACTTAAGAACACACTCAGTCTACGTAGGACTTCAGAATTGTGTTTCACTAGCAGTAGAACTAAGAATTCATTGCTCAGATTTACATGTTTATATCTGTGCCCATGTTTATCATTTGCAAATAATGCTCTGTTGTCTTAATCCTACTTTTACGGCTAATGATGTGTGTTTCATTCTGATCAAGCATAGAATTGGAGTAAACATGCATTTCTCAATATTTTCCCCTCTAATCACTACCCAGAACTGTGAGTCATTGAAAGAAATCACGTGTGAGGGAGGAGAATTGTTTCTGGAGTCCATCCCCTGACACCAGCCTTCTCTAGCTGCCCCTAGAGGCCCTGGTGTGGGTGTTCCCCTTACTCGTGTCTTCGCTGCAGACTGCGGGAACCAGCACCACTTTCTCCCTGAATCTGCCAGGGTGCAACGGGCCTGCCAATACCATTGATCACCATCCTCCTCTGAGCAGAGTGTCTCCCTCTCATTTCCAGGAATTTGTGATGTTTCTAACATGATTATTGAGTATCACTCTCCACTGACCCCATTCCTGCTCAGTGGCAGACAGTACTGTCTGTTCCATAGACCCTTCTCACTGCAGCTGGACTCGGCCTGTGACACCACATCAGAATCAGCCCCCAGGACCTCAGCAACTCCCAGGACTTGTATCTCCGGCCTCACTGCATGTGCCCCTCTAACAAGCTGGTTCCTGAGCCCCAAACTTTGATTCTCCCTCTTCCCTTCTTCCACTGACTTAGATGATGTTTCAAGATGCCAAGGATCAGGAAACATTGAGGGAGAGGAAATTCCAAGGCAGAGAGCTGGGAGCAGGAGGGAATGAATGAGCAGAGAGGAGGGCTTCCTGATCATACAAACTGATTACATATATATCAGTGTGTGTGCTGTGTATGTATAGAAAACACTAATGTTCTTCTCCGCTTGTAATTCAACATCTCATTTAGGGCTCTCAGCCGCCCTATGGGGCACATATTATTATCCACATATTATGGATGGGAACTGAAGTGACAGGGGAGGGAAGTGACTTGTCAAGGTCAAACTGTGCCCAACAGGTCCAGGATTTGGGCCCAGGCAGTCAGATTTCAGAGGTCGTAGTCTTAACGGCTGTGCAGTGTTGTGTCAAGTTCCTAACTATGGTAGGAAAACATTATGGGCCCCTCTGAACTTCTGATAACAGCCGCAGACTGTCTCTTGTAATATACACACACTCATTTAAAATTGTGCTTTTTATTTTGATAAGGGTACTTACAAAGTCCTCGGAATTCATCTTTGAGTCCCAGATTCAGAACTCCTATTTTAGAAATTGTGTGTATGGATGGCAATAATAATAATAATAACAAATTTATACATTTTTGAGTATTTACCATATTTTGGGTACAGTGCCCAAGGCTTTCCGTGAATTATCGCATTTACTCCTTACATTTCCATGAGGTAGGCGTGTTCATCCCCATTGCACAGATAAGAAAACTGAGATTTAGAGAGGCCAAGCCACTGTCCCAAGCTCAAGCAGCTAGCAGACCCCAGAGATGGACTTAAACTCAGGTCTGAGCCGGGCTCGGTGGCTCAGCCTGTAATCCCGCGCCTTTGGGAGGCTGAGGTGAGTGGATTGCCCGAGCCCGCGGGTTCGAGACCCGCCTGGGCAGCGAGACCTCATCTCTACAATAAATCAAAAAAAAAAATCAGCCGGGCGTGGTAGCGCATGCCTATAATTCTGGCTACTCGGAAGGCTGAGGTGGAAGGATCGCCGGAGCCCAGCAGGTCGAGGCTGCGGTGGCCGGGAGCGGCCACTGCACTCCAGTCTGGGCGACAGAGTGAGACTCCAACTCAAAAAAAAAAAAAAAATAAAATAAACTCAGGTCTGCTGACCTCAAAGTCAGTGTACTATGCAGTCAGCCCTGCCAAGATGGTGCCCTTGTACCTGGACAGACCTAAACTGGAAGGAGAGAAGGGGCAATTTTGGGATAGTTCTAATGGATACTCCTGGACTGTTTTACTGCCTAAACCCTTGGAGATTTGGGCCCCAGACTGGGCCTGATGTAGTCCGCTGTTTGTCATTAGGAGTTCTGTGGGTATCAGCAGGTAGGTCTCATCTTTGAGAGCAGGAAGACAGAAGATGGCAAAGAAAAAAAGGGTTGGGGGAAGCAAAGGCAGAACTGGGCATGGGGGGAAGGCAAAAGCTTCTTTCAGGCTGTCTGGGAGACACTTTCAGAGCAGAGAGACCATCATGAGGGGAAGGGGGAGGAGAGCCAGGGAGGCCGAGGGGAAGAGGTTTCAAGTAGTCTCTTCTTGACGATAAGAGTTTGGGCATGGGCTTCTATAGCCAGTTTTGTTGCTTTGTCTTCCCAGGAGCTGTCAGTTATAGGGTCAGAGAGGAGAGCCTTGAAGTCCAGCAGAAGCAAGGGTGGGCCTGGGGGCCTTCGGGCAGAATAGGCCAGAGTGGAGCCAGGTCCAGATGCAGTCAGTGGAGGCTGCCCTTGGCTGTCCTCCTTGGCCTGACTGCCCCGCCCTTGGGACAGCCTCTGCCCTGGGATCCTCTGCTCCTGCCCTTGCCCCCAGAACCTCTCCCTTTGCCCTCTTCATCACCTTCCCTGTCCTCCATGTCCCTGCCAGCTCAAATATATGTCCTGAAACATGGCCACAGTGGGACTTCCTGGCTAGGCCATTTAAATCATCCACATTAAAGTGACTGTCAGAATGTATAAGCTACTCTTTTGTTACCAGTCGTGTGTACCACAGACACCCCTGATGGATGTCAACAACATGTGTTACTTGGTAATAAAAATAGTTGGAGGCTTACAGATTTATTTTTAGACTGGGTCCAAATGTTGCTGCCTCAAAATGCCATTGTGGAGTCTCGGGGGGCCTGGTGGGTACTTGCTTGGTCTTGCTTTGAGCTATTGCCAGCATCTGGGTCCCAATAAGGTCAAGGGCTATGGTAGGATGTGCTCTTGCTGCTTTTAGATCCACCAAGATTAGGAAGTTGAGGATCCCAAGAACCACATCTATCCTGCTTGACTCCCCACCAGAGGGAAGGCAGCAAATTACTGACATTGGGGTCTTGTCTTGTCCTGGTGCTCTGATTTGGGGATCCCACACACAGATCCCCTACACAGACATGGAGAGGCTTGAAGCAGTTCCCTTCACTGAGATGATCATTCCTTCATCTGGAAAGTGAAGATAATACTTCTCACCTCTTGGGCTGTGCACATAGATGGCAATGATAGTACCAGGTTAAAGGCCTCCAAGAGGTCTCATGGGAGCCAAAGCTGAAGTGTGTGCCTCTCGGTGTGGTGGTGGTGGGGATGCACTGCAGTCTTGATGAGTTATGATACCCAGTGACCCCTTCCACTCATCTAGGTAATGATATTGATGGCTACTATTTATTGAACCCTTACTGTGTGTCAGGCACTGCTCTAAGCATTGTGCATATAAAAACCCTTATAAGTCTTACAAGAACCCTATGAAACAGGTATCCCCCATTCTACAGATAAGGAAGCTGAGTCTAAGGGAGATTAAGTGGCTCATAAGTGGTGCTGCTGGGATTTGTACTCAGGCTATTGAGGCTCTGGCCCCCACTTGTAACACAGATGGCAGCAAAGCAGTGAGTGGCAGCCCTCGCTACTGAGCAGGAGCCAGGGTGTTGTGTTCTGTGGTGAATAGGATTTGGTCAACACCTGGATCACCCAAGGATGGGTAGCCCTAAGAGCCACAGGCCGCCTTGCTGTCAGTGAGATGGGGCGCAAGAAAGGGCTTGGCCCAGAGCCTGGTACCCTGTCTGGTGGCCCATTTGGGACATGCACGTTCTTCACTGTATAGGGGACTGTCATTCACATTGTAGGACATCTAGCAGCATCCCTAGCCTGCCAGTAGCAGCATCCCTCTCCTCATTGGAGAAACCAAAGATGTCTTCAGACATTGGCAAATGTCTTGGAATGGGGTGGGGGCGAGCTTGCTGCAGGGGTTAGTAAGTGTGAGCTTTCTTCTGTGCCAAGGTCTCTCCCACACCTCCAGGTTACAGTCTCGTGTGCAATAGCTGCCTCCAACTGAGGCAAAAAGCCACCTTTTCTGGCTCCTGGGGAGGCAGGTAGAAGGGGTCTTTGTGTATCTCAGCCTTATGGCAGAGCAGGGGTGAGGGAGGAAGGGGAGCCATGGAAGTGAGGTCTGGCTAGGAGGGACTGGGCAGTGACCACTTTCCAAGCCTTCAAGGCCTTCTTATCCTTTTCCATTAAAGAGATTCACAGCACTTCTGTTACTCCATTTCCGCAAAGAATCAATTGAAAAGATAAAAAATATGGCATCTGGAGAGTTTAAAATTAGATTCTTACAAAATACAAAGTGGAAGAGAGGAGAAAAAAATAGAAACAGGGAGCCCCATGACTTGCACAAATCCTGCATGTGCTGCCTGGGAGCTGGGCAGTGTGTCTCCAGATGAGATGGAATTCCAGGATGTGGGGAGCAGGTACACTGGGGATCAGGAGCGCGCATCCTCTGGAACTCCCCCCAGGCTGCCCCCTCTTCTCTGTGGGTTCTGCATCCACGGTCTCCTGATCCTCCTTCTTCCCTTCCTTTGGTGTATGTGTTTTCATGATATAAATATCTCCTAATTATGGAAAACATGGAAAATGATGACTATTATAAAGGAGAATCTGTTGCCACACAGAGAGAACCACTGGTAATCCATCCCTACACACTTAAACAGTGAATTTACCCAAATTAGGTCACACTGCACATCCCCTACCCACCCCCACCCCCCCAGTCGTGTTTCAGAGTCCCCCTTGCCTGAAAATCCTCTTCCCAGGATGTTCACTGGCCCAACCCAGGGTCCTGTCCTTGGCTGGTCCTCCTTGTCCTCTGTGGCATCCACCTCTGTTGACCTTTCCTGTGCCGGTCCTGTCCCTCAGCTCCTGGCACCTGTGCTCTCCCGGCATTCTCTTCCCCTCTTCTAGATCTCACAAGTGTGGTGAAATCGAAGGAATCATTACAGCCATGGCTGTGGCTTCTGGCAACCCAGAGGTGACCCTATGAAGGTGACATGATGGTTTAGCATTTGCAGGGTGTGAGTGGGAGATGCAGGGATTTGAACAAACACAGGTGAGATGGATCCAGCCAGGTAAGGTCCGAGGGGTGGTGGCTGATGAAGATTCAAACCAGAGGGATCTGGGCAGGGGAATTAGGAAAGTAAGAGATGCCCACCAGGATCTGGGGTGTTCTGTAACACTGACAGCGTTAGCTTCTGCTGCTTGTGTTCATTCATTCATGCATTCATTTCCCAAATAGCCCCCGATGGGTCAAACATTGAAAGTGGCCCTCTAATGTGTTAATTATAGGGGTCTTGTGGTCACCCTGGAGGCACTGGGAAAACACACAAATTTCCATCTATCCCAAACTTAGCCTCTAGGAAGAGAGATTAAAAAATAAACAAAGAAACAAACAAAATGATCCCAGCCTTTGATAAACTTTCTGAAGGCAAAATAAATAGAGTGCTAGAATTGAGAGATGAACTGGATGACCTACATGGGTGGTCTGAGTATTTGCAATGAACTCCAGGGATAGGAAGGGTGGGATGGGGGAGCCCAGGGAAGAGGCACACCTGGCAAAAAGCTGTGAGCCAGGAAGGTTGTGCCCTTTCCAGGCACTGAAGAAGGCCCACAGGTCCCTGCCCTGCCTGCCCAGTCATTGGGACACAGCCATTGCTGGTCACTGGGAGCACCTTGACTTCTGGTGATATTGATAGTTCCTCCTTTTCATGTGCAACAGTGACTTTATGGTCACAATGTCACCAAGCATTTGAGCTGTGTCTTGGGGGACCCTTTGAGCCCAGCAGGATCTTCTTAGACATATTACTATTGTCACTGCTTATTTCTTTGTGGTCTGCCATGACCCCAAATGCTGCTGTCTCATGGGACATAACAAGTGGCCCAGTCTTTTTTTGTTTTGTTTTGTTTTTGAGTTGTAGTCTCACTCTGTCACCCAGGCTGGAGTGCAGTGGCACATTCACAAACACTCCAGTGTCAACCTGCTGGCCTCTGGCAATTCTTCCGCCTCAGCCTTCCAAGTAACTAGAACTAGAGGTGAGCGCTACCATGCCTGATTAATTTTTTATTTATTGTAGAGACGAGGTCTCACTAAGTTGCCAAGGCTGGTCTCGAACCTGTGGGCTCAGGCAATCCACTCGTCTCGGCCTCCCAAAGTGCTGGGATTACAGGCTGAGCCACTGAGCCCGGCCTGTGGGGCTAGGGCTGGGTTCCATTGCCTGGGACGGTCACTAACCAATGCCCAAGAGACAATGGATCCTAAAACTTGGTTTAGTCTGAGGCCCCACCCAAGGTTCAAGGCCAGTTGAGGTCTAAGAATCCAGGGTTTCCACCTTATAAAAGTTCTTCCTGTCTAACAGACAACGGAGAAAAAAATGCAATTGAGGGCTGGAGTTGGGGGAGCAGGGTCCAGGCTTCTGGGAAGGGGGCTGACCAGAGCTTAGTAAGGCAGGGTGAGCACCGCTCAAGGCCAGGTGTGTGTGCTGGGAGCCAGTGGGTACCCAGACCCTTAGAGCTGATGCCTGCCCCAACACCCAGGCAGCAGGCATACGTGGCAAGTCTAGCTCTAAATCTGGCCTGCTCCTTGCCTTGTCTGCCTCAGTGGATAGAGGTTGCTGGGACCCTTTGTGTTTTTCTATTCTGATGCCACAGCGTCACACACTGTGTCCCAACAGTTTCCCGTTCCTTAGAGCAGGTCTTGGTTTATTTTTCTTCATATATGTATTTGATAGCTATAGTAATGTGGACGATTTTTTTAAAATATCATCATCATCATTATCATACTAAGCCTTTGCTCTATTTCAGGCATCATGCTAGGCACCTTCCTTATGTCAACTCATTGAATCATTACAAAGATCTTTTGGGGTAGGTACTTGTCATTATCTCTTTTAACAAGTGAGGAAGCAAGGATCAGAGAGGGGATGCAACTGCCCAGGATCACACAGCAAGTAAATGGCAGAGCCAGGGGTCTGACTGAAGTGTGTGAGCACTCTTCTCTGACCAGCTTTTATGTGATGCATGAACCTGGGGAGGAGCCTCTGCTCTTCTAGCTCAAAAGCCATCCTTTGAAAAGGGATGTCTAAGAGTTATCATCCCTCCCCCACCCCAACTGCAGCTGTGCCTACCTCTGCCCCAGCCAGGTGACTATGCCTGACTTTCCCTCCTCCCACACCCCTATTCCCACCCCTCGCTGGTTATCTTTCCTGTTTCTGGCTGGAAGAAGCCAAGCCTGCCAGACACTATAGGTTTAGGGAGGAAGTCAGGAGCAGCTCTGGCCAATGTCATGGCCAGCCCAGAGCATGGCTCACCTCCTTGCCCCAGCCCCCAGCTTGCCTGCAAGCGATCAGATGTGTGGTGCTATAAAAAGCCAAGTAGTAATATGCAAATCGCCCTGATTATTTATGGCCAAGTTAGTAAATAAGCTAGAGAGACAAGGTGGGTTGTTGTTTTTACGATCTCTGCAGTCCTCGCAGGAAAATCTACAGTAAGGCAGACTCCGGGTGAGCAGAGCCCGAGCCCATGGTTT
The DNA here is from genome assembly GCA_027257055.1 of Cephalopachus bancanus. Classification (NCBI taxonomy): domain Eukaryota; kingdom Metazoa; phylum Chordata; class Mammalia; order Primates; family Tarsiidae; genus Cephalopachus; species Cephalopachus bancanus. Next base: position 1,350,880 of record JAPVLO010000342.1, on the reverse strand, counting down.
AATAAACACAGCCTAATTATCAGGCGCTGGGGACAAACAAGCGAGGAGGGCGTGGAAGGGAGTAATGAGAAGCGGTGGCCAGGAGGAGGCGGTGAGGGGGGTTGAAGGTGAGTCTGGCAGCTGGATCCTTTTTCCACCCACCCCACTCTGGCCCCGCCTCTGAGCCGTCTGCTGCGAGGGGGCGGGGACTAGGCCATCAATCAAAAAAAGGGACTGTACGTGTTGCTCTGCGTCCTGCCGGCATGGCCCCTCCAGGAGTCCCCCGCTACTAAAGAGGCAGAAGACAAGGTGGTGAGGGAGGCTTGGAGTCCAGGGGTCTAGGAGAAGGGAGAAGGAAGCTTCTTGCCAGTCATCTGCTTGGTGCTGCGGACAAGGTGGCACGTTGGCTGAGTAGCCGAATTAGTTTCCAGCACTGTTGTGTCTCCGCAGTGACAGCCCTTGGGAGGTTGGTCAGGATGGAATCAGAGACATCAGTGCAGGGGCCGTGGAACTCGAGGGATTGGAGGAGATCAAGATGCCAGGCAGCCAGGGCATAGTCAGAAGTGCTGCTAGGAATTCGCCCCCAACTCTCTCATCTGCTCAGATGTCAATGGGAACAGAGGGGAGACCCAGCAGATCCAGGAGATTCCACGTCCATAGCTCATTGGTTGGAGCTAATGAACCCAGGAGCAACCAGCAACCCAAAAGTAGGGAGTTGGTGGATTGATGCCCCAGCCTCAGCCGTCTGCTCTAGGATGACTCTGTCCCAGCGTTCCCTAGGGATTCGGCTTCATTGACTCCAAATGGCACCTTATGTGACCAGGGGTCTTTTCTGAACTGTTTTCTCTTCCCTGTTTTACATCCTCTCTAGTCATTGTGCTTCTTGGGATCAACTCCCTAATATTCTCACTTACATCCAAATCCTTAGCACAGTTGCTGTTTTTGTCGGAAGCCAGTCCAGGTGACCATAGCCACCAGGTGCTAAACACTTTGCTGGAAATAATTGTAATAGCTGTTGAGCACTTACGATGTGCTATACACCATTCTTGATGTTTAACCTCTATTAAGTCATTGAATCATCTCGACACCCTACGAAGCAGATACCATTATGAACCTTGCATTCGACAAAGGGGAAAATGGGCACAGAGATGTTAAGGAACACACCAAGGTGATGTAGTTGAGCCAGGATGCAAACTCCAAGCTTTACTACTAGATGATTTTCTTCACCATCACACTAAACTGCAGGCCTTTCCAATAATTCCTAAGTGTGCTTAGCATTGGGATCCAAAGATGAAGCAGATGTGGACCCTGACCTTAGAGAGCTTGAGGTGGTGAGGCAGAAATGTGAAGGCAAAGGACAAGCTAATGCAGTGTGTCCAAGGGCAAGGAGAGCTCAGAGGCAAGGAACCAGGAATCAGGGAAAGTTCACTTAAGATGTCACTTGAATGGAAGTCTTAAAGAAGAAGAAATCAGAGTTGAGAGATAGCAAGGGATGAATGGGGTGGGGAGGATAGTCCAGGCAGGGGAAAGAGTGGGGTAAAGGGGCCAAAATGGGCGTATTGTGGCAATGTTCATGGAATTGCTTGAAGTTCTATTTGGTTAGTGTGATGTTATGAAAGGCCTATTTGGTCTTTGGCCTTTTTCCTGGCATATGCCTTCTAAAGTCCTTGGCGTCTCCAAAATGATGTCTCTTTAAATACTAATGAGTTGACTGTTGACTGGCCACCCCTGAATAGCTTCAGGATGGGGGCTGGTTCCTGGAAAGACCAAGCTATGATTAAAGGGTTGGGATTTTTAGCTCTAGCTCCCAGACTCTGGATAGGGGAGAGGAGCTGAGGGTTGTGTTGATCATCAGTGGCCAATGATTAAATCAATCATTCCTATGTGATAAAGTTTTCATAAAATCTCAAAAAGACTGGGTGCAGGGAGCTTCCAGATAGCCAAACATGGTGGTTCAGAGAGGGCGGCACACCCAGAGAGGGCACGGAAACACCAACCCCCTTCCCACATACCTTGCCCTGTGCATGTCTTCACGGAGTATTCATTGGTACCATTTGTAATATTCTTTATGATAAACTAGTAAGTGTAAATCAATGTTTCCCTGAGTTCTGTAAGCTGATCTAGCAAGTTAATCGAACCTGAGGAGGGGTCGTTGGGAACCCTGATTTATAGTCAGTTAGTCATAAGCACAGGTCACAACCTGGAGCTTGTGTTGGCAGTTTTTGGGAACAAACCCTCAACTTGTGGGATCCAATGCGAACTCCAGGTAGATAGTCTCAGTGTTAAACTGAACCAGGGGACACCTGCTGGTGACTGCTGTAGAACTGATTGCTTGGTTGGTGTGCAGGAAAACCCTTCCTTCCCCTTATTTGGTCACAGAAGTCTTCTGTGTTAATTGTTGTGGAGTGAGAGTAGAAGAAAAATCGTTTTGTTTTTTTGTTTTGTTTTGTTTTTACAACTGAAAAGCTGGGGGTGTGTTAGTTTTTTGCCTGTTTATTGTTATTGCAGTTTAGGATGAGAGCCAGTGACTGATGGAAGAAGCAAAGATCAGATTACAAAGGATCTTATCACTATGCCATGGGGAGGGAGAGCTACCCTGGGGCTCCAACTAGATTTGTAGTGTCTTATTTCCCTAGTGGGTGCCGAGTACACAGGTGCTGATTATATTATTATTTATCTTTGGGTTTCTAAAAGGTTTTTATTTTTAAAAATGATTTGGAAAGATAAAAGCATTTAGGAAATAACAAAACCCACAGGGATAGACTAGAATCAGACCCCTTTTCTTAGGGAAATTCTAAGGATACCTTAGGAAGGTATCCTAAGGTCCATAAGCTTTCTTAGCAACAAGCCACATGCTCAGAGACAACCACCTAATCCAAAAATGTTTGCCAGTGGCCTATTTGGAAACAACTTTTACAGTTTGGGTCTGGGACCCAAAGACAAAAGTTTACTCTTATCTGCCTTTAATGCAAGTCCTCTAGATTAAGCCTGAGGACACTTTTTGGATTCTGGTCTTGGTAACCTAGGGAATCCCTCCCTGGCTTCAGATTTGTCATAGGTGACCAGTGTGCCATCTCTGTTCCCAGACAAGACATTTAAAATGATGGGGCAAATGCAACGTAGTATCCTGGATCAGATCTTAGAACAGAAAAAGGACATTCATGGAAAAACTGGCAAAATCCTGATAAAGTCTATAGTTAATTATAAAATGGCAATGTTACTCTTTCGTCTTGAAAATGTACCATGGTTGTGCAAAATGTTAACGTTAGGAAAAATTGAAGGAAGAGTGCATGGGAACTCTCTGTGCTATCTTTGCAGCTTTTCTCTAAATCTGAAATTCATTCCAAAATTAGGAGTTTATTTAAAAATTCTGGTGGGCAGGGCAAGACAGGATTTAGCTGTGTTGCAGGCCTTTAGAGTCCTATTTCCGGGTGACGTCTGTTTTGTTGTTGAGCTAGTCATGATGGGGTCTCGTTGTGATAATGTCTAGCTCACCTTTCTCCTTCTTTGCATTTGTAAATGCCTTGTTGAAACTAGGATATTCCATATCCGTCACATTTTCCTGCTTTCCCATCCAGTAACTCTTTTAGAAAGGGAATGAAGATGATGATAATGCACTTTGCAGAGAGACTCCACTTGATAGAAAGATTCACTAGAGGTTGTCTGGGAATAGTATGCTTTCTTACTATTTGAGGAAGTTCATCTGTTAAAGATGTAGACACCTTTTCAGACTCTAAAGCAAGACACACCTGTTTTCTCTAGGGAATGAAGGCAGAGAGAGGGCTTCAAGGGTGGCAGAGCCTTGCAAGAATAATGGACCCATATTGAACCTATATATGACACTCAGTTTTAACCTCCTTTGGATCTTTCTGTGTCCGCTTTGCTTAGAGGGACCCAAGAAGGTGGACTAATGAGGAGTCAGTCACCCATGGGAGCATCCTGTTCTGACTCCAAAATGTGGTGACCTTTCAGTCTTTCCCAAACGGGCTATGCAGCAAATTGTCCTCCACTTACATCCTTCTAATTGTTCCTGCTGATTAATGAGGTCACTTAAGGTATCAATTATTACCCTGCCAGGAGAATGAATATGAGACTGAAACAAACGCCCATGAACTTGCGTATTCTATTAAAAAATAAAGTAATGAGAGATGATTAATGGTGTGTGCCCTGAGAGGAGCCCCAGAAAGGGATGGGCAGGAGAGAAAGGTAGAAATGAGCATGTTCTGACTGGGGGCAAAACAAGGCTTTTGTTTAAAAGTAGCTGGCCATTGACCCTCTGCTTCCAAAGCTGCTTCTTGAGAGAGCTGTCTGAACTCTGCGTCTTACTTGCTCCCTTCCTGTTCCCAGCTTTCAGCCTCACTCTGAAACCGGTCACCTCCACTCTTCTCATTGCCACAGACGTTCTCAGTCCTCTGTTATTGCGCTGCTCAAAAGTGTTTGCTGCCTGTGACCTCATCTTCTTGAAACTCTTTGTTTTTCTGTTTTCTGTGACACTACCAACTCTTCATTCATTCATTCATTCAGTCTCACACGCATTTACTGAGTAGCTGCTGTGTACCATGCACTGAGCCAGGCACTGAGCATGCTAGGGTAACCAGGTTGGATAGAGTCCTTGTTCTAAATGGAGTTTGCATTCAGGCAGAGAAAGGAAGGCAATTAACACATACATACATACGAGCTGTGTTAGTCTGGGTTCTCCAGAGAAACAGAACTTGTAGGAGATATGTACACACACACACATACATACAGTTGTCCCTTTGTATCCATGGAAGATTGGTTTCAAGATCCCCCACAATACCAAAATCCACAGATGCTCAAGTCTCTTATATAAAGTGCCATAGTATTTGCATAGAACCTGAACCTTTGCACATCTTCCTGTATACTTTAAATCATCTCTAGATTACTTATAATAGCTAATACAATGTAAATGCTATGTAAATAGCATTTTAATTTGTATTATTTATTATTATTACTTAATGTTTTCCTTGCATGGTTGGTTGAAATGCAAATGTAGAACCCATGGATATAGAGGACCAGCTGTGTGTGTGTGTGTGTGTGTGTATTTGTTATAATTTATCATAAGGAATTTATAATTTATTATACAGAATTGGCTTGCATGGTTCTAAAGGCTGAGAAGCCCCAAGATCTGCAGTTGGCAAGCTGGAGACCCAGGAAATCTGATGATGTAAGTTTCAGTCTGAGTCTGACTCAGAAAACAGGAGAGAAGACTGATGTCCCAGCTTGAAGACAGTCAGAGGGAGAAAGTAAATTCTCTCTTACTCAGCCTTTTGTTCTGTTTAGGCCTTAATGGATTGGATGAGGCCTACCCACATTAGAGAGGGCAATCTGCTTTACTCAGTCTACTGATTCCAATGTTAATCTTGCCCAGAAACAATCTCACAGACACACTTGGAATGTTTAATATCTGAGCACCCTATGTCTCATAAAGTAGAACCTAAAATTAACCATCACAAGTCCAGCCCTTGTCAACCTCACACTCAAGCACATCTCCTTCAAACACAATCAGTCTCCAAATAAATACAGTAACAGAACTGTAATTCCACCTAATGTGATACAGATGTCCTGCATACAAGCAAAAATGGACTAACCCTGTCTCAGAAGAGAAGGTAAAGTCCTTGTTTACTTTTCTCTTTAGAATCCTGTAAGAATAACAATATTTTAAAACTATAATATAAAGTCATTGCATCTTATGTTACATGTATAAGAGAGAGAACTAAACAAATCAATTTCCTAATATACTTGTCTGTATATATGTACACACATATCTATGAATAGGTATATACACGCATATGCAGACAACATATAAAGAGAGATGCGCATAACAATTCACTATAGCTAGTCACATGGTGGTAGCTGGTATTTATAACTAACTCCTTTCACTGGTCGTTCTGAAGTCCCTTTGCCTTCAGCAAGCATCTCAGCTGGTTGTGGTTCTTTACCTAGTGGGGTGATCCAAACCTTCATTCCTGAGGAGTTTGGACCATTAATAGTCCTGTCTGGATTGGATCGTTTTGGTCTTTCATTGACTGTAGTCATAGGGCATGGTAATACTAAGAAATGCTCTAAGGAATCTCCTTTTATCCAGATATGCTCTTTCTTACCTCCACTGTGGAGTCTCAAACTGATTTCCTGTTGGTAGTTAGAATCAATCACCCTGGCCAGCACTGTCACTCCTTTCTTTGCCTGTTGATTCAGAATCATGAGAGTACAAAGTGGTTGGGTGGCAGTCTTAACTTCCAGTGCAGTGGATTCATTGTTGTGTCTCCTGGTAGAAGCATTCCTCCCTTTGGAACTAAGTTCTGTAGGAAAGCATAGCATAAGGTCACGGGAAAATTTTGCTAATGGGCCACTAGAGGTAATAGTGAGTGGAGTCACTCCTATTTCTACCCCTTGAATCCTAGACCCCTGGATCTTGGCTGTGGGAGAACTAGCACTATATATTGGACAATAATTCAAACCATATGTAGCCTTCTGGAGAACCTTGCCCCAGCTGTGCAAGGTATTGCTCTCTGGCTGGTGTTGTAACTGAGTCTTCAAAAGGCCATTCCATTCCTTTATCAAGACAGCTGCTTAAGGCAGGTGGGGAACACGGTGAGATCAGTGAATTCCACAAGCATGAGCCTATTGCTATACTTCTTTGGCTGTGAAATGTGGAATACTTGAAACAATGCTGTTTGGAACCCTTGTTGGTAGATAAAGCATTATATAAGTCCATGGACAGTAGTTTTGGCAAAAGCATTGCTTGCATGGAAGGTAAATTTATATCTGGAGTAAGTGTCTATTTCAGTAAAAACAAAGCACTGTTCCTTCTATAATGGAAGTGGTCCAATGTAATCAAACTGCCACCAGGTAGCTGACTGATTACCCCAAGGAATAGTACCATTTTGGGGACCCCACTCCTGGTACCAGAATCTGTCTTAGTCTGTTTGGGCTCCATAACAAAATACTGTAGACTGGGTGGCTTCAACAATAGAAATTTATTTTCTCACAGATCTAGAGACTGGAAGTTCAAGATCAGGGTGTCAGTATCATCAGGTTCTGGTGAGTTTCTAGCAAGCTCTTTGGTGTCTTTCTTGGAAGGGCACTAACCTCATCATGTGAGTCCTATCCTTATGATCTCATTTAGTCCTGGAGTAATCTTAAAGGCCCCACCTCCAAATGCCACCATATTGGGGGCTGGGGCTTCAACATACAAATTTTGGGGGAATGCAAACACCCAGTCCATAACATATGCTATTCAGGTCATGGTAACTGTTCTGAGAAAACCAAAGCAAGAGTAACTGATGGAGTATGATGAGGGGCAACATTAGGAGGCATGATCCATGGAGACTCTCTGTGAAAGTGATACCTCAATCATTTTCACATGTCAGCCCCTTAAATCTTGCCAATGTCTCCAGGATTTCATGTCTTCCTTTGTGTCATCTTACTCTATAGATCTGGGCAAGATCTTGGGAGTGGGCAAGTCCCTGCTTTGCAGAGTGTGTCACCAAAATTGACTCAAAAGATGGCATCTGGGGGGTAAACCCAGTTCCAAATTCTAGCTGACAATTACCTAATCCTAAGGCAGAAAGTGGAATTCAGGAGTAAGGCAACAAAGAGTTCAGAGTCAGTGATTTGAATGGTGTGACTTCAAGTCGTGCAACATGGAGGGCCTGAAAAATCCTGGAAGCCAGAGCAGAGTTAGAGGTTCAGACAGAAAGAGTCGCTGAACCACCTGCAAAATTCTTGATGACCAAACCACTTTACTGCCCCTATGGTTCCTCCCTCTCCTGTCCACAGGTGAGGCCCACAAGTACAGCCTCTTTACTGTTAACTACGAATACCTTTTGTTTGGATATAATTTGGGTGGACGCTCTGCAGTTTGCAGCCACTGTCATCTGTTATCTGGCCTGTGGTGGTTGTGCTTTATCCTGTGCAGCTGTGGGCTCTGTGAGCCCCAGAAACTCAGCCTGAGAAGAACTCCGGGAGCCCCCCTTGCTTAGAAGGGAATCTCCACAGTGACACCCTATATCATGGTTTGGGAAGCTCCTGTTTATCCTTGTTCCCTGGAAAATGGGAAAGCAGTAGACACGAATTTCAAGGTATCCTGGTCCTGGCCTTCAACTGAGTCAAGAAACATTTCTGTTCAGTTCACTGGGACAGGGCCTGAGCTCCTCCTGCTTTGCAACTGGCTCCTTCTGACGGTGGCTGTGCAGCAGCTAAAAATAATGATGTTGTTATTCACCTGAACACATGTGCTGTCTGTGGCGCACTGGAAAGTGCTGTCTTTAACGTGGAAATCCTAGCTTTTCAGACCAGGTAGAGTGCTCAAAACAGCTTCTGGTGGTCAATAGGGAAGGCACTGTGGTACAGGAAGAGGTAAGGGGTGGCCCCCCATTCTCTCTCCTAGCACTCTTGCGGTATTTTCAACATCTCGAGCCTCTCTAGAATTTTCAGAGGCCCTATCTGTTCCTGTCCCAGGTTGGCCTCAGCAGTTGTCCAAGGGGCTAGGATGGTAAGTATAGAGTACTCTCCTTGATGGAGAGTCCTGGGGGAGACATTGCTGACCATTCACTAATATTTGAACAACTCTTGTTGTTTGTGGCTCCCTGATACATAGGAATACAAAATGCAAAGCTCTTCTGGGTGGTGCCAGTCCTAGACTTAGTAAGACAGTCAGTAAGTCTCAGCTGTTCCATCAAGCCCCCTGAGGTGGTCCAGGCCTTAAGGGCTGCCTTGATGGACAACAGCATCCATTCCTAAGCGGGTGATGTCACCGGGCCTGATTCAGGGGAAGGAGATGCAGAAGCAGCAGGTTTCTGGGACATGATGTCTCCTCTTCCTTAAAGCCTCCTTCCCCATTTTCATCCTCACCAACCTCCCGACCCAAATACTGGATGCTTCAGTTTCTGTCATGGAAGACTAAGCTGAGTTAGGTTTTTCCAGATTCCTGTGGAAGTAAATGAAGTCTGCATCTGCTAAAGGCTGAGCCGTCTCCAGAAAAATCTCCTCTCTTGGGGAGACTGGTAATTAAGCAGTCATGGCAAACAAGTGGGGGAGGAACATCTGGTTGAATCCATTTGTTCTCCTGTCATTGGTTGGGGAACAATTTTATAAATTACATGAAAAGTTGGATTTTGTCTTTCTTCCGTTTGCACGATCCTCTTTGTCTGAAATGCCCTCCCTGCCCTACCATGACCCCCAGGCCCTTGGGATGATTGGCTGATGACTTATCTTTTTAGATCAGCTCAGGCTGGTGCTGCCAAATTCCCTGGGCACATCTCTATCACTGCACTTACTGTATTGCATTATAATTGAATCTTCAATAATACTAAAATTAATTACTGTCTCCTACGGTGTGCCTGGCACTGCTCTCAGTGCTGAGATTAGATCACTGAACCAAATGGAGAAAGATCCCTCCCCTCGTGGAACCCACATGCTAGTAGGGAAAGGTAGACTTAGTAAATAAGAATTGATCAAATATATAGTATGTCAGATGGTGACAAGTGTTATGGAGAAAATGCGGAACAGGAGATCAGGAGCCAGCAAGAGGGGGAGGTAGGGAGGAGGGTTGTAATTTTAAATACAGTGGTCATCAAAGGCCTTAGTGTGAAGGATGTGTGAGTGAAGACCTAAAGAAAACAAAGAAACCAGCCATACCTATCTAGGGGGAAAGATGAGATTGTTGGAGAAAGCTGAGGGAACAGCAGGTGCAAAGGCCCTGAGGCAGATGTTGTCAAGTATGTTTGAGGAGCAACAAGGGACCATTACAGCTAGAGTGAGTGAGCTGGGGAAGACTAGTTGGTGATAAGGAGAGAGCTGAGGGGGTGAGTATTGGCAACAGAGGGTTTCCTGGGGCCTCTGGGCCATTATGAAGACTTTGGCTTGTGTCCCAAATCAAGTGGGATGCCTTTGGAAGGGGTCTGAGCAGAGAAGTGGCACGATCTGACTTAACATGATCGTGTAGGCTGCTGTGTTGGGGACGTTCTATAGGAGGACTAGGGGAAAGCAGGGAGACTAGTCAGGAGGTTATTGCAGTCATTGAGGCAAGAGATGGAGGTGGTCTGATCCCAGATGGTAGCAATGAAGGTGATGAGACGTGGCTGGAGTTCTGGATAACTTAATGTCAAGCCCTCCTTTTGAGGGTGAATTATTTGAGAGTGAGTCCATATCTTGTGAATTTCTATCCTCAGAACCAAGCATAGCACATAGCAGCATTTAATAGGGCACAAAATTAATACTTGTTGAATGAATATGTGATGAGAAAAATTGTAAATGTCACAGCGGGTATAAGTCAGCCTTTTAGTGTCTTTTGTGAACCTAACAGATCACATGGCCAATCATGGGTAAAATCTATCTGGTTTCTCAACTGATGACATAAATAAGACTGATCATGTGTATGCTGAGCCAAGAATGGTAGGACATGCTGGTGCTAGCCATGCTTTTCTATTTTCAGGACTTCTCAGAACCTTTCATATGTGAATGCAAAGGTTCCCAAAATTTCTTAGGTGCCATTAATGTCTCTAATTGTTCCATGGTGCTCAATGGATTAAAAAAATACCTATCAGCTCCATTCATTAAGTAGTTAGGTTCAAATAACTGAGTATTTATGCCCTAATATCTTTGTATGTGTTTGAAAAGATAATGAATATAAATTGAAATAAAAATATTTTATTTCATCCTTAAATCCCCATAACTGCTTACTAAGGGTATATGTGTACTAACTTGGACATTGCCAAGATTCTCAGACCTTGGAATCAGATTGGACATTCTTATTCTGTTCCACACTGATTTACACATGGCCCCTACTTCCTGTCACAGCAACCATAAACTGCGCAGCTTTTCAAAGATATGATGTCATCTAAGGGAATGTAGCTTTATGTAGAAAGCGTGAATGGCCATGAGCTAATCGTTTGTGTGTCCAGCAGATATTGAGTGCTACCATTTCCTCTGGAAGTTTAAAATATCCCATACTACTCTTATACATTTGCTGTAGCACCCTGGGGCACCTTGGCACACAGTTTGAGACTCACAGTGCTACTTTGTATGTAGCATTCTCCTCTGCTTTTTTTGGCAAGTACACATCCTAGACAGAGTCTCACTCTGTTGCCCAGGCTGGAGTGCAGTGGCACAATCATAGCTCACTATAACCTCAAATTTCTGAGCTCAAGCGATCCTCCCACCTCAGCCACCTGAGTAGCTAGGACTACAGGCACATGTGACAATGTCCAGGTCGTTTTTTATCTTTTGTAGAAACAGGGTCTCACTGTGTTGCCCAGGCTATTTTGAACTTCTGGCCTCAAGCAATCTTCCTGCTGCAGCCTCCGAAAGTGCTGGAATTACAGGAATGAGCCACTGTTCCCCTCCCCCCCACCCCTGCAAAGTTATTTGTTTACTTTCCCAGGCAAACCTATTAGCGTCCCACCAGATTGTATTCTGTGGAACATAGTTTGGGGACTGTTGGACTGGAGCACATAGAGTATTCCCTGCGCAGAACAAGAGGCTGCAGTTCTGTGAGAAGCACCCTGGGTTTTGACAGAGTGAACGTGCTCAGAGGATTTGCATTCCGAATGTAGTGCTTCTCCCTATTTTTAGACCTCAGCAGGTGGGTTTGCTATGACTCCAGATCTTGCTTCTAAAGACAGTACATATCCTAGAAAGTGTACTGTACACGGAGATGTGGAGGCCTAGTATTGCTCCCATCCAACCACACTTAGGACAGGTATACGGCCTCCAAAAATAAATGCACATATGCAGCTGAAAGCAGAGCTGTGCAGAGCCAGTAGATGTTTTTTGGCAAGGCAAGGACCTTTTAGAGAAGCTCCTTTGGATGTCAGTTTTTTTTTAATTGAGCAGATATCTGGCTAACACAAAATCACCCCCAGAAAGGGAGTTTTCTTAACAAGGATCCCCAAATCTCGAGACAGCAGAAGAACCATCTATTTAGACTTTCTGTCACTTTGGGTTTTAGGACTTCCAAGACCGGGAGTGTCTGTGGTCTCACAGCCAACCTAATGAAAGCCTGAGCTTCCCAAGAGGTTCCCAGAGAGGGTTCCACAGAACCCCAGCCCATGGGTTGAGAAATAAAGAGTCTATGATATACAAACTGAAAGGCACGAAAGTCTTGTTTTTTCAAGTTTTCAAGAAACTCTTGATGAAATGCAAATGGGAATTACCAGAGAGAACATGTGTTTGTAGGGGTGTATGCGTGTGTCTGTGTATTGTGTGTGATTATGAGTAATGTCCATCAATTACCTGCAAATTACTAGATGATGCCTGTAATGATAGTTCTGTTTTTAGCTTAATGGTTTATGTATCTAACTAGTGGCTGCTGTCTGGAGTAGGGCTGCTGGCAAATCAAAACACTATTTGCCAAGCCTGTCAGAGTAACAAATGTTGCTTACATTTACTCCTTTATTCCCAAGGTCAATTGACGTGTCTTTTTCATATCACTATTTGACGTGCTAAGAGCCTTAAATGAGAACCATTCAATAAAGGCCCAATTTGCTATATTACTGTTTATTCCTAGATAATTCAATATTAGTTGGGCTCCTTGAGATTGCAAAGAAGATCCATGCATAGATCACCCTTGGAAATGAGGTTCTCTTATAAGGGTCTCCAGATCTTGGGGCAGCACAGAATTATCTCTCTCCAGACCTTTGGTCACGCTGGGTGTTAGGACTTTCAAGATAGGGAGTGTCAACAGCCTCATGACCAATGTGTCAACAGCCTTAGTTCTGTGACCTGCCTTCCATGAACATGTCATTTCCCAGAGCCCACAGGACGCTCTAAGAATAAAAGGGTCTGCAATCAAATGAATGTGGGATCTGTTACATAATCTCCTCCAGCCTTAGTGGTTTATCTTGATTTCGCTTGTTAAAAAACCCTTACAAGCACTTTGCTTTTGTTTGTTTTCTGAAAAATCCTTGCTTTGTTTAACTCAGCATTTCCAAGTTCTGTTCAACCAGTGAATACCCTAGAGCATGCTTTGGAGAATAACCTAGTTTTGGTACTTTCTGGGAAAATTTGGTTATATTAATTTGTCACTTACTGTGTTGAGGGCCCCCATAACCATCCCCAGGTTTGATGATTTGTTAGGTAGACCCACGGGTGATGATTTATGACAGGGAAAGGACCCAGAGCAAAATAGGCAAAGGGAAAAGGGGCATGGGGTGAAGCCCACGAGAAGCCAGGCACAAATTCCTTAGAGTTCTCTTCCAGTGAGGTCATACAGGACGTGCTTAAATCCCCCAGCAATGAACGGTGACAACACATGCAATGTATTGTCAACCAGGGAAGTTCAGTGAAGACTCAGTGCCTGGAGATTTTACTGGGGGTTGATTACCTTTGGAAAAATTGTCTTCCATGAAACTGGTCCCTGAAGCCAAAAAGGTTGGAGACTGCTGGTACTGTGAACCCTCCTGAAATTCCAAGTTTCCAGATGTTAGCCAGGGGGCCAACCTTCCAACTGACCTTCCAAAGGACAGCAGTCAGGCCTTTTCTGTTCTCCCTCTTCTAGCAAAACCTTCATGTATTCACTGTGTATTGCATCTAGTATGTGCTGTGCACTAGTAAGGCAGTGAAATGGTTAGACATAGTCTTTGCCTTCAGGAGACTTACTATCAAGAAGGAAAGGCAGATAACAATTCAATAAGAAAATCTATTCGTGATGGTTGGGATGAATGTTACAAAGTATAAGTACTCTGTTCTCCAAGGTCATTTATCAGGGATCTCTAAACACTTTCCCAGAGGAAGTGACATTCAAACTGAGTTCTGAGAAGTGAGTGGGAGGTGGTAGATAGGGTGGAGGTGGCCTGGGTCCCCAGGCACACAGCTCTAGGGGCTGCATATGCAAATGCCCAGGGGTGGGAAGAAACGTGGCACATTCAAGGGCAACGTAAGAAGCCATTGTGAATAGAGGGGAGGGAGCAATGGAGAGGGATGTGAGCTGAGGTCAAGAGCAAGGCAGGCGAGGAAGTGCAAGAGCAAGGACTTGGGCCAAGTCACCTGAGGGTTAGTCATCATGTCCTTGAAGCCTCACCCAGCCTTCTGGTTTTACTGAAGGTCCAGAGCAACATTCTGCAGGGATGACTCAAGGGCACAGCCCTATCATCAAAAGATTACCATGTGCCTGGGCGACATTTGGACGAAGTCTTGTTCTTCAGTCTCTCTCTTCTTATGTTTCTCTGTCAAGCAGGAATCAAGATTTGCATACACTCCAGTATTGGGGTCACCTCAATATACTAATGAACGCTAGGGTTCCAGATTGAAGTTCATTGAGGTTGGAGTTTCATTATGGTCTTTCTCATTGGTTCTTTGGTAAAAGCAAAGCCATGTCCTGGTTAGCTTGGTCCAAGCCTCAATATGGTATGTTCCTCCCCCTCTCTGAGGTTCAGTATCTGAGATCTCTTGGCCCTCAGTAAATATTTGAGGGATTAAAATTAGGTTGACCTTGAGGGTTGGCATGTTTATATCTTTGGCAGATGTGAATACCAATGTTTCTCTGTATGTGGAGCCCAAGTGTGTCTTTCTAAGTTTCTGCCCTGTGTCCTGGTTCATTCCAAGTATTTCATGAGGTATATCAAACATGGCCTTCAGGGATGTGAAGACAGTCCTTTTCTTCCTCCCCCTCACCAAGTCTGTTTTGCCCTAGACTATACATGCCTTCTCTCTTCAACCGTTCCTCACTCCACAGGGTTCCTTCAGGGTCTTCTTTCCCCAAGCCTGGTGTTTTCAAAGCCAAGAGGCCCCAACTAGGGAAGTGGGCAGTTGGTCAACTTAGAGCTCTGGAGTTCTCAAACATGAGCACTATCTCCTGAAGTAAGAAGACTAGCTTTTATGAGATGAATTTGCAAACACTTCATTTAGTGAGCGGGGAGAGGAATTTGCAAACACCAGCTTGGTAAGGTGGAAGAGGACAAGGACTGTCTTCACATCCCTAAAGGCAATGTCATAACACTGCATTTTAAAAAGTTTACCTTAAGCTCCTATGCATGAAATTCCATTTCAGCCATTACTTGGGTTCCCCCAAGCAAGGTGTTACATAGACCTCCCCACCTTCCAAGAAGGCCCTCAGGACTCAGTCCACACTGGCCTCTGTTGATATGCTCAAGGCCTCAATGATACTTGAAAGTGAGAAGCTCTGTTGTATCCATGCCAGACTTGGGTGGGGGAGTTTAAGTCCTTCTGCTCTGGATTGGGAGGCCTCTTGTGTACAGTCCAGCCTCCCTGGGTGCCCCATGTAGCAATTCCCCTCTAAGGTTCCATCACTTTCCCCATCCTCCATAAAAGGGAGCAGGTTCCATTGCTCTAATTGCACCTTGAGCTGGTCCCAGCATTGGACAATCTCACCTTCCCAAGCTTATGGACTCCTCTCAACCCTCCAAGCACCTTCCTCTGCTCTCTCTTCCTGATATCCCCTTTAAAGGATTCTCTTCTACCTGGGGTGATTGGGAGATGTGCGAAGCAATCTGCTTTTTCCTTAGCTCTCACCTAATTTCATGGGTATGTGGGGGAACTGCCCAGCAGGAGGTGTTATTTAGCCAATGTCTGGATGCCTCTCCTGCTGTCCATGCTATCAGCATCAGGGTCACCTGTGGAACTGTGTGGCTGCCCCTGGAAATGCCAAATAGTCTGCTCTTTATTCATTCATTCATTCACTCATTCATCCATTCATTCAAAAACAGACATGCAAGGTGAGCAAAACAAACACAGCCATGCCTCTCATGGAGCCTTCAGTCTAATAAGGGGGATATTAATAGAACAATCACAAAACAATAAAACTATCCCAATAAACTTGTGATTAGGGACCATGGCAAATGCTAGGAAAAAAAAGAAAGGAGAAGTCAGTTTATTCTGTGTGTATTTATCTTAAAAAAAAATCTGTATTTTCTCATGCTTTGGCATCTTAGAGCTTTGTTGACCCCAAATAACAAGCAGCTTTCCCAGAAGTATGCTTTTCACGTGCAGACCAACTACCCCAGTTGGGTAGAGCCCAAAGACCTCCTTTACTGAGCTCTCACTGTTGATCCACCATTACTATCCCCCTGCCCTAATTAGCCCAGGATCAGATACCAGATGGCTAAGGGTGACCCATATATCCTGGAGCCCTCTGAAATTATTCAAACTAGCCAATCCTAAACCTGCTCCACTCCTTACCCAGCCTCACCTACTCCCCCTCAGGAAAACCACAGTAAAGGCTCTTGCTCACATTTTTCCCTGCTCTTTCTGCCTCCTGACTGACCCTAGTGCTTCCCACACACATATGTGGCTGTGGTGCTCCTCCTCATTTTGGGAACTGTGAGTAACAAACTATCTTTTCAGTGGCAAATGCTTCCTGATTTGTTGGCCTCACCATACCTGAATAATAATAAAACCTACATTTGAAAACATGGTGGTAGCAAACAAACCTCAAATTGAAATGGCTTAACTTACCAAAGTTTATTTCTTGCTCATACTGCAGGTTCAAAGAGGGCTTGCAGGGCTCTCTTCTTGGTGGGATCACTCAAAGACAGAGGCCCAGGATCACTGCCCTAGAAAAAGGGGAAGGAGTAGGGAAGGGGAAGGAGAATGGAATTCAGCAAAAGATTCACAGGCTATTCAGGGATCCCTCCCAGAAAGAGTAGACTTCACTGCTACCCACAGCTCCTTGGCCAAAGTGGTGTCATGGCCAGGCCTGACCTCAGCAGGCATGGGAGGTGCCATTCGACCCTGTGTCTAGAAGGAAAGCTAGAAATGCAAGGTGAAGTACCCATGACTTCCACAGGGACCTCAGAGAGTGCAGAATAGACTAGTCTGGGATGTCAGGAACGCATCTTTCCAGAAGTAATGTTGAGACATTTGCGATAAGAGTTGAGTGATGAGAAGGAGTTAATTAGACAACTCCTAACACTTAGGAATTGTTCTAAAAAGGAAATAGCATGTGCAAAGCCCCTGAGGATGGGGCATGGCAAATTGAAGCAACCGAAGCCTGAGGTGTATGAAGGACGGGAGTCGGGAGAAAGACAGGGAAGGGTATTTTATCCCTGACATTATTTAAACTGTGGATGCAGGATGGTAAGAACTGGATTTTTACAGTCAACTTGGTTATTGTTTTCAAATTCTCAACAGGAAATGTACCCCTATGCTGCCAGCACTCCTGACTGATTGCTTCCTCTGCCCTTGAAATGCCCTTGACCAAAGGAGACTTGGGGCTGGAGCCAGGCAGGAGACAGGGCAGAGAAACTGGCAGGGCCAAGCCATATGGGCTTTGTGGACCTTGTTAGGGATTCTGGCCTTAATCCTAAGAACAGTGGGAGGCCTTTGATGGATTCGGAATTGAGAGAGTGAGTCGTGTGTACAGGGTCCTGGCCATCATCAGTTCTCAAGATGCTGTGTTACTCTAGGCAGGAAGGAAAAAGCAAAAAAAAGACGCTTGCAGAATTGGGAAAGACAATATGCCTTGATGGGAAGCAGAAGATGAGTATTATTGAACGTGTGTGCACTGCCACCTGTTTGCAACGTGCTGTTCTCTGTACATTTTGGAGTCAGCAGGGAGGATAGCAATAGGGACCTCTCACCTTTCTTACCATCATTTTACCTTCTTTCTTTGCTAAGTCTGATTTCACTTTTGAAGTATATCTCACTCCTTTCAATGTGGTATTTAAAGTTGTCAGATCAAAGATGGGAACGTCTGAAAGTTTTATTTGCTCCTTCCGACAGGCAACGCACGATAGCTCCTGACTGCAGGGTCATCGGTGTGTCTAAAATCGATCTTGATGATAATGAGTGGGCGGGGGAAAAGGGCAAGTGATGATTCAAGCATCCAGCTTGGGAGATTCACGCTTTCGCATCTCCTCCCCCAGTTTAGCATCTTTGAGGAATCCTCCTTGCTAGAATTTATCTACCTACTCTGGGAAATACAGCAGTGGTAAATATCTGATTAGAGAAAATGCCTAGCAAGCTGCAATTCCATATATTGCAAGTGATAAAACTGTAATTGTTTGTTGACAGTGTGCATTAGCTATTCACAGCTTGTGTCAATATAGTACCAAGAAACTAGGGTCTAGGAATCCTTAATGGCAGTGCAAGAATATCCTGGAACTAACTTGGGGGATAAAATTAACAATTCCCACTTAGTGAGAGGAATGCTATTCCCACAGAGGACTTCATGGGAAAAGCCCTGGCAACGTTAGAGATTCCTCTGCAAGGTCCTGTGTAGGTTGAAGGGAAGGACTGTCCCCGAGCTGAGTGTCTTGGAATGGTGCCCAAGGACATAATTCTAGTGGACATGGGTGAGAGACCAGCTACAGTTGCTGTGAATTGGGCCCACTTGGAGGTAGAGGCAACTAGAGGTTGCTGGGATGGGGCCCAGGGGAACAGATATAGGGCTGGCCTCACTGGGGACAATTTATTTTAATTCATAGGGTCCAATGGGGAGGCAAAAATCTGTCATTGACAAATACGAATATCTAGGGGGAGAAGAATTGTATCTGGTGTATGGGCAAATCAACAGGAAGCCAAGGAACAGGCTAGTAGTGGCCCTGTGACTTGGGATATGGTTCTGATCAGTCTGCTTCTAATAAGGCCCCAGTCAGTGCAGCAGGTGGGGGGCAGAAGGGAGTAATGTGGGGGTTAGAGTAGACAGAAGGCAGCTGGAATGAGGGACCTGGCAAGGACCATGTAGGAGCTCAAAGCCCATTCCAGAGAGACTCAGTTTGATCAGGCCTGATGGAAGACTGGGCTGTGGTCTAAAGGAAATATAATATGAACCATAGATAATTTTTAAAAATAATTTTAGAAATATTTATAGATTTGAAATAATGATAGACTTAAAGGAGAGGTTTCATGTAATCCTTCATCCAGTTGCCTCCAATAGTTATGTCTTTTTAAAATTTATTTAATTTCGTGGCAGGGTCTCACTTTGTTGCCCAGACTAGAGTACAATGGCATGATCATGGCTCACTGCAGCCTCGACCTCCTGGGCTCAGGTGATGCTCTCGTCTCGGCCTCCCACGTAACTGGGACTAATGTTTTGATTGTTGGTAGAGATAAGGTCTCACTAGGTTACCTAGGCTGGTCTTGAACTCCTGGGCTCAACTGATCCTCCCACCCCCATCTCCCAAAGTACTGGGTTGTGAAAGACCACGTCTGACCTAATGGTTACATCTTATATAACTTTAATACAATATCAAAATCAGGAAATTGACATTGGTGTAATGTGCATATAAACATCTATGCCGTTTTATCACATGCAGAGATTCTCGCACCTGATCTGCAATCAAGACATGGAATTATTCCAGCAACATAAAGCTCTCCCTCGTACTACTCTTTAAAGGCCTTTCTCTCACCACCACTGTCCCTTAATCTGGTTTCCTAACTGTGAATCTGTTTTCCATTTCTTTGTCATTTAAAAATGATATATAAATGGAATCATATGGAGCGTGATCTTTTGAGATTAGCTTTATTTCCACTCAGCATCATGTCCTTGGGGTCCACCCAAGTTGTTACATGCAGCCATAGTTTATTCCTTTTTATAGCTAAGTAGTATCCCGTGGTGTGGATGTACTGGAGTTTGTTTAATCAATCATTTATTGTTGTACGACATCTTTGTTCTTTCCAGTTTGGCCTATTGCAGATTAAGTTGCTGTGGATAATTATGCACAAGCCTTTGTGTGGATGAAAGTTTTCATTTCTCTGGAATAAATATACAGGGTATAATTGCTGAGTCGTATCATTAGTGCATGTGATTTTTGTTGTTGTTGTTTAAAGAAACTGCCCAACTATTTTCCAGAGTGATTGTACCATTTTACATTCCTACCAGCAACGTATGAGAGATCAGGTGTTCTGCATCATCATCAGCATTTAGTATTGTCACTACAGTATTTTTTTTTTTTTTGGCTGTTCTGATGGGTATGTAGCAGTAGCTCATCATAGTCTTATCCTGCATTTCCCTAATGGCTAGTAATGTTGAACATCTCATGTGTTTATTTGCCAACCATTTATCCTCTTTGGTGAATTGTTTCTTCATGTTTTTCTAACTGGTTATTGGATCCTTGCCTTGTTCTCAATCTTAGGGGAAACACATTCCATCTTTCACCATTAAGTGTTATGTTAGCTACAGGTTTGTTTTGTTTGTTTTTGTTTTGTAGATGGCCTTTATCAAGTTGATAATGTTTCTCTCTATTTTTAGCTTTCTCAAAGTTTAGTTATTTATTTTGTTTGAGTTGGAGTCTCACTCTGTCACCCAGGCTAGAGTGCAGTGGCATGCTTACCGCCACCGCAGCCTCCACCTGTTGGCCTCAGCCTTCTAAGTAGCTGGAACTACAGGCACGTGCCACCACACCTGGCTATTTTAAAAAATTTATTGTACAGATGAGGTCTCACCAAGTTGCCCAGGCTGGTCTTGAACCCATGGGCTCAGACAATTCTCTCACTTCGGCCTCCCAAAGTGCTGGGATTATAGATGTGAGCCACTATGCCTGGCCAAGTCTTTTTTTAAATTACAAATGAGTGTTTGATTTTTTTCAAAGGCTTTCTGCATCAGTCGAGATGGTCATGTGGTTTTTCTACCTTTAGGCTATTAATATGGTGAATTACAGTGATTGATTTTCAAATATTGAACCAGCCTTGTAGCTTTAGAGTAAACCCCACTTGATCATGGTGTACAATAATTTTTATACATTGCTGAATTCTCTTTGCTAATATTTTGTTAAGGGTTTTTGTGTTTATATTCATGTGGAATATTGGTCTTTTAAAAATTTGTAGTGTCTTTGGCTTGGTATTAGGGTAATAATGGCCTCATAATGTGAGTTTGGGAGTGTTCTCTGTTTTCTGGAAGAAATTATTCAGAATAGAAGTGGTGTTAATTCTTTTTTATATGTTTGGTAGAATTCTCTAGTGAAATCGTCTAGGCCTGGATATTTCTTTTTTGGGAGTTTTAAAATTACTAATTCAATTTCCTTAATAGTTATAGGGCTATTCAAATGATCTATTTCATATTAGGAAAGTTAGAATAGTTTGTGCTTTTCAAGGAACTGGTTCATTTTATTTAATTTGTCAAATGTATGTGTATAATTTGTAGTATTTCCTTATTATTCTTTTGATAACTTCAGGATCTGAATTTCTTAACCCTTGCCAACTCTGGATAGTTACTCATCTGATAGGGGGAATAGAAGTCTTGTGGATTTCGTTTTTACATTTTGATAGTAATTAGATGGATCATGTTTCTGCTTTTGTTTGTATCCTTGCTCTTTTCTTCTTAGCTGTTTATTGTTTTCTTATTGATTTGTATGTGCTTTTTCTAGGTTATGCCTACTAACTCTCTTCCTGACACATATACATTCTCTTTTTGTTTGTATTTTTCCCATCTTTTTACAGTTTCTTTTGTCACACACGCTTGCTTTTAATTTTCATGCAGTTAAACAAATCAATATTTTTCTTTAAGGGCTCTGGGGTTTTCTGTTGTATCTATTAGTACTCAATTTCAAGAGATAGAAACCCAAATAAAACTAGTTTGAGGAGAAAAAATAAAAGAAAGAATGTTGGCTTCTGTAACTGGGTATTGAAGTGAAAGATCTCGCTGCATGGCTAGATTAAGGATCTGAAAAATATATCATCAGGGTTCTTTCTCTCTTCTGTTACCACTGCTCAGTTTTTGCGTATATCTTTGTGGCAATATCATTTTCTCTAAAGCAGATAGCCTTTGTGTGGCAGTCCCAAGTTTGTATTCTAATGATTTAAGATCCAAAAGTAAATACTCTCGGAGTCTGTATTTTATATCCATGGAAGGACTCAGAATCACTGCTTGGGTTGTGCACTCTCTTTCCTCTTCTCCATGCCTTGAACCAGTCCATAAAAATGAGGAATAGTGTGTCATGATCAATCATTTACTCAGCTTTGTAGTAGTGGGAGGTGGGGTATCTATCAGAACCCCAGGCAGTGGACAGCTCCCTGAAAGACTGATGGACAGGTAGGTGCAAAGGGAGACTTCCACACTTAATGCTTAGAAAGACCTTCCCCATCATAAGAAGATTTTTCAAAAAAGTTTGTTTCTTTCTAATATGTATGATTTCATTATCTTAAATAGAAATTTTTGATGAGAGAAAGGGAGAGAATATGAATATGGGATGAGGTAGGGATCTTTTGCTGAGTATACTTGAAGAGAAAATAACCTTGAAACCTATTTAGTTACCTACTTCACAATTTGGTCACTTTTATTTTTATTTTCCCTGAGCTTATTCAGAGTTGGCATGAATCCTACAAGTTTAGAATGTTGGGAAGGGCAAGGACCTTATCTAGCACAAGACTTTCCACAGTGGCTGCTGACAAATATCTGATTTAACTTGTCTGAGCCCAGTACTAATGATCTTCAGGATATCCTGGGCATCAAAGTACTATATAGCCAGAGGAGATAGAGTATGGAATCCAGGAGAACCATAGATTCCTCCAAGATCCCTGACAGGAATTGGGGGAGGCAGGCTGAAGCTCAGAGAGGGGCTTAAGGTCAAAAGTGGACAGAAGAATGGCCACTTCACGATCACCTGCGTGCATGCACAATCAGGTCTCCTGTGGCCACCATGCATGGATGCCCAGCAGTGGACAAGGTCTTTCCTAAACATATCCCCAAGTGTTCAGCAGTATCTTTTTAACCTTAGAAGAATCTTTAAAAATGACTCTCTTATGCTAAAACCATTCCTTTAGTTTCATGCCTATTTTCTTTTCTTACTTAAATTCCAGAAAGAAGACTTAAACATTTTAATTTTAAAAGCTTGCACAGCATGATCCCATCTGTATGAAATTATTTCATTGAATATGATTCCATCTATTGATCCTTCCATCTCTTTGTATGTCAACTGTCCAGGGTGATTATTTCTAGATTGTGTTGGGTTTTTATTTTTTCTTTCTTCTTTTTAAACTAATAAGCACTTATTACTATAAAAGCAGTAGGCGTTCCTTTGAAACAATAAAGTCTATGATAAGAAGCATTCACATTCTTCTACTTAGGAGTTGGATATATTTTTCTCAGAGCATGAATAAATATTGTCTACTGGCAAATATTAGTTGTAAATTTATGGAGAATTCTACCCAGAGTGTCACAGGACCTCAGCCAGAAAGAGGAGAAACAGGAGAAGAAGCTGGAAGAGAAGAAAAGAGGAGACATAACCAAGGCAGGCCTCTGAGTTGGGGGTTAGGCCATAGCTTTTGGGGAGTGGCCGCTTCCTGTTTCTGTGGCGGAAGACTGCTAGCTTTCATTACATCTACTGACAATCACTTTGTCTTTGACCACTCTTTATGTGCCTTGAATTAGGCTGTCTCTCCCTGTGCCAAGATCAGCACTGTGCATCCAGCAGGCACTTAATAAATGCTGAACAGATGTGTAGTTTCCCAAGGGGGTCATTCTCCTAATTACACTTCTTTGTCTTTCTCCTAATTGGACTTCTTTGTCTTTCAGACTCACAGGCTTTCAGCTACCAGCCACCATCGTGAGCGCGGCCACCACCCTCTCTCTGCGCCTCATCAGTGACTATGCAGTCAGTGCCCAAGGTTTCCACGCCAGCTATGAAGGTAGGTGCTTCCCCCTTTGGCCACAGAAGCCTGAGATGTGATGTCCTAATAGACACAGGCAGGCCTGCTCGGGTCACAGCTGCAGGAAAGGGTTCTTCAGACTCAGAGCTTACGCCTGTCCTAACAAGGCTGGCTACTAACCTGTAATTCGGTTACTTAAATTGTCCCTCTCACATTTCCAGGAAGCTGGGAATTGAAATCAGAGCTCAGCTGCAGTGGTTTATCCTGAGGGCCTAGTAACATCTACTTCTCTCTCCCCTTTAACTGGGTTTGGTTGTGTTTTTTTGTTTTTTCAATCCTGTTTTATATTGGGCTTAATTGTATAAGGTACCTAAGGTTGTTTTTGAAAATAAAAGAGATATAAACCCTAAGTAAAAGAAGTAAAATAAGCAGCCGAAACTCAATATAGTGGTTACACAGAGTCAGTTTTATATCATTCAGAGAAGAACAATCGATTTTTCCTTAATAGCATGGATTAGGGTTTTTTAGTTTGAGCTATGCAAATAATTTGCTCTTCGCTCAGTCTGTTTAAATATGGTGTTAGAATTCAAATTAACACTAATATCTTCAGATTATACACGATTATTATTATTAACTTTATTATGTTAGTTCAGAAGGTGGTACTTCTAGATCTCTGTCATTTCCCTGGGAAATTTACATCTCATTAATAGGTAATTATGCCGCTCTTGGCTAAGACCTGCACTGCTATTTTGTGTTGAGATCATTAATAGGCATATTTTAAGACTGTTAATGATAATTAATAACAATAATGACATAACACCCTAGTAAAGCATGCCAGTTATTTGAAAGCTTTTTTTTCCTTGCCTTTGTTTACGAACTTGAATAATAAGTGATACTTTCTTGAATGAAGCTATAGTAACATAGAAATAGATACTAGCCAGGTGCGGTGGCTCACGCCTATAGTCCTAGCACTTTGGGAGGCCAAGGTGAGAGGACTGCCTGAGCCGAGGGGTTCAAGACCAGCCCGGGAAACTTGACGAGACCTCATCTTTACAATAAATCAAAAATTATCCAGGTGTGGTGGCATGTGCCTGTAGTTCCAGCTACTTGGAAGGTTGAGGCAGAAGGACTGTCTGAGCCAAGCAGATAGAAGCTGCAGTGACTGTGAGCATGTCACTGCACTTCAACCTGGGTGACAGAGTGACTCTGACTCAAAAAAAAAAAAAAAAAGATACTACCTTTGTCTCGGCCAGGATTACACCACATAAAGAGGGCAAATCCTATCTCCTTGGCAAAAACCACTGGTGGTAGGAATATAAGAATGACAGTGTGATGCTTTAATCAGAGCAATTAAGGACTTCTGAGAAGGTCTTAGTTATTTTTAACTAAAGATTGCTGAAAAGGCTCCCAAGATATTACCACATGCCTTTAACCAAGGGCTTCTGACATAACTCTACGTCCCTTTAACTGAGGGCTCCTGACCAAGACCTACCTATCTTTAAAGTGAGAACTCCTGAGACAGCCTAAAAATCATCAATTCTTCCCAATGACAAGCCTATGATTTTGGTCATCTTATCTACACCTTCTTCACTCTGGCCATGAATCCAAACTAATTTTCCCCAAACTTGAGTCATAAGCTCCTTCTGAAAGAGGTCTCTTCAGAAGCTTCTTAAAAGTCTCTCTGGTCATTAGCTCTTTCCACAATATGTTGATCTTGGGGAGACTGACTGTTTTGGGAGCAGGGCTGGGCGAGAGGCAGACTGAGTCACTGACACTAGAGGAATGCCTGCAGAGATTTTGGGAGTGACTGACACAAAGGGGACCAGGCTGGCCTCTAGACCCTACAATGTCTTCATTCAGCAATTCTATGGATCTTTGTCTGAAGCCCAGACTTCCAAGAGGCTTGAGAAAATAGGTGTCCTAGTCATGCCTGGCCACAGCCACCTATCAGGGAAGTGATCACTTCTCCTTAAAGCGGAGCATCTCTGAGTGTACATTCACAGAGCCCTTTGAAAACAGAGGTTCTAGAAAAAATAAAAATTAAATAATAAAAAAAAGAAAACAGAGGTTCTAGACTGGAATTCATGAGCCAGGTCTATATTTGGGTATCAGGAAGTTCCTAAACTCCCTGAAATTAGAGACATTCTGAGGATATATGTATTTTTTCCTAGGGAGCATATACAGCAGGGGTTAGCAAACTCAGGTCCCTGCCAAGTCTAGCTAGCAGCTTGCTTTTTGAAATAAAGTTTTATTGGCACACAGCCATGTTCATTTGTTTACATGTTGTCTAGGGCTGCTTGCATGCACTACAACTGCCGAGCCAAGCTGTTGTGACAGAAACCATATGCAAAGCCTGAAATATTTACTCTCTGGCCCTTTATAGAAAAGGTTTGCTGACTCTGGTCTAGAGTTGTGAAGTCCAATACAGTAGCCATTAGCCACATATGACTACTTACATTTAAATAAATTAAAATGAAAGAAAATTTAAAATTCAGTTTCTCAGTCATACTAGCCTCATGTCAGGTGTCCACTAACCACATACGGCTTGTCTACCCTTTGGGACAGCACAGATGTAGAACGTTTCCTTCAATGCAGAAAATTCCATTGGACTGAACTTAGCTAGAGTGTCCATCAGATTCACAAAGGGGCCTGGGATTCAAAAGAGGTTACAAAATATTAAGGATAAATTAGAGACCAGTGGGCTCCTCCTCATACTGCCTGGCATAGGTGGAGCAGTCCAGTCTTGAGAAGTCTCCATATTACACAACAGGACCCAAGGGCAGCAGGAATGATCTGTCCTACCTGAGCCACATAATGCTTTCATGTCTCTAAGTCATTGGTGCTAAAAAAATAAAGCATTGCAGGCGAGGCCCCAGCAAACCTTGGACTAGCGCAAACAGGTTGCAGACAGTGAGTCTCTATGCAGTCACCTCTGCAGACTTTGCAGGGTGTGAGGCTGGCTGCCTGTGTGCTGCGTGGTAAAGTCGGTCACAGGCATCTGTGCTAACAAGGGAGCTGGGCACCAGTAAGCCAAGGCTGTGGCTATCACTACATCCCATTGGTTTGACTTGGGACTGGCTATGGGGCAAAATTTGGGCACCAGAAACAATGTGACTTGCCTCATTTTTGGAATTCTCAAAGCGGAGACAAGGAAAGAAGGCGGGAGGAATGAGGAGAGGCAGCCGCTACTGTGGCTATGTACACATGATATGTGTTCTGAGCTCGCTCGGTGGCTTGACTTATTCAATAGGAATCTGAATAATCTTGGACCTATACCTGACCAACTGGGTGACCTTGGGCAGATTTTTTAACTCTCTGGGCCTCACTGGAAAAGGGAGAAAAATTCAGTAGTCAAATGAGGATTTGGTGCTCAGCTTGTCCTACCTCAGCCACATAATGCTGTCAGGTCTATAAGTCATAGGCACTAGGAAAAAAAAGCCTTGCAGGCATTCACCTGAGACATTGGTACAGGACAGCCAGCAGGCAGACAGACAGAGAGGAGCCAGAGAAGACCTCCCCACTCCTCTCACCTCTTCATGCCCCTCCCCTAACCCCCAAGCCCCCTGCCCCCCATCAGCCTGGATTGACCCAGTCAGAATGGCTTCCTTACATTCTCTAGTCATGGTGTTGCCGTATTTGTCAAAATGGCATCAGGGCCCTGTTCTTGGTAGCTCCCCTTGGCTGCCATCCCTGAATGTCTGCTATCAAAGCGTGTTTTGATCCTCCTCCACCCTCATCCGGAATGTGAAAAGTGCAGATAAGGAATTGAACTGCTGCTAGGGATTTTGGAGAAAGGTGAAGTCAGGTGATGAGTGTCAGCTTACAGCTGCTGCTGCTTCAAGGGAAAGATCAAAAAGGCCAATAGTCAAACCCTGAGATGACACAAGATGCTTGATTTGTAATCCCTGCGGGCAAGAGCGTGGGCTGCAGCAGTGGCTGGACAGGAGGAAAGGGGATCAAGTTGTATTAAGCACTGACTGTATGCCAGGCACTTTACATACATTATCTCATTTAATCCCCACCACAACCCTGTGGACAGACATTGCAATCCAACTTACAGGCGTATGAGCTGGGCCTCGGGGAAGTTTGTGTGCAGCTTAGGCCACTTGATGGCCAGGGATCTCAACATGACTTTTCTGGCTCTAAAGACATACTCTTCCTGTGCTATGCTTCCTGCAAAACTCATTGAGTGAGGTAGAGGCTGGTGACACCATTTCACAGGCAGATAAACTTGAGCTCTGTCAGAGGCAGGGGAGGATACAGGAAGTCAGCCTTGGTTTCAGTGTCCCTCCAGGCTGGCATGGGTCACCCCACAGAGACCACAAGAGATGTGTTCCATCTCTTGTGTTCTCAGCTAGGGTTACCAGATAAAATATGAAACACCCAGATCATTTGAATTTTAAATTATTCCAATTTTAAAAATGAAAATAAATGTTAGTATAAGTATGTCCCAGCTATTTCATGGGACATGCTTATACTAAAAATACAAGTAGTCACTCATCTAAAATTCATATTTAACTGAGCTTCCCATGGTTTTAGTCGTTAGATCTGGCAACCCCATTTCAGCAGTGAGGCTGAAAATAGACCCCAGGAACCCTTACCCACTTACCATCTCCTCCTTCTAACCCCAGTTCTGCTCCTATTCCGCCCTGCTCAGCTGGGGCTGCCTGTTCAGGCCTCTGCCTTTCCAGTGAGTGTACACGTCGATGTCTCTCTGCAGATCCACAGACACACATATGGGCTTAGTCCCATGGGCACTTGGGCTTTCGCTAAATGTGCAGTTCTATAATCTTGTTAATGAGGCCAACATTTTTCTGTGTTAATAAAAGTAGTCCTGGTTTGTCCTTCTAATGAATATCAGCAAGGGAGCCATGGTGGCTTGAATATACCACAATGATTTAGCTAGTCATCTTCTGTGGACGTTTGGGTGAAGAACATCCTTGTACATGCAACTTAAGCCCTCATCTAATTATCTTCTTAGAGTAAATTTTAGGAGGTGCAATTGCTGGGTCAAAGAGAGCATGGATTTTACATTTTGATACATAATTCCAAAGTAATCTGTAGAAAGGTTATTCGAATGCACAGTTCTACCCACAGGGCATAAGTGGGCCTGGGCCCATCCCCCCCTACCGTGCCAACATTGCACGTTGGTGAGTTTACATCAGTTTCATTGGTTAAAATGGGTGACAAATGAAATCTCATTTGTCATGACCATCGCATGTCTTTGATTTTAGGGAAGGTAGAGCTCCTGTCATACCTACTGGCTATGTGCCCATAATTTTGTAAATCCCTTGCCCTCATCCGCCTGCTCTTCCATAGGTGTTAGAATTTTTCTTTTCTTTGTAAGTGGTTTTTGCATATTAAGGATATTAATGCAATGGGTTTCCTTTTGATAGGTAGCAGTTTTCATTTTTATGCCACTGATTTTACGTTTTAATTTTTAAAAATGATATCTTACTTTTGGTGCCATGCTTGGAAGGGCCTTTTCATGCAAAGATTAGATAAATATTCATTTGAATGTTCATCTTATTCTTTTAGCTTTATTTTTACTTTTCACTCTGAATCCTCCTGGAATGCAGTTTGTGTTTGTCTTGGTTTTTGTGACCCCCTTTCTGTCTCTGGCTGTAGCACTCACTGTTGTCATTCAGTCTAAGAATGGGGAAGCCTGTGTCTTCCCCAAGTTACCCCCTGCATGTCTCTCCCTTATGTGTCTAGTCTTGCTGCTGTTTGGAAATTATTTCTCCCACCCTAGCCCCCAGACTTCCCACCTTCCTCACACACAACTCTCAAACGTTGGACAGGACTATTTCTATAAATAAGAGTGATGAGCAGATCAGAAATGCCAATTAGGTAAGAGTCTCTGCAGTTTTGTCATGCCTAATCCTGGTTGTACCTTTGCCTTTTAGCAACATGAATCTTGTGCAGTCATTCTGATGTTTTCATGAAGGAGAGCCCACCTTCAGCTGCTGGGTCTTAATCTCTTAGATCTATTTAATAGACTAGATCTCAAAATAGGTATTTCTTTATTTAGCTACGTCTAACTGTGGTGTTGATGGTTCACTATCAAAATATAGGAGGTTTCTTTAAAAATCAGACCTGTTTCATTCTACTTATTATCTGCACATAGGATCTGGAAGGATGAGGGAGTCTTATTTTTGCAGACTCCCTGGTGACTATGAGCAGGAAGGTGGCATCGTACAAGGATTAAGATCTCAGTTTCTAGATCCAGACATCTGGAGTCAAATCCCATCTGGCCACTCACTTGCTGTATGACCTTGGGCGAGTTATGCCATTTCATTGAGTTCCAGCCTCCATGCCTGTAAAATCAGAATGAGATTACAATACTTGCTTCATAGAACTGTTGTGAGGATCAAGGAAGAGAACACACAAATCACACGATGTGCTCAGTACAGGATCTGGCAAGTTCTCAGTGCTCAGTAAATGTCAGCTAATTAATGAAGTCACTCTCATCCTAACCTTACTTGACTGGGATTATTTCAGGAAGTGGAAAGAATATGTCAACTCCATAGGTCACAATCCCGACCCTACCCCGGTTCCCTGGCTCGAGTTTGCATAAAACCCTCAATCCAGCTGTTCGTGGTGTAACTGATCACTACTCCACCACCTCCCCCTTATGGTCACCAGGAAGTCTACAAAAACAAGGATCTGTGGGGAGATTCTTCTAAGATTCTATGGGGGAGGTAATACACTGAATTGAATAGGTCTGAGTTTTTTAAATGTTCCTCCTACATCTTGATAGTGAGCTGTTTATGGGGTGTCTAGTCTTACAGGCAGACTACGGCTTCTTTGGGGAATTAGTGGAGTGTTCTTCATATCTGTGAGCCTCCAGCACTTTCTGAGAAGATGCCCACTGGGTCAGGGTGAAGCCTCAGACCTAGCACCTGATGCTGGAGCTAGTGAGGCTAAGCCATGAACTTAGTCTCTCCATGACTTCTTGTCTTTGTAGCAAAGATGATATGGCCTTAGAGCTAAGGATCCTATTAACAATCCAGTAGGCCCTGGACTTTTGAGGTCAGGGACTTGAAGGCCACCACTTTTTCATACAATTCACAGATACCCTGTAGCCACCCACAAGCCCCCAATCTAGCTGAAACATGAAACCTAAAGAGGTTGACATCACACATAAAGTTGGTGGGAGAGATTCTGTCCCCCATCAAGCTAATATTTATTGAGTGCCTACTGTGTAGAGTCCCTGATTTTTTGTCCAGGCCTCATTTTTGCAGTAACAATGTATACCTTCTCCCCTTACCTCTCTCTCCTTCCAAAGGCGGCAGGGAGGAAGAAGTAGTGTTCCATTTAGTGTCATTTCTGAGAAAACACCTTGGTATGCTTTTGCTCCAATGGAAGGTCAGTGTTGTCATCTCTGCACAAGGGCCACAGTGTGCTGAAACAGGGTCAGACAGATACATTTGTAAGGACAGACCACTAAGGGTGGAGCTCCCGCTTTACTGTATCAGGAGACGCAGATTAGGAGCAGGCTTCAGGACAAAGTGTGCTTTCGTGGTGTTTGGAGGCAGGGTAGAAGGTGACATGCTACTGCACATACAGGGAAATTGGGGTCCAGAGATAGAATTGGAACCCAGTGCATTGGAGAAATGGACCCTTCCTGGGTTTATCCCTTCCAATAATTAGACCTGCTGATTCTCCTCTCCTGGCCTCAGCCTCTCAGACAATTTCCTATTTTGAAAGGGTTCCCCAATTCTGAGACATTATGTAGACATCTCAAAATTGGACTAATGGAGGCTATTTGATCATGTATATACAGAGAGATATACTGAATATACAATTTGCACTGTTTAGGCCTCTCTGGGCCAGAACAGCAGAACAGCAGGCCAAGGCCTCCTCCAGGGTGGGAGGTGACGGATGCCCATTTCCTCGGCTCAGGAGGGTTGGTGTATGCTTCCTGAGTGAACCTACTCCATTTCCGCTGGCTCTGCCTTGGGAGCTAGAGAACATTCATTTTAATCAGTACTGTGGAGTAGCAAATTAATACATAGAGATGTGACATTTGAGACAAATTGGGCAGCACTTCTCAATAAGTGGAGAATCAGAATGATTTTCATATCACGTCCTCAATAATCCCACAAATAGTTCATCATGCATAGTGATATTTCCCCCTTTGGGGAAGAGCATTAACACAGCTTTGAGATGATATTATACCACACTCCAGTGCCCTGACCTTCCTCATACCGGGGTGTCAGGAGGAGCTGTGATGAGGGGGAAGGCGTGTTTTGGGGCAGCTGATTGCCTGCAGGTAAGGTGGACCTCTTCTTCATGTCTCTGTCCCAATTCACTCATCCTTCATTCATTCAACACATGTATACTGAATGCCTACTGCATGCCAGTCCTCAGGTAGGCTTTGGAGATACAGGAATAAATAAGATGTGACCCTTACCTTTGAGGACCTCTGAGACCTAAAAATGCTGGGGAGTCAGGAGATGCGGGTTCAACCCTGGATTTCCTTCACACTAGCTGTGGGACCCAGGGCAAGTCTCCCAACCCCCTGAACTGACTTTTTACGAAACAGAAACCATGACGCCCACCTCAGTGGTTGTAATGAAGATTAAAGGGGTCCATCGGAAAGGCCCGGCACAGAGTTGATATTCAATGAACACCAATTCCTCTGCCACATGGAAAAAATTGTTCTCATGCCTGGTGAGGTCTCTGGAGACCATGTTTGAGTTCTGCCATGTCCCTACTATGTGACCCTGGGCTAGGCACTACACCTCCCAGAACTGCCTGTAGAAAATAGGGTAACTCTCCTCCTTTCAGGAGGGTTGTGAGCATTTGTGGTAAGGTCTAGAAAGCACCTAGTATGGCATTTGGCACATAACAGGCACTCATTAAAAGGACGCGGTTATAACAGGACATGGCATGTTTTGTGGGAGTGAAAAAAGTCTTTCTTTCCCCAGATAGAATCTTTGGTCAAGCCCGTGGCTCTCTAAGGGCAAGGACTGTCACCCACTTTTTGTTTTCTCTACCACCGTGATACTTTGGTCCAGGGCCTGGAATGCAGTAAGGACCCTGCAATAAGAGCTAGTTCTTGGAACCCTGTTAGTCTGTATAGGGCTTTTGTGCAAATTAGCACGAGTAGCCACCCTGAGGTGGCACAGCCCTGAGAGCATATAGCTTAGTGGATGGAGTATAGGCATATAGGCTGGGTTTCAGTCCTCATTCAACCTCTGCCTGGGTGCACTTTGCAGTACTCAACCTAGACCAGCGTACATGGCGGCTTCCTCCAGGGCCCTCATCTTAGGACTCTTCAGAATCCAACAAAGGGTTCAGAGCATCCTGAGATGCTTGGTGCAAGGATCTCAGAGAGCTTTTGCTTAAAATCCTCAAATTGCGGCCGGGCTCGGTGGCTCAGCCTGTGATCCCAGCACTTTGGGAGGCCGGGCAACTTGGCGAGACTTCGTCTCTATAATATATTAAATAGAAAAAAACTAGCCAGGTGTGGTAGCGCGCACCTGTAGTTCTGGCTACTTGGAAGACTGAGGTGGAAGGATCCCCAGAGCCCAGCAGGTCGAGGATGGGGTGGCCGGGAGTGTGCCACTGCACTCCAGTTGGGGCGACAGAGAGACTCCAACTCAAAAAAAAAAAAAGAAATCCTCAAATTGCTTCCAGAATGGAGTCTAAACTCCTTACCTGGCCATCAAAGTAGTCCTGGGCATCATCAGCCCCACCTCCACCCCCTTCCTTCTGCAGCCACATTGGGCTCTGTCCAGTGCTTGGATGCACCATGCTTTGTTCCTCTGCTTATTTTTCACACACACTGAGTCCCTGCTCCTGCACCTCCCTTTGATCTCCATACACTTCATACACTTTCTTCTGGTTTCTGCCTAAACAAATCCAGGAGGCTGTCCCTGGGCACAAAAGCCACATTATACTCTCTTAGCTCCCTGCACATATCTTTCCATCATGTGCATCACTTGTGATGTCCTGTTTCTTGCTTGCTTTCTGCACTCCTGGTGTGCTTCCAGATAGCTGGTGCTTCAGGAGAGCACCGAAGTTAGAACTCAAACTCTGGAGGGAGATTACTCCCAACTCAGCCAGTTAGTAGCCAGCGGGTGACTTTGAGCAAGTCACTGACCCTCCCCTGACCTCCCATGTCCTAGGAGGACAATACCAATCACAAACCTCACTCCATGTAGGGAAGAGATAGGGCAACATGGGCCAAGTGCTCCTAATAGTGCCTGGCATAGGATAAACAGTCAAAAATGTGAGCTGTTCTGATCACTCCTCACAGCTGTGCCTGGTTCAGAGTCAGGCACATAGTAGATGCTCAGTAAATAAGTACATGGATAGATAATCACTTTCCCCAATACAAAAGGCCCAGCCAAGAAACGAGGTTTGCTCAAGGTACCTGGTACCATATTTCATTGACTCTAAGATGCCCTCAGTCATAGGATGGAACTTTAGTTGATGTACCACTAAGAAAGAAAAAAATGCTGCCAATTAAAGTGTGACATGCCATCGAAGATAAGACACATCACATTTTCAGAGATATTAAATACGGAAATGCTTGCCCTCTAGAACTGGTGAAATATGGTAAGTGCTTAATTGCTCTTGAATACCCCTGAGCCTTCATTTGGGAATGGCTCAGCATCTGACCTCTTCTCCAACCCAGAGCTCTCCGCCAGTCGTGATGCCTCCTTTTCAGCATTCAGGTGGAGACTCTTGGCCATGTGATCATCTCTTAATTTATTCTCTGGGTTCCAAGTCTCATTACTTCTCAATTTTCTGCATTGAACTCTATTTAACACCTATTAGCACAGGTCTTCAGCTGATAAACACCCTTTTCACTGGAGGCAGCAGGGTGCCCTGGGCTTGAACCTACCTCCCATGTCTGTGCCCAAGGCGGCGGGGGTGGGGCGGCTGGTGGTACAGAGAGCCCCAAACCTGGCTCACTCAGGACCACTGCCAGTTCCACTCTCAGCCCCTCCCAAATGGACTCCTTGGCACTGAGGAACCACCGGTGGGGACCTGGGTATATTTGTCCCATGTGGGTAGAAGAGGGGAGGGCTGGTCTTCAACTGCTGCTCTGGCAGGAACGGTCTCTGGGCATGACATCTTTTTTTCCCTCCTGAGCTTTTGGTTCAGGTGATCCCATCAGAGCTTCCTCCACTGACCCCAGTCCTGGAAGTTCAGAGGATGATGCCTTTCTACCACCTCTTCCTTAGGGTGACTTCCTTCCCAACCCACAGCCCAGCATCAGTGGGAGAGAACGCCTCCAAACAGAAGGATCAAATTGAGCATGTCAATCCCACCTCTTTGCATCAGTTGAAATTCGGGGGTGATTAGCCAGTGTTTGGGATTATTCTTTCTAGTTCTTCCTTTCATTAGCGTGAATAACTGAGGGTTGACCCCATTGACATTTCATTTTAACAGCAGGAGGAAAAAGCACCTACCGCGTTAGGTGGGAGATGCTGATTTGGAGATCTGGCAGTGGACAGATGACATCCTTCTCCTTCCCCTCAGATCTCATTAGGTTATAGGAGCTGTTTCCCAGCCCATCGTCATGCACACTGTGGGGTCCGTAGCCCAGGGGTGCCTCACAGATGACAGAAACCTAGGAAGTGGCATTTGTTGAGTACTTGTGACCTGTCCAACAATGCAAGGGGGGCTTGCAGACACATCACCACCTCCTGAGTAAGGCCTAGGGTCTGCGTTTTACAGATAAGGAAAGTGAGGCTCAGAGAGGTAAGTTACCTTGGCTAAGGTTATCTAGCAAAAAAGGGTCATGCAGAGTTTGAAAATTAGTCTGGTTCTTATTTTATTTTTTCTTTTTGAACTGTGGGGTACAAGTGAGATTTACTAAATAATTAGGTTGCACACAGGTGAAGTTTGGGCTTCTAGCTGGCCTTCTCTCCCCCTGATAGTGGACCAGGTACCCAGTATGTTGCCACATGCCTCTCTCCCTTTTTCCTCCCTCCCTCCCTTAGCCATGTCGGGTGTCTGCTGATCCCACCCTTTTGCTCATGTGACCAGTGATTAGGGCCCACTTATGAGTGAGAACATGCGATGTTCAGATCTTTGTTTCTGTGACAGTTCACTTAGTATGATGGACTCCAACTGCATCCCAGCTGCTGTGACGGCCATGATTTTGTTCTTCTTTATGGCTATATAATGTCCCATCATGTACATGTACCACATTCTCTTAATCCAATCCCCTTTTGATGGGCATCTGGGTTGGTTTCATGTTTTTGCTATTGTGAATAGTGCTGCAGTAAACATGTGTGTGCAGGTATCTTTTTAAGCCATAACTCTCTCTACTGTGTGTTGCTTCTCAAAATAAGTCCTACATGGTTCTCTAGGCCTGCTCCACTCGCCTATCTCTACCCCACAGCATGGGAGAGGAGGTGGACCGGCGGCACGATGCTGGGGCATCTTCCCGGGCTTGCAGTCGCCAGTCCTGGCCCTGCCGAGGCCACCACTGCTGCCTGAGACCTATCTTGTGGACAAGGACTTTGCTTCCCTGTTCTGCTACCCTTCCTTTCAGCTCTCCACTTCCTGTTTTTCCCTCAAGACCTTTAACAAGCCATACTTTAGGAGTGAAACAGACTGGGATTGGTAGTGAATTACATGACCAGGGGCTGGTGTTGGGAAAAGGAGGCGGCGGAGGAGAGGGCAAGCCAAGCACATTTTAGCCTCTGGGGCTCCGTACGCTCAGTTCCCCTTGCCTGTACACTTTGCCAAGTGGCCCTGTAGTCCTGTCCTTTGGTCCATTCAGATCTGTGTTTCAATGTCCCTTTATTTAGAGGCCTTTCCTGGCCGCACTGTATAACACAACCCTCCTACCTCATCACTCCCCTTCACCCCCTGACATAGGATGTGATGATTTGTTTATTTGTTTATCGTCCTTTCTCCCTACCAGAACATGTGCTCCCTGGGGTCAGGGACTTTGTTCCTTTTGCATTGTTAGAGTTCTCTGCGGAATTTTCAGCTCCTAGAACAGGTCCTGGTACATGTTAGGTGCTCAATAAATATTTGGCAAATGAATGAAGGGCCGAAAGAAAGAGCATGGGCACTTGAGCAGCTGCAAGAAGACACATCTAGGAGTATAGAGTCCAAGAAGGGGGAGTGAGAAGAGCTGAGCTGGAGTGAGGGGCAGGAGCTGGTGGTGCAGGGCCTGGGCCCACAGAAATGATTTCGGGCTTTGTTCACAGAAAGAGATGATCCCTGATGGGTCTTAGGCAGGGAAGTGACTCAGTAAGATGCATGCTTAGTGATAGCAGAATGGGCAGGGCAGACTGGAGGCAAGGGGGCCAGTCATGGGGGACGGAGGTGGGGGACAGTTGTCCATCAGAGAACATGCCTGGACCTTCACCAGCACAGGGGATGGTGCCAGGACAAGGAGAGACCAAGCCCAGGAAGGGCATCTACACTGCTGGAACAGGAGTGCCCTGCACATGGGCAGCTTAGCTTTCAGTTGCTTAGACAAGAATGTTTACGAGGTTCCTGTCTGTTCTACTGAGGTTCATGATGGGACTGTAACTGATTGAACACGCTCACTTTGAATCTTGATGAATAGATGCAACAAGCGCTGGGATCTCCAGGTATGAGTGATGTGGATAAAGCTTTAGAGGTCATACTTGGAAATTGTGCAGAGGAATCAAATCAGGGAGACAGGCCAGGCTCGGTGATTCAGCCTGTAATCACAACACTTTGAGAGGCCAAGGCAAATGGATTGCCTGAGCCCGTGGGTTCGAGACCAGCCTGGGCAACTTGGTGATTCCTCGTCTCTACAATAAATAAAAAATTAGCTGGGCGCGGTAACACACATCTATAGTTCCAGCTACTTGGAAGGCTGAGGCAGAAAGATCGCTGGAGTCCAGCAGGTTGATGCTGGGGTGGCCATGAGCATGTCACTGCACTCCAGCTTGGGCAAGAAAGTGAGACTCCAACTCAAAAAAAAAAAAAAAACCCAAAAAACAAATAAGGGAGACAAAGCAAATGCGTCAGATGATGATGATTGTAAGGATGGTAATGAAAGCCGGCACTGCTCAAACTCTTGCCAAGCGTCAGGTACTCTTAAATACCTTAGATTTTAACTTTTAATCCACACAACAACCCTATGTGGTAGGCACTATTATCACCCCTACTTTATAGATGAGGCACTGAAAGTTTGAATAACTTGCTCAAGATCACACAGCTAGTAAGGAGTAGAATGTGGGTTTGAACCCAGGCAGTTTGACTTCAACTCACAAAAAGGAATAAAATAGTCTCACACCATTGGGGCTGTTGGATCAAAATAAAACATTCTACTGTAATAGAAAGCACTGTCAAGCTTTGTACTTTTAAAAATTTAACAAAAGAAAAACAAGTGGTAATCGGACTGTATTCAAATGTAAAAGTTCCGAGCAATAAAAATCACATAAAATGAAAAGAAAAACAATGACTATGGAATAATATTGTACCAAATATGACAGCAAAGGGTTAAACACTGTGTTGTATAATGAAACACACAAAGTGGGATAAGAAAGCTACCCAGGAGCTCACACCAGAGGAAATAGAGTCAGTAACTAAATTTGGTCTTGATAGTTATCAAAGCAATGTCAATTAAAACAATGGGAGGGAACATTATTCCTACTGAATTTGGAGAAGCTCGGATACAGCGTTGGAGTGGTTGCAGAGACTTGGACACAGTGGCACGTGGCTGGTAGCGATGTAAATTAGTCCTGGGGGAATCCAACTTGACAACATGTATCAAGAGTCATAAAATGCTTATGTCGTTTGACCTAGTAATTCCCCTCCTGGGAATATATCTTATGGAAATAATTCAACAGAAGAAGAAAGTTATATGCATGAAAGTGTTGATTTCAGCATTATTTATAATAATGAAAAATAGGAAACTATAAAAATGTCCAACAATAGGGGAATGGCTAGGCAAATTATGGTAGATCTACCTAATAGATTTACACAGCCATTTAAAATTATAATAGCATTATTTAGTAATATAGGCAGATATTAATGATATTATTTTCAGTGAAAAAAGCAGAATGTAAAATGGATTCCCCATATTTATTACAAACATGTAAAGTAGGTCTTGTAGGGACAGGGACTGGATAGAAATAAAAAGAAACAATTGACATAGGAGAGCAGTGAGATTTGGGTTTGCTTTTCTTTAAGTTCTTCTTTATGGCTGTTGTAGTGTTGTGGTGTGATAAATAGCAAATAGAAGGAAATCCCAAATCAAAGAGTAAACTAACACTGAAAACCACAATGAAGTTCTGGCTTGTGTGAAAGCTACAAAGAAGTTTCAGCTGTGAGCACGTGAACCAAATGTCATATGGTTCTGTTAATAGAAGTATAGACTTCAACTTTTGGGAGGTGGATGCACTCAGAAGAAGGAAACCCACATAATAAAGCATTGATCAATAGCAAGATGTTTTTCAGGGTTATGGACTGGATCTCCAGCACAAGATCCAGAACAGAATAGCTATTTGAGAGGAATGAATGAGATAAGCAACTATCACATACAAAGAATTAAGAAAAATCTGAAAGTGACGAGAAGGTTTAACACATAGAAGACAAAAAGGTTTCATTCTTGGTTGCTGCAG
Source organism: Cephalopachus bancanus (assembly GCA_027257055.1). Taxonomy (NCBI): domain Eukaryota; kingdom Metazoa; phylum Chordata; class Mammalia; order Primates; family Tarsiidae; genus Cephalopachus; species Cephalopachus bancanus. Next base: position 1,311,815 of record JAPVLO010000342.1, on the reverse strand, counting down.
AGAGTAGAACAATGCCCAATAGAAAGATGTTGAAATGAGAATTTCAGCCAAGAATCAAAGAGAAGCTTTATATAACTGTAATTACCATGAATTGGAGTGGGCTGTCTTATTAGGTAATGAGTTCCTCATCTCTGGAGGTGATCATGCGAGGGTTTGATTGATCAAGCTCTGCCAGGGTGGCTGTTAATATACTTTTCAAACGGGCGTATATATTGGATCTTTATCAAAATTAACATTGTATTGATTGTAAGATGCCCACCTTTATTTTACACACCACTAAGAAAGAAAAAACTCTGCCATAACTTCGATTGTAAGACATTCCAATTTCTGAGCCATTTAAATGTGAAAAAAAAGTCAGCAAAATACTATATAGCCTTGGGGAATACTATATAGCCTTGGATACTCCCAATACACAGGCTAAACTTGGCACATTTTCCAATCTTATCATAAAGCAAATATGTGTAAAATAAATCTATCTGTATAAATACATACACATAAATCAAATAGTAAACTAAATGTATGTATTTTAACCAAATATATATATGTCAAAGAATAAACTCTATATTTAACTAATATATATTTATAAATATATTTATATACATAAACTAAATATACACAGAGAGAGGGAGAGGGAGAGGGAGAGGAAGAGGGAGAGAGAGAGAGAGCAAGAAGTCAAATGCAAACAAGCAACTTGTAAAAGATGGAAGTGGAAAGTTCAAAGACATGTCCTGCTAGTGGCTGGCCACACTAGCCTGAGCCCCCAGACCCCATGTGCATATACCCATATTCTTTTCCTGCTGAGAATGTCTTCACGGGAGAAACTCAGCTGAATGGGATGAGAGGTTGCCCTAGATGCTTTCTAAAATCCATGACAAATCCAGGAGTCATTAATCCAATGGCTCTACGGTCCTGTAGCACTGTTGTCAATCAAGGCCTCCCCACCCATTCATTCGATTGACTTTGACTCCAAAGCACTTTCTGATCTCTTGTCTTTGTCTAGTTCCTACCTCCCAGGCGCTGTCAGCAATAAGACTGCAGAGATACAGGCACATGACAGGTCCCTCCCGCTACAGCCCTCCTGCTGTTCTGTCTCCCCAGCATCTTCACCCCTGCAGCCCCTTGTGATTCAGGAAGCTGTGGAGGGCCTGCGAAGGCAGGCAGCTTTACCTGGGCATTGGCCTACTTCAGGCACAGGTGAGCCTAGACCTTGTGCCTCTCACTTGTTAGTCTCCCACCCCCTTCTGGAACAGAGGAAGAGCAGGAAATAGCTGTGGCAATGGACTGAGACTGTATTTTGGAATCATAGAGTTTTTGGGTGAATCTGCCACTCACTGTATGGGGAATGCTTGCTCCTAGTCTCAGTTTTCTCAATTGTAAAATGGGGTTGTTGCATGAACATGCAAGATAGTGGGAAGGTTTATCCACAGCCATGTTCAGGGAGGTTGAGTGTGCATCCCCCTCCAAGATACCTTCTTGTCATGGGACTGCAGGAGACTCTCCTAAAGCTAGTGTGTCCATCTCATGGAGGGTAGGACGTGGGAAGACTTCCTTCTTTTCTTGGGAAATACATCTGGAAGACTGGTTTTAGCAGTGCCACCCTTCACCAGCCAGGGAGAATATGGGCTCTCCATCCCGTGCTGTATACCTGGCTGCCTTGGAGAACAGCACAAACCAAACCTGCTTAGAGGCAGCAAACAGACCAGCTGGCTTCTGGCAGAGGCTTCTTGGAACACGGAGTGTCTTTCTTGGTTTCTCACTGTCCAATTAAGCACAGACAGGAGAAAATGCCCCCAAACACTATAAAAATTCTGAAAGCCTAGTTTTTTGCTTGTGTGTTTGTTTGTTTAATCTACTCATCCATTCATCCATGGGCCTAGAATATCTGCTCTGAACATGGTCTGGAGAACTCACCCGGGCAACACCCAGCCTCGCCCTTGAGCAATCATGGTCAGTTGAGGAGAAGGATAAGAAGTCAAACACCTGTGGTGACTGCTTGAGAGATGAAGTTGCAGAGCACAGTGGTCCCGTGCCTAGGTTTCACGAAAAGTACTGGAATACACTGTGGATTCCACCACTGCCTACTGGGGAGTCCCCAGGCTCTGTGCCAGCAGCTCCCTGACCCCTCAAGGTGAGAGTTTCCCTGGCACATTTGTAGCCAGTGCAGCTGGAGCATAGTGAGGGGGAAGTGAGTGGTTGGAGGTGATAAAGCCAGAGAGTGGGGACCAGGTCACGCGTAGCCTTTGCATTCCGGGAAAGACTTGGCTTTGACTCTGAGCACAGTGGCACCCCGGCGGGTTCTGAGCAGAGGATGACCTGGTCTGACCGCTCTTTAACCAGCTGCTGTGTTGAGACTATGCTAATGCGTGTAGGATGGGAACGGGGAGACTGGCCAGGAGTCTACCGCAGTGAGGTGGGCGAGAGGCCGCAGGGTTCCAGGCGAGAGCTGCAGCAGTGCAGGGGGAGAGAACTGGGCATCTTCGAGCTAGAGTGTGAAGGTAGAGCCAACAGAATCAGGTGGCAGATCGAATGTGGGTGCTATAGAGGAGTAAGGGGAGCACACAGGGTTTTGGCTGGGGCACCTGGCAGTATGGAGCTGCCCTTAACTGAGAGGAGAAGCCCATGGCCATAGCAGGCTTGGGTGTGGAGCACAGGAGCCCGATTTGGACTGCCAGGTGTGAGGTGCCGGCCAGGAGTCAGGTGGGCAGGTGTCTGAAGAGCCTGCCCATAGATGTGTCGGAGCATCCTAGCTTGCAGATGGCATTTAGAGCCATAAGGTAGGGGTGAGATGACCTCGAGGGAGTAGATATAGAAAAGAGAGAGATTCTGTACTCCCCAAGGCATTTGCTTGTGGCATTCAGAGTGCCCTTCACCACCTTTTGCCCAAGTGTGATCTGGAAACAATTATGTCTGTTTTCCGGATATTACAGTAGTTGTAGTGTCAGTTCCTTCCAGAGATCTAGGAAGGGACAGGTTAGGCAGCAGAGAGCCAGGGACCAAGCACAGTATTGACCCAGGCAAAGGAGTCCCTGCCCCGAGGGGCCTCCCAGCTCCCCACTTATCTCCTGGAAGCAGGTGCCCAGCCCCAGGCAGGAGGTCAGCTCGTGTTGGCTGAGTGGAGGGATGCAGGGTCTCAGGAGAGCTTATGGGTTCTACCCCGCGGTCCTGAGAGAAGCAAGAGAAGGGCTGTGTGGTGCGAGGACACCCCTCTGAGCATCAGAGAGGTAGGCTGTGTGTACGTGGGGGCTGGGGAGCTGGGTGCAGCACAGAGGCTCGCCTGCAGTGCAGGGACAGGGAGCTCATTGCTGCCTGGCGGGCACCTATAGCCTGGGGAACTATGGATTGAAAGATCCATAACGGACATGTTGGTGAATGATAACACTTGAAAGGAAGTATCTGCTTTCAAAGCAGCATTCCCAGAATGCCAGCCTGCTCTCGTTCCTATCTCTGTGCCTTTGGAGATGGGTAGCACTCGGTCAGCTCACTAGTGCTCACACCAGAGAACAATGAGTGAATCTGTGGCTTGGGCTTGGCATTGGGCTTCTTTCTAAAGGCTAGTGGTTGATTCACAGAAGTGAGACCTTGGTTGGGGGCACATTGCAGGGCAGGAAAGCCGTGGTTGGTCCTGGTTACCGAGAAATGCAGAGAAGCTCAGGAGAGGCAACCTTAGGTTGATTCCATCTCTCTGCTATTGAAAATAGTGCTGCAGTAAACATACGAGTGCAGGTCTCTTTTGGATTTCTTTTCCTTTGGGTAGATGCCCACTAGTGGGATATCTGGGACAAATGGTAGTTTTATTTTTAGTTCTTTGAGAAATCTCCATACTGTTTTCCTCGAAGGTTGTACTAATTTACATTCTCACCAACAGTGTATGTGTTTCCTTTTCTCCACATCCTCGCCAACATCTGTTATTTTTAGACCTTTTAATAACAGCCATTCTGACTGGTGTGAGATAGTATCTCACTGTGATTCTCATTTGCATTTCTCTGATGATTAGTGATATTGAGCATTTTTTCATGTTTGTTGACCATTTGTATGTCTTCTTTTGGAAAATGGGCCAAGATAGATGGTTTTAAAAGTAGAAGAAAACTTTGACTTCTTTGGCCCAAAATTTATTGGTTTTGTTCACTACTTTAAGCTCAGAATCTCAAACAGTACCTGGCTCGTAGTAGTAGGTGCTCAATAAATATTTGTCAAATGAATGAATAATTCTCCTTCAAAACACATAGTCATGTAAACAAAGCTAGTAAAATAGTCCAAATCCCAACAGCTCCCTTCATTATAGCTGCCAGGATTCAGATACAAAGGGGATGTGGTTGCCTCTCCTGAGCTTCTCTGCATTTCTCGGTAACCAGGACCAACCACTGCTTTCCTGCCCTGCAATGTGCCCCCAACCAAGGTCTCACTTCTGTGTTCCAATTTTTTCAGATGAAGAAACTGCCTCCAACTAGGCAAAGCATTTTGTCTGTAGTCTCACTGTCAGCGGTGGGCCTGGTTCTAATACTTGGGTCCCTGATGTCTAGATTATAACTCTTCAATCAACTCATTTCTTCATTTGGAGCATGCTCACAGGCATTTCACTCACAAATGGAAATGAGATAAAAACAAGAACGAGGGTGGGCAGAGAATGGGCCCTTGTGAGCAAGTGTTCATAGACTCTCTGTTTCTGTTCCCCATCTTGGTGGAAGCACTGCGACACTTACCTCCCCCTACAGCAGGTGGGAGTTGGGATGCCTCTCACCCAGTTTACCAAGCTTATTTCTGGACTTCTGACAGTTTTGACATCAGTACACCACAACCTACCTTCACATCTAGAAGTTATTAGACAGACTTATTAGACTGGAGCTCGGCCTCCAGTGGGAAAAGAAGTGAAGCATGTAGTAATTTGATCAGGAATTACTAGCACCGGACCGGGCAGTGGGGATTCATGCATGAGCAAAGGCAGCCTCTGTCTAAGACCTCATGGAGCTCCCAGACCAGCTTGGGACAGGCCAGCAGTTGCTGCACAGTGACCAGGGGTTGACAGGGCTGTGGGAGTAAAGTGGAGGGGTGGCCGAGCCAGACTTACGGTGAGTAGGTTAGTAAAAGCCTCCTAGAGAAACAGAGACTTACAGGATGAAAAGGAGGTAGCCAGGCCTCCCCGAGGCAAAGAGAGGCTCAAAATCAAATCCTTGGACATCAGCATGGCATGCCCCAATGATTATCAACCTGGTTCAGACCCAGCTCCATCGGGTATGCCCTCTGTGACCTTGGGCAAGCCATAGCATATCTCTAAGCCTCAGTTTCCTTGTTCATAAATTGGGAACAAAAATAGAACTTACAGAGTTATCGTGATGAGGATAAAATAGGAGAATGCAGGTAAGCTATTTAGTACATTACACATGGACTCTATAGATTATTGTTCTGATCCAATATGGGCGACTGTTGTAGACCATAACTCCCAGCCTAGGCCCTGCTTCCTGGAGGTGGCACCACTGTGGCAGAGTGTTAAAGGGAGAGGGCCAGTGAACTGAAGGAAGGGAAAAGAATCTGAAAGGCAGGCATCCCTGGCAGGAGGAGCAGCCCGAGCAAAGACCGGAGGCTAAGGCCCACATGGAGAGGTGGAAAGCTACATGCAAAGCTCAGTATCCAGAAACAATCTTAGAAGGCAAGGAAGGCTCTGGAGCATACAGGCCTGTGATGCTAAGGATCTGACCATTGTCCTGCAAACAATGGAGAGCCACTGAAGGGCTCTTAGGAGCAAGGAAATGGCACAGTCAGATATTTCAAAAGACCACTCTGGCTACTGAGGGGAGGATAGATTGCAAGACAAGAGGCTGGAGGCAGACTGGGGAAAGCGCCACATTGGCCCAGGTGAGAGACGATGAGGCCTGAGTTAGGATAATGGCTGATGGGATGCAGAGGAGACACTGGGGTTGAGTCACGTAGGAGTGAAATCTACAGGACTTCATTTATTGAATATGGGGGATGGAGGGGGCAATGAAAGCAAAGGAATGTCCAGAATGTCCCAGGAGGTCAGGGAGGGGAGTTGATTTAGGAGTTAAGCACTGCTGTGTGCTAGTTAACACTACACAAGGGTATGAGATCACCTAGGGAGAGGCAGGTACAATGATGGGGAGTGCAGTGGGCAGCGCAGGCAGAGGAAGAGGCTTACACAGAGCCATCATCACTGAGGTCTCAGGAGAGTCAGGATCAGGTTTGCGGATACCAAGGGGTCAGCACCTCCAGGAGGGGATGTCAGCAGTGTAAGCGCAGCTAAGAAAACCAGAAAGCTCAAGGCTGCTGGATTTGGCTCTCAGACACTGCCTCAGGATGGGGCAGAGTTAGCCATGAAGGTTTCTTCCTGGCACAGTGCAGGGAGCTGGGCATGAATTGGAGGTGAGTAAGTAGAGATGGGTGTCTGGTCACTTCTTTGGAGACACTCAAATGATAAGGGGGCATGTGGGGCCAGGTGACGTTCTGGGTTTGTTTGGCTTTGTTTTGACTGTGGGAAAGATAAAGGTGGGCTTTAAAACCCAGTGGAAGGACCGTGCCTGAGAGAAAGGGAGAGATGGATGGACCCTGATAAAGAGGAAGAGCCCCTTATTTTCTGAAGTGACTCCAAGGTGTTAGGGATGGGGAAAGATGCCAGTAAGTTTGTGTTGTACCATGTGTGTGCTGTATGTGTGTCAGGGGGTATAGGTGGGGTTGGCAGAGAAAGCTGAGGGAGCTCACCCCCAAATATACTCAATTTCCTCACTAACAGACTAAAATGAGAAGGGTAGTGAAGACTTCACATCACCATTCATTCATTAGTTATTCAAATAATTATTGGTCACCCACTATTTGCAAGGCACTTGAGAGGCACTGTGAATACAATTGTGAAAAACACAGACCCTGTCCTCATGAAACTTAAAGTCTAGTGGAGGAAGAGGTATTAAACAAAGATATGAATGAATAAACTAGCATATTAATAAATGTGTATTTTAAGACTTCAGTTTCATTTCTACTACGCTTTAACTTCATTAGTGCAGTTAGGTGAGAAAGCTTTTGTGAATCTGAACCTGTTGCTCAAGTTTTGTAGAATAGGACAGGACAATGATAGAGCCCTGTGGCAGACCACTGGAGACTGCCTTGAGATGCCCAGAAGTCCACTGACCCAACCTACATCATTTTCTTAGAACTCAGGTCTGGCAGTTCTCCACCTTCCCTCACAGAAGCTTCTGCCCATCCACAGTGTTTTAGATGACAAGAGGCAGCATGGCACAGCTAAGAGACTTGGGATTTAGAGTCAAGAAAACTGGATTAATGTCCCAGCCAGGCCTCTCACGAGAAGGACACATTGTTTGAATGAGACATTTCACCTTTCAGGGCCCTCTCTTCTCCCTCTATAAAACTGGGGTTCATGCTGATACCTGTTGTGCGTGGGAGGAGATGGGGGCTCAAAGTAAAGTGCTGAGCACACCTGTGGTTTTCATTTCTCACCTCTGCCCAATTGGATTTGGAGCCCCTGATAAATGAGTGCAGAGAAGTGGCAGCAAACTTCAGAATCCTGATTTGGTTTTACACACTTTATAAAGCATAATCATTTGTTGGTTTAAGTGAGATCTCCAGGCTTTTTCAGAGTCAATTTTTACTCACATAGCAGCTTGACAGCCAGACTTGGATATGCTTGTCTTTTTTTTCTTTTTAAGACCTTAGGTCTTGTCCTTATAGATTATGTGTTACATGTTCATGGGAGAAGATGGGGAAAATTCAAAAAGGCACAAAGAAGAAATTTAAAATCAACTGTTATTCAGATGCTCTAGACATAACTACAATTAATGTTATGTATTCTTTCAAGCATATATGTGTGCATAAAATTAGAAATATACATAGCACTTTAATATGTATATTTATACTGCTATAATTATTTAGCCAGTCCCCTGTGTTTAAAATTTAGATTGTTTCTGCTTTTCCCCTATGATAGATAATGCTGCCTTGAAAAATTCCTATACATAAATCACTGGGTTGCATCTGATTATTGCCTTAGAATAAATCTATAAGGGCATGGCCATTTCAAAGAGTTTTGGTATGTGGTTTCAAATTGCTTTCCAGAAAGATTTATGTTCTTACCAACAATGTATACACATTTCCCCACTCCCTCCCGTTCACTGACTATTAGCATTTTTAAACCAATCGCTTTAAAATTGGACAGGTAAAAGATGGTTCACTGAGAGAGGTCAGAGGAGGCCAGTCTGGAGGGGTTGCTGTGTCCCAGCAGCTGTAGGAATCTCAGGAGAACTCCTGTTTCTTGGAAGTCTGTTGTTCCATGGTCAGGCTTGGACATGATTCTCGACTTAGATTCGAGGTACTCTTTTAGGCTCTATCGGCATCTGGTTCCAGAATGCTCTGATCATTCACAGGGCCTGCCTCTTTCCAGACTGGATGCAGAACCTCTGGAGAGGACATTTTCATGCCTAGATGGTAGTGCTGGAGCTTCCATGCCTGAGAGGGTCTGTCAGTGGACTCCCTGGAGGACACTCACCTTCCCCACCAGCACTTGCCTGCTCCTCGTGGGCTTTCATGCTTCTGGACCCAGATCACCTTGAGATGGCAATGACTCCACCAACCTGGACACGGCTGATGGCTCATAGGAGAAGAGAAGGTGGTGGGCATAAACTTCCTGAGCTAGTGCCCAAGAATGAACTGTGGCTTATTCATTTATTCATCCCATCTTGCAGCATGCTTATTATTGGGGAAAAAATGAAGATAAACAGAAGTAGCCCCGTTGGTGCCTTCCAGGAGCTCATCAACTAAGACACACAAGCCCATAAACCAGCAATTGAGAAACAAGGGGTGAGTGATGAGCCCCAGGACAGTTTCTTTCTGAGACTCCAGCAGCTCAGGCTGCTCACCCATCTTCATCTGTTATTTACATTCGAGAAAAAGTTCCTCTGGAAGCTGCCAGAGTTGGTGAACTGGAGGTGAGGGGCTTAGGTTGTCTATTGACTGCCCTTGGCTGAAGCTCCCGGAATAATAAAAGTGGTGTTGGTAGGGTCCAGAGGCCACAACATTCTCCAGGTACAATATGCAGCCTCCCCTCCCAGAAGACAGGATATTGACCTCTAAGTTAGGGACCAAGGAACTCTGGGGACGCCTGGGAGGACTGCCTGTAAGGTGTCTCTATCCTGAAGCATCTTGCATTCTGATTTGGCTGAGAATCAAGGTGGGGTTAACGATGAACCAAGATGGGTTGGAGTTCCAAAGGGCAGGGGCCACATATGTACTGAAAGAAGGATCTGGCAAAGGGCAGATGGATTCCATCTTGTATTGCCAATACCAGTCAATTGGTTGTGACTGATGAGAGCCATGTGTCATGGCCACATCTGGAATCACTGAGAAGAGTGCAGAGATCAGTCAGCGATGTCTGCATGGGGGTGGATGAGAGAAATGGTGGCATGTATGCTGGTTTTATCATCCCTAATCTCAGGCATCATGGGACATATTGCTGGATGGCAGAGAGTACAGCATCATGTGGTGTGCATGACTTACACCTGTCCCTGGGAAGAGGCTGCCTAGGCCCCACTGGGACAAAAATCTGTAGTGCCAGAGGAGTAGGAGCTGTTTATGAAAGAAGGACTCCTGAGCTCAGCAGGGTCCCAGCCTCAGTGACCAGATTCTAGGGGAACTGTAGCACCAGTCAAGGAAACTGAGTCAGGAACCCAGTCGTGTACACTAAGCCAACCTGATGAGGAAAAGGTAGTCTCCAGCTCAGTGGGCTCCTCTTGGCTCACAATATTGGATCTGTGGCCATACTGCTAATTTAGACTCCACCTTCTAATGATGTTTTTGCCCTATTCAGGACCAAATCAGGCCCTGGGCATGACAGAGCCTACAGTGGCTGCATGGATTATACCTAATTATAAACTTATAGAGGAAATAAGAGGATTCCTGGCAAGTGAGATATTAAAACATTTAAAAGTCCTCTTTTCTCTGTGTACCAAATCCTCTTTGGTAGCTGAAGCATTGTCTCTATTTTCATGATCAGAAGTGATCAGAGATGGTCCCATAAAATACCTAAGCCAGAAATGAGCATGTGACCTCTTGCTGTTCAGGAAGTGGGTCTCTCATCCCCCCTCTGCCTCTTGGGCAAGGCAGAAAGGCTCTTCCTAGCTGAATGTGCTTTGGTCTGGGCACATTCTAGTTCTCTGGGAAGATTTCTTTCTCAGATCTAATTAGCTTCCCTATTGAGAGATCATTTTCACTAAACAGGGACTCAGTTCATGGGCTTCCTATGTAAGTATGAATAGCCATTGACGGAAAGTGGTGGGAGATTGGGCCCCTACTGAGACTTTCCATGTCCTTTGTCTTCAGGGGTCATGGGCGAATGACCAATAGCAGCAGGGCCCAGGTTTCCCAGCCCAGCCCAACCAAGAAAAGATTGAAGGGAGGTAATTGCTGAGGAGAGGGAGAGAGATTGAGGACTGGCAAGTCCAGAGCCAGATAAGGAACTCTCTCTCAGAGCACCGTCAAGCTCCTAGTTGTTGAAGAGACTTGGAAATAGCAGGTTACATGGAATTATTATGGAATTTGGCCAGGCTGCAGGAATATCTGGACCCTACCTCGAACCATCTTTTCCTAGAATGCCCCCTAGGGAGGCTACCATCTCCCCATTCTAAGATGTGCTTCCTGCCCTCCTGTACTCCACCCAATAGTTTAACCCTTCTGAAATAAAAACAAATCTTACCATCAACAAATGCAGTTCGTGTAGTGTTTTTCTTTTCTCCAAAAAGCTCTAATTAAATTGACAGTTCATGTCATTATTGATGGCATGCTTGAATCAAGGAAATATCGAATATATACAAAGAATGAAGCTGGCAAATAAACTCTTGATCACTAGATAAAGCTGTGGCTCCAAATGCTCTAGTGAGCTGGCTGGATTCCAGTGGCATGTCTTTAGCCTACTTACATGATTTTTTGGTGGTATATGAGAGGAAGCCAACTCAAAACGAATTTGAACTCGGAATCTGTGGGCTTAAGGTCCAGGGAAGTTCAAAGGATAGGTGACCTCAGGATTCAGTGTTACTGGGACCTTGTCATCTCTCAGCTCTGTCTTATCTCTTTTTGACAACAAGATGGCTTCTGGGAGATTTGGGCCTACATGATCCCAAAGAGAGAGACCATATTTCTCCCAGCATCCATGTATCAGAAGTCATGGAAAAATTGTTACTGGCTATGCTCAGGCTGTGTGCCACACCCCAAGAGAAGCCACAGTGGCCTGTGGGATGGGATGCCATGTTGGCTGGTCACATGTGGCTAGAAAGCTGGCAAGACATTGTGTTTTAGCCGGGATCGGTGGCTCAGTCTGTAATCCCAGCACCTTGGGAGGCCGAGGCAAGTGGATTGCCTGAGCCCACAGGTTTAAGACCCATCCGGGCCACTTGGTGAGACCTCGTCTCTACACTACATAAAAAATTAGCCAGGTGTGGTAGCCATGCCTGTAGTTCTGGCTACTTGGAAGGCTGAGGCGGAAGGATCACCGGAGCCCAGCAGGTCAAGGCTGTGGTGGCCGGGAACGTGCCACTGCACTCTAGTCTGGGCGACAGAGTAAGACTCCAACTCAAAAAAAAAAAAGACATTGTGTTTTGATTGACGGTTGGCAGAAAACTACAAAGAATTGAGGGACAGGGCAGTTTTCCAATGGAAAGAGAAGTAAAAACAATAGCTGCCCACTCTTGGATCAGCCTGAAGGGCCTAGAACCAGAGTTCTGCCATCCAAAGCTCCATCTGAGACAACTCTTGCTGCCTCTGTTCAGGGAAAGGCCAGTCTGGAATAGACCATTGGAGTGACAGAGGACCAAAAAAAAAAAGGAAGAGGCAGAGTGTAGTGCCCATATGGCAAAGGAGAGTCCCTTCCAGGTGGCAGCTGCCTCTGGGCACATCCTCACAGAGGGGACGTAAGTGTCTACAGAGAAGGAGCAAAATAACCAGGGAGGCTTAGAGCAGCCTAAGCCACACTGGTAAGAAAGGAAGAGGCAGAAGAGAGACTGCATCTTCCTGTGAAGATAATGCATGGGATGCTTAGCCTGGTGCCTGGCACCGGGTGCCCAATCAATAAATGGTAGCTATTATTATTACCCATTAGGGATCATCCCTCAGCGCCTGTAGTCTGGGCATGATGAATGCAGGCTATGTTTGTGTAATGGGGATTATTTATTAGTCACCTTGTAAAAAGCAATGACAGAAAGGCACAAAACTATGTTACCACAGAGGGATCTTATCTCATGGAAATCAAAAGCTTCTGTTTTTCCACTGAGAAACAAGAGCACTTGTTCTCAGAGATTAATCCAATTCTACTGTTAAGACTGCAAGGGGAAGGAGGAGATGTAATTCCCACAGATCTCAGCACTGCTTTGGGGATAAATTCTCCTCCAACTCCTGAGTACTACGGTCTTAGGCACATGGTGGTGGAGGAAGGGAAGGGATTGGGAGCTGGAGAAGGAAGGGGGAGTTGGTGTGAAGAGGCAGGAGAGTCCCCTTGGAGCTCACTCAGACCTTGATCTCATCTTCTCCACCTTTACTGGCTCAGGGAAAAACCTCAGAGGTGATGTTTATGCACATCGATTGCTATTTGTTGGGGGATACTGAACCACCCTGACCTCCCCACCACCTACCACCTGGCCCACTGCAGACCTGGATCCAGTTTACAAAAATGTGACCCATTATCCATTGCCATCTAATTACATATACTGTTTTTGAACCACTTAAACAGTAAACAGATGTAGCAAGCATATATTTACGTGGGGCAATCCTCACCTAATAATTCAGAGTGGCCACAGAATCCCCATGCAAGAGCTTAGGTCTTTTGTTAATTATTTGTTTAATAACAGCTCTGCCTAACACCAGTTGAAGACCTAAAGACAACAATCAGCAACTGTTCCCCAAAGAACATGGGGAAATTTAAAATTTATGTGGTGAATAGAAGGCAGCATGCAAATCACTTCTAATTAGCATGCAGTGAGACTTTGTGGCCACTCTGCATATTAACATTTATTAAGCACTTACATTGCCCCAGCACTTTATGATCATTATTTGACTTATCTCTCACACTCACATCTATTCTTGGAGGCAAGTGTTATTAACCATTATTGTACCAGTTTTGCAGGTGAGGAACATGAGCCACCAAGAGGTTACTAGCCTGGGAAAGTGTTGAACCCAACACTTCAGAGCTCAGGCCTACCACTTCCACAGGATGAGGCCTTCTGGTACCTAGCCACCTCATCAGCTGCTAACAGGAATAAGGAGTTAGTCTCATTACACGATTCATGCCCATTATAAACATTCACACAATACAGTAAAAACACACATACAAGACATTTTAAACTCACACAGAATTCCAGCAATCCACAAGTAAGGCATTGTTAATGTTGTGAGAGCATCACCCTTAACATCTAGCTACCTAGAGTGATGATAAACTAATGAGAGAGCTGGAAGGAAAGAAATTTAGAAAAAAATGGGATTGCTACATACTCTATTTTATTCTCTCTCTCTCTCTTTCTATATATTTATCTTTAATGTTTTTGAGTTAGGGTCTCACTCTGTAGCCCAGGCTGAAATGCAGTGGTATGATCACAGCTCACTGCATCCTCGAACTCCTGGGCTCAAGTGATCCTCCTGCCTCAGTCTCCAAAGTCGCTGAGACTACAGGCACATACCACCACACCTGGCTAATTTTTAAACTTTTTTTGTAGAGATGGAGTCTCACTATGCTGTCCAGGCTGGTCTTGAATTCCTGGGCTCAAGTGATTTTTCTGCCTCAGCTTCCCAAGTGCTGGATTGCAGGTGGGAACCACCACACCCAGTCTCCATTTTATTTTTACTTTTGAAAATTGTGCTTGAATTCAACAGATGGACAAAAATTCAAGAAAGATTGAAGGATTCATTAAACTCTAGGTAATTAGACATTCATTCCTAAAATATACCTCTGAAGCTAAGAACAAAATTTAAAGAACACATTAAGTAGTTGCAGTCATTATTTTAATTTTATTTTTCCAACATTTAGTAACCTGCAGGTTGAAAAATGAGGAGGTTAGTGCATTTATACTTGTTCTTATTTCCTTAACCTCTCCTTCTTGGTTTAGAATTTAAATTTGTTTAAATTTGGCAAGATGTCTAACACTGATATTCTGTTCTGTACAGTCATTCTCGCAGCTGTGTAATCTCAGCTCCATATTTAACCAAATTTAACACTCACCACCAATTTTCTCACCATTTATTTTACATTTCAAAGTTCTGTATTTTGATTGATCTCTTCACTTGCTGAAGTCCACTGTCAAATACTTTTTACAAGAAAGGATTATGAGTGTTGTATTCCCTGAATTCCTATGTGCTCAAGAATGTCTGCCTGTTGTCTCAATACTTAAATCACAACTTCACTAGGTATACAACTCTTAAGCTGTAATTCTCCTCAGAACTCTAGTGGATTGATTGGAGGCCAACCAGACTTATTTCTCTCTTGTTTACCTTGGTGTTTCTACCTAGATGTTCACGAGTTATTCTTTTCCCTTGAAATTTAGTAACTCCACCAGATTATGTCTTGAAGGTGACTGCTATATATGAAATTTTTGGAGACCTCACGTGTTCTTTTGATCTTGAATTTCAACTTTCGCTATTTCAGGGATGTTTTCATCAATTATGTCTTTGTATGGTTTTCTCTATGGATATGTTGAATTTCTTTTATCAATAGTTCATGACCCTAGTCTGCTCTATAATCATGTTTATATATTTTATCTTTTCCATTTATTTATTTAATTCTCTCAAGCTTGCCTGCCAAGTTACTGATTTGGGTTTGCAGATGGTTTAATTCATCTTTCTTCCCTACTCCTCCCTCCTCTTTCTCCTCCCCCCACTCTACCTTCTCTCCCCTTCTCCTGCTCCTGTCTTTCCACTCCTCTTTCCCCTCTGCCTCCTCCTCTTCCTCCTTCCTCCTTCCTCTTCTCCTCCCTGTCCCATCCTTCTCTTTCTCCTGCTCCGCCTCCTTCTCCTCCCACCCCTGTTTCAGCTGCCTTCAATGTGATCTTTCTTTTTCTCTCCCTATTTTACCAGCTCCCCTTTCATATCTTTGCTTATCTCATAATTTCTCTTTTAGAGTCTTGAAACTTTTCTTTGAATTCCTTTTTAAAAAAAATCTGTAATTTCCTTGAGACTAGAGAACCCTGTTTTTCTGAATTCATCTCCCCTTCTTTGATAATTCCTTCTGAGGTCTATGTTTTCCACAGCCTTTTGCTTTATTCATTTCTTTATTTCGTAATTTCTACTGGTACTTCTCAGGCTAGTTCCCTACTAATTATCTCTCTCTCTCTTTTTTTAAATTGGCCCACGTATTTCCTGAAGAATAGTGTACAGAATCCTGAGGCCTGGGAAACAGGGGCTTATGAACTGGGCGGTTCTGCATTGCAGGTCAAGTTTTGTGGTCCGCATGTATTCTCACCAGATCTGGTATCTCTGTTAGCTCTGTGCCAAAGCTGAGTGTATGGGTTTTGGGGTGGACGCCTCCCTTGTCCACAGCCTGCAGCCTCTCTAGAATAGAGCCAGGCCTTCGATCATTCTGGTGGAAAGGTACATGATCGCTCTTTCAGCCTCCTCACCTCTTTTCCTGCCTGTAGTGCTGACAAGGTCTCTACAAGACACTCCCAATTCCCTATGGTTGGTCCACATTCCCACATCTTGTTACTTTCATAAAAAATTCATTGAAGGCCTTTCGAGGGCTGAGATACTTTATTTTAGGGAAATTTTGCTAAAGGTCTGAGGATCCATGTGTAGACTGTCAACATTTCTCCTTGTTTAAGTCCACATCTTGCAGTGTTTGGCAAAAATGTCTCATGGTTTGTGGTTGAGACTATTTCCTTGTTTCACTGAAGTACAGCTTTTACTCCCCTTTATTTTTGTTCTTCTTGTTGTCAGTGGATTTAAAGAGAAAAAAAGTGTAAATGTCTCTAATTGACCACAAAGAAATCTCTCATATTAATATTGCTTTATGGTATATAGGATTCCACTGTGTAAATGTAGTGACATTTAATTTATTAAAATTTTCTCTTGAAGGACATTTATGTTGTCTCCTTTTCTTCTTCTTTTACAAATGTAAACAATACTGTGATGAATATCCTTGCATATATGTTCAGTTGCCCTCACCATATTTTAAAGAACTTGGGGGAAACCTCAAAGAGGTTAAGGAATTTGCCCAAGGTCAAGAATCTGGTTACTGTAGACCTGGGATACAAGCTCGGACTTGAGATGCCAGCTCAGAGCTGTCTAGCCGGCCACAGGCCTGCCTCTGTTCAGCTCAGGGAAGACCCTTACCTCGGCCCATCCTCTCTAATTTTACTGCCTCTTCCTCTGGCTCTGCATCCTTGTAGATTTAGCCCCTGTTCTCAGAGGGATTAGCTGTAAGAGGATTTCTGTACAGCTTTTCTCCTGGATTCACACAAAAGGACTTAGATAAGTCTTGGCTTATGGGGCCTTAATGGGCTATTAGGAGAAAGTGGAACATCTGGGGCCAGCTGTCACCAGAGGGAGGCATCAGGGAGGCTGGACACGCCTGGGAAGGATCTTCTAAAGCTTCTTCTTCACTGTTCTCATCAGAGGCAGACTCTGGGAATCTGGGCTGTTTATACAACCCAGATATTTAGACTTTCTTAAATTAAGGATCAACTCTTAGGGGGTATTCACACATCAACAAGAAATAATTGAGTACCTAATGTGTAGCCAGGGACAGCTTCATAGGCGTGTGACCTGTGCTATCGTATAGAGCCCCACTCATGGAAGGACCTTGAGCTTGACTTAATGCTCTCCTGTTGCCCTCTTGAAATCTTTAGTGATGTTTGAACAAGGGCCCTGCCTTTTTGCTGTGCACTGGATGCTGACTGTATAGTTGGTCTTCCATGTGCCAGACACAACCCTGAGTTCTCTCGCCTGTGCCAGCTGAGACTGTGGTAGGGAGAAGCAGAGAACTGGATCCAAGGGCTGCTAGGTTGAGAGTCTGCAGGCTGCAGCCCAGGCAGCCTTGCATGAGAACAGCAGCAAGGCTAATGTAGCCATGCAGATGGGAGGACACCTGGACAAGGTGACTATCCTCTGGGCCCATAGCCACAGCAAGTCATCCTGCAAACTGATAGTTCTGCATGCAAATGAGCTAGGGGGTCTGTCTTAGTTCATCTTCTGTTGCTTAAAACAAATGACTGGAACTGGGTAATTTACTTTAAAAGGAATTTATTTCTTACAGTTATGGAGGCTAAGAAGTCCAAGGTCGAGAGGCTACATCTGGCAAGTGCCTTCTCCCTGGTGGAGACTCTCTGTAGGGTCCTGAGGTGACGCAGGCATCACATGGCGAGGGGGCTGAGCATTTGGACATGCTAGCTCAGGTCTCTTTTGCTCTTCTTATAAAGTCACCAATCCCCCTGCCATGATAGCCCATTGATCCATTAACACATTGATCCATGAATGGATTAACCCATTCATGAGGGCAGAGCCCTTGTGACCCAATTATCTCTTAAAGGCTCCACCTCTCTGCCAATATTGCCACATTGGGGATTCACCTTCCATGTGAATTTTGGAGGGGTTATATCTCAGGGCCAGAGGAGATGCCCATCCTACCTTCCTGGCCTGCAGCCGGATGACAGAGGCTACCAGAAAAGAAGGGATTCCTTCCCCCATTTTTCTCCCAGCACTTGTCACATCACCAAAGCAAAGAAGCCCAGTCTCGATTATTGTGCAGACAGACCCCAGCTTTCTGTCCAAACTGTGGCTGGAAGACCGCCTCCTTCTTTCCCCCTCCAAGTCTCTCTCTTTTTTTCTGTTTTATTAACTGCGCACAAAAAAAGATTTTTATTACTCAAATGAGCTCTCAGCACGTCTGCTAATACACTCCTAATGGGTTTTAAGACTTAAAAGCAACGGCATGGATCACCATTTGCCTGCTCAGCAAGAATTTGCCTGGTGGGAGGGCGGATTGGAGGGAGGGGAGAAAGACAGGGAACAGGAGCTACCTCTGTTGGCCAGACCCACCATGCAAATGAGCTGGGCTGCGGTCCCAACATATTAAATTGATCAGAGCAGCTTCTCGTTCACATGTGCAAATTAGATTAATCAGACCAGACGCAAAAAGAGGAGAATAATAATGCCATTACTAAGGACATGCAGGCACCCATAGAGACATGCAGGAACTGTACCTGGACTAAGAATCATCTTTGGGTGCCGAGCCATCACCTGTTTTCTCTCACCCAGGCATTACACCAGGTCCAAATCTGCCACATGATCCCTGCCTCTACAGTCCTCCAAGTCCTTCCTGTTGGACCCAGCCTACTCAGGAGCTTCCAAAGCACCGATGAGCAGGAAAACCAGTTCTGGTTTCTTCACAGCCCCCTTGGTGCCTAGGGCTGAGCTCTGCACACAGGCCAGGAGTCAGAGAGATTCAGTGTTGACTGGTCCAGAATATAGATTCCAGAGTCTGATGAACTGGCATGGTCACTTACCCACTGCTTGACCTTGGGAAAGTGACTTGAACTTCAGTTTCTGCAGGTACTAATTCTTTCAAAGGGTTGTTCTATGGATTAAATGAGGTAACACATACAAAGCACAGGACCAGGTGCAATAAATATTGTCTATTCTTCCTTTATTGCTCTCTCCTTCTTCCCTGCCTTCTTGCCTTCTCTGATTTTCTCTCTTCCTCCCTCCTCTTCCTTCCATTCTTTTTTTCCTTTCCTTCTTTTTTCATTCCTGATTCTAGAATTAGCTCTAGTTTCCTGTAACTCGATTTATAGCATTGATTCCATCATTTATCTAATTTGATCCTCTGGAAGAAGCACATAAGCCCAGCCCATCCCATCCCAGAGATAATGGTGTCCTCAGGAAATTCCAGCTGCCTGCCTGGAGGGATGGCCCCTGGCGTGGGCCACCCTTTCCTTCCAGTGCATGCATGTTCCTCAGTCTCCCTCCTGGAGGCTTGGCTCAGCCCTCTTGTCTGCCCAGCTCTCAGTAGCTCCAGGATGAGTGGGACTCGCTGCCAAGACATTCTGTTTGTTCCCTGCATGTTGTGCCCTGACAGCTGATAGATACAGAATCCACACACCTGTGCCAGGACCCGTAGGCCAAAAGGTTTTCGTGGAAAAGCCAGGGCAGAGGGATTTGAAGCTTGACAGAGTTTGGTTTCTCATCATCCTGTGACACTTTTTTATCCCTTTGTGAATTTTATTTTGACAGGGGATGTGTGTCCGGGATTGGGGCAGGAGGAACAGTGGCAGATCAGCCAGAGGGCATGATAATTGCATATTTCTCTGATGACTCCTGAGATCAAGCATCTTTCCATGTTTACCTGCCATTTGCATTTCCTTTCCTATGAATTTTCTGTCCGTATCCTTTGCCTGTTTTCTTGGGTCATTTGAATATCTTTTCCTTTTGCAGTAAATTACAGGAGCTCTGGATAATATTAAGGCATTCATTTTTTGTTTGTTTATGTCTGTTGTGCATATTTTCTTCCAGTTGGCTGCTTGTTCCTACTTTGTTGTTGTTTTTTTCATCAGATTACTCCAGCTGACCTCAGTGAGGCAGGCATCAGCCCCAGGATGTGCACATCAGTAAAAATGGTTGGGGTTGCACCTGGGAATAATATCTGACAGGTGTGCATCAACAGAGAAACCTAGATGAACTGCAGGTTACTGAAGATGAACACAACTGGACCTTGGCATTTTTAAAGCATTGCTTTCCTACTTGCAATAAGTCTATTTCTTTCCTGGGTGAGAAGAAAGCAAAGATATGATAATCTTTTACAGCTCTGCTGTAACTGGGAACTGATTATGAACAAAATTGTTAAAGAATTGTCCAGGCAAGGGGGCTGGTAAGAAAGCCATCAGGTGTTCCTGTCTCTTTGAGAACTGGGCTGGACCTCAGGGTTCTGGGAGATTCTAAGTTTCTGCATAGTCCCTAGGTCTAGACCTGGAGGCCAGTTGCTGAGATAATATCCCACAGGCAGGAGGCTGGACAGTGGCTTTTGGTCTTAGATTCCTAGACTGGTACAAAGTGACGTCCAAAGAGACTAGATCTGATGTCCCAGAGCATAGCCCTGAAGCTACCAGGCCCTGCCTGAATCAGCTACAGATGTAGAAGCAGCCTCAGACAAGTGGTTCCAGGGCAAAGGGTGTTTTAACTAATAATTAACTAAATTATTTTTTGGATAAATATTTATGGAATATCTACCATGTGTTGGGTACTGAGTTGGATTCTGGAAATATAATGAAATGCAAAAATAGATGCAGTTTTTTCTTTTATGAATCTTAAGGGGGAAAGCAGGAGACAGATATCAACCAAGGAACCCCAAAACACATGTAAAAGACAACTGTGTAAAGGGTCAGCAAGGAGCAGCCGTAGTGCTGTGAGTACAGGATCGGGAGAAATGGCCTTGTGGGAGGGAGGCAGTGGTCACTGAGCTGGGTTTGGAGGAAGAGATCCCCGCTAGAGGAGCAAGGTGGGGCTCTGGCTCAGTGAAGTTCACCCACCTGTCACTCATCTTCCATCCTTCCTCTTGCTTTCCTACCCCACTCCCTTAATCCAAAGCACCCCCCCCTGCGGGGGTTGGGGGCAGTTCACCTCTGTGTTCTATTTATTCTGCCTTCACAAAGTCCCTCAAGTCTAATCCCCCTTTTCAGATTTCTCCCACTGTCTCTGCCTCAATTGTCTTTTTATCTCTCCCCTAGATTTCTCTAAGGGTCTACTCACTGATATTTTGCCCTCCAATGTCTCCCTTCACCAATTCACACATCCTGGAGTCAAAGAATTGCCTCCACCCATGGGCAAAAGCCTTCTTAACAGAGCATAATCCTACTCATTTAACCAACCCACATTGAAAGGTGATTATGAGCTAGACACTAATGAGGACATTGGACTTACTAGGGAGGAGGTGGGTTTCTTGGAAGGGGTAGCCTTTGAGTTGTACATGGAAGAATGGATAAAATATAGATATAAGGGGTGGGTGGAGGAGGCCATTGCAGATGGGCAAAAGAGCAGTGTTAAATACCACCAAGGGAGTTTAGGAGTATGATGTTCGAGAGAAAGCAACTGGATGGGAAAGCCAAGAGAGGGACTTCTAGAGAAATGTTTCTTGAATGTGGTTGGAATAAATAGAAACTAGATAGCATGGAATTACGAGTCATAAAAGCCAAAGACAAAGGTTTCTGTTTCAATATTATTGATCTTAAGAAAAATGAAGCAAGATGACAACTGTAGGAAGTAGAAGTAGCAAAGGAAAGAAGAAATGATGAGAAAGTAGGAGGGAGAGGCTGGCTGAGGACGCAATAAGGGTGGCCTTTCTGATAGAGAAGGACCGGGAGACGCAGAGTGGGTAGAGGCACTTGAAATGGGGTGGAGCGCTCAAGCCCAGAGATTCACCTTGAACGGGAGGAGGGAAGCTCTTCCTGAGAAGGCAAGAAGATGTCAGCGACATCAGGGGAAACTGAGATAGAGAAAAGCAAAGACAAAAGGGAGCCAGTGTGACCCATCATGATTCTATAAACCAAGCTGTTAAATGATAAAAATAAATATGTTAATAATATATTTTGCTGTAAGATTTTCAAACAATACAGACATCACCACAGTGCAAATGGAGAGTCACTGTTCACTAGCCTTCTCTTGCCTTCACCTCTCAGATGTTTTCAGGGTTCGTGGATTGATATGTAACCTTCCATATTTTTTTCTATATATTTATACCATTGTAAATCTACCCTGATAGGGATATATACATAAACACAGACATAGACATATATATGCACACACATATGCATATGCAGATATACTTGTACTTTTTTGCATAATTGGGATAATACAAAATGTACTATTCTGAAACTTGCTTTTTTCACATCATATGTCTTTAGGGCTGTTTCTGTATTCATATTCCTTCTTCTTGATGGCTCTATAGATTTCTGTGCCATAAGTTTCCTTGCCATTCAATGGATATTGAAGTTGGTTTTGGTGACCTGTTAAAAGCCATGGTGTCATGAGTTCCATTGTCCATGTATGTTGTGATCTAATGTGAGAATGTTAGTCAGATGGAAAGTGAGGAGTAGAATTGTTGGGTCAGAGACTGTGCAGGCTATAATTTTGATATTGTCAATTTGTCCTACTCCAAAGTCACACTAATTTACATTCCCACCAGCCACCTGGGTTGATTCCCCTATCCTCTCCCATCACTAGATATTATCAGTCTTTTTCATTTCTGCCAGTCTGATTGTCAAATAATGCTATTTCATTGTTTTGATTTGCATTTTCCTGATTATTAATGAGGTACTTCTTTTCATATGCTTATCCTTCCTTTGTTTTTATTTTTGCTTTCAAGTAAGTTACCTGTTCATATCTCCTGCCCATTTTGGGGGGGGGGTTATTTGCCTTTTTCTTCTTAACTTATAGCTCCATATTCTGAGTATGTCACTGTTTTGTCATTATATGTCTGTGACTTTCTTTTCCTACTCTGTAACTTGTATTTGAACTTTGCTTTGAGGCACATTTTAGAAATGAAGAAACTGAGTCAGAGAGATATTTTCAATGAGTTGCCCAGAGTCCCTCTGGCAAGAGCTGTTTTCTGACTCCCAGTGTCTTTTCCACCAGACCCAGCATTCTTCTGTAGAACAGCAAGGATGTGTCCTCCTCTGGCTCCTATCCAGGGGTCTTTGTAAAACTGCACACTCCTAGGAGTGAGCTGAGTTTGATCAGGTTGCAAAGCTGACCGTGACAGGGAGGCCCATGATGGTGGCTCCTGCTTTGTTCCACCCCACCTCTTCCATGTCTCTTCTCTCTTCCAATCAAGAGTTTCAAAGAGTCTTGAGCCCACAGTTCAAGTTTGCTTTGGACAATGCTGCTGCAAACTAAAAGGTTTCAAACTGTGTTCTCTGGAACCCTTAGGGGTTAAGGGTAGTGTGAGGAGCCACCTAGAAAAGTGTTACCAGATTTTGCAATTAGGGATACAAAACACCAGTTATGTTTAAATTTCACATAAATAACAGATACTTTTTTTTTAGTATAAATATGCTCTGTACAATATCCTAACATAAGTATGCCCCATGTAATATTTACTTATACTAAAAAATTATTATTTATCTGAAATCGAATGTGACTAGAGTCATGTAGTCAACCTGGCAACACTAACCCGGAGGAGACGGGAAAGTTCAGGAGGCAATTGGGTGGGCCTATCAGCCAAGCCCTGGACTCAACAAAAGGGTGGCACTTTGAAGTATCTTAGATTTTTAGATTTAAGAATGTAGGTACAAAGAGATTAAGTGACTTGGCAGAGCTGGGATTTGGGTCAAGATGTATCTGACAGAAGAGCCCATGATTTTTCTCAAGTGCCTTGAATTGGAGGGTCCACTTTTCCTCCTTATGGCCCAGGGGCAGCAAAGGGTGTGAGGAGATGGACCTATCAGGACACAGGCTTCCCATGTGGAGGAAGCACGGGGTGAGGGGAAAATAATGTGTTTCCTGTAACACTCCTTAAATGGGGTGGATCCACATTAATTCAAATTAAATAACTATTTAATTGGCTCTAACTCCATTTCCAGGAGTGAGTTCACAGCCCATGAATAGATCTTTGGACCTTTGATTACTATATAACTTATACATCCTCTCACTAATACACATCCTACATATCCTGTCACTTTTTTTGATACCTGTTTTTTATTTTATTTTATTTAAGATGTAGCATAAAATTCATGATTAGATATGTAAGTAGTAAAGTTTGGGCCCCCTTTTGGTCCCTACTTCTCCTGATTTGAGATCAGGTACTCTTATTGATGTTATGTGCCCCCTGCCTTTCCCTGAGAGTTTTCCACTACTACCAATCCCTTTCTTATAGTATTATGATAAATGTTGAGGATCCACTTGTGAATGAGACCATATGGTACTCAGTTCTTTGTTTCTGTGATAGATCACTGAGTATTATAGAATCTAAATCCATCCAAGTTGCTGTGAAGTCCATAATTCTGTCCTTCTTTATGGCTGCATAGTATTCCATTGCAAATATGTACCACATTTAAAAAATCCAGTTCTGTTTCGATGGGCACCATGGTTGGTTTCATGTTTTTGCTATTATGAATAATCCTGCAATAAACATGTGTGTGCAGGTATCTTTTTTGTAGGGTGATTTGAGTTCCTCTGGGTATATTCCCAGAAGGGGGATCACTGGGTCATAACGAAGGTCAAAAATGTGAATGGACTAAATGTACCACTGAAAAGACATAGAATGGCAAACTGGATTTTAAAAAAAAACTTGACCTAACAATATGCAGTCTCCAGAAGACTCATCTCATCAGAAGGGACATTCACAGACTCAAAGTTAAAGGATAAGTGGTTTAAATGTTTTGTTTTTAATCACTTTTATTGAGATACAATTAACATACAATAAAATACACCAATCCAGGTATACACTTTGATGAGTCTTGACATGTTTATGCATCTATCTAACTACCACTATGATCAAAACATAAACATTTCCATCACTCAAAAAATTCCTTTATGTGCCTCCTTAGTCATTCCTTCCCACCTCTAACCCCAGGAAACTGGTCTGCTTTCTGTCGTTTTTAGATTAGATTTGTCTTTCCTAAAGTCTCACATAATAGAATTGTACAGTGTAATCATACAATGTATACTCTTTTGTGTCTGGTTTCTTTCAGTGTAATGATTATGAGATTCATCCATGTTGTTATATGTATCAGGAGTTCATGAGTTCATTCATTCTTTTACTGCCAAAGAATATTCAGTTGTACTAATAGACCATTATTTGTGTATCCCTTCACCTGTTGATGAAAATTTGGGTTGTTCCAAATTTTGAGCCATTGTAAGTAAAGCTGCTATGAATCGACACATGTAAGTCTTTATGTGGTCATGTTTCATTTCTCTTGGGTAAATACCTAGGAATTAAATTACTAGGTTATGTGGTAAGTGTATGTTGTAAGTGTATGTTTAACTTCATAAAATACTGTTCAACTGTTTTCCAAAATCATTATACCATTTTACATTCTCATCAGCAAAATATAGTGGATATACTCTTGCTAAAACTTTGTAACTTCAGTCTTTTAATTTTAACCATTCTAATGGATATGGAATAGTATCTCATTGTGATTTTAATTTGCATTTCCATAGTGGCCAATGATGATAAACATTTTTTCATGTGTTTATTATTTTTTTATTTTTTATTCATCAATATTTTTAATTTTGGTATTGTGGGGTACTCATGTGTTTGTTGACCATCTGGATATCGTTCTAATTTCTGTCCATTTTTAATTAAGTTATTTGCCTTATCAGTGAGTTACAATATTATATATATGTTTGTGTATATATATAGAGATATGAAATACATATATGTGTGGGTGCACATATATACAGAGAGAGAGAAAGAGAAAGAGAGAGAGAGAGACAGAGAGAGATTTTACCTCTCCCAGAGTCATGATCGTTTTCTCCTAGAAGTTATGTAGTTTTAGCTTATACCTACATTTAGGTGTATGATTCCGTGTGTGTGTGTGCGTGTGTGTGTGTGTGTGTGTGTGTGTACACACATATATAGAGAGAGAGGTTTTCTTCTAGAAATTGGGTAGTTTTAGCTTGTACCTACATTTGTGTACCTACAATTTTGTATATACAGTTGTGTAGTTTTAGCTTGTATCTTTGGTGTATAATTCCTTTTGAGTTAGTATTTGTGTATGGGGTGAAGTGAGTCTTAAGGTTCATTTTTTCCATTTGGCTATCTAGTTGTTTTAGCACCACTGGCTGAAAGTCTATTAGATCATATTTTGAGTAAGATGCAAATGCAACTTGATTGATTCCCTACCAGTCTTTTTACTTTCTAGCTTGTTTTCAGTCAACACATATTTGTGGAGTTCCTGCTATGTGTCAGGTGTTGTTTAAGTGCCAGGCATCAGCCATGAACTAAGTGGAACAAGTCCCTGCTCTCACAGAGGCCGTGGTCTAGCCCTGGGAAACAGTCAACAGTCTAACCAAAAGCAGTAACATAGACCAGGTACTAGAAAGAAAATGAAAATAGACTTGGGAAGCAGAGAGTGGCAGGATGTGCTGAAGCAGATAGGGAGGGCCACATTTCTAAGAAGGCAGCATTTGAGCAGAAACCAGCAGGGTGAGGGAAGTGGGTACCTGGCTCTCTGCTGATGGGCTGTGAGAGGAAAATTCGGATGCCAACACTTCCCACTGCCAGGTGAGCTTCTCAGAAACCCCCTTAAGGGCCTGCTGAGGTGGGGGGACCCTGCAGAGCCTGTGTAGGGTCAGGTTGGGTCTCCTCCATGGTGTTCTGGCTACCACACAAAGCTGCATCTTACAGCAGGGAATTACTAACAGATTTCACTCCTTCATTCATTTCTTCAGCCAAAAGGTATATATTGAGCACATTAAGTGTGTTTGGCAGTGTGCTAGGCTCTGGGGAGAGAGAGATGAAGTAATGAATGGGCCTGAGTTACTGCTTCAGCAAGAGCCAGCTCAAGAAGTGTCTTAAATGCCTTTAGAAAATGAGGTCTTTGCTTTGCAGACAGGGCAGCTCCATGAATGGCTGAGGCTGCAGGATTTGGGGCTGGTGAGGAATGGGGGATAAGCAGGGCTAAGCCTAGGAAACTGTTGCAATAGGCTGTAAGACATGATGCAGGGGTGAATTAAAGCAGTGGAAGTGGAGAGGAGGCGGGAGAAAGAATCTTGGGGTCTCCAGGTTTGGGACTTGAACAAAGGGAGATGGAGGGCCATTGATTTTAGGGGACACAGGAAGAAGAGCAGGTTTGAAATGAGTGGGAAGAGCAATGAAGTGTTCATTTGGGGGCATGGTGAGGGTGAGATGCTTGTGGTAGAAATGTCTAGGACTTAATTGCACTTGAAGATCTAGAGCTCAGAAGGAGGACTTGGCTGGAGGTAAAGCCTTGGGATTTATCCACAGAGAGGTCATGGCTGACACCAGAGATGGATGAGGTACTTCCAGAAGGTATCCAAACAAATACTTGCTCTGTGTCCAACTTGTGCCCTGCACATTGCTAAATGTTTAGTATACAGCTAAGACATTGGGATCTGATGCTCAGCTCCCTGGGTTCAAGTCTCAGCTCTAGCACTTAGTAGCAGCAGGGTGACCTTGGGCACGTCACATCATCTCTCTATACATCTGTTTCTTTGTCCACAAAATAGTGCTAGTAACATATTTACCTTATGAGGGTATTATGAGGATTAAATTATTTGGAATATGGATAGCACTTAGAATAGTGTAATACTGTGTGATCAATAAATATTAGTTAACTATCACATTCTTTAATTTTCACAACACACCTATACCCCATAAAGATTGTCATTACCTGTTTACAGATGGGGAAATTGCTCATGGTCATGGAATCAGGAAGTGGAAGACTGGGGCTTGAACGCAGGTCCGTGTGATCCCAGAGTCTACAGTGCAAGGCTGTCTCCCATTGTGGAAAAGGCCTATGTAATCACTGGCATCTCGATGAACTCAGCCCCTCTAGACAGAGGGTACCCACGCCTGGTTAAGCCCTCATCTCTGCTGTGCCGTCAGCCATACCAGTATCTTCCTACTTCCAGCTGGGGCTGGCAGACCCCGCAATCCAGCCTGCAGGCCTTACACACACAAGAGCAGGACTCTGCCTTTCTCACCTCCTCCAGATGCTCCTGCTCTGCAAGATCCAACTCCTCCCACTTACCCGGGAAGCCTTCCTTCCCTGGCGCCCCTCTTCCCAGAGCCCCATCTTCTGGGCACCCTTAGTACTGAGGTGCACAAACCGCATGCCCTGGGGTAGTCTTGTGTGTGGTGTTTTGTGGCATGCTGTTCTTCTTGCACCTACCAAAGGAGTCGGTGCTGTGTCTCCCACGCCCCCACCTCCCCCCACGCCCGGTCCCAGGGTGGAGAAAGAAAGAAACCTAGAGTCCTTGCTGACTGAGTTCTATTTACCATGCCCAGGGCCCTGTGTTACACCCCAGGTGCCCATTTGGAGAAGAGAGCTAGTCAGGAGTGCTGGCCGAGAGAGTGTGGCAGCTTGGGGTTGAAGCCAGCTGAGCAGACTTGGAAGGACTTTAGGCTGTTAGCAAATAAAGCTCAGATAGAGGCCAGAAGTTCTGACAGAAACCCGGGTGAAGGAACATCAGTCTGAGTCATGGCCCAGTTGGGAAGCAGGAAGGTAGCCAGCTCTGAGGAGGGCACCGAGAACAAGCAGACCTGGGCTGGATGCCTGGCTCTTCCCACCTGCTCTATCACAAGATGCCATGCCTCACCAAGCCTCAGCTTCCCCAGCTGTAAGATGGGTATGACATTGATGCTTCCCTTACAGGGGTGAGGTGAGGACTCCATACTGTGACAAGGATGTCACATATTAGCGTCCCTTCTTTTGCTCCAAGGAGGGAAGATTTCCTACAGAGGGCAAGCCTTAAGCAGTATTGGGGAGGTAAGAAAGGGCAGGGAGTGAGAGAGCAGAAGGTGAGGCAGAGACTTCAGGGGCATAAGCCTCGTTGCCCTGGATGCTGGGGCCGGGTAGAGAGCTCTGAGGGGAGGGATTATTGGGCATAAGTATGTAAAGTGGAAGGGAACTGGCTGCTGTCCTTATTTAAATCCTGACTGATACCAGCTCTGTGCTAGGCATTGGGCTGGATTTGGTGGAGCCAAAGTGAATGAAGTGCTGCCTCTATCCTAGGGAAGCTCCCGGGATGGGGTATTCAGAGTCTGATGATGAAGCACCTCCATCCAGGGTGTTAAGTGATGCTCAAGGATGGGCCCAGGGATGCAGCTCAAAGGGCACTATGATTGCTTTCCCATGGTCCTCCCACAGGAGTATGGATAACTGTGCCCTGGCAGTCTGCGGGAGGGCTAAGACTCCCTGCATTCCTCCGAGGTGCAGAGGAGGGATCAGAGAGGCTCCAGGTCTCTGATGTATAGACTTGAGGCTTGAGAATGAGCGCAGATTTGAACCAACAACACTAAGCTGGGCAGTACACTGAGGACCTTGACCTCTAGCCAGGGAAAACAAAGTCACAAGATCTACTGAATAGCAGGGACTTCCACCTACACTATCCCACTTAACCCTCCTTAAAGTACCACGTGTCTCTTTTTTGTCCAAAGTCAAGAGAGGTCAAACAACTTACCTAGAGCCACACAGTGAACGAGTGGCACCACCAGGATTTACATTCGGGTCCTTTGGCTCCACTAGCCTGATCTTCCTATGTGTCCCCTCCTGCCAGCTTTGTGCTTTCCCAACAGATGGACATCTTCCACCTCTCTGCCAAGCCCCCATGGTGTGGCTATGTCCTGTCTTCCTCCAGAGGAAACCGGGTGGCCTCGGGGCCTGGCCCACCGCAGTCCCTCCTGTCCTCCCCAGCTGCCAAACCTCTAATTAGTGTGCCTGGCATTGCAGACTCCAGTGTGTGCTAGCAATTGTTCCTCACAGCTTCCATCTCACTTTTACCTCCCATAGAAAACCTGGCTCCTGGCTGTTTTTAGCTGTGGCTGCTTCCCAGGTAGGGGCAGGGTGGGTGGAGAAGGAAAGCTAAGTCCTGAGCTTTGAGCCTCCACAGTAAGAGGGAGGCGGCCCAGGGCTCCATCCCTCCAGGACAGCCTCTTACCATCACCTGCCCATGCAACATTGAGGCAGCCCAGGGCTCCATCCCTCCAGGACAGCCTCCCCCTTCCCCCCCATCACCTGCCTCTGCAATATTGAAGCTGTGGCATTGGGTTGCTGCACAATTTGACTAGAAAGTGATGAGTTCGGAGGCCCACATATGATAGCAATAAGAACCTCTAACAACACACTTGTGTCTTCTTCAAAGCTACCTTGTTTTCATTGACACGCTTTATCATAAGCAAGCATTATCCATTTGTATAGTACTTTTATATTGTCATCTATTTTATGCATTGAAGTTCTGTGCAAGATTTTTTCTTCTGTTTTGTTTTATTTTGTTTAGAGACAGGGCCTTGTTCTGTTGCCCAGGCTGGAGTGCAGTAGTGAAATTATAGCTCACTGCAGTCTTGAACTCCCAGGCTCAAGCAGTTCTCCCACTTCAGCCTCCCAAGTAGCTAGAGCTACAGGCATCAGTCACCACACTTAGGTATTTTTAAATCTTTTAAAAACCTTTTGTAGAGACAAGAATTTGTTCTGTGACCCAAGCTGATCTTGAACTTCTAAGCTCAAGTGATCCTCCTGCTTCAGCTTCCCAAAGTACTGGGATCATAGGCATGAGCCTAAAATTTCTTTTGAGAGAGTTTTTTTTTTTTTTTCCTTAAAAAGCAAGTCTGGAAATCAGGGCTTCACTCTTGAGTGCTTTGCTGGTCTGAATGTGGGAGCTTGTTGTCCACACCAGAGTAAATCAGAACCTGCACTTTACAAGATCCACAAGTGATCCCTATGCTGTTTGGGAAGCATTGCCTTAATCTAAATCAGGATCGCTGCAGATCTTGTTAAAATGTAGATTCCTTCACTTTCTCCATGACATTGTGACTCAGAAACAGGGGAAGGCCCAAGCACTCGATATTTTTTCTGTAGATTCCACCTGGCAATGGTGCAAGCCCTCTCACCTGCCCTCAGGATGTTAATGTTCACCCTCTGCTAAAAGCATCAGGGAGGCAAACTGGGAAATAAATGCACAGAAGCAAGTTTCCCTGTGAAACCTTGTTCTTTCCTTTCCAGAGACCCTGTCCCCTGAGGTCCTTGACCTCAAGGGTGGTAGGATGGGTGATGGCCTGGGGGGAACCACACCTGTGACCTGCAGCTTCATAAGTTCTCACTTTGGTCTTGACCATGGAGAGACATCCTTCCACTGCAGGGAGAGAAAAGTTAAGATAGCAGATCCACTGGGGAAACTAGGCCTGTCCCCAGACCAGATGGGCAAATATTCCTGCAGACTCTTGAAATCACTTTTCACATGGCCAGTCCCCAAGGAGTTGATACCAGTTCTTTCCTCCCCTTATTGCCCTGCCAGACCTTCCCACAGGGAAAAATGTTCCTTAGTAGAGAGATGTCCTAAGGGAGATGGCAGGGAGGGGAGAGGTAGGTGATCAGACTAACTGAATTGTCCAAATCCTGGGGCATGTAACCCTGAATAAGTTCTTGGCACCTGCTAAATGCTCAGAAATCTTCAATGAATGAAAAAAAGAAGAGCCACCCTTTGCCTGGGCTATTGCAGGAGTGTTCTAAGAAGCACCTGTATCCGGTCCCCCTGCCCTTTACTACATCCCTCCTAGGGCCCCTGGGCCCTACTGTCTCTTGCTCTGAGTCTTCTGGGACTCCCTTGGACTCTCAGGGTCTGGGCCAAATGCTTAGGGTTTACCAGGTCTTTGTGACCTAGATCCTGCCTGACCCCCCTGCACTGCACCTTTGCCAACCCTCCTTATGGCCTATGCTCCACCAAGACTACAGTGCTTCACACAATAGGCCCAGCACCTTGAGGATGCTACATCCTTGCAGTCTCTCTTCTTGTGCACCTACTGCTGTTCTTTCTGCCAGAGATACCCTTTCCTCTACCCACTGGTAGGTCTCCTATAACCCATCCCAGGAGCCTACTCATAGGGCCCATCATTCATTCAGTCATTCAACAAGAACTGAGGAAACTTCACCATGGGCCATGTACCCAACTAGAGTCTGGGATATACACTGCATAAAATAGATACAGTCAGCTCATTAAAGTACTCACCAACCAAGAAGCTTCAGGATAACCTCTCCCCACATTTTGCTAATGAGGAAACTGAGATACTAACTATGTGGCTTGAGCATCACACCACTGTGCAGCCCCATAGTAAAGGTCTCTTTCTAAAGTTTCCTATGCTCCTGCCCTGCCTTTCTATAGCCCTGGTCCTCCTATGATGTTCCCACCTGTTTATCCAGTAGCCCAAGTCAGAGACTTGGAAGTCATCTTGGTCTCTGCCCTCTCCATCACTGCTTCCTGAATATCTCCAACATCTGTGCTTTTTTTCTCCACCATTTCCTGCCACCTCCTAGCCCAAAGTTCCATCTTCTCTCTCCTGGACTGCTGTAGTAGCCTCTAAATGGCCTTAACTGCCTTCACTCTTGGCTTCGACTGAAACCAACAGATTCACAGCCAGCCTAACTGGGGCACACCCCTTGGCTCCTATGGGGCTCCCAAGCTGCCCTCACTGCCATTCTCAGCCCTTCCTCTGAAGCTTCTGCCCATGGGACCCCCTCTGCCTGGAGGCCCTTCTCATCTCCACCACCACCCCGGTGGGTTCTCACTGTGTCCATTCTAGGGTTCTCGGCTCAAGAGTCATCACTCCTGGAGTTTTCCTCTGTTGGCCTGTCCAGCCCAAATACCTTTGCTTCCTTCATGGCCCTGCCTTGCTCTATGATGACACACTTTGCAGTGTCATTACTTTATGAGCACATGTCTCCTTCATGAGACCAAAAGCTCCAGGATAGTGGGGACATGTCTAGTCCTGGCCTTTTACTGTATACCCAGCGCCTAGCCCAGTACCTGATATAGAGTAGGCCAAAAGTATTTGATGAACTCATGAAGGGATTGTTGTGAGGATCAAATGAGAGCATGCATGTAAAAACACTCAGTACATTTCCTGGCATAAAACAGTCACTCGATTATAAGCTGATATTGACTGTTGCTGTTGGAACCAATCTTGAGCAAGCCTTACCTGATGTCCGAGGAGATGAAATTGCAGATAACTGGGGTTATAACTGCACACAGCTAGTAAGAAACTAGAAAGAGCTGAGGGGTGACAGCACACTTCTGAGGCAGAGACCTGCAGATAGGGAGCATGTGCAGATGGCTGCATGTTACACTGCAGACAGTGGGATTGAGGACTGCAAACACAAGAGTGCAAGCTGCCAAGACCTGGGGAGTGAAATAGCCTAGGGATACCCACACCTGCACGGGGGCCCAGGCTGCTGTCTCACACCAGTCCCAGAGCCCACCTGCCAGCACAGTTCTGGACCTGCCCTGTCTTCTCTCTCCCACAAAGTGAGCCTGGGAGACCCCAGAGGGTGTCTCTCATGAGCCATGGACAAGCCCAGTTCACAGCCCATGTCTGGTCACCCAGGTGACTTCTGTCCCTTCTTCTCATGCTCCAGCCACATCACATTCTCTTAGTCCCTCAATGAACTATGGTTCCTCACACCATATGACCTTTACATGTGCCAGTCCCTTCTTCTAGAAGTCCTTCAGATCATAGTTCCTGCATTACCATATTGGGGAGGACTAGATCAGATTCTGCTTTTCCATCTTCCTTCATTTCTTCATCGTGAACCAGAATAATGATTACTGTTCTTTTGTTTGCATCTACTTGTCAGGCTTTCTGATGAATGCCCATCTCCCCTACTGGCCTCTTAAGCTTCTGGAGAGCAGGGGCTTGATACCTATTCCAGAGACTGCCATGTAGCAGGTGCTCATAAATACGAAATGGATGGAAGAATGGGTGGAGGAACTGAAGCAGTGGTTGAATGGACAGAGAGTTCCTTGAAGACACAAGCAAAGAAAGCAAAACAACTATCTTAATTGAGTGTCTGTGTGTACCTGGCCCTGGGACAAGTTGCCTCTTCTAGGTGGTGCTTGGGGTGTACATGAATGAGTCATTCTTCATCTCTCCAAGGTATCAGAAGACCTTGATTCTTTCCTTTGCTCAGTCGCTGTTTCACTGAGGGACCTGGTCACTCAGGAAATCTGTTAGGAAAAGGCAAAATCTTCCTGCCTGCATGTTGTACTGAAAGCTACCCTTCCTGCACTCTGCCTCAGACAACAGCAAGGAAGAGCCAGTGACTCTGAGACCTCAGTTTACCCATCTTTAAGAGAGGGATTTAGGTCCCAAGTTCTAAGGACTATGTCAGTTGTGATAGTCTGAATCTGCAACAGATTTCTCAGGAAACTCTATCTTTATTTCAGAACTAGGAAAGACCCCAAGAACCCCAGTGTCCAGACCAGTGCCAAGGGTTGTGGTCCCTGAAGCCCACTGCCTTGGCCAGGAGAGGGTCTGCAGTGATGGCTGTCCCTCAGCTCCAGGTCATATATATGTCCTATCTACCGAGTTGCCTACAAGAATCTTGTGAATCCCTAAGGCAGACACAGAACCCAGACTTACACAGACACATACTCTAAGAAACCCCTGATGATAATAATAGTCAGCCCCTTATAAAGCACTGGCTGGATGCCAGGTCTTGCTCTAAACTGAAGCTCAGAGAGGTTAAAGAACTGGCCTAACATCTACAGCTAGTGACAGAGCTGGGCTTTGGACCCAGGCAGATGGGCTCTGGAGTGCCTACTCTTAAACCCTGCATTATAGTGTGAGACACCCAGACACATCCCCATAAGACACACAGGTGCACAAAAATATACACACACAAGATTTTCCAGTGATGCCAACAAAATGGCCTCCACTTTCCTTCTCTTTCCTCGCATGTAGTGCATTTGAGTTCTGCTGTCTGAAAGCTCTACCCAGAGTCAGAAAGGGCCTCTTGTTCCCAGTAGTTTTCTCTCTCCAATAAATTAGTGCTCCCAGTCTCTCTGCCAGCCAGGCTGGAGATGAGGCTTGGGAAGCCCTGAGCCTGCAGTGCCCTTGGAAATTGGTGCCCACAGTAGAAGAAGGAGCAGGGCTATTTCTCAGCAGGCCTCTGGCCTGGCTTGACAGCTGCTTTGGATGGTCGCCGAAATGCCTCCTTTATCTCTGTCCCATTAATTCAAAGATGTTGTAGAAAACCTGCTAGGACAAAACAAAGTAGGCTTGCCTGGCTTTCCACACTGATGACCACCCCTGCACCACCCCACATCAGACATACACAGAAGGGAAGTCAGGCAGCTAGAAAGAGGCTGGGTCCTTCAGACACAACCAATCTGGGTACCTCATCGGCAAGGGGTAGGTGTGGGGTGGGCAAGGGAAACCTGAGAAGAACTGAGAAGGGTCAGAGGAGAGATGGGAGCATATCAGATGGTACATAGAGCAACAGAAACATGCCGGTGACATCTAGGAACTTCTAGAAAGGAGCATGGACCTGCCATGATAGGAGGGTGGAAATGGTTGCTGTTGATTCTGACTCTACTTCTCACTGACTGTGTGACTTTGGGCAAGTTGTTTAACTTTCTGTGCTTCAGTCTCCTCTTCTGTAAAATAGAGATGGCAATAGTAGTCACTTCTTCGAGTTGTTGAGAGGATTTAATGAGATAATCTTGTAAAGAGCTTAGGATAATGCCTGGCATATCACAGGCATGCAATAAATGTTAGCTCTTATTACTGGAAATGAGGATGAGGAAGATGCAGGGAGGCAGGAGAGACAGAAGGTTCTGTGTTGAGGCAAGTCTAGCTCTTAAGCATCCTTGCGTCACCCCATCCACCCTGAATTTCTACAGTTCTTAGATGTGCTATCCTCTCTTGGCCTTGGCATAGGCTGTTCCCTCCACCTGGAGTACCATTCCCAGCTTTTCTCTGGATTCACTCCTATTTATCTTCCAGGCTTCAGACTTAAAGTTCATTATGTCTGGAAAGTCCTTCTGACCCTCACCCTGTAGGTCTAGCTTCCGTGTCTCTTCATGGGACTCCCATGGCTGCCTAGATAACCTATCATGACCTTTCTTGCCCTGAGGTGGGATTGTGGATCTACACTTCTATGATGTGTCTTGCTCAGCACAGAATCCCCAGAGATTTGCAGAGCCTCGGACATGGTGGGTACTACATAGATGAGTTGGGAATGAAGGAGAGCTACTCATGTATTGGATAATAGTCTATTGTCCCATTATACCTGGCTGCTTCTCAAAGACAAAATGTGATGCCTCTCTTAGCTCCTTGAAGGTACACTGAGACACTGAACGTGATGGGCTGGAAGCACCAGGCTCTGGAGTCAGACTTTTTGTGCCATGATTTCATCTCCTTCCTCAGTGGCTGCGTGACCTTGGGAAAGTCACTTATCCATTCTCTTCCTCAAGCTCCTCATTCATATAATGGGAATAATACATGTCCACCTCACAGAGTTGCTGCAAGGATGAACAATACACTTAAATTGCTTAGAACGGGCTGGCCCAGAGTGAGCTCTTGGCAAGCCTTAATTCTCCTTAGAGGTGCAGCTCTACCCAACGCCTGCTCTTCTCACATGTGAATCGCGTCAGCCTGGCCCCCTTCCCTCTTCTGTTGACTTTTTTAGTAGGTTGTAGAAGCTGTTGGGATATATTTTAATTTAATGTTGATATCCTTTTACATCCTAACCAAAAACAAACACAAATCATAGAAGGTTTAAAAAGGAGAAATGAAAGCCAACTGGGTTAGGATGGGAGAGGTGTCAACTTTGAGCCCTGGTCAGTGGGACAAGGCTCACCAGGTCCCATCTGGGTGAATAGATTTGCAGCCTAGGATGCACTCAGTCCTCAGCCCCACCTGGATCCAGGACACCCCTGTTCAGGGCTTCCCAAGCCAGCTAGGCATGCTCAGAGCCACCAGATCAGTGATTGGCTGGGTTGCTCTCAGTAGGGTGCCCTGTGAAAAAAATGCAGAGGTGCATATGTGCATGTGCATGTATGCATGTGTGTGAAAATGTGTGTATGCATGTGTGCATGTATGTGTATGTGTGTGGAGTGGGTGTAGTGCCAGGCCATCCCTCTCACCGCCCCATGACCCTCCACATCACTTCAGTCTTTGTATCAGCACTTCTCGATTCATATTCTGATTTCTGGTTGGGGCTCAAGTTCTCTTCCAAACCTGGGCCTGCCTGTCTGGGTCCTGACATCCTATTGAGCTCTCACCAGCTCCTTCCTTGGGGACTGGGTCTGTTTACTATCTGTTCAGTGCTAGCTGGGACTGCTATGAATCTGGCAACCTCCCCAAAATTCTGGCACAGTTTTAATTCATTTTCTGTTGCTTGTAACAGACTATGTGAAACTAGAATTACTTTACAAAGAAAAGGAATTTGTTTTTTATAGTTGCAGAGGTTGAGAAGTCCAAGGTCAAGGGGCTGCATCTGTTGAGGGTCTTCCTGCTGGTGGGAACTCTCTGCAGAGTCCTGAGGTGGCACAGGACTCCGAGATGAAGGGAGCAAGGTGTTAGCCCAGGCCTTTTCCTCTTCTTATGAAGCCACCAGTCCTACTCCCAGGATAACCCATTAATCCATTAACCCACTAACCTATTAATCCATATGGTATTCATCCACTTATTAGGACAGGGCTCTCAGGGCCCAATCACCTCTTTTTTTTTAAGTTGGAGTCTCTGTCACCCAGGCTGGAGTGCAGTGGTACACTCACAGCCACCCCAGTGTCAACTTACTGGGCTCTGGCAATCCTTCCCCCCTAGCCTTCCACGTAACTGGAACTACAGGCATGCACTACCATGCCTAGCTAATTTTTGATATATTGTAGAGACGAGGTCTCACCAAGTTGCCAAGGCTGGTCTCAAACCCGCAGGCTCAGTAATCCACTCACCTCCCAAAGTGCTGGGATTACAGGCCGAGCCACCGAGTCCGGCCCCCAATCACCTCTTAAAGGCCTTGCCTCTCAATAATACTGCCACACTGGGGATTAAACTTCAACATGAGTTTTGGAGAAGACAAGCATTCAAACCACAACAGGCACGCAGCCTCCCTAGTTCAGAGCTGGAGGCAGCACTGGCTCTCATGAAGGTCCCAGCTTCCTCCAGGTCAAGCCCTTCACAGTTAGGTCTCAGGATCAAGACCAAAAGCCACATGTAGCCTACAAGGTCCCACAGGCTAGGTCCATGCTCACCTCTGGGCCCCTTTCTCCAGGTTCCCTCTTTTCTCTGACTCCCAGTCACACTGCCCTCCCTTTAGTCCCCAGAATGCTCGTGCCTCCTTAGGGCCTTTGCACTGCCGTTCCCTCCACCTGGAATGCTATTTCTCCACTGCCCTCTCCTCTTTAACCCCTGTCATCCTGCAAAGAGCTCAGAGATCACATCCACAGAGAAGCCTTCAAGGCCCCCAAGACTAGATACAGCCCTGTGTTGCTCATTCTCATGGCTCCCAGAATTTATTCTTTGTCAACTTTATCATTGCCTGTCATTGTTAATTAGTTAGTATTTTCATTTGATTAATGTCTGTCCTTCCATTAGCTTGGAAGTCCCATGGGAGCAAGGCCAGTATCTGCTTTGCTTACCCCCGAACCAGTGCTCTTTATAAACAGCCCTTAAGCATCTACTGAGTGGCAGGCATTGAGCTAGGTGCAGGAGTACAATGTGAACGAGACATTCTGGGAAGAGGGATCAGCAAATTGCCTGCAATGTGATCAAGGACAGGGTAATGGGGTTCTAGGGGAGCACAGCAGGGGGAGCACAGTTGAGTGAGCAGCTCCAGATTCCAGTCCAAGAGGAAGACTGGGGAGAAGGGGACATGGGAGTTAGGACTTCCAGTCCCGCAATCTTAGGTGCTGTTTCTTGAGCTCTCATTCCATGGAGTCAGTGTGTG
Source organism: Cephalopachus bancanus (assembly GCA_027257055.1). Taxonomy (NCBI): domain Eukaryota; kingdom Metazoa; phylum Chordata; class Mammalia; order Primates; family Tarsiidae; genus Cephalopachus; species Cephalopachus bancanus. Next base: position 1,273,434 of record JAPVLO010000342.1, on the reverse strand, counting down.
GAAGGGTTGGGTGGGGGAAGGGAATCTTAAGTGGAGGAGGTGGCAGAGGTCTGGGACTGGGAAGAGTGCAACAGGAGAGAAGGGAGGGGAGGGCAGTGCAGTGAGGGGTCAGCAGGGGCTTTGTCATGGAGGATCACAGGATTTCTAGGAAGGATTTGGAATCTAGACGGAAGGCAACAGGGTACCACTGAGGGCTTTGAGCAGGGGAGACTTAAGAGAGACTACTTTGGCGGAAGGACAGACAGGAGAGTTTGCTGGGGTGGGGTGTCTGAACATTCCTGGGTTTTGCCTCCTGTTTCCACAAGGTGCTTTTCTTGCCTAGTCACCTCCCTTACTCCCTCGGCCTGACTGCAAATCTGCCTACTCCCCACCCAGGCCTACTGCCTGCCTAGGAGTTCTATGGACAGGGTAATTCCTGGCTAGCTTCGTACCCCCAGCACCCTGGACAGGACCTGGCCCACAGGAGGTAGAAGTGTTTCTTCCATCTTTTCCTTCGCTAACTTCCTAACTCCTTTCCTTCTAACTCCTAATCTCATTACCTGCTTTCCTCCCTCTCTGCCTCTTTCCTTGAATAAGAGCCTGGGTTGTGAACTGATTTATTTATTCTCTTTTCTCTGCTCCCTCCCTTATGACCCATCATTTGCCACATACTTCCTAGAAAATCTCTGAATTCTGTGACACTTAACAGAGACCATCCTGAAACCTAAAGGGAAGGGGTAAAATCAATCGAACACTTTTCATATGCCAAGAACTATGCTAGAAAGGAACTTTACATGGATGACTTATTTAATTTTTTTTCTTTTTTTTTTTTTTTTTTGAGTTGGAGTCTCACTCTGTCGCCCAGACTGGAGTGCAGTGGCCGCTCCCGCCCACCGCAGCCTCGACCTGCTGGGCTCCGGCGATCCTTCCACCTCAGCATTCTGAGTAGTTGGAACTACAGGCGCGCACTACCACGCCCGGCTGATTTTTTGATTTATTGTAGAGATGAGGTCTCACCAAGTTGCCCAGGCAGGTCTCGAACCCACGGGTTCAAGCAATTCACTCACCTCAGCCTCCCAAAGTGCTGGGATTACAGGCTGAGCCATCAAGCCCGGCAACTTATTTAATTTTTAAATCAGCCCAAGAAGGTAGGTACTCATGTCCCATCTTATAAATGAGGGTCAGAGCAGTTCAAAGCTGCCCAATGTCACATGTGGCAGAGCTAAAGGCCTCATCAAAATAACAATTCTCTAGTGGTGGAACCTCAGGCATTATGATGGGGCAGCGGGAAAGAGATCTTGGAGAAGACCTTTCCAGATCATTCACATCATGCCCTGATGGTGATGCTTCTGTCATTTCTGCCTTGGGTCAGGAAGGCTCTATCTACAGCCCTCCTCTGAGCCTGGTGTAGACTCCATGAGCTCTCCTAGGTCAGGTGGTGCTCCCTCAAGGCAGGGAAAGCATCTGACTCGGGTAGGGCTGTGAAGGGAGTTTTGGAGCCAGGGTGGAACTGAGGCCAGAGGCCAGATCTTGGATGGGTACTGTAGGGCTGAGATCACTGCCCAGACTGGGGAATCCCCAGGAGGGCTCTGAGACTTGGTTTCCTCCTGGATCCATCAGCTTCCATTTGGATCCATTGTAGTAAGTCCTCTGTTGTCCAGTGGAGACCCCATGCCCAGTCAAGCCCTCGGCCAAGGCAGATAAGCTCCCTTCTGGGTCTCATCATGGCAAATGGAAACCTGGAGCTGTCCACATCACACACTTCCTCTGCAAGTTGACTCAGCACATTCTACTCAGGTGAGACAGCGGCCCTAGTCCCTCTGCTCTGCATCAAAGGGCCCCAGAATGATCAGCAAGTTGCTTTTGAAAGAGTCGAGAAATGAAATGTGTGAGGATATAACTTTTAATTTAAAATGCTACGCCCTCTGCATTTGGGTGTCAGGAGGGATCTTGAGTGACATTTGTGGGGCTGCTGGGGTGAGTGTGTGAGGTCAAATATACTCATTAGCCATGCTTAGAGGCAGCTGTGGAGGGAGCGGGACACATCGATTCTGCCTGCTAGGTTTCTCCCTATCAGGAGAGAAGCAGAGCTCAGCTTTGGTTCGGCATCCCCCAGGCGGGGCCACAGCTGTACACAGAGCATCCACACAGGCCCTTGGAGCATGAGGAGGATGTCCGAAGAGGCTGCACTGGCTTCCAAGCATCCTTGGCCCACTGCGGAGGGGAGGCTGCAAGTGGTTCCTTCGGATGCACCTGTGTGGCGTCATCTCTATTTGGAGCAAGCCAGGTTTTGGCTGCCAGGAATCTTATCACAGTTCTGGATCTGGATGGCCAGACATGTGTGAGATCCTCTAACCCATGTACTTTGGAAATGTATGCAGGCTTCAGTATATGTGCGTGTGTGCGTGCGTGTGTGCGTGCGTGTGTGTGTGTGTGTGTGTGTGTGTGTGTGTGTGTGTTTACAATTTGGAAGGGAGGATCTATGGATTCATTGAATATCTTCAAAATCTCAAAGGGATCTATTCATTTATTTAAAATACACTTATTGAGCAATTACTCTGTACCAGGTGCTATTCTAGGCACTGTGGATGCAGCAGTGAGCAAAACAGTCTGTTTGTACCATCCAGGAGACAGAAAAGAAATACATAAACAAACACATCAGTGCCACATTTGGTGGTGATGTGTGCCACGCAGAGTAAAGCTTGGTAAGGAGAATAGAGAGGCATGGACAACCAGGCTGTTGGGTGCCTGACTCTAAACCTGCCGGGAGCCCTTGGTGTAGACAGTAAGTGGATTCTAGTCCATGTGAAGAGCATCCCTGCACTCGTTGCACCTTGCAGAGCAGGTCTGGGTGTGAGCTAGCTTCCTGTGGAAGCCAGGCCCCCTGATGATGAGGATGGACCCTGGAGAGAGACACAATGATACCCCCTTCCCCTCCTCCCTGCACCCAGCCTGGTGCTTGGCTTCTGAAGGGAAGGGTGGGGGCTTGCCCAGCCAGGGGCAGTCTGAGTGGAGCTCTGTGCAGGGGAAAGCACCTAAGTTCAGTCAGTAGAGCAGGGTCAGTCTACTGTTCCCCTTGAAAGGTGAACTGGGTGGACAAGCCCCTGGCTTTGTGTCTGGTTCACAGTGACATCTCTGCCCATAGAGAGCCCTCCTTGTTTACCTTATTAGGGACACTCAAAGATGAAAAGCATGTGATCATCAATTATGCTAGTGTGGAAGATACTGGGAAGCTCTGGTCTTAAAAAAAGTCACTCCTTGGAGAAGCTCCTGCTGCTCTCTGGAACTCAGTGACTTTACTGTGCAACATGGGAGTTAGATACTGAGACGGGCCTTGTGGTCCCTTCTGGCTCTCAAGTTCATGCTTATTCATTTGCCAGTATTTTCCCGAGGGCTGCTTTGTGCTGAGCACTGGGCTGATATGAGCAACTCTCAGTCCCTGACCTTGGATGCTCACAGTCCTGCAGAGGAAACACACAAGCAAAGTGGCTCTGCCACTGTCCAGCCCTGTAACATCAGTAGTGACTTACAATTCTCTAGGCCTGTGTCCTTGCCTGTAAAATGGGGATAGTCATATTACCATTGGAGCTGTTGCAAGGATTAAACAAGTTACAGCATACAAAGCACTTAGCACAGCACTCAGTAATGGTTATTCCTTGGGGACAGGCAGCCTGACACCCTTGTCTGTGTCTCTAGTGCTGGCCCCATGCCTGACCCTTTCTAGAAGAAAGGCAGAATGAACAAACAGTGGGAGGACTCTCTTCCACATGCTGGGTTATCAATTTCTGGAGCCATGTGAGGTTTGTGCTAGCCCATGTGACCCACAGATAGTTCTCACGGGCTGCTGTAAAGCTATCGCCAGCACCTGTCCCTGTGAGCTGCTGCATTGTGTATTTGAGCCTTTGATATACGGGGGATGTTTGCCAAGGGAGAGAAATGTTATTGGACATTTTTTGTGGTTGTAAAGATTACTTCTTGATGAAAACACACACAAAGAAAGACTTACAAGCTGCCCTTAAGGTAGGCAAATGAATGATGTGTGTTTACAGCATCCGAGCCATTGCTCAGGGCTGTCAGATCAGGGACTTCTTGTGGGGGCTAAGGCGAAAGGAGGGAGCTGCCTGCCTGCCACATGCCTTATCGGAGGGCAGTTCTGCGCTAAAACTGTGGCCACCCGTTGTCCTGATGCTTCCCTTGACTCTCCTTGCTCCTCTAAGCCTGTCTGTATTTTTTCTATGAAAGTTCCAGCCTTTTCCCTGAGCTCTGTCTTGGTCACAGCCCCCTCCCCAAACTAGAAGACACTTTATCCTGAGTGCATCTGCCTGGAGCCCACTTGGGGTTTAGTCCTAGGGCATGGGTGTCCTATCTCTCCAGTTAGATACCAAGTGCTAAAGGGCAGGGTGCATAGTCCTCTAAGCCTCTCAGCCCCAAGTGCAGTTTCCCGCCTGTAACAGGAAGGCAAGAAAGAGAAGAGGAAACTCAGTCATCTTCAGGCGTGCACGTATGCTTTACTTCTTCACTGCACTTATCATACTTGGCTGCCTACTCCACTGATCTGGGAGCCCCTGAAGGCAGGACCCTTGTTTGGCTCAACTCAGGGCCCCCTCAGGGTCTGCAGAGCCTGGGGCAGTTCAGAGTGAATGAATGAGGAAGCCCAGCCTTGGCCTCCTTGAAGACCCTTCCTCTCGTGTCACTTCAGATCCCACAGGATACCTCCTTGGCCTCCCCAGTGGGTAGAAATGTTCCCACTTGGCTGACTGTGTTGCTTCCTACTGAGTCTGCTTACTGACCTTTCATGTTCTTCCTGTGTGGAGACAGTTTGTGGCCATGGGTGCTGGAAAGAAGACACAGAGCCTCCTAAGGGAGATAGTGTGGGCAGGGTGGGATCCCAGTGGGGTTGGATTCCAGCCTGGCATCTGAGGAGAAAGGTAGAGGCAGACAGGGCCTGGGTCAGGATGGGTGGCTAGAAGCTGGGACTTGGGGTCAAAGACTGAGATTGACTTTCAGCTGTACAGTCTTGGATAGATGACTTACCCTCTCTGAACCTCAGCTTTCTCTTAATCTGAAAGGGAGAAGCCTGAATGGATACTCTTTGTCTTTAGCTGTGGGGCTTGTCCTGCTGCTCCACGCCCTGTGCTGGGCCTTGGAGAAACATCAGGAGACATGTCAGTATCCCTCATGTAGCTGGTGGCCTGTGAATTGGTTTCCTATTGCCACTGTAACAAATCTCTATAAATGTATTGGCTTAAGACAGCACAAATGTCTTCTCTTATAGTTCTAGAAGCCAGAAGTCCAAAATTAGTCTCACTGGGCTAAAGTCAAAGTGTTGGCAGGGCTTCACCTTCCGGAGGGTCTAGGGGAGACTACCTTCCCCTTTTCAGCTTCTTGAGGCTACCTGCATGTCTTGGTTTGTGGCTCCTTCCTCCCATCGCTCTGACCTCCTGCTTCCCTGGCCACAGCTCCCATCACTGACTCTAATCCTCCTGCCTCCCTCTTATAAGGACCCTGATGATTACATTGGACACACCCAGATAATCCAGGGTAACCTCTGTCTCTCAAGACCTTTAACTTAATTGCATCTACAGAGTACCTTTTATCATGTAAGGTCACTTATTCACAGGGATCTGGAAATCAGGGTGTGAACGTTTTTGGGTGGGTCTATGGGAGCATTATTAAGCCTGCCATCGTGTGGTAAAAGCTAAACTATTACTCAAATAACCGTCCAATAAATGTGTTTCTGTGAACTCTAGTGGCACGAGCCAAAAAGCACTGTGATGAGAAAGGTGTCAAAGGTATCACAGGGACCTGGCTTAGTTTGGGGGACAGCGAGGGTGGGGCCAAATTCCCCCTTTTCCTTTCCCAGTTTTCTCAAGCCCTGTCAGTCCACTGCTGTATCTGCTGTCCAGAATCCTTAAGAAGTCTCTTTCCACAGCCACCCACCTCTCATATCCCCAGCCCCTGCCCTTGTCTGGGGCAGCCTTAAAGGGGGTGATTGTCAGGAACTTTGGCGATGCTTTCACCTCCTAAGCAGTGGTTCTATGGGAACTAGCTTCCCTAGGGAGTGCCAGTGATGGAAATGTCAGTATTATAAGTAGTTGTCTTCAGGGCTGCAGGAAGTACGTAGTTGTGATACCTCTCACCAACTACCTAACTTCTCCTTTGTCTCTTCGAAAGCCTTATAGAAATGGATCTTGTCATTAACCCTCCATGGTTCCCAGGATTTCTGAGGAGCCAGTTGGGAGGGAGAGATCAAGTGGCATCCGGTCTCCTGGGGAATACTCTCCCTTACCCACCTCCCCAAATAGGTGCCCATCTATCCTGCAGAAGGCATTGAACCAATCCCACTTGGCCTTCCCAAAGCTTCCAGAAAAGGCAAAGAAGCGATCAACTGGCTTTCCCTTGGGCTCCATGGGGAAACCACAGCTCCATTTTTCTTTCATAAGGATATGACTCTCTGTGCAGCTGGGAAGCTGATGGCTCTGCTCTCACCCACGCACAGCATGGAAAGGACTTGAAGCAATGGGAACGGGAAAGTCTCGAGATGGGCTTGATGGCTCCCAAGGCTCTGGAGACCCCCGAGCTTGTGTGCAGCATCAGGGCTGGACTCCTTGGTGGCTGACCCATCTGTGAGGAAGATTGGTTGTGAAAGTCCATTTCCACAAGGCCACCACACTGGTACACCCATGAACATGGACCACTTCTGCTGACCCTGGGGACTCTGGAGGTCATGGCTAATGTGGCCTGGGTGGGGCCTCCAGGGAGGATGAAAACTGTTGTTCATCCACCGCATGTGAATCACGAGTCCTGCTCTCTGGGAAAGTGTCCTTGGTCATGCCAGAAGCCTTGAAGGAGAGCCTTTTAACTGCCAGTGACTTCACAACGGTCCCCACAGACACCACAAGGGTGCCATCATGATAATGATAATCATTCTGGTAATGATCATTGCCCTCATCTGCTGAGTGTTTATGTTGTGCCAGGCACTGTGCTAAGGTCTTTATGTATATTACCCCAATTAATTCTCCCAGCAGCCTTATTCTTATCATCCTGATTTCACTGACAAGGAAACTGAGGCTGAGCAAACTAAGCAATGATGCAGATGGTTGATTGAGGAGCAGGCGGTGTGGGTTATGGTAAACAGAGAACGCATTTTGGAGTGACACAGATCTGGATTAGAACCCAGTGTTTGCCACATACCAGTTAAATGACCTAACAAGTCACCTCCCTGCTTTTATCTCAGGGAAGCAGGAGAGAGAAAATGGACAAATGTGGACATGTGGGGACCTCCTGAGGGATCCAGCCCTGGGCCTGCACACACTTGAACTCTGGTAGTCCCTGCAGCCCAGGGATGTACCTCAGGTGAAGGCCCAGCTTGCAACAGGATTGCTCTGTTAAGCAGGCATCTGGTCTTCCCTGCCAGGGAAGCAGGCAGTGGGAATGTACCAGGAGAGCTCCGGTGTGCCCAGAGTTGAGCTCTGTCTTGGATACCATTGGACTTGGCTTTGTGATTCCATAAAGCTGGTCTCACTTTACAAGAGCAGACACCATGGGCGAGATCTGGAATGATGGAAATGATGGCAGAATCAATGATTGCAGGTGTCAGGATTCCCGGGGGAGGGTGTGGCAGCCTCACACAGGGAAGGCAGGAAGACAGATGAGTCCTGGGTGGCACCATCTCCACACCAGACCTGCCTTTGCCTAGACATCCTGGTGGGCAGGAGCTGACATCCTTCCACCTTTCATCACCATCTGGAGCATACACATTCATCCACTCATTCATTCATCTAAGGAGCCAGCAGAGCACAGTGGCTAAGAGCACAGACTTCAGAGTCAGATGGGCTCGGCTTTGAATTTCTGCCTTTTCATGAATTCTTAGTGTGATCTTGGGGAAAGTCACTTACCTCTCTGAACCTCAACTTTCTCATATGTAAAATGGAAATAATAATATTTAATTCATAGAGTTGCAAGTGTCAGATGAAGTAGTATTATAAGTCAGTTAGCTCAGTGCCTGGTACTCATAAATGCTCAGTAAATAATTTCAAAATCTCTGTCTAACTGTCTGTCACTTCACAAAGGAAGACATCCGAGCAACCAACAGACACATGAAGAAATGTTCAACCTCATTAATCATCAGGGAGATGCAAATCAAAACCATACTGAGATACCACCTAACTCCAGTCAGAATGGCAATTATCAATAACTCAAAAAATAACAGTTGTTGGAGAGGGTGTGGCAAAAAGGGAATACTTCTACACTGTTGGTGCAAGTGTAAACTAGTGCAACCTCTGTGGAAAGCAGTGTGGCAATTCCTAAAAGCTCTAAATATCAACCTCCCATATGACCCTGCAATCCCCCTACTGGGGATTATACTGGGAATATACCCTGAAGAATTCACATCACTCTATCACAAAGATACCTGCACATGAATGTTTATCACAGCATTGTTCACAATAGCAAGAACCTGGAAGCAACCATGCTGTCCATCAAAGGAGGACTGGATTAAAAAAAATGTGGTACATATACATGATGGAATACTACGCAGCCATAAAAAAGAACAATCATGAATTTTGCAGCAACCTGGATGGAACTAGAGTCGATAATACTGAGTAATCTCTCACAGAAACAAAGATCTGAGTATCACATGTTCTCACTCATATAGTGGACCTTGAACATCCAACATAATACTATAAGAAAATGACTGACAGTGGGTGGGAAACTATGGGGGTAGGAGGGGAAGGGAGATGGGATTAACGGTAGTAAATATCTGTCTGGGGACGGGGAGACACTTCTTAACAAGGGTGCCTGAACAGAGCATATTTGTATACCTAACCCTTAACTGTACCCCACAATATCATTTTTAAAAATTGATTTAAAAAAAAACTGTCTGTAACTATGTCTAGTAGAAAAACTATGTAAACCTCAAATAAGAGCCATGTGTATAATATTAAATTTCAAGTAGTCATATTAAAACAGTAAAAAGGAACAGATAAATCAAATCTAAATATAATTTATTTAACCCCATATATTCAAAATAGTATTTAAACACATAACCAATGTAAAATATGATATATTACCTTCTTCAGTTCATACTGTCTTTGAAACTGGGTGCATATGTTACACTTCTAGCACTTTTCAATTCAGGCCAGCCACCTCTAATGTGAGCATTTCCCAGGGTTTGGTCCTTGGTTTGTTCTTCTCTGACCATGCTCTCTCTCCTATGATCTCACTGACTCCCATCATTTCAATTATTACCTCTAAGTGAACAATGTTGGGAATGACTTATGGGACCTACTCCAGGGAGCCACAGAACAGATAGAACGTGCCCAGAGCATGCCAGGAGGGACGTGTGACCAAGAAAGCTGAGACCTCGCAGAGGCCTAAGGAAGTAGTGTCAGAATGGGGAAGCCCCAGAAGAAGCTGGATGTATTAGTTTCCTGTCGTTCCATAATAAATTGCCACAATTACCAATGATTATAATTATAGAAAAATCACCATTATAAAATTATCCCCAATGTCAGGCATGGTGGCTCATGCCTGTAGTCCCAGCTACTTAGGGACTGAGGCAAGAGGATCGCTTGAGACCAGGAATTCAAGACCAGCCTGAGCAATATGGCAAGAACCTAATCTCTAAAAATAAATTTTTAAAAACATTTTTATTATAAAGGTGTGGGGTACATTTTAGGGTTAGGTATATAAACATTGATCATGCAGTTACCCTTGTTGATGAGGTATGCCCCTCCCTCCCCTAGCAGTTTCCCTCAACTGCCAGTCCCACCAAATTATCACCAATTTAGCTTAAAAACTCACATTTATTATCTCAGTTTCTGTGGGTCAGGAGTCTGGTCATGGCCCTAGTTGGATACCTCTGCTCAGGCTCTCACAGGGCTGCCATCAAGTGATGACCAGACTATATTCTCATCTGGAGGAGAAGTCCAATTTCAAGCTCATTCAGGTTGCTGGCAGCTGGATGTCAGGTAGCTGCCACCCACCAGGTTTTAGAGGCAGCCCTTAGGTCCCAGAGACCAACTTCAGTTCCTTGTCACACAGGCTTCTCCAAGATGGCCACTTCCTTCATTAAGACTGCAAGGAGAATCTGTCTAGTCTGCAAAGACAGAGTCTTAAATAATGTGACATAATCATGGATGTGGCATCCCATGCCTTTTGCCATATTCTGTTGGTTAGAAGCAAGTCACAGGTCCAACCCACACTGAAGGGACCGGGATTACACAAAGGCATGAACACCAGAAGTTAGAAAATTGGTGGGGGTCACCTTCGGGTCCAACTGCCTCCTGGGAGCTGTGAAAAACTGTAAAGATGAACAGCAGGGGTCAGTGGACTTGAGACTTACCCACCTCCCATTTGAGTTCCATGTCAAGAAAAGATGAGAGGTAAAGATAACTCACAAAATAGAAATCAAAGAAGCGGCTTGATTCATTTCTAGACAAGCTTCCAAAGTGTGGGGCTTTGACAGGGCTAGACTGGAGAATAGGGTGGGACTTACCCTCCTCCCCCTCAAAAGAAGACAACCAGGTCCATAAGGCAAGGCTGCCCAGATCTATCCACTTGGCCATACAGAGAAAATGTGGGTCACAGCAGAGGATGGTGTGCTTTCCTCCCCAGAAAGCATATTAAATTGGAGCACAATGCAAGAGTCAGCCTCTTTTGCTATTAGTGCAATGATCCTGCCCCTAGTAAAATGCGCTGATAGCAGGTTCTCAATAATCAGTTGCTACTGCTTTTTTCTTAAGGAACGAATAAAGGTGAGGACAGGGAGGAGAGAAAGAAGCCAGAGTGTTATCTGCCCTGTGGGTGGAGGATAAGGACCCCACCTCAATACACATGAAAGGAATTTTCAATGACGCAGGAAGAGGGACAGACCCACTGGTGGGCAGTCGGTAACCCCTCATAGGCCCACTGGTGGGCAATCAGTAACCCCTCACCCTGGAATGTATACACTCCTGAACACTATCCTATCCACTGGTGTAGGGTCTTCATATCTATACCAGTCAGGGCAGGGTTTAGAAATGAGAAAACTGAAGCTCTGGACTGTCAAGGGACGTCGCTGTCAAGTTGCAGGGCTGGATCTACACACACAGGTGAGACACACACAGATGAGACACAGCTTTGAATCCAAGTCTTCCAGTTCCCCATCTAGTCCTCCTTCCACTCTACATTATGCTGGTCACAAAATAAAGAGAGAACGCAGAGCAACCCCACCTCTCTCTCACTTACGTCTGCTCTTATTTTTTCCATCAACCTCAGAGAAAGTTTAGCAAAGACTGGTAAGTTAGTAGCAGGAGGGCATCCAGGGGCCGGATCCACATAGGCACACAATAGAATGTTCCTTGCTTGCCACTGTTAGCCAGCGGTTACAAAAGATCAGAGTTGGGCGGCTCCCGTAGCTTAGCATCTAAGAGTGCTCCTGCAAGATGGGATCTTGTCTGTGGTGTCTGACCTTCCCGCAGAAAACCATCCAAGGAAGACACGGTGTCCTTCTGAGTTTCTGTTATCATAGAGGATGGCATTCTCCACACCAGTTCTCCTTCTTCTGTTTCAAGGTTTATGCTGTTCCTCACGGAGGAGGTCCTTCTTCACAGACTGGAGATCTGAAAGTACACCACAAGTGAAACAGAGATCACTTCTTAGAGACCCATTGTCCCAAGTGAGGCATTGGGGCACTGCTGACTAAATAATTGTCCCTGCTCTCATTGGGAAGGCCCTAATGGACATTTCCTTCCAACATGGAAACCCTGACTTCCTGGTAGCAAAGAATTAATGCATTTTCCTTGTGATATTTCCAGAATACCTGTTGAGTGGCTTTCTTGGAAACTGGCCAGGATTTGACCTGGGGAGTCGAGAGAAGTGCAGGTGGGAACAGCATGGAAAGAGAAAGAAGCCAGCAGACATATCTTCGTGGTGTAGGGAAGGAGAGTGTATACACTTGAGCCTGAGTTCACCTGTGAGTGCAGGTGTGCTGTGTGATTAAGCAAGAATACACAAGTCTATATTCACACTAAAGTGTGTCTCACCTGTGTGTGTAGATCCTTGAAATCCAAGTAGGTCATATCCTGAGAACTTGACACTCCCATATCCTCAAATATCTTCCTAGAATACTTCCTCTATTAAAGAATCAGTGAAGTACGTACTTGAGAAAAAAACGTGTTGGTGATCTCTTTAGACCTTTAATGATTCCATAAATATGAGATCAAAGCCTTTTATAAAATATTAAAATCAATTCTCCATTAAAATAACCACCACCACTGCCCCCCCACCCCGATGCCTCACATCATTATGACTAACTCATTCACACAGAATTTAAAGAAAGCTTCTAAGCCCAAATCGGATCATGATGAATAATCATGCCACGCCCCTATTAACTTCTCTCGCAGCAAGGGAAAACAGTTTGCAAAACGTTTAAACCTTTCTTTGTGCTTAAAGGTCAGCTCAGCAGCCACAGGACTGCCTCTACCACCTAGCGCTTTATGGAAACTTTTACGTGGCTCCCAGCTGTAGGCCAAGCGCAATTCCATGGAGAGGCCTGGGTTTCCTGGGCATATACTCACAACACTCTCAACTGCCTTTTTAGCTGTCACCGAAGTATTCATTCCCGCTCAATGAGCAATTTTTGCCCTGGCTGAAGCACTTGCTGAAATGATTTCATAAATCATCTTTTTCTTGTTTTCAAACACTCACAAATCAGAGCCACCATCAAATTCAGCATCCACTCCCCAATTCACCCACAGCTTCTATTTTCTAGCTAAAAACCATTACTTTCTTAGATTCCCTCCCTCACTCACTTTTTTCTTCCATTACCACCCCAGGCATTTGGCTCTATTTTGGGAAATGATTTTTAACAATAAAATCAAAATTTTCATTACTTTAGAAGAGTTACCACATAAGCCCAGGAACAAACCCCCCTGAACCATAGATGCTGATGGTACAGCTGGGTTTCCTTGCTAGCTGATGACTATACACACCAACCTCCCAGTATATGTGATTTACATATAAACATAGCACCATTGGGAATTATGTCCCAGACCAAAGGTTCACTTTATGTAGACCAGGCCTTCAAGGATTTACAACCAACAAGGTAGAAAATTTCCATGGCTACTGCTAGGAAAGAGGAAGTGGGACCAAGTTTGACCTAGAATTATAGTCAAGAGGGCCTTCACTGCTAGTGGGCTGGCAGAATCTGGAGTCCAGTTCAAAGGCCAGAGGCTGACTTCTCAGACGAGGGAACATACTGAAGTACAGAGAATCGCACATGATTCCTGTTCTATAAGATTCAGATTTTGCATCATTTCTTCCTGGAAGCCTTCTCTGTCCTTCCCCTTGCCTCCCCAGAGTGGGTGAGCCATTTCCACTAAGTTCATGCCATTCCATGTCATGCCTTGGCCATTAGACTTATCACTCTGTGCTGTGCTTACCTGGTGACTTATCTCCTCTCTGCATCCCACATTAGCCTATGAACTCCATGTCTCTCTGCCCCCCTCCTTTATTCTGTTGCCACATAGTCTATAGGAAGGATGTGTCCTTTATGCAGAGTTATCTGCATTTAGGGCCAGCTTCATGGGCGTATGAGCTGTGCAGTCATACAGGGCACCAGAGGCCTCTGCATGGTTTCATGCTCTGCTTCTGCCACCTTGAAACTCTTAACTGTTTTTGAAAGGGGACCTGCAAATTATGTACTTATTCCTGCCTGCATTTAATAAGCTGTCTAATGTAGACAGGAAGTGTTTTTATAGGGTTGTTGTGCCTAGATAGATGTCTAATGTCAATGTAGACACCTAATGATGAGAATACCTGAAGGTAAGGACCCTAGGTATGACATGCTCTCTGACAGCTCCCAGCACCAGCAGAGGCAGAAGGGCATACTTTGCTATCACCCTAACCCTTTGGCTGGTGCAAGCCAAAGATAAGGAGAGGGTTAACTGCACCCAAAAAGACCCTTCAGTAGGAATCTTAGACCTGCTCCTGGTGGATGTGTGTTTATGGCGCTGAGCATGGCATGCATTTGATCTTTTACATCATTTCAGAGCCAGCAGTGATAGAGCCAGGAATGACTCAAGCTCAGATTAACATCCTCCCTCCCCCCCCCGCCGCCATGGGAAGCAGGAAGCAGAAGGGCCTTTGCTCCATGGTCAAGGGAAAGAGATGAGTAGATAGAATTCTAGTGCCCTTCTGGGTGGCTTTGATGGGGTTTACCAAAAGGGACTTGCTGAATGGGGTTTACCAAAGGGACTTGCTGAATGGGGTTTACCAAAGGGACTTGCTGAATCAAGGTGACTCTAGAAACAGAGTTGAGGCAGGTGCCTGGGCCAAGCAGCCCTCTTCCTCTGCACCTTTGAGGTGTAAAGAATAGCGTTTGTTGAGTGTTTTCTGACTGATGACTTGTTCACAGTCACCCAGCTAGTTACAGGCAGAACTGAGATATAAACGCAGATATACCTGGTATTAAAACTTGGACTCCTAGGGCTGCAGCTCCCTGCTGCTCACCCATCTGGGGCCAGGAAGCCTCTGCTTTCATATGAGGGGAAGGGTTGTAAATCCATCTCCCTGGACAGGCCAGAAGGAGAGAAGAGGCTTGGGTCCCCATCCTCAGGAATAAAAACAGAAGAACAGAAGTCTTGATGGGAGTGGGGGTGAGGTAGTGAGTCCTGGAATTATCTAAAAAAGTATTAGGAACCTGGACTGTAACAACCTTGAGGATACTAGAACCCTGCCATTGCCCCACTCCATTTGTGTATTTGTTCATTCATCCGGCAATTACCTCTGAGTGCCAAGCAAATTTTACTAGGGGAGAGGAGCACAGAGCTTAGAAGAGAATTACAAAGGCTGATAAGTTGCCGACCATGCACCAGGGTCTGGTTTCAGTATGTTCTGCACCCTTCTTTTTTTAAATAGCCCTATGAGGCAGGTGTGGGTATTACCATCCCATTTTATAGTTGAACGCATTGGGCCATAGAGAGTGTACGTCCCACATTGTGTAAGTGGCAGAGCTAGGATTTGAACCCATCAGTCCTGCTGCAGGGTCTGATCTCTGTCACTCCACGGCACCTCTTCAGTCTCCAAGATACTGTTCAGAGCTGTTCTTCTAAACCTCAGTGGCACCTTAGGGAGCTTTAAAAAAGCTGCACCTGGGGAGCTATTAAAACCCTCCATGCTCACCAAGATGCTCATACACTGCAGGTGAGAATACAGAATGCTGCACAATATTGGGAAAAAGCTTGGCAGTTTCCTAAACAGTTAGACATACACATCTGACCTAGCCATTCCACTTCCAGGTATTACCCCAAGGAAAATAAACATGTGGGTCCACACAAAGACTTGTACCCAATAAAATGTTCATGGCAGTTTTATCTGTAAGAACCAAAGGATGACAATAATGCAAATATCCATCAACAGGTGAATGGATAACCAAACTGTGGTATATCCACCCAATGGAATACCACTCAGCAATAAAAAAGCATGAATAGATATAAGCAACAACATGGATGAATCTCAGATGAATTATCTTGATTGGAAGAAGTCAGACACAAAAGATTACATCTTGTATGATTCTATTTATAGAAAATTCTAGAAATTTAAGCTAATTGAGAGTGAGGAAAAGTAGACCAACGGTTTTCTGGGGACGAGAAGTGGTCTAGAGAGAAGTGGAGAGAGAACTACAAGGGTCCTGGGGTCCTCAGGGATGACTGATACTTTCATTGTCCTGATGGTGGTGACGGATTAAGAGGAGCATGCATGTGCTAAAATTTATCAAAGTACATGCTTTAAATATGTGCAGTTTAAATAAAGAGTATACACTTTAAATATAGTCCATGATAACCCCAACAAGGCTGTTTTAAAAATCCCCATGCTGAGCCCTCATCCTAGGCCAAGTCTTTGGGAGGAGAACTTAGGCATCAGTGTCTTTAAAGTTCCCAGAGATTCCAGCGGCCTGTGAAGGTGCAGAAACACTGATGTGCTGGGGAGTCAGGTGTGGGAGGAGGCAGAAGTAGTAATGTTCAGACTGGGTGAGGGGCTCAGTAAGGGGCCTTAGGAGCATGTTGGCATGGCTGCTCCTCCACCCAGAAGAGTTCCATTCTATCCAGCCTAAACGGTTACTGCACCACTAATGAGTCCTTGCTAGATGCCAGGGTCTGCGATAAGTGCTTTTTACATGATCCATGTCATTTAATCCTGCCAACATTCCCAAGTCTTAATAACGCCCAATAACTCACAGATAAGAGAGGTACAGTGCACTTTTCAAAATCACACAGCTGAAGTAGATGCCCAGGCCTATGTGACTCCAGAATTGTGCTGGCAACCACACCATGACATTACCACCTTCTCCTAGCTGTCCCTGAGACACTGGCACCCTCTGCCTTCCAAATAGGTCAGGGTGTGCTAGGCCAAGAGACCCTCTTTCCCAGTGAACACAGCTCTCCAGTCCCTCACTGCATAATGGGGCATTGGTGGCAGACTGTGGGGAAGGGGTGGGGTTTGGGAAGGGCTGGGCTTGAACTGGGGGAAGTGGCCAGGTGAGGGGGCCTAGCGACATTAGCTACAAAGGCTCTGATGTCTGCTGACATACCTGCAGAGGGTCTGAGACAGTGGGTGAGGCCAGGCAGGAAGGCTCCCCAAGCCATGGAGTTAGGGGTGCTCTGCCTCTGGTTAGTAGGACTCCAGATAGCTAATGGGGAGGTGGTAGGGAGGGGGCCAATGCCCTCTCACATACTGGTTGACTGGATTTTATTGAAGGGTCAGCCAGCTGGAAATGGGAGAGAAAGGCAGGAGATGAACCCAGAGACCCTGATCTGGGACTGTGTGCATCAACTTAGGGGATCAGAAAAAGGGTTGGAGAGACCTGGCTCACTTCAGTCTCCACCTGCCATGGCATGCTTCCTGGACCACAGCTTCCCAATAACACTCTAATCCAGAGTTGCCTTCAAACCAGATATGTCCCCTGCCAGCGGGCACTTGCTAAAGGCATCACAGACCTAGACTTGTGCTAAATACTGAGAATGGAATACAAAACCCTCATTCCTCAGAGAGATTTTGCTAGCTGGGAGAGGAGACCTGATTCCTGAGCTCAGAAAGGCTGGCAGTGAGTCTCTGTTTCCATGGGAAATGCGCGCATTCCCTGGGGTCCCTACAGCGCTGGCGCAGGCTCATCTTCCTGTAATTATTCGCCAGCACATCTGTCTCAAGACCAAGAGCCCCTTGAAGGCAGGACCCACGTCTGATGTATGTCCCTGTCCCCGATGGCTGGCCCGGGTAGCTCCATGGAGTTATAAAATAAATTAATGAATAATTAGGAAGAAACTGCTTCCAGAGAATGTCAAGGTTCCGAGTCAGTGGTCTGATAATGTCTGTGTGAGTGAATCCGGCTCCCACGGATTTTGTGCACTGAATAATTGAGTGAGGTGTGCCAGAGGCAGAGCAGATGTGAGATTTCTCAAACCTCCGACAAGTGAAAGACAGTTTCCAATCTGGAGGAGGGAAGATGTGAGGCCAGGGCCCATCCCCAGGGCTCGACCTCTGGGGATTCCCAGAAGGCTGACCTGGAGGAAGATGGGGTGGGGTGGGAGCAGAGCCTGAGGTAGAGGAGAGCAGCAGACACTGTCCTGGGAATACCAGGGATGGCAGAAGTGGGCTACAGGCAAGGCTATTTCTGTGGACCAGTTCGACCTCCTGAGACCCAGAGGGCTTCTGTCTCAAATGAACACAGATTTAGAAAGGGGCTGAAAGTCAAGTTACCGACAAGGCTTCGTTCACTCATTTGACATATGCCCATGCCTCTAGGATTCAGAATGAACAAGACAAAGTCCCTGCCTCAGAGGTTGAATTCTGGTGTGGAGACAGCCAGGAGACAAGGCAATCAAAAATAATCTAATTTCCCTCTGGGATAAGTGGCACGCAGAAACAAAAGAAGGGAAACAGAGCAGTGAGTTGCATTATTTTGGACAGAGCGGTCCAGGAGGGCTTCCTAGGGGAGCTGACCCTTGAGCAGAGATGTGAAGGATGTGAACCAGGGAGCTTTGCAGACACCTGCAAAGGGCTCTGAGTTTGGCAGGTTTGAGGAGCTGCCCAAATGCCCATATGGAAGGAGTCAAGGAAAGCAGGAGGGGGCAAGGGGACCCACCATGCCACTTTGCATTGACTGAGGGTTTCCCAGGACCTGGGACTTTCTGTACTAAATTTGAACACGTCCCCGGCACACTGAAACTAAACTGGTCACCTAGAGGTAGGGTATGAGGATAGAAAGGCCAGCAGGGCCAGCAGGGCCGAAACATGCAGGACCACCTCTGAGGCCATGGAATTTGGGGGTTTTATTCTGGTGGGAAGGAAGACAGCCATTAGCAGCTTAAACAACACTCATTATCTCAAGTGCACGAACCTCATTTTTGATTTAACAAATACCTGTGAGTGCCCACTCTGTGACTGGCACTGTGCTGGACAGCTGAAGAGGCACACATAGTCTCTGCCTTCATAGATTTTGGGGCTTTTGTATTATCTCACACTGTCAATTAAGCCAGCGGTGTCACATGCGTCACTACACGCCTTCTCTGTGGCATTTTTTGCAGCTAACCTCAGGGTAAACAAGGAAAAGTTTTTATGGTCATCAGAGCAGGCACTTTTCTTTTCCATCTAGATCAACAGGACACTATTTCCAGACATTGCTTCATTGTGACCATGAAGGAATTGTGTGCTATCTTCTCCGGAAATCCGGGCTTGGGCCCACTCATCCTGGGCACCCACGTGGGAAGGTCACAGGCCAGCAGGGAAGTTGAGAGAAGGGAGCAGTTACACACAGCATGGCAAGGGACATGGGAGCTAGTGGGCGAGGAGGTGCGATGCCTGCAATAGTGATCATCGATTGAACACTCACCATCTCGACTTTCTCTTAGTATACTTTGTGGCAAACTTGGCAGCTTCAACCACATTTGTCATCACATCGTTTCTGTGGGTCAGAAGTCTAGACATGACATAGCTGGGTTGTCTCCTCAGGGTCTCACAAAGTTGTAAACCAGCTGTGGCTGAGGCTGGGGGTCCTTTCTCAGGTTTACACAATTGTTGGCAGAATTCATTCTTTGCATCTGGACAGTCATGGTGGATTACTTCTTCATGGTCAATGGAAAAATCTCTGCTGCTTCATCTCTGGCCTCCAAACCCTCGGGGTTCACCTGATTGGGTCAGGCTCACCCAGTATACTTTCCTTCTTGATGAACTCAACATCAATTCATAGTGGGAGGGGGTGCTGAATTAACGTCTGAAAAGTATCCTTTCATCTTTGCCATGTAATTTAACCTAGTCATGGGGGTGACAGTTCATCACCTCATGGGTCCCACAAACATCCAAGGACTGGGGCACTTGGGGTCTTCTTAGAATTTTGCATATCACACTAACCATGAAAAAGCTGCTTTATATATATCAACTCATTTAATTCTCAGAACAATCCTACAAGATAGATACTATTATTGTCCTCATTTCACAAAAGAGGGAACTGAGAGAGGGTAAGTAATAAGGCCAAGGTTCCACAGCCAGGAGGACCCAGTGCTCTAGCAAAGCTCAGCCTCGTGTAACAAGGATCCCTGTGGCAGTCAGGGAAGGAGGAGAGGAGGGGAGCACACCAAAGTTTGCCTTGCTGTTTCATAAAATGTTGCCATGGAAACCCTGCATGAAGCATCACTTAAAGAGCTGTTTGATTATTTTTTCAGGGTGGCATCTGCAGGCACCTAGCAGCAGTGCAGACACATGCACACACTGTGACTGAGTTAATGGGTCTCGCGGCCAGCACATGGCAATAGAACCGGAAGGTCCATTGATAAAAGAATATGCTCATTGGCAGGATCAGGGTTGGCGTTGGCATCCCTGCCTCAGGGAGCTCAGATCGAACTGTTCTGATCCTGATGCTGTGATGCTGTCAGTCTTCAGTCACTGTGGGCCCAGAGAGTACTCTCTCACAGCTGCCTCCATTGCTCCTCCCACTAGCCTCTCCTCCTGACCCCAGCCCTACCTGGCTTTTATTTATTTATTTATTTATTTGAGTTGGAGTCTCACTCTGTCGCCCAGACTGGAGTGCAGTGGCCACTCCCGGCCACCGCAGCCTCGACCTGCTGGGCTCCGGCGATCCTTCCGCCTCAGCCTTCCAAGTAGCCAGAATTACAGGCATGCGCTGCCACGCCCGGCTGGTTTTTTGATTTATTGTAGAGATGAGGTCTTGCTGTCCAGGCGGGTCTTGAACCCGCGGGCTCAGGCAATCC
Source organism: Cephalopachus bancanus (assembly GCA_027257055.1). Classification (NCBI taxonomy): domain Eukaryota; kingdom Metazoa; phylum Chordata; class Mammalia; order Primates; family Tarsiidae; genus Cephalopachus; species Cephalopachus bancanus. Next base: position 1,253,209 of record JAPVLO010000342.1, on the reverse strand, counting down.
ACTCACCTCAGCCTCCCAAAGGCACAGGATTACAGACTGAACCACCGAGCCTGGCTCTACCTGGCTTTTGTGAGCCTTCTCAAGTCAATCTTGGTGTCTTTGCCTAGCTGGAGAATGGAATAGGACAGCGGAGAATTCATGGAAGTTAACTGGACACACAGACCTGTAAGGCACCAAACCAGCTTGCTCACAGCCCCTTTGACGAGTTCCAGCTCCCATCATGACTCAGAAAGCCCTGGGCACGTATTGATCCCGTTCCAAATTTTAAAGCGAGGACTGGCCTTGCAGATCAATGTGGCAGGAGGTCCAGGGTAATCATTATGATGACAACAAAGATCACAATGACTGCCATCTAGTGCGACTTCTTGCCAGGCCCCATGCTAAGTGCTCTGTATATATTTTGTCTCATTGCTCGTTGGGCAGTTCATTCAACAAGCATTTATTGAATAATGACTCTGAGCTAGGTTCTGGGTCTATACTAATGAATGGGTTTGATGGAGTCCCTGCTCGCATAGAGCTTACATTCTAGCTGGGGGAGATAAACAATAAGCAAAAGGGGGGGGGAACAGCCAATTGTGGTAAGCAGCATGCAAAGAATTAAACAGAACAGTCTTGAAGAAAGCACCTGTCCTGTGGTCTTCGGTTTGTGTGCTGAGGGGCAGCATCTCGGAGGAGGTGATAGTTATACAAACGTTTGAATACAGAGGACACAATCTGTGAAAAGGCCGTGGTAGGAACTGGCTTGGAGAGCCTGAGGAACAGAAGAAAGGGCCACTGTGACTGGAACTCAGTGATGAAGGAATAGAGGGCAGTAGCAGAGAATGGCCAAGAAGACTGTAGGTCCAGGGTAGGAGAGTGGATTTTATTTGAAGGGAGACTAGAAGCCTTTGAAGAATGTTAAGCAGAGGGGACACACACTCTAAGAACCCTCTGGCTGCTGTGTGAGGGATAGCTGTGCAGGCAAGAGTGAAATCAGGGAGTCCAGGTTGTAGACCTTTGCAGACATCAGGTGAAGGAGACTGAGGCTTGGACCACGGAGGTAGCACAGGAACTAGAGAGAAGTGCACAGACTCAGATAGGGTCAGCAGGGCTGGCTGATGTTTTGGATGTGGGGGTGGGAAAAAGAGAGGATTCTAGAATATTCTTAGGTTTTCGGTCTGAGCAACAGAGTAGATAGAGATTCCATCCTCACGGCAACTCTAAGGCATATTGTCTTCTGCACTTCATAGCTTAGAAAGCAGGCCTGATACTCACTGCAGCATGAGTGAGCCCCGAGGACATGATGCTAAGTGAAAGAAGCTAGTCACAGAACAACAAAGACCATATGATTCCATTTACATGAAGTACTTAGACTAGTCAGATTCACAGAGAGAGCAAGTAGAATGGTGGTTGCCAGGGGCTAGGAGGAGGAGTTATTGCCCAGTGGGTACACGTGGAGTTATTGCCCAGTGGGTACAGAGTTTCAGTTTTTCAAGATGAAAACTGTTCCGTGAATGGATGGTGGTGCTGGTTCCACAACAGTGTGAATGTTCTTAATGCCACTGAACCGTACCCTTAAAAATGGTTAAGATGCTACATTTAATGTGGTGTGTATTTTACCATGATTAAAAAACAAAAAACAAGCCTAGGATCTCAGTTGGTAAGAGACCAGGCCTGGTGAGAACTCAGACCTGGTGTGTTTAACTGCTGCATCATCCTGCTTCCAGGAACACAGGCCCCAGCCTGGATGTGAACCCCCATGGTACGAGCATCAAGGTAGAGACCAGCCCCCACCTTCCATTGATATGGTCACCGAGGGATAGCAGCTCTCAGGTGTGGCTGATTTGGCACCTGCAAGTGGGATGTTTGAGTGGAGAGAGGAACAAGAAAAGGTAGACCAAATCACAGCACTTTTAAACTAATAGTGTTTGCATATACAAAGCAGTCTTTAGAAAGGACAATGATGATAAGGATGTCAGTGGTGGCAATGATGATACGGATGACACAAATGTCAGCTCTCACATGTTGGCATATGGGTGCCAAGCCCTTCACATGTAGCATTTTATCAATCCTCACCATAACCCTACAGTATAGGTACTTTCATTATCCCCAGGCTACAGATTAGAAGTCCGAGGCTGAGTGACATGAAGGAACTTGTGCAAGGCTGCCTACGGAGTAAGTGGGAGTAGAAACTCAAAACGTGGTCTGGCAGGCTCCAGAGCTTTGGTGCCTTTCTAGTAATGGCCCCAGTTAAATGAAGAGGCTAATTAAGAAGGTAGAACAGGGCTCGGTGTTCTATTTTTTGGGCCAACTTGAAGGGACACCAGGTAATTATTTCCTGGAATGAGCATCTTCTGAACAGGCCCCAGGATGCTCGGCACTCAGCCTCCCGCGTGGAAGCTGACACTGCATTTGCCTGGCGACAAGTCACAACAAAATTCGGCACACGCCCGCCCCGCCCCACTCAGGCGGCACCTCATGGGGGAAAATAAGATAAAACAAAATCAAGCTGAGTGCCTAATTCACATTCCATCTCCGGCAGCTCCTTGATGATAGATAATCCTGGAATTGGAAATGAGGCAGGAGAGAGGCAGGTGGAGACAGGGCCGTGTCGCTCAGCAGCCCACTTCCTCTTGGGACGGTCCTCCCTTGCTCCCCTGGCTGGGGACACAGGACCCATGGGGGATGACTGGCACCCTGGTCTCCTCCTTCTTTTAAAAAATGATTACTTTTATTTGTGATAAAATGCACATAACAAAATGTACATCTTAACCATGTTCCAGTGTGCAGTTTGTTGGCACTAAGTACAAGAACATTGTTGTACAACCATCACCACCGTCTACCCAGAAATTTCCATCTTACAAACTGGCACTCTGCATACTTTAAACCGACTCCCCATGCCCCAGTTCCCAAAACCCCTGCCTGGCAACCTCTATTCCATTTTCTGTCTCCATGAGTTTGACTACTCTGAGTGCCTTATATAAGTGTAGTCATACGGCATTTGTCTTTTTTGTGACTGGCTTATTTCACTTGGCATAATGTCCTCAAGGTGCATCCATGTTGTAGCGTGTGTCAAAATTGCCTTCCTTTCTAAGGCTGAATAGCATTCCATTGTATGGACATATCACATTTTCTTTATCCATTCATCCATCGGCAGACACTTGGGTTGCTTCTACTGCTTGCCTGTTGCGAATAATGCTGCTATCCACGTACCTCCTTCTTTTTTCAAGGCTTGACCATGATTGTGTGGAACTGTGCGTATTTGAGTGACCAGGGTTAAGTCAGCATCTGCCTCTATCCCCCACAGAACTGCCACCTACCCACCCCTCACCTGGCCTCATCAGATCTCAGCCTGGGTTTCCATTAGCAACCCTATATCTATCAGCTGTGAAAGGCAGTCAAGTGTCATGGTTTGAGTCTGGGCTGTGTTACTTACCATGTTTATGACCAAGTTAGTTCATTTCTGTGGTCTTAGCTTCCTCACCTGTAGAAATGAGATGGGAATAGTACTGTGCCTATTTCACAGCTGAGTGGAGGGGTTGAAGGAGAGAATACTAGTTCTGTCATTATCATAGTTATGTTTTGGGAGTATTGCATGAATTATCTAACTTGGTCCACAAAACTACCCTTAGGGATAGTTATATTATTATCCTCATTACAGATGAGGAAACTGAGTCCCAGGGAGGTGAAGAACTTGCTCCAAGTCCCTCGGCAATGAGCAGTGATGCTGGTTTCCTGAGCACAGGGCTTGTACCCTCACCCCCAGGAACTATTGCACAAATGAAGGCCAGTCTGATACATTTTGGACTTGGTCATAGCTGGCTCCTGGGTTAATGCAATCAATCCATCTTCCCCAGGGAGCAGAGGCAGCATGAACAGACAACTCTTGTTTGGCTGGGACTTTTTGAGCTTGAGGCACAGCTGACAGGTCAACTGTGCTGAGAAAAAGCACTAGGAATCTATGCCTGACTTGGGAACCTGTGACTCCTGTCTTCCTGGGAGAGGGCCCATGTGTTTCATCTTTTCTCAAAAGATCCCTGACTCCAAAATGGTAAAGACCCACTTGGATTGTAACTCATGGATTCCAGAAAGAGCCACCAACTCAATAAGGCCCGTGAGCAGCAAGGATTATGTTCTATCAAAAGCTTCGAGGGGTCAGGATCCTGGGTCTGCTGACCAGCAGGCATCATGGAAACATGGCAAGACCACACACAGGTTGTGGCTGTGGGACAGACAGATTCCACCAGGACTTGGGGGCAAGCACAGAAGCTGGTCTTGGCTGTATGGCAGAGATTGGCTAGGGCATGGTGACTACAAGACACCACATTGCCATGGCTTCGCAAATTTAAGCTCATTTCCTGCTCATGTGTCAGTCTTGGGCAGGTGTTCGGTGTGGTGGCCAGGTAATTCTCCTCCACCAAGAAGTTCAGGGATAAAGCCTCCTTCCCTCTCGGAGCATTGTGTCCCTTGGGTCTGGTCATCACCTTCCCCTGATGTGGGAGGAACATGCAGGAGCTTGCAAGGAGGGTTTCATGGACCAAGTCTGGATGTGGCCTATATCACTTTTGCCCACGTTCCACTGGAGGGAGTCTAATCGCAGGGGAGTCTGGGAAATGTTGTCTAGCTATGTGCCCCAAGAAGGAAAGATAGAACTTAGGTGGACAGCTAGCTTTCTTGCCACATGTAGCCATTCTGCAGACATTTTCTGATGCCCACTGCCTTAGGAAGTGCTTAAGGAACAGACATCCAGTGATGTGAGTTCATAAAGAGGGGGTTATGGTAAATATACAGCAGTCAGTCTCACAGAACACTAAGTGCATTCATTCATACAGTCATTTATCCAACAAACTTTTTGTGTGTCTACTGCATGCTGGCCACTATGCTGTATACTGGGATGCAAGGGTGTGAAAAGTCAGACAAGTTCTCTGTTCTCATGGCATTTACATGCTAGTGTTTATGTGTGTGTGTTTAAATGATCAAAAAATTAAAAACACATAAAATGATTACACATGGCTATACATGTTCTGAAGGTAAAATAAAGGGTGGTGAGAGAATAGTTGAGGTGAATTAAGTGTCAGGCAGGCTTCCCTGAGGAGGTGGCATTTGAGTCAAGAGCCACAAGATGAGCATGAGTGAGTAGAGTGGATGACAGAGCATTTCTGGACCAGGGAGAGTTGTGCAAAGGTCTTGGAGCAGAAAAGAGCTTCATGTACTTAAGGATCATCTACCACCCCTCTGTCACCTTTATCCAGACCTTCTCCTCTATTCTTTATCACTCTCCCTCCATTTGATACCACTGCTTCTGGAACTGACCACCAAATTCAATGGCTCTATTCAGTCTTCTTCTGGCTTGAGCTCTTGGTGGCATTTCACATATAGCTGGCCAAGTTGTCATTCTCAAGAGACTCGTGGGCCCCACAGCCCCTGGTCCAGCTGTTCCTGTGTGTCAGAGCTTCCTAGGATTCAGCCCTTAACTCTGCTCTTCTCATTCTCTCTGCTTGCTTGCTACCATGGCTGCCCCACTAGCTTGTCACACTGAGTGTTCTCATGGAGTCATGTGCAAAGTATACCAGACTGCTTGGCTCCGTGAGAAGACAGCAGAGGCTTCCTTGAAGTGGCATTTGAGCTGAGTCTTGGAAGGCTGAGTGAGATGTTGCCAGATGTGGAAGGGCAGAAGGACACTCCAGAGGGAGGGAACAGCAACTGCAGAGACCCAGGAGCATGGGAAGGTACAGAAGAGATCAGGGAGGGAGAGGTGATTCCAAGGGGGCAGAAGTATGCATGGTTGAAGATGAGGTAAGGATGGAAGGGGAGAACCTGGGTAGATAGCTGAGTCCAGATTGTGCAGAGCCTTGAATGCCTTGCTAAGATGTCGACGGTTTGCTCTGCCAACATCGAGGATTTGCAGAAGCTTAAGGATGGTGCTGGGTTTGTTTGATAGGCAGGCGAGTGTGGAAGCAGTGTGAAGGACTGTAGAAGGGAGTGCGGGCAACAGGGAGCCTTCAGTGGAGGCTGGGCAGGGAGGTGGGAGAGGGCTGGGGAAGAGATCCATTTTTTTCTCAGCATTCAATTATATAAGTAGCCAGTAATAATGCTTGGCATAGAGCGGGCCCTCCAAGGTCATTACCTCACCTCCTGGTGGGGGCTACAGGCTGGGGTGGGCTCAGGCAGTTTCTTAAATACAAGAGCAGCTTCTCTAGAGTATATGTAACAAGGGCAGGGAGGGTGCTCATCATGGGACCCCAGCACAGCACCTGTCTGCGAAGATGTCAGTTGAATGAGTGAAGGAATGAGCCCATCCCCTAAGCCATGTGCCTCCTGAACAGAAGATAGGAAGGAGTGAGAGTGTCCCCAGCATTTAGATAGACTCTTGTCTGCCTCCTCATGGAAGGGCAGAGAGCTAGGGCTGCATCCAGAGCCCTCCTCCAGCCCTGGAGATGCATGTTAGCAGAGTGGCCTAGGAAATGAGGGTGCAAGGTCAGAGACCCAACCAGTGTCAGGCTGTCAGATAGAGGACAAAGGGGAAAGAGAAATGGGGGTCTTCAGCCATCTTGGAAAACCCCCAATGTTCTGGGTGATGCTGTGACTCCTGGTTGTACTCAGGAGCAAGAATTAAGAGCCTTCTGTCCTTGAGAAGCAGTCGATGGCAGAGTGATCAGGTCAACAGTGACTGTTTAGAGACACAGCAGGAGGCACAGGCTCCATTCTTCCCTGCATGGAGAGGACAGGTTGCTTCATCTCCCTGCATGGGCCCTGAACCCCGGGACAGCTGCTGGTCAGGTCTAAGGAACACAGCTCCCTCAATTTCAGGAAGGGGAAGGGCTGGTAACTCCTGACTCCCAGGCCATGATTCCCTGGGGCTATTAGCAGCCCAGTCTTCACCAAGGCTTGCCATCCATGCCAACCACTAGCTTCTCAATTCTGTCTCCCTTAATCCCCATCCTCAACAGGCTCTCCCACATAAGTGCCCATATGCCACACACCCATGTCCCCACACATATTTACACACTTACATCATCACATATGTATACACATTACACATATATAGACATGCACACGTAACACCAGTACACCAGCATGGTTGTAGAAACAAACACACATGTGTGCACATACATGCGTGTACACTCCGTGCTAGAGCATTAGGTGTGAAAGGGAGACAGTGATGGATACAGCTGGAGACATGGGTGGGGCCAGCACATGGAGGAGCTTGAGCGATATCCCAGGGAGTTTGATCCCAACCAAAGCATTTTAAGAGGGAAGAGCCATGATCCTACCAGTTGTTTAGAGAATGGGCTGGGTTGGGGCAAGTCTGAAGACAGATCAGTGAGGAGACCGTATTCAAGTCCAAGACCAAAAGCTGCAATAGGGGAGGAGGGCAGCCCTGGGGCCCAAGCAGTGGGACCCAGGCAAATACAGAGAGGAAAGGAAGCTGACTCAGGAGATTGGATGTGAGATCAAATAAAGTTTTGGCTTAGATGATGGGCCAGTCCCAGACACAAGGAAGCCAGGAGGAGAGATGGGTTTGGGCAAGGGCAGGAGTGTGGTTTGGCCATGCGTGTTAGTGGCATCTATGAGACATTCACATGGAGAAACCCAAAGGTAGCCAGAGCTGAGGTGTGGTGTCAAGAGGAGATCTGGGCTGGGACTTTGCAGGTAAGAAGTTGGGAGTCAGCAGCACTAAGACTAGACCTAGAGAATGTGCTGTGGGGGCTTCAGTGCTCCTGGGCAACTGCCAGCTCCTCTACCTGGAATGTCCTCCCTTCTCTGCCAAGACCATGCTGAATGCCTTTTCCAGGAAATTCCTCCCAGTTTTTCCACCCCATTATCCCTCAAGCTGTAAGCCACTGGTTGGTGAGCCAGGCAGCACAAGGCAGCTGAGGAGAGAGACACAGAGAGGTCAGGGACCAGGCCCAATGATACACAGGGTCCCTCTTGCATTTTAGTCTGGGGCTGTGAGAGGCCATTCATTAATTATTCTTACTAGGTTCTAGGAGAGGCCTTTCAGACTCAAAGCAGCAGGCCTCAACCTGGCTTGGAGAAGCTGTGGGGATCTAGGTGATACCACCTGCCTGGCAGAACCTGGGATGCATCCTGTGTTCCAGCTCCTAGAGCCCATCTGCCCTCCCTGGCCACCATGCCCAGCTTCTCTCTGTTGCAGCTCTGGCCTCTCCTGACCTCTTCTGGCATCTTCTCCCAGGGAACTGCATCCTAAATTTATTGAGCACTCATTGTGTGCCTGGCATGGAGATATGCACTTTTCCAGGTTTATTTTACTTAAGCCTCTCAACTACTCCCTCAGCTGGGTATAGCCCTTACGCCCATTTTATTGGCAAGGAGCCGAGATGCAGGGAGGTGAGGTCAATTGCCACTTCAGTAACAGGGTTCGGACTAGAATGTGGGTCGAGTACCCCTTCAGAGTTCATTCTCCTGACCAGCGTTCTCTGCTGCCTGTTATATATTTGCTGACCACAGCTGTAAGCAGCACAGACAGAACTCAAACTCAGGTCTGTGGGACCCCAGAGATATTTTCTGAACCACGACACCCTGTGCCTCCCTGACCCCGATGGCCCTCGACACCCACCTCATAGATCACAGACAGCCAGCAGCTGCTTGAGGCATCTCTAAGGTCAGACCTGCATCCCCACTCCCACGCCTGCATTCCCTGTGTTCCCTGCTGCATCTGGGAAGACAGGAGCTTAAGCACAGGTGCCAGGCAAGCCCTACGAGTGTGGGGAGACTGCACTGGCCCACGGGGGCTGTTCTGGTTGTACAAGAAGACATCTGTGCAAAAGATTATTAGTCCATCAAGGTTATGCAGGAGTGGATTGGTATTTTTGAGATGTAAACATGGATTGTTTATTCGAATGTGTGGAAGAGTAAGTATGTTGTGTCTGTCGATGTGTGTGAGTGCAAGAGCTATGTTCAGATGCATTCTGGATTTTTCTGTTTTTATATATGTGTGTTAATGTGTATGAGAATGTCTGAGTGTGTGTGTAGGAAGAGTGTTTGGAGGATGGATTTGTGTTTATGTGTAAGACATTGCTGGGTCTCCCAAGGAAGAAACTTCTCCAGGGCAGAGGACAGAGCCTGTTGTTCTCCCTCCTGCCTCTGGGCTTCGGAGGACCTGAATTCATGGTCTCACCTGCATGGGGCTGCCAGAAAACCTCTGGAGTAGTTGGACTGCAGAGATAATGAAAGCAAAGGGCCAAGCAAAAGGCATCGCCTGTCCTTCCCTACTGTTCCTGGTTCTCAAACTGCAGAATGTTCACCAAGCACCATCTTTGGCCCAGTTGAGGGAACCTGTGAGAAATGGAGCCTCAGAGCAGACTTCTCAGCCAGCAAATAGTCTTGGGATTCACCGGCCCTTCTTCCGCTTCTTCACTGTAATGCAGGAGCTAAGAAAGGAGGTGCAAAAGTCAGACAGACCAGGTTTACATCCCAGCTCCCCTAGTTCCCAGCCATGTGAGTATGAACAAATTACTTACTCTCCCTGAGCCTCAGTTTCCCCACCTGTAAAATGGGCAGGGTACCCGCTTCAGTGTTGTCACGAGGACTAAATGAGACAGGATGAAGTGTGAAGCTAATTCACAGAGGTGGTCAGTAAGTGATGGTGCTGAAAGAGAAAGTGAGGGCGAGGATTCACAGGACACCCTCTGGGAACTCAGATGCATTCTTCTGTACTGTTCCTCACTGTCTTTTGTAGTTTCTGTGTCCACCATGCCTTGAAGAAGGTACAAGAAATAGGTGGACAGTGGTCAGAAGCCTTGCTTCTCAGTTCGTCTTCTAGACCCTCTGTTCAGGTAGAGGACATAGGAGCTCCAGGGATCTGTTGTTCCAGGGGTCAGAGTTGGCGGGTAGGAGATTACCCTGGGTATTCCTTGTGGTGTTAGTATTCAAGGCAGCACATCCCTGCTAGCTAGCAAGATGTGGGGGACTAAGACCCAGCCTTGGGGAAGGACTACAAAGCCTGGTCCAGAGCAAGGTTCCTACTTTGGTGGAGGTTAAGGAAAAAGCAAGTCCAGTTATGCAACCTGGGAGGACATAGAATGACCTCTGGGGTGGGCAGCCTCACCAGAGTTACAAATCCTAGCCTCAAGGTAGGAGCCTCCGTCCAGGTTCAGAGCCTCCTCTGCTTTGAGCTCCTTTGCCAGGTTTAGATAACATCCTGTCTGCCGCTAGGCAGGGATGTCAGCCAAACATGGCTGACCCTGACCATAAACATCCCGAAGTCTGGGCCTGCAAAGCTTGAGGGTCATTCTGACCCTGCCAAAGAGAAGCATACCCTGCTATATAAGTTGCCAGATGAAAAGAGAGAATGCATCCGTTTGCCCTTCTGTAACATGGTGTATTCATCTGGAAGTGGCAAGTTTACCTCTTTGGTAAGAACTGATCTTGCTTCCTGAAGTTACTGACCAGTGGGTCATGGAAAACCTCAGGCCAGCGCTGCCCCTAGAAGAAAAAAAGGTTTGCATATGCCAAAGGGGGATCATGTTTGTAAAAAACAAAAAGCATGTTAACTTGGAAAGTTCTGTAAATGTCAACTATTCCTGCTATTGTTGTTTTATGATGATGATAATTAATAAGGAAAGTAAAGCAACTGAGGTCTATCTGTTGCCAGAATCTGGCGCCTCTCAAAGTGTGTCCCACAGAACAGGTCAGAGGCTAACAGGTGTTACTGAGAGAAAACGAAAGAAATAGAAAGTGAAAACGATTTTGTGTCAGCTTTTTGGAGATTCTGGATTAAGCAAGGCTAAACAGGTTTCTCTCCTATAAAAACTCCCAGATAAACTCATGAGCATTGGTTTCTTCATGGGGAGGGAATTTCTTCCATATTTTTCCAAATTACCTGACCCATTGAATGATTTTTTTCAGGGACTTTCTCAGTCAGTGTTGTATAGAACACACTGGAAAATGTTTATAGACTACTCTGCAATTCATCAAGTTTAGCCCCAAATTGCATATTTTAGTATGCTGAGTGTGACATTAATAGGATTTTGCAATGCTTCCTCATAGGGTACTGCTGATTCTCTGTGTCTTTCCGTCCGTATGGGTTTGATCATGCCTGGGCTGGCATGTGGCGTGGGCAACAAGGGCTGAGTGGGGAGCGGCAAGGCTGGAGGAGTTAACAGAGGCTGCAGTATGCAGGATGTTGAGCCAGTCTAACACTCTTCCTCCAAGGAGCTAAGATATACCACGGTCCCCTGAAACAGGAGCGGCACATGTTGGCTTGGAAAAACTGAGCTTCCCTGAGAGAGTAACTGAGAAAGGAGGCAGTGCCACAGGTCACTGCTCCCTGGAAGCTTGCTGTACCCCAAACCGCCTCAGACCCCCCAGGAGGCTCTGAAACATCCCTTTCTGTATTCCCTCTTCCAGCTCAATGTTAAATTCCTTAAAGGCAGAGACGGGCTCGCTTTCTTTTTCTGCTCTACATTTTCCCAGAGAAATGGCCCAAGCTTTTTAAGAGGTTGAATTCTTTGATGCAGAAGAGATGCCTCTTCCCTCTGGGTCAGGGCTGCCAAAATTGACAAATTAAAATACAAGAAGCCAGGTTACATTTTAATTCCAAATAACAAAAATTTTTAGTATAAGCGTGTCCCAAAGAGTCTGAAGAATATACTTATACTATATTTGTGTAAGTATATAAGTATAAGAATATACTTATACTATATACAATATTTGTGTTTCTCTGAAATTCACATTTAACTGGGCATTCTGTATTTTATTTGGCAACCACATTCTGGATCCTATGATGTTTCCACTTAGGTGCTGATTCTAAAAAATTGCAGGTGGAAGAGAAGAGGTCCTGGGGCCACTCTGACAGCCTGTTCATGGCCCCCTGGTGGGATCCTGGGTATCTTTGCAGCCTCAGCTAGTCCAGGCTGGGGAAAGGGGCCAAGGAGAGATCTGGTTGGGTTTGTTCTAGGCTTGGCAGGGAGAGTGACTCTGAAGGTGCCCAGAGCACTGACTGCATGCTGGGGAAGCAGTGGAACGCAAAGCCCAAACCTGGGAGATCAAGGTTATAACCTGGTAAAGGGCAAAGGCCCTGAGGCCAGGCAGCTTGGGTTCTAGCCCCAGCCCCAGAAACAATTAAATATAGGCTCAGCCCCTGTCCAGCAACCAAGTGTTATAAATGGGTGAGTGAGTGAATGAATTACAATGTTGTTTGAGAAGTACAGGAATTGAAGTGCAAGGGAGCTCCAACACACCTCCATGGGGATTCTAGCTCCAAAACACCCAATTGTGTGAAATGTGGGATTGTAAGATTGCAGCTTTGATCCTAACCGGCAGTGTGGCCCCGGGTCAGAGTTAACTCAGCTGGTGCTCAGTCTCCCCTCTGTAAAAAGGGAGCCATCATAGTACCTCTGTCCGGGTAAGATGACATAGAAGAGTACAGATAGTGCTGAGCAGGGCACCAGCTCGTATTAAACACACAAAAGGTGACTATTGCTATACTACTACTACTCTACTCTATACTCTCTAAACTTGACTCTCTTTTAGAAAAAATAAGGCTCAGAATACCAACCTAAAGACGAGCTATGACAACTAAAAATACATCCTGTTTTGGTGGGAAAGAGTGGGAATGAAAAACACACAAGCCCGCCCTGCAGCCAGCCCCCTGCTCACCTGTCCCCAACACCGATTGGTAGGGAAGGACATTGCATGGGTTCTCAGACCTCAAGTGTCAGCTGCCTGTCCTGTCCAGTCCCCGCCGGTCACTCTGCCCAGGACCCTCCCCTGTGCAGCCTACTCTGCCCGCAGCCCCTTCCCATCCTTGACTCTACCCAAACTGACATTTCTTCAGCTGCCTTTCTTTCTGACGGGAGAGGTCTGGTTCCCAGGATAGAAATCATCCACCTGAGACAAGTACATATTGAATAAATACAAGTGCAGGGTCAGCAAACTGTGGCTGGCTGCACGTTTGTTTAAGTACAGTTCAATGGGACACCTGTTGCCTGTGGCTGCTCTCATACCACATGGGAAAGACTGGTCCTTGGGACAGAGACCAGGTAGCCCACAAGGCCAAAGAGTATGTACTGTCTGACCCTGTGCAGGAAACGCTTGCCAGTCCTACACTAGTTGGTTGATTCATATATATGTGCATAGGTATGTATTATGTGTAATATATTTTTATTATATATACATATATAATTCACTCAACATATTCCAGTTACAACTGGGCATTCTTCCTGGCAGGCGTGAAATAAAATGATAGATCTATAAAGAATACAGCCCTGTTCCTGCCCTGCAAGGAGTCCAGAGACAAAGAGAGACACCTCAAGAATTAATTCCAGGCAGGCTCAGAGTCCCTGTTTGGGAGCCGGGGTGTTATAAATGGATGGGTGAGTGAATTAATTACAAGGTTGTATGACAAGTGCAGGAGTTGAAGTGCAAGGGAGCCCCAACATACCTCCATGGGGGTTCCAAAACACCCAATCATGTGAAATGTGGGATTGTGAGATGGAAGAATTAATGAAATGACCAGAGCGAGCTGCCTAGTTAGTTAGCGAACCAGGAGGTTTAGAGTTCTGGGAGCCAATCACCATGACATTATGATGTTATTTTTATTCTATCAAGATGCGCTCTTATGAAATCCTGTGGTTTATACATGACACCAAAGGTATCAAGGAGGGCTTCACAGAGGAAGTGACATTTAAATATGACCTTGATGGAGTCTGCCAGATGGAGAATTTGAGGGAAAAGTAAGTTGTGCTTGGTGAGCCTGTGGTCTAGACTAGCAAGGGTGGAGGGGACAAGGGGTAAGATGGGAGAGCAAAAGAGCAGGATGAAAATGTCAGCAGGGGACAGATCACAGAAGGATTGGGGCTGCCTGAGCCCAAGCTTTGACTTATCCTGACAGCTGTTAGGGAAACTCTCAGGGTTTTCTTTTTATTTATTTATTTTATTATTCTTTCAAATCACTATTTATTCTTGTAGGAGTCACTCTAGAAGCCAGAGGGCCTGCATTTACCTCCATGCCTTGGAGGTAGGGATGAGACTTTAGACATGTGGGCATCTGGCAGGGTTAGGGGGGTAGGGCCATGGTGACTTTGTCATTCTCCAGTGCTCTTTTCAGCATCAGTGTGATGGGGTATTGGTTTGTTGCAGAAGTTCAGGGGAGAGATGACAAGGAAGTCATATAGTTAGTGTGATTTGTGGAGGACAGGGGATGCCAGGGGAGAAGCAGACTTTCTGCTGAGAAGCAAAAGCCCAGTCACAAGCAAGGCCCTGGGGATTGACCATTAAAGCTCGGAGATGAACCCAACTGGGTGAGTGGAATAACTTACATGCATGGGTCGCTGTGAGCCGCTCTCAGTCTCAGCTGTGCAGTCTCCTGGAGGAGCCCAGGCTCTGCCTTGTATACTCTGATTCAGTAGATTTAGGGACAGAATTTAGGCATCAGTATCTTTATAAAACTTTCCACGTGATTCCAATGCAGAAGGTTGCAAAATCACCCAACATGAGCAGGAGAATAGGCTCACAGTAGAAGGCCTGGCAATGTCCAGGGAAAGACCCAGCAGGACAGGCCCACTGACTTGTCGTGGATGGCATACTCCATCCGAAGTCATGGCACGCCTGCCTTTGATTGACAGTGGAAATATACAGGACCAAGCTAGAGGCCAACTTGCCTGGCTGTCACTCCAAATTCTCTCCCTGAGGAGAGTAAGTGTGAGTCCTTTGGGAAGATGTGTCAAGGTAGTCTAGTCACTATGGGCTCCACATGGTTTGGTCAATGCAAGAATGGCCTAGTGTAGGCAGAAGGTACATGGATTCAGCAGCCAAGCACTGATGTGGAAACCCAGTTCTGTCCCCACAGTGAGGTGTGTGACCCTGGGCCAGTGCTCCAACCACTCTGGCAACAATGCTCATCTCAAAAAGGGATAACAATAGCACCTCCCTCAAGAGGTTGTTGGGAGGATTAAATAAGATCATTAGTCATTCAGTACACTTTTACCAAGGTATGATTATACACCAAGCACTGGTTTTGGGAACTGAGATACAGTAGGAAATAAAAGACCCAAAATGCCATCCGTGACGGAGCTTATGTTGTAGCAAGGTGGGACAAACAATAAATAAATGAATGTATTTAATGTAAAAAGGATATAATATATAACATCTGATATATACTAATTTTAAATAATATGCTATATACAATATATACTATACGGACATATACTACACATAATATCATATATATATCAGATGGGTGGAGATGAAATTGAGACAGCAAGTATAGACAACTCTTTGGAGATGGAAATACATGCAAAGCACTTGTCACTGAGGATAGCATAGAATAAGTGTGCAATAAATTATGTTTTAAAGACCAGACAGCTAAAACTAAGGGAGTTGTGAAGAATAGGCAAGATAATGTGTGATATAGAGATGGCTAGTACTGATCCGGTACTCAAATAGAGATGGCTAGTACAGATCCGGTACTCTTACTCAATAGTAAGATCGTGGTTTTTATTCCTCCCTCTCCAACCCTGCCCATTGCCCCCAGATCACACACATGCATACACACACACACACACACACACACACACACACACACACACACACACACACACGGGTGTGGGCACACAACACAGTGCCTTCTCTTCCTTCCATGCTGAAGGTTGTAGGAAGACTAAATCCCTCTCCCTGAACTCTTCTTCCCATTAGCCTGACATATTGTATCAACCGTGTGGGCATGGAAATGTTACTTGATGGAAGATAAGAAATCAAAACATGTGGAGGGTGCTTGTCCAGAGAGTATAAAAGACTCTTCATTATAATATGGGAACCAGAGTCTCAAATTAAAAATAAAAGAAGGCATGATGTTGCTTTTGCTGCACATCAACCGCAGAGGAGATTCATTGTCATACAATCACTGAGAATATTATGTTGATTGGCAAGAGCCGGGCTTTATAGAAGGGACAAAATTCCCCACAGCTAATCTACAATGGAATTGTTCAATGTCAGGCACAGCTTTAATAATATTGTTCTGGGCTACGTTGGATGTAAATATCCCACTCTTCATTTTGTAAGCAATCAAAGGAAAGCTTTATAGACAGGAAAGCATGAATGGTTATAGTGTCTGGGCTAAAAAACATGAGCGAAAAAAAAATATGTACATATCAAAGAACACTGCTCCTTCGAAAGGCTTCGCTTTGTGTCTTATCTCCAATCTCCTATGTCTGTCCAACAAGTTGCACATTAGACACATAACAAAAGACCGCACTTTAAATGTTGCCCTTGACATTATTAAAAAGTACAGGATTGGCAAATCAGACTGGGAAAAAAAAATCAGACTATTAAATTTGGACAGTCAGGTCATCCTTTTTTGTCTTGTCACAGTACCTAAAATGATGAAGGAAGGAAAAGAACTCTTGTTTATTAAAGCACCTACTGTGTGCTTGGGTGCTTTGCCTCTGTCAGAAGCAGTATCACCTTCAGTTAAGAGTGCTGAATAATGCAGCCAGAAAGACCTAGATTCACAGCCTAGCTCTGCCACTTTCTAGTTATGTGGTCTTGGGCAAGTAAGGTAATTAAATTCTCTGTGCCTCAGTTTTTTCACCTGTAAAATGAGGATAGCACATATCCCACAAGATTGTTTTGAGGATTAAGTAAAATCAACCTTTAGCCCAAGGCCTGAAACATACCAGATACCCAGAGGTGGATATTAAAAATCAGATTTTAATTTGCGTAACGGTCCTGTTATGGGTTGAATTGTGTCTGCCAAACAAATATGTTGAAGACCTTACCCCCAGTACCTGTGACTGTGACCCCGTTAGAAACAGGTTCTTTGCAGATGATCAAGTTAGGCGAGATCATTAGGATGTGCCCCATCTAAAATGACTGGTGTTCTTATAAAAAAAGGAAATTTGGACACAGGCACAGAGGCAGAATATCTTGTGAAGATGCATCTATAGGCTAAGAAACATCAAAGATGGCCAGTAAACCACCAGAAACTAGGAAGAGAAAAGGAAAGATTCCCCTACAGGCTCCAGAGGGATCATGGCTCTGCTGATACCTTGATTTTGAACTTCCAGCCTCTATAACTGTGAGAAAATAAATTTCTGTTGTTTTCAGCCACCCGGTTTGTGATGCTTTGTTACAGCAGTCCTTGCAAATTAATATAGCCTTGTGGGAAGAAAAAGTATCCTCATTTTCAGATGAGGACGTGAAGCCCAGAGAAGTAAAGTTTACTGCTCAAGTTTACTCAGCCAGCGGTGGTCGAGCTGGGACTTGAACCCAGGCCTCTCTTGAGTCCAAAGTCTGCCTTCCCTCCACTCACTGTGTGGCCTTTCAGGGGCAGAGCTTGGGATAAAAAGGAAGGTGGGGTTGGCAATGAGGCCTCATTCATTACACCCAAGTTCCAGTAGAGGCGCCAGGGCAGAATGGCCTGATCAAGAACAGTTCATTAAGTAAAGAGCAGTGAGTGTTTGTGAGTGACTTTTTAAGAAAAATCGACTTTTATTTATAGTGACGTTCCAGTCATTAATTTCAAAAGAAGAAAGCCCAAAGCAGAAGCAGGTTCATTAAAAATTTGACATTAGTAATTTAATTAAATTGGGTCTTTGTGTCTCATTGCAGAAAATGAAACGTTAGTTCTACACCAGTTCTCAGCTTATTTCCCCTGGTTACCTCCCTCCCCTCACCTTAGCTTGCTTTCTTCTCCAAATGTTTACCTGACCTGCCCCTCCCGCCCTAACACTAGTAAACACACGCACGTCACAGTCACTGCATCTGCTATAAGCTGGCAGCATGGGATCCTGAGAAGCACCAAGTGAGCCAACAGCAGGGCATCATGGGAAGCACCAAATGAGCCAGCAGCAGGGGATCCATCATGGGAAATGCTAAGTAAGTCAGCAGTGCAGGATCATGGGAAATGCCAAGTGAGTCAGCAGCACGGGGTCATGGGAAACTCTAAGTGAGCCAGCAGCAGGGGGGACATGGGAAACACTAAGTGAGCCAGCAGAAGGAGATCGTGAGAAGGGCCAAGTAAGCCAGCAATACACGATCATGGGAAATGCCAAGTAAGCCGGTAGCACAGGATCATGGGAAGTGCCAAGTAAGCCAGCAGCAGGGGATCATGGGAAG
This sequence comes from Cephalopachus bancanus, assembly GCA_027257055.1. Taxonomy (NCBI): domain Eukaryota; kingdom Metazoa; phylum Chordata; class Mammalia; order Primates; family Tarsiidae; genus Cephalopachus; species Cephalopachus bancanus. The sequence continues at coordinate 1,235,149 of JAPVLO010000342.1, read as the reverse complement.
TGCCAAGTAAGCCAGCAGCAGGGGATCATGGGAAATGTCAAGTAAGTCAGCAGCAAGTGATCATGGGAAACACTAAGTAAGCCAGAAGTGTGGGATCAGGGGAAGAACCAAGTGAGCCAGCAGCAAGGGATCAATCATGGGAAGTGCCAAGAAAGCCAATAGCACCGAATCATGGGAAGTGCCAAGTAAGCCAGCAGCAGGGGATCACAGGAAATGCCAAGTAAGTCAGCAGCGAGGAGTCATGGGAAACACTAAGTAAGCCAGCAGTGCAGGATCATGGGAAATGCTAAGCTGGGCCAACAGAACGGGGTGATGGAGGTAAATCTTTTCATCTGGGTCACCTCACTTGTCACAGGTAGAGAACCGCATGGAAGAGCTTTTCAGTCCTTAAGATTATCTCTCCCAGGAAAATGTCAGTCTCTGAGGACTGGGACCACTGGCTGTCTTCTCAGTGCCAAGCACAGTAAACGTACAATAAATTTTTGTTACATGAAGGAATTAATATGTGAATGAATAACTGCTCAACTAATTAAGGAATATACACATTTGTTCCTACAAGTGTCAGGCATTGCTTTAGTCTCCCAGAATACACTTGTGGACCAGACTAGTCCTGTGCCCTCATGTCTATGGCCCAGGGAATGAGAACACTTGTCATTTTGTGAGCACATACTATGTGCCAGGCCCTGTGCCAGTTATGCAGCATTTATATTGATAGCTCCCTCAACTGCTAGACATTATTGACCTCAGTTGAGGAAACTAAGGCTCAGAGAGTTCACGTGACTCAGGGTCGCACAGAGTAAGACAGTTATGACACCTGGATTCTGACCCACATCAGGTTGGTTCCAAAGTCTGCATTTCCCTCTGCATTGAGCTATTTCCTCTCAGAAGGGGAGGAGAAGAAGAGAAAGGATTCTGAGACCATCAGGGCTGGTGGACAGAGTTCTGGAAGGCAGGTGCCAACAGCAGCAAGGACAGGGAGGGCTTGGGGAGCAATTTAGAGCCCATCTCCACTTCCTCATCATTGCCACCTCACCCTTTCACTCTAAGCTGTCTGAATTCCTAAGTTATCTCTGGCCTCAGGGCCTTTGCACATGCTGTGTGCCCTTTTTGGCATAGCTAATTCGTACTAATCTCTCAGGGTTCTGCATGGATGTCACTACCTCCAGGGAGTCCTTTCTGACCTCTTCTCTGACTGGGTTTGGTCCCCTATCTGATCTCTATCCCATCATAACACTTTAGTGTACTTCAGTTGTGTGCATCTCCCATTGCACTGGGAGCTTAGATTCACTTGTGCTGTACTCATTGTACACCAGGCTTGGACCCAAGCACTTTGCATATCTGGATTCATTTAATGCCCACAACAATTGTCATGATGAATGTGCTGTTGTGGTCCCATCTTATATATGTGGAAACTAAGTTGCAGAGAGGCTAAAAGACTTACTCACAATCCTACAGGTAGTAAGCTTCTGGGCTGGGAAGTGAAGCCAAGCACTGTGGCTCCCCAGCCTGCACTCTCCATCCCCCTGCTGCAGGGCATCTCAAAGACTGCCTGGATAAATCATCACCAAGTGGATTAATGGAGAGGTACTTGAGTGGTGACATGGGCATGGCTGAGACCCCTCATCTTCACCGCATGGGGGCATTCTGAAATGGTGGGAGGCATTGACCTTCAGGGCACAGGCAGTTCTAACTCTGGGGAGAAAGGCAGAGGGAGGGGACAGGCGACTTACAGAGGAGCTATGTCCTCCCTCCCTCCCTCCTAGTGGCGGGTCATGATGCTCTTACACCCTTATGGAGACCATTTCCTCTGGGTAATGAGCATACACTCGCCACTGCCCTGATTGCTTGACTGTACTGACACGCTGCACGTAGTGTTTCCCAGCTCCCAACTGTCCCCTTTAAACCAGTCAGGCTGATGAGAACTCAGGTTCCTGTCTTCCCACCTCACTGCCTATTCCAGCATCAAGCAACCCCTTCACCTCCCCTGAACCCACTGAGCTAAAGTGCCCCTCTGGCTGCCAGAGCAGGCTACACATGAAAGAAAGAACACAGCATTTAACGAGCACCTACTCTTCGTCATGCTCTGTGTCTCTTCCATGGTGTTTAGAGAGGAGTGTGGAGGCTGAAATCAGGCCAACCATGCCTGAGAGATCAAAAGGATTTCCCTAGGGTTGCATCTCATGATCGGGACAGACATAATTCACATCCAGGGCTGCACGCTAGAAAAGGCAAGAAACCTGGCTGTCCAACAATAAATCTCACATTTTCTCCTCCTTAACAGGGGATCTCTTCTGAGTAACCCATCCTCAGGCAATCAGCTGCCCTGGTGGGTGAGCAGATCAGCAGCAGCCAAGTCTGTTCACAGGAGAAGAACTGAGTCCAGGGAGGCCAAGTGGCCTAGGGCGGTGCTACTGGGAAGCAGGTGTCAGGGCTCAGCCCAGCTCACAGGCTCTGTCTCTCCCTCTCCTCTCAGTCCTCCCCAGTCACACGTGTGGGAACCCAGGGAGGCTGCCCAACGGCATCCAGCAGGGCTCTACCTTCAGCCTCGGTGACAAGGTCCGCTATAGCTGCAATCCCGGCTTCTTTCTGGAGGGCCACGCTGTGCTCACCTGCCACGCCGGCTCCGAGAACACTGCCACGTGGGACTTCCCCCTGCCCTCCTGCAGAGGTAGGTGACCAGAGAGGGGTCTGAGGGAGTGGGCAGTGACTGGGAGGGGACGCTAGAGCTTTCCAGTGGGATCCCATCTCCAGCGAGGAAGCTACATCCCAACAAGGAGTGGGGTGTCCACTATGGGGAGCCCAAGTTTGGGAGCATCAAGAGACTTCAAGGCCCTCAGGTGTTCTAGGGACTTCTTCAGCCTTATCCCTTTCTAGCTCTCAGGTGTGCACTTTCTCAATTTCCTTCCCCTGAATCAACAAACTTATTTTTAACCAGTCTTCCCTCGCCTCCTGCCCTCCTGTCTCAGAAGAAGCATCGTTTGTCTTCCTGTTACAGACCATCTCTCTTCTTGTGAGCAGCCTACTCCCCAACAGCTTCTCTACTTACCTCACTGTGGCAATTATTCTTTTCTCTTTCTCATAAATTCAACCTCTCTCCCAGTCTAATGATTCCTTCCTCTCAGCCTCCAACATGCTCAGACCTCTTTACCCCAACAACCCTCCTCTGAAAAAAAACCTCTCCTCAATCCTGTGTCTGCCTCAGCCCCCAGCTAGGGTGACCAACGCTTCCCTGTCTGCCCTGGAATTTCCCGTTTTTAGCTGAAAGACCCACCTCCTGGAAATCCCCTCAGTCCCTGGTAAACTGACATTGGTCACCTTACTCTCTCAGCCTGTTCCTCTCCCTACACCCCCCATTATAGCCAAACGTGTTTCTAAAATATTTCCTGGTGACTCTTACGCAATCATTTTTTAAAACTTAGAAAATACAGAAAATAAAGAAGACACAGAATTTACCCATTTTATTCAGTTTTGTGTATTTCCTTTCCATCTTCTTCCAGTGCATATTGCACATGTGCATATATTACAAATAAGTACAGAAATTGAGATTACAGTGCATGTAGATCATTTTTAGCCACCTTTGAAAAAGGATCACGTTGCACTGTAGGATTTCCCATGCCACCAACAGAGCCCAGCGTATTGAAAGCGCCATCCAGCCTCATCTCTCCCTTTCCTTCCCATTCACTTCTCTGCAGACTGGCCTTTGCCCCCAATATTCTGCATCATGTTGTCACATCAGATGGGAATTGTTTGGGTCCTTATATTTCTTGACCTCTTAACAGCCTTTTGCACTATTGACCACTCTTTTCTTCTTGAAACCCTCATCTTTAAATTCCATGGATCCAGAACACTCATCTGTCAGTCTAGGAGGAATATTTCAAGGAGTTGAGAAGTGATTGGAGTAAGAAGCTCCTCCTTTGCTCCAAGTTTTCTTTTCTCTTGGGGAAAGCTTTTCTGCAATTACTATCAAAAGACTATCTCTGTGGACAGGCAGCTATCTCCTCTTGTCTCACACTCACACTTTTTGATATTGACACTAGGGTTGAAAATTACTTGGCATGTATATCTTTTCCCCTTCTTCCCACTGCCTTGGCAGACTGAACCCTTTCTGCTTGAGTCCAGACACAGATGTGAGTTCTCTCCCAACAGGCAAGCCACAACCAATCAACCTGAGTTACCACATGACTTCACCTTTGTCTTCCCTCTTCAACCAATAGAATCAACGTCAGCCATGTTGATCCTTCTCTGTTCAGTCTGGGGAACTATAGTCCCCTTTCTTGCTTCCCTAAGTCTCTCTTCCCAGGCCCAATTTCTAACTCAGGACATGCTTCTTTTCAGGAAATAGACATCAGGAATAACCAAACCAATCAGGCAAGACCTTGGCCCCCTACACACAGGTATGTGGCTTAACCACATCCTGAGCTGCTCTATTTGACCTTCCTTATAGCACCTGCACTAACCCTCTGCCCTGGGAATGCTACTGTTAACATTCTGATCTTCCAAGGAGAGTGTCAGAGTTGAAACATGAGGCTAGAATATAAAATATGATAGTAAATACAATAAAGTATTTAAGTTGTAAAATATAAACCATGGTTCTTTTTTTCTTTTTTGCAGCACTATAAATATCATGTTCTTTTGTTCAAGATAGAAACTAAAAACAAATGTAATCCAAATATTAGATGCAAAGAGGGTATCACCCTGTTCAATGAAGTATAATTCACATCAATATCCCAAGTAAACATGGTGGAAGTCCGCTCTCCCTCCTGGAATCTTCAGGAATCTTTGTCGGCTTAGCTTCCTCTGAACCTTGAACTCACTGCCATGCTCCTTTTCCCTGGTTTCCTCTGCTCTGCCAGCTGAGTTCTGGTACTTGGTTCATTTTTCTTGGACTCCCTCCCATAAAACAAACAAAAAGAGTAACAAAGTTGTCTGTGCATTGTGCAATCTTTATGGGAGGTTTGTGGCAATGCAGGGAGCTTACATCTCAGCAAGACAAGTGACTTAAAATGAAAGCATGAGCAAGCGTGAGCCTCAAAGGCTTTGTCCTCTCCTCCTTGGAAGCTTCTTCCCAGCTTCTGTCTTGTAGGCTCCGGGTTCCCCTGTGGTGTGCACTGCACCCTCTCTTCTTTCCCCAGCCTCTTCCACCTTGAGGCCACCTATACCTTGGCCCTATTTCAGAACTTCCATCAGCTTCTCAGGCACAAGAGCCTGATTTTCTCTTGGTTTTGCCATCTCTTTAAAGTCAAATGTCCCTTCCCCACCCAAGCTGCTTAGGCATTTCCTGAACAAAGAGAACTCTCTTCCTAAAAGAAACTCTGGGGCTGGCTGTTGAAACATCTTTTTTGTTAACCTCACTAGCTAGAGATAAGTGAGAGCTGCCTCATGGAGGTCTCCCTGTGCCAGGCAGGGTCACTGTCCCACAGTCCAGTGTCTTTATGTCCAGGCGTGGAGGGCAGGAGGGCTGGCCTTTCCCATAGGAAGGAGCAGGCTGGGGAGATGCGGCTTTTCAGCATTCATGTCACACTGGCAGTTCATGGGCGTGGGGTCCCTGGGTGGCACGACTCTCTGAAGGCTTCTAATTCTCCCTCAGCTTCTCAAATGATGATTTATTCTCCTCTCCTTCTCCTTTGCCAACTTTCCCCCCTCGTTCCCCAGCTTGGCCTCTTCTCTGGGAACTTGCATTACTTGAAGTTTCTCATCCACTATGTGGCTCTAATTGTTACTTGAGGACAATTCTCCAGTCCACCTCCCCCGCCCCATCCTGAGCCTCAGGCCCATGTGGATATATTGGATCCTCTGCCTAATCTCTTCCCAGGATGAGCTTCAAACGTGGCCTGCCCAAAGGCTAACTCTTTCGGCTTTCACCAAGCCTGCTGTTGTTGCTGTCTTCCCCAGCTGAAGTGTCCCCACCCATGGTGGGGCATCTCATGCCTTGGGGCATCTCATGTTTTTGCTGTCCTTGCTGCCTGCATGACATCATCAGCCGCCCAGTCCCTCTACACCACCCACCCCTCACGCGTCTTCCCCTCTGCAGGTACCAGTCGACCCCTCATCTCTGCCTGCCGCACTGCAGACTGGCCCCTCATCTCTGCTCACCTTTGTGGGCTGCCGTGTTCCAGTCCTCATGTCACACGTAGCTCAATTCTTTTTCCACTGCTGGAGTGAACTTTCTAAGGCACAGATCTGAAAAAGTCACCCGTCGCTTAGGATCTCATCTTCATCCCTGACAGGGTCAAGTTCAGCTTCCTTAGCATGGAGCACAAGGCCCTTCCAGAAAGAGTCTCATACCAATCTTTCTAGTCTGCTTCTTAGATTTCTCTTAAATAGCTTCTACTTTAGCCACACCAGAGAATGCGCCCTTCCGCACACCCCAGGGAAGTCAGCTGAGGAAGTCAAATCCTGCTTTCAGAAGGGCTTCCAGCCAGAGACTCCCTGCTGCCTGAGGGGGGCTGAGACGTGGTTCTACTCAAAGGCTGGGCAGAACAAAATGGCTCTCCAACTCCCAGAGCCCCCAGAGCTCCCCGCCCACCTCTCTGGCTTCAGGTCCCTTTCTCTATTCTAACTCTCCACAAACTACAAGAATACCCTGAGAAATGTCCTCAGTCATGTCAGTGGTTTTCTGAAAGTGATTTTCCAAACTCTTTTTCTTTAGGCTGAGCTAAACAGGGGTGGAGGGCACCCACCACACGCCCGCTGTGCCAGGAGTGGCGGTCATGCCAGAGTTAACAGGTTCATACTAGGGAAGGATTAAAAGCCTTTGGCCTTTCTTCCTCTCGTGTAGAACTCTCAAGAGCTGGCATCTGTGAGTGGATAAACCTCATCCACTGGGCAGTGGTCCGTAAATATTTGCTGAACGAACAGCTGTCTGGATGGGTCTAACTCACCATCAGCATGATGTAGGCATGCAAGCCCAGAAGGGATGTGACTGGCCTGGGTCATCCCACCTGCCCAGCAGCCTGACAAGATCTCTCTAAGTCCAAAGCTTCCAGGAGCAGATTGGAGAGCAGTGTGTGTCTGTTTCATCCAGGAAAAGCCATGTGCCCGGCTGAAAAGTGATCTCAGTCTGGGGACACAGCATAGTCAAAGGGGGAATAGGAAGCAGCTGGGACCAGGGGACAGAGCAGGCATGAGGCCCACCCCCAAAGTGACCCGTCCCAGCGATCCTGACCCATTGAGGACTTGGTCCAGCTGGCAGAGGGAAGGAGGCAGGGCCTGTGACCTCCCTTTGCTTAGCGTCACTCGGGACACATTTTCAAAGGCAGAGGTTCCTGGGAGGTGCTGAGCTTGGTGTAACCTCTTTGATCCACGAGGAAGACCATGTGGATTTCAGCAACAGGCCTCTGACTTGTGAAGGGCATCGGCCTTGGATCAAAGAGGCTGCATGGGGCGGCAGCAGAGCTCAGATGCGCTGAGGGCCGAGAGTCAGGTGGCCTGAGCAAGAAGTGCTGGTCTCTGAGCCTCCAGCCAACACTGCAGACTGCCACCGGACTTGGGGAAATGGGCATTCGATCTGTAGGAGCTTGGACTGCAAGTGCCAAGTTGCATCCCACGTGTTCTGGCCCCAGGGGGAGGGGCCTGCAGAAGGTGAGATCAAGTGGTGGTATCGGGCATGAGCAGCATGGGGAATCAGGCTGGCCTGGGTTCCATTCAAGCCAGGCCAGCTCATAGCTATGTGGTCACCAGCATGCTGCCAAACCTCTCTGAGTCCTAAAGGCGGGACACAAGTAGCAGCCTTCCAAGGCTGGGTGCTTACTCACTCGTTTCCTCAACCATTCAACAACTTTGCATTGAGGACCTACTATGTGCCAGTCTGTCATCATTTTATGGGCTACCTGCAAGTGCCAGATGTTGTTCTAGATGCAGAGAATTGCAGTAATGAACAAGACAGACCGAAGTCCATGATTGCATGGAGTTTCCGTTCCAGCAACCAGGAGGCGGCAAACAGGTCAAGCTAGATAAACACATTTCCAGGGATGATCAGAGCTATGAGGGGAGTAAAATAGCTGGTGACGTGGATGGCCACTGTAAGTGGAGCAGTCAGGAAAGGGCTCTCTGAGGAGGTGACATTCGAACTGAGTCCTGAGTGACAGAAAGGAGTCTACTGTGTGAAGACCTGGGGAAGGGCATTTCTGGCAAGTAGACCAATGAGTGCAAAGTCCCTGAGATGGGAAGGGGCTCGACATATTGGAGGAATAGAAAACAGGTCTGGCCGGGCTTGGTGGCTCAGCCTGTAATCTCAGCACTTTGGGAGGCCGGGGGGGTGTAGTGCCTGAGCCTGTGGGTTCGAGAACAGCCGAGGCAACTTGGCAAGACCTTGTCTCTACAATAAATAAAAAAAATTAGCCAGGTGCGGTAGCATGCACCTGTAGTTGTGGCTACTTGGAAGGCTGAGGCAGAAGGAATCACATGAGCCCAACGGGTCAAGGCTGTAGTGGCTGAGTGTGCCACTGCACTCCAGCCTGGGCAACAGAGTGAGACACCAATTCAAAAAAAAAGAAAAGAAAAGAAAAGAAAACAGGTCCATGTAGCAAAAGTAGAGCAGGTTGGGTGGAGAGGGCAGAGATTAGGTACAGCAGGGTAAGATGTTTGGGTTCGGTTCTGAGTTCAGGAGGTAGCCAGGGAGAGTTTTAAGCAGAGGTATGGTTCAATTTAATTTACTTTTTTAAAAAGATCACACCAGATGCTGGAGGGGAGAGGGATTACAGCTGGAGAAGAGGCACAGAAAGACCAGTTAGGAAGCAACCAGCCTGGACATGCTGCATCTTGGTCATGGGTGGCCATAGCAGGGGTGGCGGGGGTGGGGGTGACTGGGCTGTCAGGCCTTGCTGATGTACTGGATGGAGGTGATGATGGAACAGAAAGTCAGGGTTGACTCCTGGGCTTTCTGGAGTGTGGTGGGTAGGATGTCAGCCAAGAAGGGGATGATCAGGACAGGGGCAGAAAGCAAGGACCCTAAAGGGAGTCTGAATAACTCATTTAGTCCTGGTAAAGTGTGAGATGTCTGCAAGACATCCAAGTGGGACATTAATTCTGCAGCTGGAAGGGGCCCTAAGCAGAAGGAGATCTGGGAGAGGGTCTGGACACTGAAAGCTGGGCCCCATGGCTGGGGCAAATTAGCCAACATGTAGAAAGCACCAAGCACTATGCCAGGCGCAGTGTGAGCCTCAAGTGATTCTGAACGCTGGCCTTGGCATGGACCATGGCTCCCTGGTGCCACTCCTTGCTAAAGGGTACTTCTCCCACCACCTCTGCCATCACTGTCACTATAACAGAATCTTTTGCAACATGTGCTCTGGAGTCTGTTCACATGGCTCAAATCCTGGCCTTGCCACCTGCACCCACTGGCTGAGTGACTTTGGGCTAGTTACCAAACCTCTCTGTGCCCCAGTTTTCTCATTAGTAAGTGGGCATAATAACAGTACTTAATTCACAAGGTGGAAGCGAGCACACAGCAGAGGACCTTGTTCATAGTAACGACCCAATGAGAGCTAGCTGTCACTGTGATTCTTATGCCATAGCTGCCCTAATCAGCTTTTATTAAGCCCTGACTGTGTGCCAGGCCTCATGTTACCTAATTTGATCCTCACAAAAACTCTAGCAGGTTAAGATGTTGTTATCCCAAGATGTTATTACAAGTGAGGGAACTGGGCCCAGAGAGGTACAGTGTCTTGCTTGTGATCACATGGCTAGAGGGTGAAGGAGCCAGGATTCAGCCCAAGTCACGTGCCTAACAGCCATGATCTTGTCACCACTGTCCACTGCAGGCAAGGATGGTGAACTCTGGCTTGTGGTAGGCGATTCAGCATGAATCTGTGACTTCCAGAGCACCTCCATCCTGGTGGTCCAGGGCCAGAGAGCTTGGCCCTCAGGTGCATGCATCCCCCGCAAAGGTCCACCAGGCTAGGGACTGCTGGCATCCTGTGGTCCCCCTTGACCTTCCACTTCAACTTGTGGAAAGAGATACGCCTCTGGGAAAGAGCCCGAGGTCATTCTGTTGGGTAGATGCTGCTTCAGGGTAGGGGCTGAGAACTACTTTTCCTTCTCATGAGGGACACTTGACCCAAGGTCCGTGGCTACCAAGCACAGGTAGCCGGGCCAGCACTTTTGAGGCAGCACAAAGTCCCTGCCTTGGGCCTTCTAGGGAGAGAAGTGGGGAGCAGGAGGAGACTCGTCATGCCCAGAAAAATCCCATCTCTAGTGGCTGGTGCTTCAAAGAAACTGTTCCTAGCCTACGTCAGGAGTGGATTATGACTGGAGCCTGGGAGACAGAGAAATAGGTGGCTAACAGTGTGGGTCTAGAGTCAGAGTTTCCTGGGTTCAAACTCTGCCTCTGACCTTTAGTAGCTATGTGACCAAGGGAAAGTTTTATTTATTTTATTTTATTCTAGAGATATGGAGTACAAGTCAGGGTTAACTACACAAGTAGGCTGCCTGCAGGTGAAGTTTGGGTCTCCAACGGGTCCTTACTTCTCCTGATTTAGGACCAGGTACCCTTTATGTTGTTACGTGCCCCACTCCCCACCCCCCACCTCTCCTAGAAGTGTTCAGCGACTGCCAATCCCTCCCTTGTGCTAATGTGATTAATGTTCAGATCCCATTCCAAGGGGAAGTTTTAAAAACTCATTGAACCTCTGTTTCCTCATCTGTAAAATGTACATGATAATACCTATCTTTCTGAGCAACTCAAGGGTTAAATGAGAAAATGCAGTTGAAGCATTTTGTACAATGCCTGGCCTGTAATGAAAACTCAGCAAAGAAGAGTTATGTAATCAGATACCCACAAAAGGACACCTCAGGTGGCTGTATCTCTAGACAAAGTCTGGGGACAGTAGTGATGTTCTCAGGAATTGGTCATTTCTTAATTTTCAGGAGTATCTTTGATAAAACCAAGGAGAAAGGGATAGAGTCCAGAGCCCCCAAGAAGAGAGTACTGGGGAGGTTGAGCAAGTTATGGGGGCTCCAGCGTGGACAGGGATGCTGAGCTATACATCACAAGTAAAGGGGGAGGGTTGCAGCTGTGGGCACTCCGGGCCTTGCTCTCTCAGTCTTGCTCTGGAATTGCAAGATGGCAGCTTCTCCCTGGGAGCCTGTTGGCATGTTCATTTCCTCAGAGGCTGAGGGGCTCTGGGGAAGATGGTCTGGACAAAAGCCAGTGCCTAGGATTCCAAAGCTTCCAGCATCCCAGGTGGTACCCTGGAGTTGGCTAGAAATGGGGAAGATAAGGTACTCTTTCTTCCATCTCTTCCTGAGATGTGTCAGTCATTATTGAGTTAACAGACATCAAAAGGGACTGAGGAATAGTTTTCTAAAATTATAGTTAATTGAAGAGATTTTGGTAGAACTGAAAGCTGATCATAAATAAAGTCATAAACTTGGAAAGGCAACTATCAGCACAACACACCTGCAGCTCAGAATATGCATGACTTAATGGCGACGCAAAATGCCCATTGCCAGAGAAGGAGAAAGTGTAAATGAATATTTTAGGACTGTGGTGTCAGCTGAAGGTTATATTTTATGACTCTGAAGTTGTAACCATGAAATATGATGCCTTGTTTAAAGTGTGAGAAAACCTCCAAACAGCTTTTACAGGATCGTCAATCAAAACAGGATATTGCAAAGCAAGGGTATCAGAGGAGTTCAAGAGGTGGGGACAGCTACAATGGTGCCATCTTCAGAGTAGACTGGTGGCTGTGGCCAGAGGGACCTCAGTTCCAGCATAGCCCAAAAGTCATTGCCTAATACTTGGCCAGTTTGAAAATCTCAGTATGGCTTACCAAACCACTAACAAATGGGAAGGTACATGATAATAGAGGAGACTACCATCCTGGTACCAAAGAGACTCAACTGGAATCCTGACTTGGCTACTTCCTGTGTGACCTTAGGGAAGTTACTTAACCTCTCTGAGCTTCAGTTTCCTGTTACATTTATTTGTTCAACATATATTTACTGAGCGCCTGTTATATACCAGGAAGTATGCTAGGTGCTGGGGACAGAACTGACATGGCCCGCCCTTATGTAGTTTACTGTCTAGACATTAAATAAATAAGGACTTAATTGATCAATTAATTATGAGAAATTATTAATTATGGGAAGGTATGTGGTGCTGTGAAAGTATATGATGAGAGAGGAGACGGTATTGCGTTTCTGGAAAGATCCTTGAGGAAATGACACTTGGACTGGGACCTAAGACTGAGGAGGGGCCAGCCAGGCCCAATGAGGTAGGGAAGAAGATTCCAGAAAGAGAAAATAGCACTTTCAAAGGTCCTGGACCAGAGAGATGCTTAGTGCATTGTAAGAGCTGGAAGGAGGCTAGTGTGGCTATGGATAGTAGGGAGGGAAAGGCTAGCATGAGGCAAGGCCTTGTAAGGTCCTTGTAAGCCATGGAATATTCTACCATATCCTGAGTGACTGTGGGAGTTATTGATGGTTCTAGCAGGGAGAGTAGCTTAGTCAGGTCTGTGCTTTCCAGTATCACTCTGGCCTCTGTGATAAATGGACAGGCTGCAAAGCCATCTACAGATTCAGTGCAATCCCCATCAAAATACCAGTGCCATTTTTCACACAAATAGAAAAAAAAATCCTAAACTTTGTATGGAATCAAAAGGAAGCCTGAAGAGCTAAAGCAATCCTGAGCAAAACAAATAAAGCTGGAGGCATCACACTCCCTGATTTCAAAATACATTACAAGGATATAGTAACCAAAACAGGATGGTATTGGTATAAAAACAGATGCATGGAACTGTGGAGCAGAATCAAGAACCCAGAAATAAATTTGTACCCAAAAGGCATCAAGAACCTACAGTGGGAAAAGACACCCTCTTCAATAAGTGATTCTGGGGAAACTGGATGTCTGTGTGTAGAATAAGAAAACTAGATCCCTCTCACCATATGCAAAAATCAACTTAAAATGGATTAAAGACCCAAACTTAAGACCCAAAACAATAAACTACTAGAAGAAAACATGGAAACACTCTAGGACATTAGTCTAAGCCAAGATTTTATAGCTAAGAATCCTAAGGCCCAGGCAGCAAAAACAAAAATAGACAAATGGGACTATGTTACACTAAAAGATTCTACACAGCAAAGGAAACAATCAAGAAAGCGAAAAGAAAACCAGTAGAATGGGAGGAAATATTTATCTGATAAGAGACTAATATCTAAAATGTACAAGGAACTCAAACAACTCAACAGCAAAGCAGGAGAGAGAGAGAGAGAGAGAGCGCAAGAGAAATAATTCCATTAAAAAATAAGCAAAAGAAACTTACAAATGAACAACAGGAATATGAAAAAATACTTAACATTACTAATCATCAGGGAAATGTAAGTCAAAACCACAATAAGATATCATCTTACCCCAGTTAAAATGATTGTAATTAAAAACAGATGCTGGCAAAGATGTAAAAAAAAAAAAAGGTGGGGCTCATACACTACTGGTGGGAATCTAAATTAGTACAGTCATTATGGAAAACAGTATGGAGATTTCTCAAAAAACTGAATATAGACTATAAGGTCCAGCAATCCCACTAGTGAGTATTTATCCAAAAGAAAGAAAATCAGTATATCAAAGGGATACCTGCTACCTATACTTCCATGTTTATTGTGGTACTAATCACAGAAGCAAAGATGAAATCAACCTATGTGTCCATCAAGGGATAAATGGATAAAGAAAATGTGATACACACACACAATGGAATGCTACTTTGACCATAAAAAGATAATGAAATTAGCTGAGTGCAAGTAATATATGCCTGTAGTCCCAGCTACTTGGGAGACTGAGCAAAGTAGATCGCTGGGGCCCAGGAGTTTGAGTCCAGTCAGGGTAATATAGCAAAACCCCATCTCTATTTAAAAACAAACAAAACAAGAATGAGATCTTGTCATTTGCAGAATCATAGATGGAGCTGGAGGTCATTTTGTTAAGTGAAATATGACAGGCACAGAAAGACAAATGTCATATGCTCTCACTTATATGAGGAAACTAAAAATGTTGATCTCATGGAGATAGATAGTAGATTGGTAGTTACCAAAGGCTGGAAAGGGTGTGTCTGTTGAGGGGGTGGGCAACGCAGGGGATGAGGAGAGGTTGGTTAATGAGTATGTACAGTTAGATAGAAGGAAGAATAAGTTCTAATGTTCAGTAGCGGAGTGGGGTGACTATGGTTACGACCACAATGTATTATATATTTCAAACTAGCTGGGAGACAGGACATGAAATGTTCCCAACACACAAAAATGATAAATCCCTGTGGTGATGGATACCCTAAATATCCTGACTTGATCATTATACATTCTATGCATATAACAAAATATGACATATACCCCATGAAATATATAAATATTTTCTATCAATAAAACTTTTTTAAAGAGTGCTCTAAGATAAGAGTTCTCACCACAAAAAAGTATGTTAGGTGACAAATATATCAATTAGCTTGATTTAATCATGCTACAATGTATACATATATCAAAACATTACATTGCACCCCATAAATATGTACAATTATTGTCAATTAAAAATAACAATTCTAAAACTGAAATAAAGAATGGATGGACTAAGGAAAGAGGGGCTTGGAAAACAGGAGGAGGCGTCATAGAAATGATAGCTTGGAGCATGATGTGGCTGAGAGTAGAGCAGTGGGAGTGACAGTAGGGGAAGGGTCCCTGGTTGGGTGTGAGGGTATGGGAGGAGTTGAGTATGTCCCCCTGAGCTCCTGGAGTGAGGAAGTGGGTACGTAGTTGCTGACACTCTCCAAAAAAGTCCAGGTTTCATGGGAGGAGGGAGTGAGGGCAGTCTCGGTTGGTCTGAGTTTGAGAGCAATGTGAGATATCGAGTGGGGTTTTGAGGACCGGCAAGAGGCTGTGGGGTCATTATCTTTCCCCCATACCTGCTTTCCTCTGGCATTCCCTGTTGTTCACCTGGATGTGCAAACCAGAGTAAACAAGACCTCATGGATGGACCAGGGCCTGGTTAGAGACTGACCCGTGCAGAGCGGCTATACCTGCAGGGCCCTCAAAGGCTCCAAAGCTCTTTTGCCCACTCGTTGCCCCTCCTGATGCCTCTCTTTGGCCCCCTGCTCACTTTCCACCTGAGAGCCTCTCCCTCACCGCTCTCTCTCCTCCTCGGGTGCCTTTGCTTCTGCCTGCTCCTTAAATGTCCTTTCCACCCAGGATTCTCCACTTCTGGGGAATGAGTTCCCCCTTTGTCCAGCTAACTCCCAGCCTCACAGTTTCTGGGCCCACGGGCATCGACACCTGTGTATTTCCTCAGGCACTCACACTCAACATGGGGTGGGGAAGAGCGGAGGAGGAGGGGTCTCACTCTGCCTGCAGAACCGTGCCTCCGGTTTTCGCCCTCTCCTTCCTGGCCACTCCTGTTAGAGACCACATCCTTTGCCCCTCCCCGGCCTGTCTCCTTCCCTTCCTTCCTACCGCCACTGCATAGTTGGGGCTTTGAAGACTGGAGCAACCTCTTCTCTGGTCTCCTTGCCTCTGGTCTCCCCACCTGCTGCCCTCCCCGCGCCTCAAACCACACTGTTCTTCCATTACTAGAGAACGAACGTCATTTTTATAAAGTAGTTCTGGGCTTTTACTTCCTGCTGAAAACCCTCTTCTCCATATCTGCCGTGGCTCCCTGACACCTGCAGGATAGCATCCAAACAGTCCAGCAACACCATCAGGGCTTGTCTGAGCCAACTCTGCCCTCCCTTCCCATTTCACCTCCCATTACTTAGCTCTTGCATCCTGCACTTTCATTGTAGTAGATGGCTGGCCATTCCCCAGGAAGCATGCCCAGTCAGGCCTCCCTGCCTCTGAGGGCCTGTTTCCTCTGCCAGGAACCTCTTTCTTTCTTCTTCCAATACATGTCTACTCCTTTTACAAGGAAGTTTTAGGCTAAATGTCCCTTTCTTCACCATGATTTCCCTAACCCCTGTATAGTCGAGACTGAGTCATTGTGGCCAAGGCTACAGACTGTTCCACCTGGTATAGTCAGGACTGTGTCAGGACTGTTGGGGACTGGAGGCCCAGTGCTTGCTGGGAACGACATTGACACATCTCCTGCTCACTGACTAGTTCCTGTCGCTTATCTCCCTGGTAGTGTTTACGGTGAGTTTATTTACATTAGAAGGAGACAGCCTCTGCCTCAGATGTCAGACTTCATAGGCTCCTGCCAGAGCGATACCCAGGGAGGAAATACCACACACCTTGATAAAACAAACAGCAACACCAAACTGCATTTAAAGCCAAACAAGGCCAATCCTGCCTACCTTTCCTTCCTCCCTCCTTCCTGGGGCCTGGGCAGTCAGACTGGGGATAGCAGAGGAGGAAGGAAGGAAGGAAGGAAGGAAGGAGGGAGGGAGGGAGGGAGGGAGGGAGGGAGGGAGGGAGGGAGGGAGGGAGGGAAGGAAGGAAGGAAGGAAGGAAGGAAGGAAGGAAGGAAGGAAGGAAGGAAGGAAGGAAGGAGAATCAAACTTCAGCTCCTCCACTTGGCATACAAGGCCTTTCACAGTCCAGCTCTTGCTTTCCTGCCCAGCCCAACTCTGTCATCTCTGCAAGTCCCTCTAAGTCCAGATGGTCTGCCTGATAAGCCCCTAAACATGCTACATTCCCCAGCTTCGATGGCTCTTGCTGTTTCTCTGCCTAACACACCCTCTCCCCTGAGGCCTACCAGGCAGTCAGCCTTTGCCTGGTATATCCTGCCAGCTCACTGTTCAAAACACAGCCAGACTATGACTGCGTCTCACTGTCACCACTTGGCTTAAGCATCATGGCCTCTCACCTGGATTATTGTAGCAGCTCTAAGAGGCCCCCAGAGTCTGCCCTCACCCTCTTCAGTTGACTGTCTATACAGCAGCCCAAGATAACCTGTTAATACACAAATGAGCTCATGCCATCCTCTGTCTAGAACCCTCCACTAGCTTCTCATCTTATTCAGAATAAAAGTTTTGCCTCCTTGCAGTGGCCTCTGAGGCCCTCTGTGTCCCAGCCCCTACTGACCTTCTCCTCCATCACTCTCCTCCTTGTTTCCTCTGTTCTAACACTTGGGTCTCTTAATGTTCTTCAGTGGTGCCGGGCCTCTGCACACTGGGGCCTTTGTACCTATTGTTCCATATGACCAGAATGCTCTTCCCCCAGATAAGCACATGGCTCCCTCTCTCATTCCTTCACATCTTGTCCCAAATGTCAACTTCTCAGCAAAGCCTTCCTGACGAGTTTTTCTGAAATGTCCACACCCCTATTCGCAACATGGGATCCACCCCATACCCCTCCACATTTATCACAACCTCATTTACCATAGAGTTTACTTGTCTATCTTGAATTTGTCTTTATCCCTCTGACCAGAACATAAGCTATAGGGGCTTTTGTTTGTTTAATTCACAGCTGAACCCCCAGCTCCTAGAACAGTGACTGATACATAGTAGATGCTCAATAAGCATTTGTTGAATGAATGAATGAATGGTCTCAACAAAAATGCTGTCTCCTCCATGAAATCTTCCCTACCTCTCATGTGCTTTCCCTGTGCTATGAACATCTCCGTTACAACAATGCTGTGTTGCTGCTGCTGTGCCTTCCTCCTCTCTGAGAAGCACTTGAGGGTAGGGAGGAGATCAAACTTTCATGTTGTAGTGCTGACCCCAGCCTAGCGTTTGGCACACAGTGGGTGCACAGTTAATGGGCGTGGAGGAAGACCTTCATGAGCGCCTGCTCTGGGTAATGCCCTCTCACTTCTTCACTCATGCATACCTAAGAGTTGTCATCAAGAAGTGGGTTTATGGTTCTCTTGGTCGTATAGAACAACATTAATAAGACTAGGGAAGAGCCACTAAGCAAAATAACTTTTATCTCTAGCCCAGATTGCTCCTTATGGCTGTTAATCTGATCTTGCCATCAGATACCCCACAGATATTCCCACCTCTGCATGTGGTGGGAATATCTCAAAAACTGAACTCTTGGCTGCCTTCCCCACCACAAGGTGCTCCACTCCTGGGTTCCCTGCCTGAGAAATAGCACCTTTTATCCATGAGGTGCTCATGCCAGAAACCTGGATATTATATCTCCTTCCTAAATAGCTTCCAAATAAGCCCCCTCCCCAACCGCCCCATGACCTTCGTTCAATCTCATGTGGCCTCACCTGGACTTTGGTGACTATGTCCTCCCCAAAGCATCCTGTTTGGTTCCCTGACTCAGAGCCAGAGTATTCCTTCTCAAATGCAAGTTTCATCATATTCCTTCACCACCTTTGATCCTTCAGATGAAGTGGAAGGAAAAGGAGAACTTAGCATTCGCATCTACCATCTGTCAATCACTGGTTAATGCTGTGGCACTGTCACATTAATTATCTCACTCAGTTATCACAACAAACTGTTGTACAGAGAAACAAACTGAGGTTTTGAGAAAGAAATTGTCCAAGGTCATACACATGCCTGGGAAACTGTGGAGCCTCAATTCAAATATAGGTCTTCCTGACTCTAAAATTCATTTTTTCCCCAATACACATCCATGCCTACAAATCTCTTTTACCCAGCATTAACTGCTACATGGTCCCTTCTGTATTTCATCACCATCACACATGACTCCTCTCCGCTTATCCTGTGAGGAGCCATCTAGAGCAGGTTATCACAGAAATGCTTTGCATGTCCACATGTCTGTGCTTATGACCTTTTGATTCATTTTTCCTTGAAATGTCCTTCTCTTTCTTCTCTACCTAGCAAACTTCTATTCATCTTTCAAAACCAGCTCTAATGGCACCTCCTCTGTTAAGCTTTCCTAAATTGACTCATCCAAGCCAAGTGCTTCCTGCTTTATCTATGTCCTCAAAGTGTGAACTATACTCTTGGGGGACAGAAGACTGCACTGCAGGTAAAGCCCACAGTGAGTGCTCGGGCCTGGAAAACAGACCACTCATGTGAGTTTCTTGTCTCTTTGCCCACAGCGGATGATGCCTGTGGCGGGACACTGCGAGGCCAGAGTGGCATCATCTCCAGCCCCCACTTCCCTTCGGAGTACCATAACAATGCCGACTGCACGTGGACCATTCTAGCCGAGCTGGGAGACACCATCGCCCTAGTCTTTATTGACTTCCAGCTGGAGGACGGTTACGACTTTCTGGAAGTCACAGGGACCGAAGGCTCCTCCCTCTGGTAAGCACATCACCCTCACCCCCTTCCTTCTCTGCCCATTCTCTGCAGCCATAGAGTTACTGGGATGCACACAGTCTCCTTAGCACCTGGACCTGCAGCCAGAGGCTTTCATCTCATTGTAATGAGAAATCACTGCCTGTGTTTAGAACTGGGATAGATTTTTACAATAATTTTGATATCTGATTTGAAGCATGTTGCTGAAGACGCTGGCAGTGTTCTTGCTGAGGAATTTCATGATGGGCCTTGGTTGAATAACTTGCATTAAGACTAAAAATGTTCTAGTCTCAGGACGTGGACAGGGTACAGTAAAATGATTTGCAGTATTATTCCACTTCTGAAGGACATAGGCATAGCATCCCACAAAGGTCTAGAAACCTAAGTGGCAATTGCTATTTCCACTCCCAGGATCCTGAGACATCTGATAGACATTATGTCTCAGTGTCAAAAGAGAAGGATAACCGTCTCCCTCCTGTTCTGGTTTGGCTTTAAAAAAGGCGTGTTCTTCTGTGGTGTGCTCCCTGGAGATTCTTGCATGCTGATGGGTTTGGGAGGAGATGGATGACTTGCCAGTCTTTGTTTCTTGTTGTCTCTCAGACTTGGACTCACAGGATGTGCCCAAACTGAGGTTGGCTTAAGGAAGTACCCGACTTCCTGTTGGAGTGGCAAGTATCACAAGTGGTACTGTGGCATTTGGAATACACGCTTGTATTTTCACTGTGGCTGTGTTACCAAGATGCAGGCATCAGGAGATAGGATCCAATAGAAGGATATGTCCAGATGTGCTTCAGGCAAGGGTGGGACATTGTGGCGGCCTTGATTGCTGTGTCGTGCCAGTGAAGGCAGGGCTCAGTGTGTGGGAATGGAAGGCAGAGGAGGTTTCACTGGGGATTCTGACTGAAACAGAAAGCAAGTGATTTCAAGAGGCAAAGAAGGACAGTTCCTAGGAAAGACAGAGATGTAGCAGTCAGCGGGGGTGGGAAGGAGAGGAGAAAAGGAGGAGGACGGGAGGGAGAGGAAGAAAATAGGAGGAAGAGGCATAGGGACTGCATACCTCCTCTGTACCAGGTTTCGGTTTTCGTGGTAGAGACATGGGTTAAGTGAGACATAGTCTTTTAAGGAGTTCGTCATCTATTGAAGGGAGGCAATCAGGCCCACGGTGGGAGCCAAGTGTGACTATTTAAGAGAGGTGAAGTGGGAATAGACTTCTCCCAAATATAGGCTCCAGTGTGGGAGCCAGTGTAACGGAAAACTCAAGTGCCCTGGTGCAGCAAAGGCAAAGCCGACCTGGGAGTCAGAAGACCCTGGTGTTGTGAGCTTGTCGCGTGAACCTGGCTAGGCCATCTCTGCCCTGACTGGAAGACTGAGAGAAGCACATGTGAGCAAAGATTTAAAGCACTCTGTGAAGGTTGATGCTCTGTAAACCGGTCCAGGAGCAACGGCTGGCAAGTTTGAACTAGGAGTTGGGTTGAAAGTCTAGATGACCCTTCACTGAACTAGAATCTTAGTCCCAGCCTGAAGACCCTTGGACTCCCTGCCTCATTTTGTAAAGTACCTATTTTACTGATTGTAAATGTAATGTGAATGCTTCTTGTAGAAAACTTGGAAAATATACAAAGGTATAGAGAAATGAATAACAGTTATTAAAATTTTGATATGCTCCCCTTTGACCTTTTTTGCTTGGCCTAGATCAGACTAGTTGGCTATTTATATATTTTTTAATATTATCAGATTAGGGTCTTAATACATCTGCAGTTGTGTATTTTTAGCTTAGCCTTGTATCATAGAATTTTTTTCCTCATTACGGATGCCTCCAAAATACAAAAGATGTGATAATAGTATTGTTTGCTGAGCGTTTACTACCAATATGTACCAGACCAATTCTAAGCTCTTTAGGCTAGGGTAGGTAGCATTATATTCCTTCATTTCTAGAGAAGAAAAATGAGGTCCAGAGATGTTATGCTACTTGCTTGAGGTCACACAACTGATAAGGAGCAGAGCCGGAACTCCACCCCTGATTAATCTGATTTCAGTGCCTGTTTTCTAAGCCATGACAGCATCATATGACATACCACATCTGTGATGGTTTTTCCTGGCTTTGTAGCATTCCCTTGTAAGACTGAGGCATAGTTCACTCATCAGATATCCTGTCAAGTTGCTCCCAAGTTTTCACTTCTGTAAACAACAGGATGAATCTCCCTGCCAGCTCCCTCTCCTCCAGTCCCAAGGCCTCTTCAACTTGCTTGTTTATCTGTGGGCCAAATGGCCTCCTACAGCTTCCGGCCCCCAGATGTGAGTCTACACGTTGTCCAAACTTCTGGAGTGAAACAAATCTGAAAGAGTATTCCTTTTCCTATTAAGTCACTCAGTGGGGAAGGAATTAAGCCGAGGAAATTGCTAGGGAGTCATTCAGAACTCTTTGCTATAGGATTAAATTATAATTATTTACAGGACTGGTGTCACCACTGCCGGGCAGGATGCATTTGTTGTTCTAATTTATACTTGCATAGCAATTATGGGTAAACAAACTTGGAGGCTCAGGACGTCTGTGTGGGAAGAATCCGCTCTCTCCCTTACCCCTCTCCTTTATGGATCCCTGGATTCCTGTAAAAATTTGATGCTGCTGGTTTATGAGTATACTACTTTCATAAGCATACATTAAGACTTCAGGCTGTTCTCTGGAGTTCCATGTCAAGGCATAGAAAGACAACAGATCCTGTTAGCAAAGATGGATTTGAACAACTAAGCATCTATTCACCTGTTGAGAAGACAGGAACTCCTTTGAGAGAAAAAACATCCCCCACCTTGCTTACCAGATAGCAAGTCCCATTGATTCAGAAGGGAGGGTGTCATGCAATGTCCCTGACTCAGTTTGCACATTCTTCTCCTCCACCAACTGGGATAGCAATAGGAGAGTTTTATAGATTCTAGGGGTGCATGCACAGGTTTGTCAATGGGCATATTGTGTGACAGTGAGGTTTGGGTTTTTATTGAGTTCATCACCCAAGTGGTGAGAATGGTACCCAATGGGTGGTTTTTCAGTCCTTACCCCCTCCTCCCTTTTCCCTTTAGGAGTCCCCAGTGTCTGCTGCTCTGGGATTATGCCCATGTGTACCCAATGTCTAGCTCCCGCTTATAAGTGAGAACATGTGGCATTTGGCTTTCTGTTTCCAACAGGAGAGTTTGAATTAGGGATTCTAATTGGATTTCATAGGCTAGCAAAATTTACAAACAATTGGAAAAACATGGGTTTGGTCATTTTTAAAATTTTACCAAGTAGGGATATTAGAAGAGAACCTGTCAACTTCTCACAATATTATTTCATAAACAAAAGACAATCCAAAGCCACAACTGTGGCAGGAAATAATCAATTGGAAATCTTGTGCTGACATCATGAAAGATGGGGTGAGGGGAACACACATAAATAGCCGTGTGTGCGTGTATCACCAGAGAGTCCAACAATACACACGCATCAATCAGTGGACCGATTCCTCCTGTTTTGCTGGTCCATGACCAGCCTTTGGGAATCCAACAATACACATTTTGAATAGGAAAAGACTGCTACTATGGTGAGCACTGAACCCTTTAGCTCTGACATGTTGAGAGATTCCCTAACATTTTAGACTTACTCTCCCTAAAGTTAATTGCTTTTTCTATGTGTGTGACCATGAGCAAAAGCTGGGCTTGGACTGACTGAGGGTTCCAACCCAGGCAGTCAATTTGGTATCACTCTCTGACTACACACACTCACACGCACACCTCACACACACTGCAAAATCACCTCTGGCACACAGCCCTCCAAGACACTGCCAAATAGACATCACCAAGTCATCCCCCACTCCCCAGGCCCCTTAAATGCACACACATATACCTGCCCCCTTCTTACACTTGCGTATCCAGTTCACTGAACTCAACGTAATGGCCAGATTTTCTCTCACTTATCTCCCAGTGGGGAGAAGGTCTTTCTCTGTTCTGTCCTGACCCAGTCAGCTGGCTTGACTCTCACAGAGCCCTGTTCCTTCCCATCACACTCTAGGAAAATACTCTCACCATTGCTGAAGTTCCTCAGGAGGCCCCCGACTTCTTCAGAGGGCTGGGACTGGGGGATGCGGAAGACTCTTTCAATACATGGGATTGGGGTCCCTAGAGGATATGAGAATCATGTTATATAATGAACAGAGGTGATTATCAGCCCCTCACGGAGCTGGCTTCCCATTAGTGGAGAAAATCAGCAAAGCAAAGTCCACTGAGAAGCCACTAGACCCAGAGTCTCTCTCCTCCCCCCTCTACCTCAGGCTCAGCACCCTCCATTTGAGTCTCTCAGAATCCTTCCCAGACTACAAGAAAAGAGGGAGGGCTGACCATCCCCTCCAAAGTATGGGAGAGGAGGTCTGTGCAATGGCTCTGGGATTAGGCATTGAGCCTGCATCTTCGCATCTCACTGGGAAGAGAGCAGGTTTGGAAGTCAGACAGAGGCTCAAAACCCAGGTCCACCTCTCATTGGTTGTGTCATCTTAGGATATTTACCAACCAAACTCTCTGAGCCTCGGTTTCCACATCTGAAAAATGGGGCTCATCATACCAACCTACAAAACGTGTTGAGAGGGCTAAATATGTCAACTGCTGCCTGCTCACAGGAGATATAAAACTCCTGGGACAGGAACCAGAGTCCAGGGTTCCCCTTTGAGGGGAAGAGGGGAAGATGAGGCATCTCCAGCAACTCAGAGCCTCATTTGCCCTATTCTTGGTGGTCCTACCAAGGCCATCATCTGGAACTTCCAGCCAAATGGCATCTCACTAGGCAAAAAAATCACAGCCTGCCCTGACTGATTCAGCTTCCAGAGGAATTTCCTCGAAGCCCAGATGAGGTCGACAGGTGGAAAGTCCCTGTGTCAGACTGGAGGATGCCCTTGCAAAGGTCAGAAGGGCAGACAGTGATTTCGTTAGAACTGTCTTCCAAGAGCTGCATGTGGCAGCATTGTGGGTAGCATCACGCCTGTGCCTGGACCCAGCCCCAGCTTAGCCAGTTTGCTGCTTTGTTAGAAAAGCAGAAGAAGATTCCATTAATTCAGCTACCACTGGCTGTTCTGTGCAGGGCTGGGGGCAGGGGGACACTATGGCGAGTCAGGCTCAGCTCCTGCCCTAAGGAGCCCACAGACTAGGGACAGGGACAGAGATCGTGAAGATGGCATTTAAGGTGACAGCTTTACCAGACTGAGTAGGGGCCCCTTCACTGCCTGGGCCCCTTCTCTGTCTCTGGTTCATGGGGCTGAAGGATTCTGCTGGGCCTTCTTCTCTTCTTCTCTCCTCACCCAACCCCTTCCCCACCCCACCAGTCGCAATTTCTTCCTAAAACAGGAAAGGCAGGCAGGACCAGGATCTGACCTGCTCTCACAGTTGAGGCTATCGTTGTCCTGGGAACCAGTGCAAGTGCCAGCCTTGGGAGTATGTTTGTGGGATGTATGGTGGGGAGAGTCCAAAGCTCCTTCCTATATGCGAGAGTTCTGTGTAGAGCCTAGAGGCACCCAACCCCCTTTTCCTGGGTTGTGACTGTGTGGGTCGGTCTCTGCCAGTGATTTTTCTCTTCTGCCCCCTTCACTATACTCTGACTTTTTTTATTTGTTTCACTCTGATCATCTGGGCTCTGACTGCCCATTCTCTATGTCCACATACTCTCAGGCCCAGTCCCTACAAACCTATATAGTGACAAACTTGCCTCCACCAAACATTTAAAATAGGAAGAGAAAGGCGAGCACTCTCCAGGGTTCAGAGGAGGACACTGTCCTGGAGCAGGAGACCAAGTCCTCAAGGGGTAGGCTGCACTTGAGACAGGTCTAGAAGGGTGGATACCATTTTGAAATAGGAGATGAGGAGGCAGAGAGGGCTTTCTTCTAGGGCTTCTGCCTGATCCTCCTGGCCAAAGTGCAGAAGCTTTCCTGATCCCTAGAACACAGGTCCAAGAGGACATAATCTCCTGAATTCTCTAGAGAAGATGCTTTCCACTGTGCACTAACCCTGGGGCTCTGGCATCTACCTCTGAAACTAGGCAGCTCCCTCTGCCTACAGACAAATAGACGAATACCTGTCTGGACTTCATAGGTCCTGGCCTTGTGGCCACTGGGTAGACTTTGGCTGTTTTGGGAAAGATAATCTCCCTGGAAAGCAGGCTCAACCTACTCTCTGGATCTAGCAACCAGCCCTTTGAGTTTCTTCATTAAATTTTCTTAATTCATCCCTCATTTTTGCCTTATAAGAGTTCTGAGGGATTTGTTTCATTCTGTTCTCCTTCATTTGTTTTTGTTTTTGTAGGTGGGGATACAAAAACGCCTGTCTACTCTGCAGATACTCACTTTCAAAATTCTGGTAGCAACACTCTTTCTCCTCTTGAAAGACTTTTTAAAAATTAATTATTAGGCATTTGCACTTGGAATTTGAGCCAACTAGACCCATTGAATCTCAGTGACTTTTAACTCGATATTTCATTTAGAAGCCATTTGATTCAGATACATTTAAAATGAGAACAGCATGCCAATGGGGATTTGTTAATAATAACTACTCACTTATTTATGTGTTCACATATACCTTATCAAATCATTGGTCTAGATTATTTGTTCTTTGTTACTTTTCCCCTATTTGTTTTCTGTAATCATTTATTGAGACCCTTCTATGAATTAGGCTCTCCTAGGTGCTAGAGAGAAAAAAATGTCTGGACTCCTAAGGAGTTATTTATTCTCCCTACAAATGTTTATGTAATAGCCAAGCACTGTGCTGGACCCTGGAGTTCACAGTCAGGGTGAAGAGGCAGAATATAATTAAATGCTTTGCAATATCATGTCTTAGGAACTTTTCAAAGAGGTATAAAGAAGTTCCCTTAGGACTTGAAAGGAGAAATGTAATAGCTAGGATTCTTTTGGTTTAAGAACCAGAAACCCACCTCTAGCTGACTCAAGCTACAAAGAGAATGTACTATCCTCTATAACTGATAAGGCCAAGACTTGACTTCAGACAGTGCTGGATCAAGGTATGCAAATAACGTTTTTCCCCATGCCACGACTTTGCCCTCCTGTACTCATGCAGGCTTTCCCTAGGAGGTGGCAAAGGTGACCTGTCAGCTCCCTATAGTCTTCCTGTTTTGGTAATCCCAGCAGAAAGGGAGCATCTCTTTCCTAATGGTCCCTCCAAGAGCCCTCAGATAGACATTGATTGGACCAGACAGAATCATGTACCTACCCCTCAACACAGTGTAGCCAAAGGTATTCGTATTGGCCAGACTTGGGTCATGTGACTGTCTGCCCCACCCAAACCTCATACCCATAGTAGCAGCCCTGGAAAGACAAAAACCAAGACAGTCCTCCAAACAAGATGTCAGTCTCAGTCTTCCTGTCAAATGGAGGTGGGACTGGGAGGGCTTGGAGAAATGAGTCCCACAGAGAATGATCTGTGAGGTGAACTGAAGGGTGAGAAGATTTTGCCACCAGCAGGGAGCCCAAAAGAGTCCTGGTGTGTTTGGGGCATTGTGAGTCAAGTGCAGGGAGAGAGAGAAAGGGCAGGACATGAGTCCTGAAATGCGCACAGGGAGAAGCTTGCCCCTTGTTCATAAGCCAGAGAGGGCTCCATAAGCTGTGGAAAGCTTTTGAAGGGCTTTAAGCCGGGAAGTAAGAAAATCACCCTGAATTGTAAGTGGGTCAAATTAGAAGGCTCAGAACCCAGCTATAAAACTATTTGGGGGCCACTCAGGCAAGAGATGATCCAGCCTTGAACTATGGCAGCTGTGAGTGAGTGAAGAGGAAGGGTGACGATTTCCTAGTTTCCAGCTGGGTGATGGTATGGGGCCACTTGCTGAACAGAGGAACACAGGGAGAGGAACAGTCTGGGGTGGAGCATGGTGGCAGCATATGCTGGTCTTTCGAGCATAAAATGGGCACTAATAGGAAGAGTACAGCCACAGCAAGGAAGGAGATGGGGCTGGATATGGGGACACAGCTGCCCTTGGTCATTGATATACAGTCTTCAGGATAATACTAGTGAGGTGGTCAGATGAAATCAGTAGCTACATCTGAAAGTTTTGTGTTCAGGTAAGCACGTTGGCAGGACCCTTAGAAGTCATCTTCTCAATGAGCACCAGGATCCTCTTCGTTGGCAATATCTTCTCCAGCTTCATCACTGTCACCTCGTCATCTCCATCTTCACTACCAACATCTCTCCATCCGATTCACTCATTCAGGCAAACTACTTAGGCCCCTCCATTGTCTGACATTGGGCTTGGCCCTTGGGATGCAGTGGTAGAGAAGAGGAATAAAGCCTCTGCCTTTGTGGAACTTATGTCTATTTGAGGAAGACTGATTTTAACAAAATATTCACAAAATAAATGTAAAGTACAACTACGATGTGTGCCATAAAGGAAATGAGCAGGATGGGGACTACTAGCAGTGGGACCCTATTATAAGATAAAAGGGTCAGGGAGGCACCTCTGAGGGGGTAGGGTTTGAGACCTGGTTACTGAGAGAGAGCCCAGGTAAGAACTCAGGGAGCAGCCTTACAGACAGAAGGAGCTGTATGTGGAAAGGCCCATCACCACAGTGCCCTATTTACCCCTGAACTTCGTACATGGAAGTAGCATAGGCCTGATACTAGTCCTTTGGAGCAAGGCAGTGCCAAGGTCTCAAGCTGGCAGAAACGCCAGAAAACAGCTCAGGTGTGCATGACTGAGGACACTGAACCCACCTTCGTCAATCTGGGGACCTAAGGGGCTGATTTGGAACCTCCCGCCTTCCTATGGGCTTGTGATGCCCTTGCTTCTCTCTCCTTCCTTGCCAAGTCACAGAGCTTTAAGCCACACCAAGAACTGTTCTTTTTTGATGGAGCCCATGAAATTGCATCTGTTGTATCCATCAGGAGCCAGGCCATAAATAACCAGCCCTTTAAAATCTCATCTCCCGTATCTCTCTGAGCTGGAAATAGCATTACAAGCTCCACAGCAGAGCAGTAGGAAAGGATCAGTGCCCTAGCAAGCTGCTGGCATGAACACGTCCGGAGGGGCAAGGTCCGGGGCTCTTGCACTCTCTCCACGGAGTGTCAACATGACTCTCTTGCTTTCGTGGATAAAAATTTGCTCTCAGAAAGAAAACAAAAGCCACAGCTGGGAGGAGCAGGAAGCAAGCCTGTGTTGTCACAGTCGGCACAGTGGCTCTGTTAAAGCTTGTGACTTGACAAAGTTCTGTGTGTGGGAAGCTGAGGTTGGGCAGCTGCCTGCCCCCCGTGGGGCTGACTGCATGCAACAGGTTTGTACTAAGTACCTCATCTGCGAGGAGGCCTGTGCCAGGACTGCGAAGGGCACCAGACAACAAGATGGTGCCCCTCGACCTCTCTCGAGGAGCTGCCAGATGCCTGATGGCGTCACGAAGACAGATGGAAGGAGTTGTTCTGGGCCTTCCAGACTCCTCATGCTGGCAAGACCTGTCTTCTGGAATGAGGCTGATTCATTGAGAATGTTCAAGGCCCCCCTCCTAGTCTCTGTTGTCATGTTTGGCCTCAAATGTTTGCTCCCCTCATTCTTGGCTTAATTTGCCAGATTTCACACTGGATCTGCCTCTTTCTTGGGTTTCTAAGACAGACCTAAGTCCTTGGTTCTATCCCCAAGCCCATACTTCTTTTCATTCCAATCTCTCCTCATTTGGTGACTGGTGTGTGTATATCTACAAACTCACCAGGGAAGCAGGATTTACACAGCAATGACAATCTGATGAAATGACAAAATCATCACTGAACTCAATAACTGAGGTAATTTGGGAAGGGAGAGGGCAAGGTTGGTTTGAACAGGATGGGACAGCTTCATGGAGGAGGCAGACTGCTAGCATCCCTGGAAATTTCTCTTCCAAGCTTCTTGAAGTGTGATCTACACTGGCTGCCTCCAAATCTTCTATTCCCATTCATTTTTCACCTGCTTCACCCTCACCCTTCTACCTCTCACCCAAGCCTTCCCCTGAAACCATTTGCACTGTGATCATTACCAGAGAACTCCTGCCCCCACACCACCCCAAAGACTACCACTTCTAATCACCAACTCCAGAAGGTATTTTTCAGGTCTCATCTTGCTGGACATGTCTGCATTACTTTACATTGTTGGTTATTTTCTCCTTTTGGGACTCTATTTTCTCCTTGCCTTCCTGTTACTTTTTCTGATTCTTCTTTGATCCCTCTGGCCATTCCTTCTGGGTCTTCTTTGATGTCCTCAGGGCTCTGTTCCTGTCTTACTGCTCTGCTCACTACACATATTCTCCCTGGGGAATCTCACCTGCTCTCATGGTTGCAGATACCACCTATTTGTTTTCAAATCTAACTTCCTAGCCCAGTCTTCCCACTGAGCAAATCAAATGATAGAGCCAACTACCTGTTGGACATCACCTTGATGGACTGCCAACATCTCCAACTCAGCGTGTCCCGACTTTGCTCATGATTGACCCCTAAAATGGTCAGAGTTTGTTTTCCTTCTTAGTTTGTGGTATTACCCGCTGCCGAGTTATCCAGCAATCTGAGAATCATTACTATTTAATCCCTCTCTCTCTCACCAGACAAACTCCATTAATTGCTAATTCTCCCAATGTGCTTCCCATAACACACTTTTTCATCCTTGCTACCACTCCCTGAGTTGAACCCATCATCTTTTCTTCTTTGTGGGATGCAATAGCTTCTCAACTGACCTCCCAGCATCTTAGCACTGTCCAATTCATCCTCCTCACTCCTACAAAAATGTACAAAAATGGCTTAATTAAAATGCAGATCTGACATGCTAAGCCTCAGGCAAAAGCTTTCAGTCATCTTCCATTGTCTACAGAATAAAATTCAATCCCTTGATAAGGCACACAAGGCCCGTCTGGATCTAACCCTTGCCTACTACCCCAGCCTCATCCCTTGCCACTTCCTTCTTTGAATTTTATTAACCCTAAAATTCAGTGATGTGACACCACAAAGGTTTGTTTCTTGCTCATGTTACCCGTCTGTCATGGGTCACTGGGAGTGGCTCTAATCCACGTAGTCATGCTGGTGGGTATCCATGCTTAAGAAAGTTCTACTGTCCTGTAACTACACCATCTAGAACATGTGGCCTTTTCCAATGTCATGGCAGGGGGAGTCAGTGGAGAACCCAGCACAGGCTTTCCACTACTCTAGCCCAGATACGGCACAAATCACTTTTAGTTCATATTTTATTGGTCAGAAACAGTCATATGACCCAGTCTCACTGCAAAGGAGTCAGAAATTGTGGCTGAGCAGGTGAGATGCTTGGTAAGTCAATCTCTACACCACAGCTGTTTCAGTAGACAAGATGCCCTGTCTTCCATCAAAGGCCAGCCCCTCCTCAGTTCTCCAGACCTCATCTGCCCCCAAGCTTCCCTAATAAATTTATTCCCTCTTTCTGGCGTTCTCTGATTTTTTTCTCTTTCTCTCTATTGAGCACTTCTAACAGCATAAAAGCATGTTCTAATATTTCCCATTTAAAATCAAAGTAAACACACTGCCCGCCAAACCCTCATTACTCCACCTCAATCAGCTAATACCCAGTGGCACAGCCACTGCCAATTGCTGAGATGCTTCTCCTTCTTGGTTTCTGCCACTAATAGTGACCTTGCTAAGATTGCCAGTGACCTTCAGATTTCCAAATCTAGTGTTACTTCTCCATCTTCATCTGACAGACTCTTGGCAACACACAACACTGGTCATCTATACTTCTTGGACTATTTCCTTCTCTTGGGTAGCATGAAACAGCATAGCGTACCACCTTATGACCTTCCTCCTTTATTTCCTTTGCTCTTTCCTCCACTATTTGATTTCTGTTCAACCTTTACATTTGAACTACCCAGGGGTTCCTGAGACCCTCCTCTTTTCCATCTATCATCCTTCTCATGTAACCTCAACCAGTCACATATTGGCTTCCAATATCATCCATATGCCAGTGGTTCTCAATTTAAATAATCAGCCCAGATGAGTCTTCTGGACTCCATGTCTATTAGCAGGAATCTCAAAATAAACATGTCACTTAACACGGTGGCCTGCCCCTGTAATCCCAAGAGGCTGAAGTGGGAGGATGGGTTGAGCCCAGGGATCAGAGACCAGCAATATAGCGAGACCCCATTATCTGTTCCTCTCCCAACCTTCTCCATGACTTCCCACATCCATCACTCTCAAGAGGAAGTTGCTTCTGCCCATTCTGTGCCATCAGCACCTTGGGGCTGCTCAGTGGCCTTATCTCCCTGCTTCTACTTCTTCTGTAATCTGTTCTCAAGGTAATACCTAGAGTGACTTATGTTTCTAAATCAAATCATATCCCTCCCTTGTATAAGGCCTCCCAATGGCATCCCCTCACATTTAGGATAAAACCCTACAGTAAGGCTCTGCACTATACAATCATGGTCTCCTTCTCTGACTTCCCTCCTATCCCTCACTCCCATGTACTCCTTGTGCCCCAGCTACACTCGCCTTCCTCCTGCCCCTTGGATGGGCTAAGCAGGCTCTCTCATCTGGCCTCTGCTCTGGCTGTCCCCAAGGCTTAAGATCCTCTTCCTTCAAAGTTTTCAAATCTTTCTCCTTCAAAGTTTTTTTTTTGAAACAGAGTTCAACTTTAAATTTCCCCTCCTTCCCCATCCCTGCAGCCTAAAGTAACCCCTTGCTCTCTGTCACAGCATCTTGTTTTATTTTAGGCATTTGTCAGTGCCTGATATTTTCTTGCTTACTGATGTATTTATCTTTCCTCTGTGCCCTTCCCCTCCCCTGCCACTGCCCATAGAACCGTAAAAAGCCTCAAATGCAGGATTTGGCACTTAGTAGGTATCCAAGGTTGGTTTGTTTGGAGGAGAGATCTGCTT
Source organism: Cephalopachus bancanus (assembly GCA_027257055.1). Taxonomy (NCBI): domain Eukaryota; kingdom Metazoa; phylum Chordata; class Mammalia; order Primates; family Tarsiidae; genus Cephalopachus; species Cephalopachus bancanus. The sequence continues at coordinate 1,203,159 of JAPVLO010000342.1, read as the reverse complement.
CTGCCTCACCAGTAACAATGTCCTGTGGCTAATTGCAAAGGTTAACATGGAGCCTCTCCACCGAGTATTTTAAGTAATAACCTTCCTGGGGGACATTTGCAAATTAGCACTGACTCTTGCTGATTACTCATCCTAAACTCAGTCTGATTAATAATTAATCAGCAAACTGCTTGGCCAGAGCAGGCTGATCAGTGCTAGAAAGGATCTTAAATTATGCAAGTCACTTGGCCAGTCTTAAAAAAAAAAAAAGCTCAGCAGTCGACAGAACTGGAGAGGTTTGATTGCAATGTGAGTGCCGTTTCTCAGTTGTTTGTTTCTCCTTCTTGTCTTTTTTTTTCCTTTTGACTAAGAAATCAATTAATCTCAAACTTGCAACCTTAGAGACTGTGTGGCGCAGAAAAAGAAATGTGTTAAATATCACTTTCTTTTTGTGTCTTTCCTTCAAAAGAATTTTGGTCTGGGAGGCAGAGGTTAACATTAGCCAATTTGCTAAGCAAATGCCTGTCTGGCACCTGGTGTCAATTTCTGCAGCCACATCATTTTCAGCTATCCTCACTTTCTCTGAGCTGTAGCACACTGTGCTTAGCAATAAAGAGGTGAGAGATTTGATGGGTACTGCCCCCTACCCCCTTGACCTGCCCTGGGGTTGGGGCAGAGCCAATTTGCCAGCAACCTGTCCTACCGTTGGTCCTTAGTGCTCTTGCCTCCTGCCTACCATTGCCAGGGAGACAGGTGAAAAGGCAATCAGAAGGTGATGAACAGGCTTCCCACAGTCAAGCATGAACTCAGTGACCTCTGGAGACCCCTTTTAAGCCTTGTCTATATCCTCCTCAGTCTCCAAGGCTAGTCCTGCATAGGGCTTCCTCTTCTCTAGATTCTCTTCTGGTCACTGGAGATATGACTGAGGGGGAGACTCAGAGAAAGTAGAAGGGCTGTTGATGTTCATCTCTGTCCAGGGAAAAGGTTCAGGGATAAAGGACTTAGTGCAGTCAGTGCAGCCCCTGTCACAGAAGGGTGACGAGGCGATGCCCCAGACCAACTAAGTCAGAATGCCCAGGATCTGGTGGGGGGTGCCCAGGCATCAGTGGTTTTTACAGCTCCCCGTGGATTCCAGTGTGCACCAAAGTGGAGAACTATGAATTGATGGAGCTTGGAAGGCTTTGGGGAAAGAGATTATGAAGGACATCAAAGAGCGAAGGAGAAAATGGGCTTTTAGGGAGTTGGCTTCCCAGAAATTAAGGGACATATGTCTGTGAGGGAAGCTGTGCACAGACAGGGCAGCTTCTAGGAGCCCCGAAGCTTCTGCTCCATCTCAGTTATCCCCTACTTTAAGATTTACCCTCTAGAACTTAATCTGTGTATCTCAAATTGAGATGAACTGACCAACTCCCTGCTTCAGAAAACTTGCCTGAAGGGTGTATCAGAATGCAGATTCCTGGGCCGACTACTAAATCCAAAATTTCTGAGGATAGGACTCAAATTCAATATGTTTAAGCATTCTCCTGGGTGTTCTGAAATAGATTTAAGTTTGAGACCTATTCTGGGCCTAAACAGAACTCTTTCCAGATCAATAACATGGTGGAAGTGAATTTTGCCCATTATGAAATGATCCATCTTCTTAGGAATGGATTTATTACTGAATTTCTTGGCATGGCAACTCCCCAGTTATATCTGACATATAGATTTGGTTACGGTTTATGCAAAAGTTTGGATGAGCACATTTATTATATAAAATGAAGCATACTGATTCCTAAGGGACCTTATTAATTTATTTCACAAATATCTTTGCCTACCTGTTCTTTGCCCCTTTCTGTGATAAGCCCTGTGACTAAAGTACTGAACTATTAATAGAAAGTCTCAACCCTGCAAGACGCCGTTGGAGCCTAACCTCGCCTCCTTGTCTACTGGGTCCAGGCCTATGCAAAGCTACCTCCCTCCTGAAACCTACAGAGGTGGTGATGTCTCTGCCCTCCCTCAGTCCCACTCCCACCCCACCCAGCCACCCCAGGCTCCTAGACTTTTCTAGCATCCTTCTCTCAACATGAGCACTTTAAGAGCATGGACTTGGCCCATAATCTCTGAGTCCTCAGTGCTCAGTGGAGTCCTGGCACAGACAGGTGTAAAGATTTTCTGACAATGTGTTGAATAAATATAGCCTCTGAGATCTTAAGAGGCTCAGCACCCTCCTCACAGCCCTATCTTACCAAAAGGAAACACATATGGCACCTGTCTCACCTTGCTTGGTCTCAGGACCCTTTGACAACAGGACAAATGTCAAGGTAAATAAATAGGCAAATATCCATTGATTGTCTCTGTGATTGAATTGAGGCCATCATATGTATTGAATGCCATAACCTACTTTGTTGCCTTGACTATTCAACCCCATCTTTGAGTTAGGTACTAGCCTACCCACCTTGCAAATGAAGAAACTGAGCCTCAGAGACTTTGTTTGCTTCTCACATATACATGTTCCTCTCCAGCTAGGTTTTCCCTTTCTGTTCCCTCTGCAGATCCTAGGCTAGCCACTCCTAGGGTCATTTCTCACCCTTAGAGCAGGCTCTGATTCATCTGGCTCCTTTGAGTCTCTGATTAACTGCCCTCCTCCTGCCTTTATATACCTTTAAGGGATACAGTCATCTCTATGAGCTACTGTGTGCCAGACACTGTTCTAAGCACGTTTATGTGTATTATCTCATTTAATCCTTACTTACTGGTGAAAGAATGTATCATCATCAAGAGATTAAGAAATCTTCTAGTCACGCAGCAAGTGAGCATCTGAGCCAGGAGTTAGAGTCCTGCCCTCTGGACTCTAAACCCTGGTCTGACCTCCTGTCTCTTCTGCTCCTCTGCACTCTGATTCATTTTCTGTCCTGACACCAAGAAAGGTAGCATGGAGCATGGCTTTCAGGGTCAATGTTGGGTTCAAATACCAATTCTGCTACCAACTAATCATGTGACCTCAGTTAACTTTCTTGCCTTCTCAGGGCCTTACACAGCATTATAAAAAAATAATTGGGCACAGAAGACTTTGAACGGGTCGAGATTCCCAGCTTTTAAATCCCGCTGTGTCCTTCCTCTGACCTTGCATGCCCACAGCATCTGGAAGGACCTTCCTCTCCATCCCTCCCACCGGAATCCCAGAGCCTCCCAGTGTGTGCT